>CP025658.1:15395651-15464350 GCA_003576665.1 Ipomoea trifida | reverse complement strand
TAGGAACGTAGGAAAGAATATATTTTCTTAGGAATTCTATTTTAATTTACAATTGTATTAGGGATAGGAATTGTATTACCATATTTTACAATATTACGCAAACCATAATATTATAGGTCTGTTTTGGGTGGGAAGTAAAAACTCAGGATATTGTTTTTATTAATAGTATAGATAACCATTAGTAAAAACGCAGAGAAATATATATACTGAATTATTACCATTAATAATTCTAGTCTAGAATTGTATTACGAATAGGAACGTAGTAAAGAATATATTTTCTTAGGAATTCTATTTTAATTTACAGTTATATTAGGGATAGGAATTGTATTACCATATTTTATAATATTACGCAAACCATAATATTATACGTCTGTTTTGGGCGGGAACTTAAAACTCAGGATATTGTTTTTATTAATAGTATAGATTTTATAATATTACGCAAACCATAATAGTATAGGTCTGTTTTGGGCGGGAAGTTAAAACTCAGGATATTGTTTTTATTAATAGTATAGATTGCTTTGCAGAGAAATATATATATACTGAATTATTACCATTAGTAATTCTAGTCTAGAATTGTATTACGAATAGGAACGTAGGAAAGAATATATTTTATTAGGAATTCTATTTTATTTTAAAATTGTATTAGGGATAAGTATTGTATTACCATATTTTATAATATTACGCAAACCATAATATTATAGGTCTGTTTTGGGCGGGAAGTTAAAACTTAAGATATTGTTTTTATTAATAGTATAGATATAGATTGCATTGCAGAGAAATATATATACTGAATTATTACCACTAGTAATTCTAGTCTAGAATTGTATTACGAATAGGAACGTAGGAAATACTATATTTTCTTAGGAATTCTATTTTAATTTACAATTGTATTAGGGATAGGAATTGTATTACCATATTTTACAATATTACTTAAACCATAATATTATAGGTCTGTTTTGGGCGGGAAGTAAAAACTGAGGATATTGTTTTTATTAATAGTATAGATTGCATTGCAGAAAAATATATATATATATATACTGAATTATTACCATTAGTAATTCTAGTGTATTACGAATAGGAACGTATAAAAGAATATATTTTATTAGGAATTTTATTTCAATTTGTAATTGTATTAGGGATAGGAATTGTATTACCATATTTTACAATATTACGCACACCAAAATATTATAGGTCTGTTTTGGGCGGGAAGTTAAAACTGAGGATATTATTTTTATTAATAGTATAGATTGCATTGCAGAGAAATATATATATATACTGAATTATTACCATTAGTAATTCTAGTCTAGAATTGTATTACAAATAGGAACGTAGGAAAGAATATATTTTATTAGGAATTCTATTTGAATTTACAATTGTATTAAAGATAGGAATTGTATTACCATATTTTACAATATTACGCAGACCAAAATATTATAGGTCTGTTTTGGGCGGGAAGTTAAAACTGAGGATATTGTTTTTATTAATAGTATAGATACAATTCTTATTCATACTACAATTGGAAATTAAAAATGTGGTAATAGAATTCCTAATAAAATATATTTCTTTTTAATTTACTATTCATAATACAATTTTAGATTAAAATTATTAATTGTAATAATACAATACATATAATTCTCTGCAACGCAATCTATACTATTAATAAAAACAAATTCCTCCATTTTAACTTCCCGCCCAAAACACTCCTATATTATTAAGGTTTATGTAATATTGTAAAGTATGGTAATATAATTCTTATTATTACTACAATTGTATATTAAAATGTGGTAATAGAATTCCTAGTAAAATATATTCTTTTTCAATTTCCTATTCGTAATACAATTGTAGATTAAAATTACTAATCATAATAATCCAGTACATATAATTCTCTGCAACGCAATCTATTCTATTAATAAAATCAAAATTATCCATTTTAATTTCACGCCCGAAACAATCCTATGCTACTAAGGTTTGCATAATATTGTATTATATGGTAATACAATTCTTATTCGTACTACAATTATAAATTAAAATGTGGTAATAAAATTTCTAATAAAATATATTCTTTTTTAGTTTCGTATTCGTAATACAATTACAAATTAAAATTACTAATCGTAACAATTACAGTACATGTAATTCCATGCAACGCAATCTATACTATTAATAAAAACATAATCCAACATTTTAACTTACCGCCCAAAACACTCCTATACTATTAACGTTTACGTAATATTGTAAAAAATGTTAATACATACAATTCTTATTATTACTACAATTGTATATTAAAATGTTGTAATAGAATTCCTAATATAATTTATTCTTTTTTAATTTCCTATTCGTAATACAATTGTAGATTAAAATTACTAGTCATAATAATTTAGTACACATAATATTCCCTACAACGCAATCTATACTATTAATAAAAATAAAATCCTCCATTTTAACTTCACGGCCAAAACACCCTATACTACTAAGGTTTATCTAATATTGTAAAATATGTTAATACAATTCTTATTCGTACTATAATTAGAAATTAAAAATGTGGTAATAGAATTCCTAATAAAATATATTCTCTTTTAAGTTTCGATTCGTAATTCAATTATAGATTAAAATTACTAATCTTAATAATACAGTACATGTAATTTCCTGCAACACAATCTATACTATTAATAAAAAAAATATTCCATTGTAACTTCCCGCTCAAATCACTCCTATACTACTAAAGTTTACATAATATTGTAAAATATGTTAATTATATTCAAATTCGTACTACAATTGTAAATTAAAATGTGGTAATAGAATTCCTAATAAAATATATTCTTTTTAAATTTCCTATTCATAATACAATTCTAGATTAAAATTACTAATCATAATAATACAGTACATGTAATTTCCTACAACGCAATCTATACTATTAATAAAAACAAAATCTTTCATTTTAACTTCACGCCCAAAACACTCCTATACTATTAAGGTTTACGTAATATTGTAAAATATGGTAATACAATTCTTTTTTTGAGTACTACTGACTCTGTTATAATGTAGTATCTGTTCATAGCTACTTTCTCAACCTACTGAAGCACAAAGAATTAACAGTCGTCTACAATTCTTACTCGTACTACAATTGTAAATTAAAATGTGGTAATAGAATTCCTAATAAAATATATAGTATTTTTTGAAGTACAAATCATTCTATGAGAACCATCTAAATACTTATCCTTTTATGTTTTTAAGAAAATAAGTCGATATTGCAAATAATTGTTAGTTATTCAACATTTAATCCAGTTCACTCGAAATTTAATGGTGAGCAAATTTATTTTTCTAATAGTCTATACACGCCTATTTTCTTTTGTATAAATGCAATCATAAATTTTTCCTTCCTTCCTCAATGTAGTTATAACAAATCCATTTTGTGCATCGCACGGGTGGAAATACTAGTATATAAAGAAGAAGCAATTTCAATCACACTCTAATGGTCCTTGCATTGCATCTTCTCTTAGCTAGTTAGCTTTTTTAAATGAACACCCTCTTATCTAATTAAATGACAATTGATAGTGATGATGATCTTTGGAAATATATGTGGAGTATTTTGAATTTTATTTTTTTTGACAAGAGTATGTTTAATTTTTTTTATTTAATAGTTTAGACATATTCTTCGTGAAATAGTGTATATATTAAAAAAGAAAAAGATAGATAGACATGTTTATATAATCTAATTATTTATACCATTGGTATTATTGGGAGTAGGAACAAAAATAAGTATTGAGTAGTATTTTCCTTAAAAATTACTCCATATCAATGTTGATGAATTTGATTATTATAGTAACTTTATTCTAACTTTAATCTATATTGATAGATTATAGATTATGTTTTATTACCTCTATCGGGAGTTTAAGTAATAATTATTTAATAGTAATTGTAATAGAATATAGTTTGCTTTAGGAGTTATGAGACTTAAACGGGTTTTAAGGAATGCGATTTTCAACAAAACAAAAATTTTTAATCAAATTTTAAATTGGAGTTGTTATTATATTGACTAATAAAATAATAAGTTATAAAATGAGATAAGATAATGTGTGTCCAACGCTGATTAATCCTTGTGAGTTGAGGTCCATACAGTTGAATAGATACAAATGCCTAAAAGACATTACATATACCCATTCAAATCTATTACAAATAGTCTTCTAATAATCAAACTAATTGTAATGCAATTAATTCGACAATCGCTCGAGAATTGATTAAAAAGTTAACAATAATATTACGAAATAAAAAGAAAACATAATATCACCGGTTGGAATTACACATTATTGAAAACTTCATTGTAGGCGATATTGGTAGTAGCACCAGAATCTTGTCCATCCTCGTTTAG
Source organism: Ipomoea trifida (assembly GCA_003576665.1). Lineage (NCBI taxonomy): Eukaryota > Viridiplantae > Streptophyta > Magnoliopsida > Solanales > Convolvulaceae > Ipomoea > Ipomoea trifida. The sequence continues at coordinate 15,459,984 of CP025658.1, read as the reverse complement.
AGCTAACACCTTCAGGCCATCAGGATGGGTGACTCGAGAAAAAACCACATATAATTGACTGTGATTAAAGATCAATTTTTCAGCAATAACCCAACGTGAGTTAGCGTTTGACCCTGACTTTTGTTGATAGTCATGGCATATGCAAGCATCAATGGAAATTGTTTACGTTAGAACTTGAAGGGCAATCTCGTACCAGAAGGAGTGAGAGACATTCGGGGGATAAGAACTTTGGTTCCTGCATGTGTCCCATCAACTATTCTTTTTTCGACAATATGATCTACCAATCTCGTGACAATGACGCACGTACCATTGCAAATACCAAGAGAGTGGTATATGTTCCGTAATAACATAATAGGTTGACCAACCTTTAATGTCAATGAATGATTAGGAAGTCTAGACAGTCTCAAACTATTTCAGAATTCATAAGTGTGTACTTCTGAAAGATTTTCAGTGTCTGATTCTGCCTTACACAAAGAGTCACAACTTAAATATGTTCGACCTTCTACAGTGTTCATGTCGCACATGTACTGATTAATTTGATCAACGATATCTAAAGTCGGCGAAAGGATCGCTCGGCCTTCTAGGTGCGTCTCATCAAGCATGTCATATCTCGCGCTTGGAATGGTGTTTTCCACTATAGGTTCTACGGGATCGGGTCTGCACTTCATAAAAAACCATGCCGGAATATCGATTTTAGATGAACCGTCGTTTACACCCCCTGCAATCCCATCTTCGATGTCTGCAATCCATTTTGAAAACGAATCAACTATCTGTCTATCTTCCTTTGAAGCTAAGCTCCATACTCTCAAGTTCTTCGTGAGCCTCAATACCTTGTAATTCTTCCACATGTAGGAAAAATTAATAGTGGCTTTGGCAACTATTAGTCTCAATGTTTTCGGAATAACAGGAATAATCTATCTAAAATCGCCGCAAAAAACTATTGTCTTTCTACCAAATGTCTTTTCAGCACTACTCGATATGGTGAACCTCAATAAATCTCTCATGGTTTTGTCTAAAGCCTCAAAATAGTGTTTGTGCATCATTGGTGCTTCGTCCCATATTATAAATTTGCTCCTGATTATAAGCTCAGCAAGGTCACTACCTTGCGATATATTGCACGTGGTCCACGTGGAATCTTCGTTCAAAGAGAGCGGTATAGCAAATTCGAAATGCGCATCCATACCTCCCAGCAAGAGCAAAGATGTTATTATACTCGAAGCAATGTTCACATCAATATCGCAGCAGCTCCTTATCTTTGTCAATAATGTTCTCCACACGGACGATCTTGTCTATTCCTCTGTAACCATACACAAAGAATAATCCACCTCCATTAGAATCTATATCATTCATTACAGAGTCGTAGACATTCTTCTGCTCATCGGTCAATTGTGTTACCAACGATTCATGCTATGTCTTCAATGATTCCTTATCATACACCAACTCTTCGCCTAACAACATGTTTTCAATCAAACCCATGCTACTTTCGTCAGGAATTGGCATTTCTAGAAAATCCCTCAAACTCTTCCCCTACAAAGATAACAACTTTTCCAACTCCACAAGAGCGAATTTTTTCTTATCCAAATCTGATAACACCAACTCTTAAAAAAGCCAAAACAACCACAAATTAGTTTATTCATAAATAATGATAAGCAAATAATAAAGTCGAATAAATAGATGGGAGCTCGATATACCTGAATTCTACATGACATTTTGACGTTAAAACTGCGCATCCTCGGCAAGAAATTCTCAAACGGCATTCCACACTACCTCTAGCCTACTACTTGAACTTGAAGTGAGTTCCCCTAGAGCCGGCGCATGAGTTATTGGGGCACAACAATGTATTAATCGAAACAGTGTATGAAAGATTAGTTGTGACATTCAACGGGGCATTTATGGGGTGTTTCTTATTGGGTAAGCTTCGGAGTTTTGTTGTAAAAGTAACGGAAGAGTTTGTATTGTTGAAAACTAGGAGATTGCGCATGATTGGGGATAAAGATAATGTGTAATTGCCACCGTATTCAAAGACAGTGGTGGTGGTATTGCGGTTGAATAAGGCGCCATGATTGCTACTATAGGCCCTAGTCGCAATGTAGTATTGGCTCTGGGGCTAATTGGCTTCCAATAAGAATTCAATGGTTTGGCTGGGAGATATGGCGATATAATCAGTGGTGAAATGCACATGCAACACACGAGTGAAAATACTAGTTACTAGTAATAAGCAAACTTGAAAGATGATAAATTATTCTTCAATTTCCACCTCTCGTAAACACAATTTCTATTCCGAGGAACGATTGGACAACCATTAGATTCAAAGCAGATAATCTTAGTAAGTCAATAACCTTACTTAGCTCATCCTTATATATTATATTATATTGTTGTTACTTATAGATATATATTGAGGTCAAATCTATATTTATATTTTCTTGTTTTTATTTTTAAATAGAAGTGTGATTTATGCATTGCCATTTTGAACGACATGCAACTTGGGGAATGGAAATGGCATTCATTGTTAAAATGGAAAGCGATCCAACCAAAAAGTGTTGGCATCTCCACCGGATATGCCCAAATGTAATTACAAAAGTCCCCAAATCCAGCTTGCAGCGAAATCACAAAGTATTGATTGTAAAGATCGATTATATTAGGAGTATAAACAGTATAAGCTATGCTCGAACTTTAAGTATACTTGAGCTTGATCAAGTTTAAAATTTAGACTTGAGTTTGACTCGCTAATTTTTTTATAAGGCTCAAACTTGGTTCGATTAATTTGAATTGAGCTCAAGTTTGAAATATAACTATGTGACAAAGTAATTGGGCAACAGCACCCGACCCGAACCACAAGCATTGACCCGAAGGAAGACAAACGGCCACCAGTTATGCAAGGACTACACATTGAAGAGGAGAGTTATCATTAACGGCTCCATTACCATACAGTTGAAGGCTCACTATTATGTTGTCCGTTACAAAGCATAGAAGAAGAGCCGTTGCACCTGGAGTATAAGGGGAGGCATGTTGTAGACTGAAGGGGGGATATTCTAACACACAAAACTCTACTGTACTGAAATTACACACTGTACTATCATACTTCACTTATACACAAACTATACTCTGGTAACATACTTACCGTCATTGGTGCTTTTGTTGAGAGTTGAGGCCACATCTCAAGCAAGCTCTACATATAACAAAATATCAGCTTATAAGTGGAGATGGTTGGATCAGGATCTAGCGGTTCCCACAATTCTCATCACGTAAACCGTGGCAACACCGCTGGTGGTCACAATGGTGGTCTCCGCCAGCGGCACAATAACAATCACAGTGGAGGGCAGCAGACGCCCAAAGTACGGGTACTGTCTATGAACCCCCAAGCCATTCAATAGGCAGCAACAACTCTAGCCCAGTTGCGGGCGGAGATTCAAGGTCAAATACCCCAAGCATCCACGCAGAAGGATGAAGTAGAGGAAAAGAGGACCTAGCGCCTGTGTCGTAATTCAACTCATCGGCTGGCCGTTTCTATGCCCGCCATGGGACGGTGGGGTGAGAGGATTGCTATCCATCCAAGGTTGTGGGCACAACCAGAGGCCAAGGGTTCACCCACCAAGGGTTCACACCAAGATGAACAGTCACAGCGGTTAGAAGGGATGAGTGAGTCTAGAGGGTCGGCTCTACGTCAGTCCAAGGTGCTCAAGCAAGCCCTAGATGTGCAGGAGAAAGCGATTGAGAAACTCTAAAAGCATATCGAAAAGCTAGAGAAGAAGGTAGAAGCAAGAGAACAGTCACCAAAACTTGAGGTGAGGATGGCCGCTCCATTTTCTCCCAGTATAATAGATGTGCCCCTCCTAAGAGATTTTAGGTTGTCCGCTATCAAAGCATACACCGGGACATCTAACCCGCGTGTCCACATGACAAAGTACAAAGTAGCCATGGTAATGACTAGGGCAGGTGACATCATAATGTACACAGCGTTCTTGTCTACATTGGATGGAACTGCCCAAGATTTGTTCAACACGATTCCAGATGGTTCGATCCAAAACTTTGCAGAAATTTTCAAGAATTTCCTGACTTATTTCTCTGGACATATACAACACAAGAAACCGTTTTCATATCTCTGCGGAGTAAAGCAGGACAAAAGCGAAAGCTTAATAAATTTCTTGAGCAAATGGAAGAAAGAGGTCAACAATGTGTACAATTTTGACTCTAAAGCGGCGATCATCATATTTATCCAGGCATTGAGGTCAGGAGATTTTCATAAACAGCTGAACACTCATCATCCACGCTCTTATGAGGAGCTAATGAAGACAGCAAACCGCTATGCCAAGGCAAAGAAGGCTGATAGAAAGAAGAGGGATGAGGAGGAAGGCAGGAATAGTGGGCGATCTGATAAAGTTGGTCCGACCAACCAGGCACCGCGCCCAACAAGTCATACACGGTGAAGGAGAGAGATTACAAGTGGCCTCGTCTCGCCCCACCGCGACATTTAACACCGCTTACTCATCTAGTTTGTGTGATTTTAAGTCACGTTGAGGAAATGGGAATGATGCATTTTCTCTCAGAATGCATGACAGGTTCTCCGAGCGAGGACCAAACCAAATACTATCGGTTCCACCGACAGGCTGGTCACGACATTGGCAAGTGTCACACTTTAAAAGGGCAAGTAGAGGAATTAGTGTAGAACGAATATTTTCCTCAATTTGTTAAGTATCCAGTGCAACAGCAGTATCACCAGCAAGGGCAACCCGGAAATCTGTGGCGAAAGGAAGAGGACCATGAGCCTTCCGCATCCAACACCAAGAAGAAAAGGTACGACCAGGGCATGAGAGCAAAAGACAGTGAATTAGAGGAGGAGCCCGCGCAACATAGAAAACATGTTATTCGCTGATGGTCTGTCCTGGTTAGATTTGTTACAAAAAAAAAAACAAAAAAAAAAAACAAAAACAAAAACAAAAACAAACAAACAAAAATAAAAAAAAAATCATATGGTCGAGGTCGTGCCTCTGCCACGGTTGGCTTCGGCCACAATTCTTACCGTTTGGAAAAAAAAACTTGAAGAGGGAACATACCGGACAAAGTGGATGCAAGATTGAAGGAGGCGGTAAAAAACAGAAAGGTGAAGGGAAGAGCTCTATACAAAAACAAAGACGACCAAATATTAGATTTGACCCTATTCAAAATTTATGCCTAATACCAAATTATTACTCCTAAGTTACCTCAACCACTCTCGCTGGCTAGGGAGTGGGGGGACTGGTGACAGAGTAATTGGGCAACAGCACCCGACCCGAACCACAAGCATTGACCCGGAGGAAGACAAACGGCCACCAGTTGTGCAAGGACTACACATTGAAGAAGAGAGTTATCATCAACGGCTACATTATCATACAATTGAAGGTTCACTATTATGATGTCCGTTACAACTCATAGAAGAAGAGTCGTTGCACCTGGAGTATAAGAGGAGGCATGTTGTAGACTGAAGGGGGGACATTCTAACACACAAAACTCTATTGTACTGAAATTACACATTGTACTATCATACTTCACTTATACACAAACTATACTCCGATAACATACTTACCGTCACTATGCGTATGAGCAGTGTATTTATTTATTTTTTTGTTTAATTATAAAGTTTGAACTCGGCCAACTACTATATAGTGTGACGACACATCTGTTACCATTCTAAATGGATGACCACAAGATCAAACCTCGGATGGTGAGAGTTGTGTAAAGAATTATGAGTGTTTCAAAAAAAAAATAAAGCTTGATGAACTCGGTTCAATTAACTCAAATAGAGCTTGATCTTTAAACTCTTTGTGTGTGTGCACGCGTGGGAGGGAGGACTTATGAGCAACACAATGAGTCAAAAAGTATTAAACTTGAGCTCAACGTTTGGATAAGGATGAATGAGTTTCTCCCACTGAATCACACTAAAATTCATTTAGCAATTCATATGGTAAAGCATAATTAATCGCCAATACATCACCTAGTATATATAAATGTACAATCATAGTTAGTAATAAAAATTCAAAACTAAGCTAATTATTTAAAGAAATTTATATTGTTCTATATATTAAGATTTTGATAGTTTGTATCCTACCTTTCTCCTTAAAACAATGCAACTATATTGATGCATAAGGACGTTGGACAAACTACTTAGGCTACTACAATACTGAGAAAAGATTAATTTAAAAATAAAAAGGTAAAATAATGATTAAAATAATTATATTTAATGTGAGTATATATAAAGTTAGAAATTTGTCTTTTTGTGTCTCACGCTAAAGAGTTCGAGCCGGATTTTTTTTCAAGTAAGAGTGTGTTTGGAAACCTAGAAAATGACTTCAAGAACATGAGTTATTTTTTAGGAAATATTTGCATTTCCCGTGTTTGGTTGCATTCCAGAAAACTATCTTGGTGTATTTGGTTTATTTTTCAAAAATTGAGCAGAATTGTATAATTAAACATTTTAACTTTTTAATTTACAATATAACATTTATAATAATAATAATAATAATAATAATAATAATAATAATAATAATAATAATAATAATAATTTTAATTTTAATTTTAATTTTAAATATAATAAAAAATAATAACTAATAAAATATTAAAATAACTAACCAAAGTCTTGCAATTCAAAATAACAAACCAAAATAACTAAAGTTTTACAATCTACAATTACAAACAAAGATTTCTAACCCAAGTGTTAGTGTTGGTGGTGGTGGTGATAGTGTTGGTGTTATTTGTTATATAACAAAATAATAATAATAATAATAATAATAATAATAATAATAATAATAATAATAATAATAATAATAATAATAATAATAAGACTGAATTCTTTTTTTGGTCCTACTATTATTGGCGTGTTTCCAATTTTAGTCCACTTTTGTTATTTTTGCCATATTGAGACCACATTTATTTAAAGTGTTTTAATTTTAGTCCACCGTTAATATTTCCGTTTATTGGCTGTGTAATTTAAGGGCATTTTCGTCTTTTCATATTCTATTATCCTCTTTTCGTTAGTTTCCTTTCCCATTCACAATCCTCCTCATGAACTATCAATAATTAACATGGGGGGAAGGAGACATGGATTCATCAGAGAGGTCGGATACTCTAGTCTCCAGTGCCCGTGACAATAATCAGCGCCGAGGAGGAACGGCTAGAGACGGCGGTTCAGTACGGAGGACAAGACTGGCGGTGGGGTGGCGAACCTGAGGGAGAGAAGCGAGGCCGGAGAGGTTGTTGACCATAGAAGCAGGGGAGAATCGGCGGTGTGAGCTCTCCACTCGACATAACAAATTCCATCTTTGGAAGCAGCTCATCAATTATAGGGCTTTGGGGCAACAATTTTAGGGTTTCTGGAAAAATTTCATCAGCCGTCGTACGATCGCCGGTGTTGCTCTCATCGGAAATCCAGTGCCACCGCCTACCCTGTGCCGAGCCGGGGATAACTCAGATCGAGCCGATTTCATTGTCGATCCACCGGCAAATCAGAATCACCGTTCATCGGTAAGAAGCGCAAAGGACGTCGCACAACCAGCACTGTCGTCGCTACTCGGTGTCGTGACCCATCAGAGTGCAGCAGTTTTGGGGAGAAGGTAACTGCAGGGACGATCGAACCATTGCCTTCGACGATCTTCCCTCCACCGTCGTCATCGCCGGCGCATCGATCACAGGTTGCGGCAACATGGTCCAAAAAGAAATGGATACAAAAAGAAATGGTCGCATAAATTCTCGGGTTTGTTGGGAAGGGTAAAGGGAGAAGACCAGAGTAAAAAGACGAAATTAGCCCTACCACAGACAGCCACTAGACGGAATACTTAACGTTGGACCAAATGTGGAACACTTTAAATAAATGTGGACTCAATGTGGCAAAAATAACAAAAGCGGACTAAAATTGGAAACATGCCAATAAAAGTAGGACCAAAATAGGAATTCACTCTAATAATAATAATAATAATAATAATAATAATAATAATAATTATTATTATTATTATTATTATTATTATTATTATTATTATTATTATTACAAATTTTAAAATGACCGGGGTCATTTTTATAAATATTACAAAGTTGTTTATTTTCAATAATTAGATCTACTAAATCAAAACTTTGGAGTCTGGATTAGTCCTCACCAGATCCAGACCATATATATATATAGAGTTAATTCCAGCAATGGTCCCCCGACTATGTTGATTTTCCAAAATTGGTCATCGTCTTTTAATTTGGACGAAAAAGACACTTGACTATTGAATTTGTTCCGACAATGGTCTTTCCGTTTATGTCCAGTTAGTGAGGTGTTATGTGTGGGGGTAAATGAGCCTTTTCATTATAGGGCCTTCTTCTTCCTAATGATCTCTACCGGTCCTTCACTTCTGGCCTTCAAGGTGTGCGGATCAGCACATAGTTTGAGAACAAAGCAATCCTCACCATTGATTTTCTTTCCCCTGTGCATTTTGCAATGGTTCGTGGTTCGTGATCGAGTCCCTATATAAGTAAAACTCAATGTTGTTTTCTTTACAGGAGCAACATCTATGAAAATCTAGAATATAGTACGCTAATTAATGTCACCTGAAGAGCACGTCGTAAGGGCTTGATAGGACCTTTAGCCGCATGAGCGCCAAGCCAAGGTGTATGCATCCAAAAAAGTCTCCCATTATAACCAGCATGAACTTTGCTGCTCCCCAACGCAATCTCAGCATACCACATATCTGGGTTCATTTGTCAGGGCACGAATCTTCCCGACTCTGCAGTTTTCGAAGAGTTTTTGCTCTTTATGACCTTGGTGGTTGTCTCAATATCAGGCGCCAACATCTTAACCTTTTTCCCCATCGCATAAGCATTTTTTTTATTTAATTTTTTTTTGCATGCAAACTCCTAGTGAAATCAATGCCAAAACAAGAAGGAGAAGTTAATGTCAAAACACCACCTTACATGCCAACCCTCCTAAGATGCACAAAACCGTTGTCTTTGTAGTGTTGTGTATTCAAGAACACTTAAAGACAACACATTAACGACAACGATTAAAAAAACCGTTGTCTGTTTATAAATAAAGACTGAAGAAAGACAACGGTTTTAAACAACCGTTGTCTTTACAGTGTTGTGTATTCAAGAGCACTTAAAGAAAACACACCAACGACAACGGTTAAAAAAATTGTTGTCTTAAAAAATAAAGCGTGTGCAATGACAACAATTTTATAAAGTTGTTGTCTTTGTAGTGTTGTGTATTCACGTGCACTTAAAGACAACAAACAAACGACAACAGTTACATAAAATCGTTGTCTTTTTATAAATAAAGAATGAGGAAAGACAACGGTTTAAAAAAACCGTTGTCATTGTAGTGTTGTGTATTCAAGAACACTTAAAGACAACACATTAACAACAACGGTTAAAAATAATCGTTGTCTTAAAAAAAATAAATGCACATACACAACGACTTTAAAAAAACTGTTGTCTTTGTAGTGTTGTCTTTTCACAAAATGCACATAGACAACACACTAAAGACAACGGTTCTGTAAAAACCGTTATCTTTGACAAAACTGTTGTCTTTGTGGTGTTGTCTATGAGCATTTTTCTTGTAGTGCACCTTCCATTTTAGCATCACCCCAACTGTGTTCTTCCCCAAATTTCAACTACAAAAACAGTAAAATAGTAACTGTAACTGGGAAAAACCAAGCTCTAGTTACTGATATCTTTACTGTTCTTGGATTTGCAGGGCGTGTTGGTTTTGTTTGCTAGGTATTTCAAGGAATTAAGCTCAACTTTCATGAGAGTTGCTTTGCTGGTAAAAACAAAGGGTCGTTGTTGCTTGCACGCCGCCACCGGAGAAGACCTGAACCCGATGGAGACGGGCTCCGACCCCGAGACCTCCCCGGAGATAACCCTCTAACCACCTCCTCTTTCAGAGCCAAAAAAAATCCTTGCTTTCTCTCCATTCTTTCACGAACGCCCTAAACCCCCACTCACACTCTCTCCCTCAACCGTGATGCTCCAAAGAAGCAAAAATAGGGAGAATTTGCAGAGATAGGAGAGCGGAATCAATATATGTATCAGGCACGCGGAGTAAATTAGGGAGAACAAGAGGAAGAAGGAGGACATATAATGAAAAGACTTATTTACCCCTACAGATAACGCCTAACTAACTGAACATAAACGGAAGAACCATTATCGGAACAAATTCAATAGTCAAGTGTCTTTTCCGTCCAAATTAAAAGACGAGGACCAATTTTGGAAAATCAACATAGTCGGGGGACCATTGCTGGAATTAACTATATATATATATATATATATATATATATATATATAATTAAACTGTTGAAATCTAAATCTTAGATTTGGTCCTTGTTGATTTGAGTAATTCAGTTATTAATATTTACTAGTATGATACCCGTGTGATGCACGAGAAATTAATTGTAAAATGTATGTTATATTATCTTAATAATATATTATAAGAGTTATATTACATGAATATAATATTATTTGTTAGTTATAACAAATGAGATTCCTATTATAATTTTATTAAAATTTAGTTTAATGCATAATACATTAAAAATAGAAATTTGGAATGTGTAATAAGTAAAGATAAACATATTTATTACTATTTACATCCATAAATAAAGAGCTAGTAAACTCTTAATATGTAAAAAAAAAAAAAATAAAAAAGCCCAAAAATTATTTGTTGCTTAGCACAACCCAACTATCATAGGCCCATGTATAAAAACAAAAAGAAAAACCCTACTTTAGAAAAAATTCAGAGTATATACACACTAACACACCTACCACATTGTGTTACCCCATTTCGCCACTCCACTCGCACCTTCCTTTTCCATTCTCTGATCTTAGCTCTAGGTTTTCTTCACTATCCAAGCTTTGTATTTCTATTCACGATGAAGGCGGTCTTAGCTCATCTATTCCTAGAAGGCTTTGGTTGATCTTTGTCTGCATTTCTTCGTTATAATGCATACAAAGTTAAGTATAAGCTGTTGGTGAGACTTATTTTCAAATCATGATTCAGAAAGTTACTGCAAAACATCTCGATATAGATAAGTACCAACTTTCCATTCAGTTTATATATTTGTAATTTATATTTCTGTATCTGTATTTACATTTTTAATGTAGTGTATTTCCAGATCAAGTTGAAAAACATGGCGATGGATGAACTTCAAATCCTAGATCTGTACAGTAGTGTGTCTGTTTTTAGTCTGAAGAGTTTTAAAATGGCGATAGATGAAGGTTAAATCCTAGATTTGGATCATGCATGAGGGTAGTTGTTTTTTTTTTTTAATGTAGTTATCTTGCAAGTCTAGTCCGCTTTTCTCACTGCTACAACATGTTTCTTACTTTTGATTTATGTTACTAACAATTTCTAAAACTACTCCAAATCGTAGCTGTAATCATAGATCTGGAGCATACATGACCATTGGACATCATTTCAGGAGCTGTTAATGTATTTTTTCTACTAATACAGAAGGTACTTGTATTTTTTTGTGTTTTTTTATAGATCACACATCATTTGGGAGCTGTTAATGTATTTTTTTTTCAGATTTAAGTAGAGATTCACTATCTCCTAAATCCATGGCTTGCATGTATAAATTTGTTCCAAATCTGGACTTTTAAGTTCGAGATAGATGGTTTTATACTTTACAATAAATTAAATATTGTGAAAGTTACTAATAATACTCCACAAATAGGTATTGCACTTCATTCTATTGTGTTGCGCTCATCCTTCTCTTCAAAATGTTCACTGACCTAAGCAAACTTTCACTGTTTCTGGCACATTGTGGTTACAATAAAATTGACACAATCGATTTTAAATCATCGCATGTCCAATTAATCCTCGCCTAAAAAGCTATTTTAATAATCTCACCATAGTTTAAGGCCGTTGTGGAATTGATTTCCTCTCCAGATGTCGATCTAAAAATCGGTTGACCGAGAGCAAATCTATGGCTTGTACGAACATATTGTGTAAACTGCACTTTCCAGAATGGGGCTACACCATTGTCCATTGTCATCATTGAGAGAGTCATGAAATGAGCTAGATGCGACAATGATAAGTCGATTTTCCATTCGTATAATTATTTTATGTTTTTTATAATGCTTTTTTATTTTATGTAGGGTTTATTACTTGAATATGTTTCATATAAAAAGTTTATACATGCAAGATGTATTCTTGAAATTATATATATATATATAGGGGCGCGCTCAGGTGTAGACCATCGCCCAGAAAGGAAATGAGAACTCTTCGCAGCCATCCACGTGTCCAGATCAACGAATCAGATGTAATTAAAAAAAAATGATGTGGTGGTATTTTTGTAAATAACTCAAACTTTGGTGCAAGTAGGTGTGTTATAATTGCAAGTAGTTGGTGCACATTTGCAAGTAAATCACTTACAAGTGCACCTAATTATAACGTTAGGTGCAGCTAGTTATAACATTAGGTGCACTTAGTATTGATGCTCAGTGTACATTTTACTTGCACCTATAATACATTTTACTTGCACTTGTGCACCTATTTTCACTTACAAGTACAAGTAATTTACCTTGTTAACATTCATGCACATAGGTGCATCTAGTTATAACATTAGGTGCAACTAGATCTAGACATGCGGACGAATGACATGCGTTCTCAGTTCTCTCTATGTGGTTGGTTCGCACCTGAACGCGATCCTATATATATATATATATATATATATATATATATATATATATATATATATATATATTGAATAATAGGTATTAAATTATAGTTTTTTTTGCAGGAAATATGAAGTGCAATATTGAAGTGCTGCAGCATATAAAGAAGTTGCTAACCATAACAATATCTATACATCGTAACTCGGTATAGAGAAGGTAAAAACCCAAAAATTATCACACTTTCTGTTACAATACTTGTGATTGCTGAGTGTACTTTCCTCTTGCCCTCTATAACTATTAATGCAATAATTTTCCTCACGTTGATGTTCTGATAGCTGTAGTAGTAGCCCCATGTGTTATGTTTTTTCTTTTTCTTTTTTTTTTTTTATTGTTCATACTGCATGGTTATATATATATTTGGTCTTAAGCATTAAATTATGCATTCTGAAGAATGAAAACAATCTTATTGTTAATAAGGATTCAAAAAATATTATAGAAAATCTTATATTAACATTACCTCTTCCTCATGAAAGAGGCATTATTTGCTTTTGTTTGTTGTTCCTTGTATGAAAAGGGCTAATCTGACTTGCAAAGATGTATTGAGATGACATTTCAATAACAATTTGGAGGATTTTGGCAAGAACCTTTCGTTTGTGGAATTGGTTCTTAGATGTTTGAACTATTTATAGCTAAACTAATAACTGTTAGTTATTAATTGTTATTGGAGAGTGAGTTGTCCGTCTGTCCAATTGCTATAATTTAATGGTACGAGTGTGCCTTTTCGATTCTTTATCTTCTTTTAAGATTTTTTTTCGTATTCTTAATCTTATAATTAATCAGAGGCAATTAATTTCTAATATGTTCAAATTATAATAAATTTATGTTATTAATAATTATTAATGCATTGTATGTGTTCTTTACTTCCACCTGGATGGACATGATGTTTAAATGTTTAATAAAAACATCGTCTTCCAAATCCATGCCTTGCATGTATAAATTTGTTCCAAATCTAGACTTTTAAGTTCGAGATAGATGGTTTTATACTTTACAATAAATTAAATATTGTGAAAGTTACTAATAATACTCCACAAATAGGTATTGTGCTTCATTCTACTGTGTTGCGCTCATCCTCCTCTCAAAAATTTTCACTGATCTACGCAAACTTTCACTATTTTCGGCGTGTTGTGGTTACAATAAAAACATTTCGTCTTCCGAAGATTACCAAACGTAATTCGAACATACTCCTTTTAAATTTAGCTGTCCACAATAAATATAACAATTAACGCATACACCTCAGCAATCATGTTCCAAAATGACACAATATTGTTTTGGCGGGAATTGTAGCCAAATTTTTGTGGCCAAAACATCTGGCTTTATTATATATAAGATAAGATAAGATAAGATAAGATTATTTCAATTTATAGTTTAAAATCTTTTAAAATTTGATAATTGGTCTAAATAACTGGAAAATGATTTTTTTTATTTGACATTTCTCCTCATAAAATGGTCATACTGTTGGTCATACTCGGCCAACCTAGCATCCGTCGCAACTGCATTATGCTTACTTCCCAGCTGCTAGTGAGTTTCCCATCTAACACACTGGGAAGTAAGCACGCTTAATCACCAAGTTCTTTTGTTATCAGGTTGTCATATCCTACTTAAAACCAATGGGTAATAAGTAGGCGTACATTAACCATTCGACCACATCCCTCCCTGGTAAGTCACAATGCCATGTATCGAATTTAACAAGGGCTGAACTCGGCCAAATCGGTCGACGCCCAACACGTACTACTCATTCTATGTTAATAATAAAAATAATAATAATAATTATTGTTGTTGTTGTTGTTGTTGTTGTTATTATTATTATTATTATTATTATTATTATTATTATTATTATTATTATTATTATTATTAATTGAGTTAATTGCCAAAATGGTCATTGATTTCAGTAAAATTATCAATTTGGTCCTTGACTATTTTTTTGCCTAATTAAGTCCTCAACTTTAAAAATCTTAACCAATTTGGCCCTCCATTTGTTTAGCCGTTAGACGTTCGTTTACTTGGAATCAAATTGGTAATTTTGTTGTAGTCAATAGACCATTTTGGTCATCACATGCAACATTTCCTCTCATATTAAACTGAAGAGTTAATTACCAAAATGGTCCATTGACTATAAAAAATTACTAATTTGGTCCCGAGTAAATAAATGGATGACCAAATTGGTTGAGATGCTTAAAGTTGAGTACTTAATTAGGTAAAATAAAAGTCAAAAACTAAATTGATAATTTTGCTATAGTCAAAGGATCATTTTGATAATTAACTCTTATGAATTTAAGGGCAACACTTTGATTAACTCAGTTTATTGCCATTATATGTCTCTAAAGAAGTCAAAATGAGTCCAACCCGCACCTTAACATGATTTTTGGAGAGGGATGGACCTATAAATTCTATGCTCATATAGTAACTGGGTAACCTACATGTTACCCTTGATGAGCACAAATGATGAGTGTAAAAAGGGTGTAATGTCGTTCCGCTGAGGATTGGTGTTATGGCACGAAACTGTGTGAATTACCAAGCACTAGAGTATATGAATTTATAGAATCCAAGTAACAGAGACTGAATGATGTGGAATAAAGGAAAGCAAAATTAAGGTGAAAACTATATGATAAAGGTATGGGCCAGATTAGGGGGATTGTAATCTTGATGTTCCAACCAACTCAGGATGAGGGAAAGAATAATTAACCAAGGAATATATGGGCAATGCACAAAAGAACTCTACTCAGCTACTTTCGTAATCAATAAGAGAATTAGGCTAAAATTGCCCCACTGTCGTGATGCATCAATTATAACCTTAAACACCTAAGCATTGTAAGCCCCCAAAATTACCTCTACTTTCATAGCAGGAAAATTAGGTTGAAATTGGTAATGCTCGAGGTCTCCATCCAACTTTCGTTGTAATGAATACCTCTCCTAGACTAGCAATTAATTGTGGCCATCAATCAACTACAAGTACAAAGAAATCCCCAAATCAACATAAACCCTAGGTAAAAGATTCAATCCCTTTACGCAATTAATTACCAATTGAACATCAAGATTAACAATGGATCCCTAATCTAAACCCATAAACGAACTACTCTCGCATGATGGGAGTAAACAAAGCAAAGCAATAATTAATAACCATAAACATTGCAAGAATTAAAAGGGAAAAGAGACTTATCTGATAAATAACAAATCCAACTTCAATCTTTGATTCCAATCTTGAAATAAAATAATCTAATGTAAAACTAGTCTAAACTATGCTGGGGAAAATATAAACTAAAAACTAGGGTTCAGAACTCTGTAAGGGAACCTCTGAATATATAGGAGATAGATGGGCCTTGGGCCCATGAGACAACTTCCAATTCCTTTCCAAGTCTTATTCTTGTTTCCTATTCTTCCTGGGTAATTTCATTTTCTTCCAAAACTTGTCCAAAATGTTCCAAAACTCTTCCTTTGCTGCTCCTTGTGAATAATTCAACTCTTGAGAAAATACAACACACAAACAATTCTCAATTTCATTAGGATAAAGAAAATAAGCACCAAAACAACTAAAATAAGGGGTGAATTATTGTACAAAATAGTAGATATCAACCCTCACCCAGGGTATTAAAAAAATCTAACCTAATCAAAATCAATTAATTAGTCGATCCACACCTACTTACTCCTCAGTTTGCTCATCGACTTACCACCATTGCTATCTGCACTCAGCTCATAGTAGTTAGAGCCTCAAGCCTCATATGACGACAGACGTAAGCATGTAGCACCGACTTCGCCTTTTGGTCTTATTAGCTTAGACGTAGCCGGATGTCGGCATCCATTGCAAGTTACCCCTAAGAAACGCAATACCGATACCATCCTTCATTGCCAAATTAAGGAGTTGTCTGTAAATAAGGATCAAATTATATATAGCACATTGAAACATATTCCTTTACTTAGTATTACAGAATTTGTCTCAATTATTATTTGACAGTACCTTTTACTTCCAATATTGCCTAAACTTGCACATCAAATGCACTACTTGTATTTTATTTGAGCACGGAGTTGTCACACTATTCATTCTATGTTAAATGTTAATTGATTCTATATAATTGCTGTATAATTACATCTATGACACAATTTGTGGGAAATGTGGAAAGACTATAAAGTACAAGGGGGTCTAGTGAAAAAATCCCATCCGATAGATGAATCGGGGGGCGTTTGGCGTGGGGGTGAGAGCACTGAGCGGTGGTGAAGTCAAGACTTTACATCACTTTCTTTTTTCCATTAATTAAAAAATATAATAAAACATAAATTTGAAGTCTCATTCGGTTTGGCTTGCTTGTCTCAATCTCCCTCTCGAAAAATTGTCCCAGAGCTAAATGTGAAAGTCGGCAAACATCGGAGCTCCAAAACGAAACACCATGGCTCAGAATCTTCAAAAGCTCGAAGACCTCGGATCCAAGCTCGACTCTCTTCCCAACACTAAAGACTCTCTCGTTAAGCTCTTAAAGGTTGCTCCTTTTTTACTCTTTTGGTTCAAGTTCATTGTAATTTTCTCTCTACATTTGTTACTGTCCTAGTAAAATTCACTTGCTTTTGCTATTTTCATGCTTGATTGTTGCTTTATTTGGGTCCAGTTTGAGGCTTCGGGTGCTTAATTGTGTTCTTTAGGGTTAATGGTAAGTTCGGGCATTTAAGCTGAATTAGGGTTCTTGTTTGCCGGAAAGCTGAATTAGGGTTCTTGTTTGCCGGATAGTAGGGAAAAGTGGGAAAGCTTTGACCTTTTCTTGATTATGCTAAGAAGGTTTTCTGTGGGGATTGTAAAATTTGAGGCTTTATCAGGATGAATTTTATTTGCCGGATCTTTGCTACCAATTTTAGAATGTACACTTGTGTTCTTATGGAGAAACCCGATTTCCCCTCTGGGAGGATCCTTTATTCCTTGAATTTAAGTACATTTTCAAAGCTGTAGCAGAATAACTGGGAAATTGCACAGACCTTTCAGCTGGGCACACTGTTTTAGTAATTTTCTTAAATCTGACAAATTTAATAACCCCGTGTGGCTGTATTACTATGTTATTTCTGAACAACTCTACACAAAATTGTGGATGATGTGTAATGCAAGTGTAACACATGTGGAGTTACCTTTAAGCCCTTGTACAAAATGTGTTTATGCCCAAATCGACTTCATGGAATTGCATTAATTGTAAACAACTTTCTCTAAATAACATGTATTTGTGTATAAGTTGACTTCAAGATCTCATTAAATACTTTCAGAGTCGCAATTTTTTACCGCATCTTTAGCATCGCGTTTTATAAATGTAATTCTAAAGCCGCATTTCAGAAACACGACTGTTACAGTTAAGAGCAATGGCTGTATTACTATGTGTCTATGTTATTTCTGAACAACTCGTCAACTCTACACAAAATTGTGGATGATGTGTAATGCAAGTGTAACACATGTGGAGTTACCTTTAAGCCCTTGTACAAAATGTGTTTATGCCCAAATCGACTTCATGGAATTGCATTAATTGTAATACAACTTTCTCTGAATAACATGTATTTGTGTTTAAATTGACTTCAAGATCTCATTAAATACTTGCAGAGTCGCAATTTTTGACCGCATCTTTAGCATCGCGTTTCATAAATATAATTCTAAAGCCGCATTTCAGAAACGCGAGTATGCGACTGTTACAGTTAAGATCAAAATGTTTTGAAAATAGAATCTTAACAAAATGTTATTAAAACTCCAACATTTAGGAAAGTTCCTAATACTATTGCAAAAAGGAATACTGCCTGGAAACTCTGTTGCTGTAATCTAGGGACTGGATGAATGAAAATGAGCTTATTGGCTTGGGTGTTTGACTTCTGTTTTTTTTTTTTTTTTTCCCTTGGGTTACTTGGGAATGTGGGTTTTACTTAGTATTGGAGAAAAGTCATGTTGCAGACTTTTCTTTTTGAAAAAAACATTTTTGCGGTGTTTATTTGTGTAATCTCATTTTGCCTGTATAGTCATTCAGGCCATGGCTTAGCTAATTTTTACATGGATTTATACTGACAGCAAGGTTCGACATGCCTTTCTGACTTGGATCAATCACCCCCTAAAGCTGTTTTGGAAGCCATGCAGTCTTTTCAAAAGGCTATTGTTAAGCCTGAGCTTCTAAAGCATCAAGATAGGGAGGTTAAGCTTCTTGTTGCTACATGTATCTGTGAAATAACAAGAATTACAGCACCTGAGGCTCCCTACAATGATGATGTTCTGAAGGTAATCCTTTGAATTTTGAAATGAAACAGTTAATGGAGATAACTTCTTGTCTTTGCATTTGGCGTGTACATTTCATCATTTTGCAATTTGATATGCTTCTAAATGTCTTTTGATTTATGGTCAGGACATCTTTGATTTGATTGTGAGCACTTTCACTGGACTAAATGATATGAATAGTCCATATTTTGGTAGAAAAGTTGTCATTTTAGAGACTGTGGCGAGATACAGATCATGTGTTGTAATGCTGGATCTTGAGTGTGATGATCTCGTCAATGAAATGTTCAGTATTTTTTTCAGGGAAGCCAGGTCTGCATTATTATTTTATGAAGTTGCTATTAATTAGTTTTGGTGTGTGACTTGTTTGACGGTTTTGTAATTCTCAATATATACCTATATTTAGCAACTCTGTATACACATTAAAATGCTTGTTTCACTGTTCCCTTTAACTAATTGTTTTATTAACATTTGCAGAGAGGAGCACCCTGAAAATGTTCTAAAATCAATGAAAACAATTATGGCTGTAATCTTAGAAGAAAGTGAGGATATACGGGAGGATCTTTTAGCTATTATTTTGTCTGCTCTAGGACGGAATAAAAAGGTAAGCATTCCTCTCTAGGATAAACAGTCAGCTGTTGAAGCTCAAAATTTCCATTTTGTGACCTTTGTGAAGTGCTTAATTGTTAACTTCAACTTCTAGGGAGTAACAATGGCTGGGAGGAGGCTTGCTGTGGATTTGATAGAACAATGTACAGGAAAACTTGAGCCCGGCATCAAGCAATTTCTTTTATCTTCAATGTCTGGAGAAAGTAGGCCACATGATTTTCAAATAGATTACCATGAGGTCATTTATGACATTTACTGTTGTGCTCCTCAAATTCTATCAGGAGTTGTTCCCTACCTGACAGGGGAGCTGCTGGTAATACTTTTTGCTTTACCTACATCCTTTTTGTTCATAATCTACCAATCCAACTACCCATGACCTTAGTTCTCATGCATTGATACTGGCAATATATTGCAACTTCAGGAAGCAAAAGGGTGAATTTCCCTACTCTCCTTTTGCTAATGTTTCTTCGTGTGCCTGTTGAGGAAGTTGGCATTCTTAGAATCTTAGTTTTCCTTTATGGTTGATGTATAAATTGTATATTGTTTTTCCTGTAGGGGACTGATGTTTTTCTGGGGAGATATAGCTAGTAAATTGCTTTGTTATTATATGTGCTCTGTTGATACTTCTAATAAAATCATACTTATTTAAAAGGACAAAAATAAACTTTGGCATTGTTTAATGTTATTGACATCCTCTAATCTTAAAACTGCTACTTTAGTCATTTGTGAGGAAAGTTTCTTGATTTCCAGTTTGTAAATTTATTGCTTTCCAAATTTCAATTTTACAGGCTGATCAGCTAGATGTACGATTAAAAGTGGTTAGCTTACTTGGGGATCTCTTTGCTATGCCAAAATATGCAATCACTGAAGCTTTTCAATCATTATTTTTGGAGTTTTTAAAGAGGCTAACTGATAGAACTGTTGAAGTCCGGATGTCTGTCCTTGAAAATGTTAAAGGCTGTTTGCTCTGTGATCCATTTAGAGCTGAAGCTCCGCAGATCATTTGTAAGGAATTTTGAGTTGCTTTTTGGATGTGTTTTAAGTTTTTACATTTTGATTCTAATCTGGTATAGATCTTTTCTAGCTGCCTTATGTGAGCGACTATTGGATTATGATGAAAATGTCCGTAAACAAGTAGTTGCTGTGCTCTGTGATGTTGCATGTCGTGCCTTATCCTCAATAGAGGTTGAAAGAATCAAGCTTGTCGCTGACAGACTTCGAGACAAATCTGTATGTTGATCGCTCTTGGAATGCATATTTTGAGCGAGAGTTGATGCTTTATCAGTTCTTCTGACAATACTTTTGAAAAATTTCTCTAGGTCCTTGTTAAAAGATATACAATGGAGAGGCTAGCTGAGGTATACAGAAATTATTGTTTGAACTGTTCTACTGACTCACAAAAAAGCTATGAATATGACTGGATCCCTGGGAAGATCTTGAGATGTTTTTATGACAAGGACTTCAGGTAAATTTATCTTGACAACATGGATGAGAAGGATCACATTATGTCCTTGGTTAGGGGAAAATAAAATGGGAATTAAAACCCATTACCTTTGTGAAATGGACTTTAACCTCAAGTGAGAAACCCTGCTGCATTGACTATTTCTAATGTTAATACTGGAAATCATAGATTTTTGAAATCTCAATTAGGGGCTATGGTAAAACAATTCACCCTGTTTCAGTATTCTCTCTTTGAATATATGCTTTAGGAACTGGCTGAGATAACATGATTTAACACTATAACCTTTCCTGCAGATCAGATGCTGTTGAACCTGTTCTATGTCTGTCCTTGTTCCCCAATGAGTTTTCTGTCAAGGATAAAGTTAAAAATTGGGTTAGGGTTTTCTCAGGTTTTGACAAAGTTGAGGTCAAGGCTCTTGAGAAGATGTTGGAACAAAAGCAAAGGTTTGTTCATCTGTCTTTTAAATCAGCCATTTCTTTGTGGTTTCTGTTTATTTAATTTGTTTCCTTTTTTACAATTAGATTAACTTGGAGGTATCTCTTGTTAACTGCAGGTTACAACAAGAGATGAGGAGGTATCTTTCTTTAAGACAGATGCCGCAGGTTTGCAACTTATCAAAGCCTTAAAACTAAATCTATAGTAGGTTACAAGCATATACAATTGACTTTGACAATTAATGTAGGATGGTGATCCGGCTGAGCTCCAAAAGAAAGTAATGTTATGCTTCCGCATTATGTCACATTGTTTTACTGACACTGCAAAAGCAGAGGAAAACTTTCAGATCCTTGACCAGTTAAAAGATGCCAATGTATGGAAGATTTTAGGAGTTCTCCTTGATCCGAATACCGCCTCTCTTCAAGCTTGTAACTCTCGGGTGAGGATGTAAATCTAAGTTGAATTCTCTCCAGCTTGTGTTGTTCCTTACTCTTCTACTTGTTAAGGAATCAAGTCATAAAATAGCTAGTCATGGGTTATATCTAATAACTTTTATCCCACAGGATGATTTGCTTAAGATCCTTGGTGAGAAGCATCCGCTGTATGATTTTCTGAGCATTCTGTCCTTAAAATGCTCATACATACTTTTCAGCAAGGAGCATGTGCGAGACATCCTTCTGGAGGTCAACTTACATAAAAGTGCTGGAAGTAGCCATCTGATTCTATCATGCATGACTGTACTTGTGGTAGTGCACTTATTCCTAATTTACTGGTCTATTTACTTATTTATCCAGCTATGTTCTACTTGTAGCCAAGTATCATTTACTTGTAAGGTCTCACTGTAGGCATATGATTCAGTTGTTCCCCATCCCATCCTATGGCAAAGCACAACCCCAAAAAAAAAATCCAAAAGAAACTAAAAGGGACAGAAAAGCAGTGTAAAAATGGTTGTTGAAAACACATTTTAGAAATTGAACTAGCATTAGTGCTTCAAATAGTTATGCTATACAAATACAACCCTTGTCTTTATACCTTGTATAGTTAGGTTGTATGTCTTGTGCTTTTATTATTCTTGGTTACCTAAAATCATACATCATATTGTTCAAATGTTTTTGTGATGCATTTTCAGATTCTTGCACGTTTCAGTCCTCTGCTTCTCAGTGGCCTTGAAGAAAATCTGATACATCTTCTTGAAGATGACAATGAGATAATTAAAGAAGGTGTTTTACATATTTTAGCAAAGGCTGGTGGATCCATTCGAGAACAATTAGGAGTTTCATCAAGGTACATATTGTACAATGTCTGCTTTATTTCAAATTGCCTTGCGTTTAATTGAATTTTGTACTTATTTGCAGATCTTTAGACCTTATGCTTGAGAGGTTCTGCGTTGAGGGTAGTCGGAGGCAGGCAAAGTATGCTGTGCATGCTCTGGCATCAATAACAACAGATGATGGTCTCATGTCACTCTCTGTTTTGTACAAGGTCTGTTGGAACATTACATTTTGCTCTCTCTTCTAGTCTCCTTTAAAGAAACGAATATGGTGTATTGTCCTCTAACTATAATCTGGTGTCAACATTCTTTGGTATTACCCATGGTGTACAGAGGCTTGTTGATATGCTCAAGGAGAAGTCACATTTGGCTGCTGTTCTGCAGTCTCTTGGATGTATAGCACAAACTGCTATGCCAGTCTTTGAAACAAGGGAAATTGAGATCGAAGAGTTCATAAAGAAAAGTATATTAGAGTGCAACCAGGTATGCTTGATTTTTCTTTGTTTTATTGACAAGTTGTGTTTGATTTTTTGATTCATTATCTAGTCCATCCCTGTATTAGCTAATGTATGTTTCTTTTTCAGGCATCAACAGATGATGGGAAAGACTCTTGGGGGAATAGGAGTGAGATTTGTTTATTGAAGGTTGGATTTTCAGTTATTAGCAAGCTGTTTTAATGATTTGTACAAATTCCAAGACTTGATAAACTCATATTTTATTAAAATTAAAGCACTAGCTTGATTAAGTAAAACTTTTTCACAGATTTTTGGCATAAAAACATTGGTCAAGAGCTATTTGCCAGTAAAAGATGCTCATCTTCGTTCGGGGATTGATGACTTGATGTTGATCCTTAAAAATATTCTCTGCTTTGGTGAAATCTCCAAAGAAATTCAGTCAAGGTAATGTGTAATTTATGGAATTTGAAAATGTCTTGCCACTGGCAAACTATTAGTTTGGCTGGTTCAGTATTTGGCTTCATAATAAAGGCCGATATGCTTTGGTCTTTTGCTGTTTGATTTTTCAGTTCAGTAGATAAGGCTCATCTGAGACTTGCTGCAGCAAAGGCTGTTCTTCGCCTATCGAAACACTGGGAGCATAAGATTCCTGTAGATGTCTTTTATCTAGCCCTGAGAACTCCAGAGGTGAAGTCTTCTCTTGATATTCTACTTCAAAAATGTTGTATCTCTTTATATTCTACCATCTATAAGATATTTGAGCACAAAAATTTTGAGCTGCAAGTTATACTGAATAAATCTTTTTTATTTCACTGGTTAATGCTAGTAGGCCAATTTCCCTCAAGTAAAAAAGCTATTATTGAACAAAGTTCACCAGTACATAAAGGACCGGCTTTTGGATCCGAAGTATGCTTGTGCCTTCTTTCTTGACATGAAACCTGAGCAAGTCAATATTGAAGAGGTGGTTCATTACTTCCATATCATTTGGTTGTATTCAGGCTTATTATGGTAGAGGGGTTCTCAAAATTCATTGGTTGAGTTATGTTATGACCCTTTTATTGCCTAACAATTGGCAGGTTAAAAACAACTTAAGTGACATAATTCAGATGTGTCAACAAGGGAAAGCAAGACATCTCTCTTCACAATCTGATGCTAATGCTCCTACGGGCTATCCGGAATACATCTTACCATATTTGGTCCATGCTCTTGCTCATCATCCATTGTTTCCTAATATTGAAGAATGCAAAGATGTTAAAGCATTTGAACCTTTTTATAGGTATATTTCTGTTCTGTGATGGCCGGTTGCTACATACCTAAGAACTAGCTAGAAACAGACTGAACAGCAGTTTATTCATTGTTCTTCAAATTTACTTCAATCCTTCATATCTATGGTTTTCATTCTGAAGAGTTCCTATGGTACAATTATATTTACTTTTCTCCCATTGGGAGTTAACAATTGTGGAAAGTTTACTGGTAGGTTATATATTGTGGTATAGTACCTCTGCTCTTATCTGACAATTACTATACACTAGCATAAAAAATCTTATTTACTCCTGCCATTCTACATAGAGAAACTCTACATTGTTATTGATTGGAAATGCCCTTATCAAGATGGCCAAACAGCCCAAACTAGTTTTCATCACTATTTTATTCATGCCATTAGGATGAAGTAGTATGTATGATGCTACATGCCTATATATTTTTGTTAGGTCATCGATTGTGATACATATAATGAGGAGATTGGAATTTCATTTTCCTCTCCTTTGAGAGAGGATTAGCTTGCATGGTGAGGGATAAGGATATTATATATATTCCAAATGCCTGCCTCTTTAACATTAAGGTTTAGTTATTAAAAATGAGTTTTCTTGAAGTTTCAATTTTTTTTAATACCTGGAGGCATTTTCTTTTCAGGCAGTTGCATTTATTCCTCTCAATGTTCATGCATAGAGATGATGATGGCAAATCTCAAATTAGCAAGGATCAGGAGAAGGAAAGTATTGCAGCAATAAACTCTATTTTGCATAGTGTCAAGCAATCACAAGATGCTGTAGATGCTACAAAATCTAAGGTTGGAAAAAAGCCCTTTTTTGACTTTCCAGATCCTGTAAATAAATTTTCTCAATTTCCATCACCTTGTTTTTATCTTCTATGTCTCTTCTGAGGTACCCTAACAGTTAACCAAGAACCTAAAATGTTATTTTGCAAAGAAGATTGAGAAAAGTGCCAATTATTAATTTGAATTTTGAATGAGATTGCATCAATTTTTGTAGAACTTGTATGGTATTTCCGACCTTGGCCTTTCAATCATAAAGCGCTTGGCCTCAAAACAAGATGATGCTCTGGAATTGAACACACTGGTGCCACTACCTACAATGCTTTTCAAACAGCGTGAGAAGGATGAAGGAAATGACACTTCTCTGGTATGTTTCTTGTTATTTTCAATCTGGTCAGAGTCCTTATTTGTTCCGTGTATCAATAGTTGAATTCCTTAAAATTAAGTTTCTTCAGTGATTGGGTATAGACGTTTAGTGGGTTTCATATTTTGTTT
This sequence comes from Ipomoea trifida, assembly GCA_003576665.1. Taxonomy (NCBI): domain Eukaryota; kingdom Viridiplantae; phylum Streptophyta; class Magnoliopsida; order Solanales; family Convolvulaceae; genus Ipomoea; species Ipomoea trifida. Next base: position 15,434,307 of record CP025658.1, on the reverse strand, counting down.
TTGCCTGAGCTATGAACACCTCCTTTTCTGCATGGTTCCCCAGCTACTGATTGCATTTATAAATTATAACTAAGTTCTCTATGCCTTTCTGTCAGAACCCTCCTTATCATACAAAAAACAGGGAGTTTTAGAAACTAGAATTATAGTAGATACAGTAATCTGAATCCAGATTACCAGATATAATGCAATGAAGAATGGAATGTGTCCGTTTTCTCTGTACTAGGACATACTTCTATGCTCGATTTATATTGCTGTTTGTTTTTTTTAATTAAATATAAAATATCTGGTAGTAGAGCTGGGGTCAAGTGTTTAATGCCTAAAGGACCTTCCGTTTTTGTCCTGTGGGCATCTTTTGAACTGAATTTATGATGGACAATTTGATCAGCCAGTGGGCTCTTCAGTTACACTACAAGGATCCACCACAATAATTTTCTTCCTTTCAGTATTGAGATTCCCTGTTTGATGTTGCTTCAAGATTTCATGATGGAATATGCATCAGTTGGTAGTTTTTTTCTGTGGTTGATCTTCACTAATTTTCAATATTTTGTGCAACTTCTTGGCCTTAATGGAAACTTATTTGGCACTTTTACTCTTTAAATCAAGGAACCCAGCTAGAAATGGGAAAACTACTCCCTAATTCTTAGCTTTCCCATTGGTGGAAAAGGAAGTATTACATTTTGCTGCTGTTTTAGGTTGTTGACACTGTATTTGATGACAGGTTGAACAACAGACATGGCTAACTGATGAGAAAGTCTTGGTCCAATTTGAGACACTTATGCTGGAAACTAATGGAAAAGTAAGCTCTTTGTCACCTTTCAGTTACAGTGATATGGTGATTGGTATATATTCTTACATTTCTGCTATTTTGTACTCTTCAGGTTAATGCTGAAATTACTGAATCTGACATAATGAAAGATAGTGAAACAGATGGAAATGAGATGCCTTTAGGGAAAATTATGAAACGGCTAAAAGCCAAGGGATCCAAGGCTCGCAATGAGGTGAAGAATGAATCTTCCCTTGCTGAGGTGAAAAATGATGTTGATGATGATATCTTGAAAATGGTGAGGGAAATTAATTCAGACAGTGCAGTCAATCCTAATAAGTTTGAATCAAGCAATGGCCATGAGTATGTTGGAAAAGGAAAAAGCACTACCAAACATCAAAAAAGAAAAACAGATGGTAGTGATACGACAGATGGTCCTGTTCCTAAAAAGCGGAGGTCATCTGCTCAGGCTCTTAAGCCATCTCCCGCATCAAAGAATGAGAAGCCTAACAAGAAGCTTAAGGCAAGTGTCTCAAACTCCACTGAAAGGGATGATGACCTTAACTCTGCTTCAGAAGATAAGTCGTTGGAAGAAGATACTGTTTCAGAAGATAAGTTGTTGAACTCATGCATCCGCAAGAATTCAACCCCGTCAGCAAAAAGAAAACGGAAGGTTTCGGATTTGGACCATGAAGTTGACACTAAGGACTACCATAAAGTGAAAGTAAGCTTCTTTACAAGTAAAACTGGTTGCATTGCAGCTATAAATTCTTGTCCTCAACTGAATTCCCCATTTTTACAGAAGTCTAAAGAAAATATTGCAACTGATGGGACGCACATCTCAAGTGATTCCAAGTCAGGATCTATGAAGAAGCAGAAGAGGAAAAACATTTCTGGGTTGGCAAAGGTTATTGTGTTCAATATCTTTTACTCTAATTTGATGCATCTCTTTTGAATAGCTTGGCATGGTTGATAGTAGTTCATTTGCTACATCTCAAAAATTTCAAGTTACTAGGCATGTAGTATTTTAGTAAACCTTTGTGTGTGTGTGTTCTTCAATCTGCAGTATGGGCTTTAGCCTGCTGCTTAAATATTAGTATCTGATGCTTTGTTGAGGAATGATATGTAGAATGATAAATGTCTCCCCCTCTACTAACATAAGTTCTTAAATGAGGTAGAACACAATTCAATTTGGTTTTAGTCATTGGAAAATTTGTTTTCTTTTATTACGATGCTAAATAAACTGACAAATGTCCTTCCTATCTAAAGAGATTTTCTTTTCTATTTGGGAATATTTTTGTACTTCTGTTGATTTTTCTATTGTTTTTATAGATTTAGAGATGTTTTTTCTAATTGTCCTTTGATTTTCTTTATTCATTGGAAGATTCTATGTGGTGTGTCTGCAGTTTGTTTGTGTATTTAATACTTAAATGCTGCTTTTGTATCTACTCTAGTGCACTTCGAAGGGTGGCGAAAGTCCAACCATGGACTTGATTGGTTGCAGAATAAAAGTTTGGTGGCCCATGGATAAGCAGTAAGTCACTTAATCAAAATTTTAATCTTATTTATCAAGGCATTTGGAAGGGCTTTGGACTGTAATAAATGACTATGCACATTTATATGGGCCACACCTGGTGTTGCCTCTTTCTATTATCTTCTTATATTGGCATTGTTCTGATGGTATTGCTTTTCCTTGTCAATCCCTGCAACTCATATGATTCACCTCTTTGGTTCATTCCCCTATTTCCTTAAAATATTATACATGGTGATATGTAAAATTCCAGAGGTCCCTTCTTTTTTTGGGATAATTCTGGGTTGAATACTTGAATGAGATTACTTCTTTGTGCTATGCTTATTTATCTTCATCTTGTAGAATTATTCCATGGTCCTTTATGGATATTTTTGGTCTAATGAGGGCACTCTTTCGTTCTTTTCTTATTTATCCCCATCTTGTAAAATTTCCCCCGAACAGAATTGCATTTCATGTGTTACAAAAAGTGTTCTTAGTTTGGTGGCTGACTTGGTTCTATCTAGCCTCTCTTGTTTAGCTATTATGTTTCTTCGGAACATCAACCATACTCTTTAACTTCATAGTGGTATCCACTGATGAGAAAAGAAAGTATCCAGTAGCTTGTATTTCTTGTTTTCTCCTGTCTTGCCTTCTGGTGTCTCATTGGTGCACTGTTCTGGGCACACTAACTTTGTTTTCTACTTTCCATGACACTTCAGGTTCTATGAAGGAGTTATAAAGTCCTTTGACACCCAGAAGAAAAAACATGTGGTAAGCTGGATTTTATTAATCCTCTAATTTTTAAGTATGTTGGACAGTTTTGTGTATCACGTCTGTTAGGATCAAGCGCTTACCACTACGCCAAAAGCTATAGCTCACAGTGAAGGCGCAACTTTATTTCCTTATATGCCGCCACCACATTTTTGAGAGGCAGGGTGCTGGACTTAGCCCTTTACCGGACCGGCCTCTGCCCAACAATTTACCTAGCCACCAATTGTTGGACTTGGCCCTTCACCGGTCTCTGCCCAAAAACATCAATGCTCACATTATTCTTTTGTAATTTCACTTGATTCATGGGTGTCTTTCATTGTTAATTTCTGTGAAAGATATTATATGAGGATGGAGATGTTGAAGTCCTCCGGTTGGATAAGGAGCGCTGGGAGCTTGTTGATCGTGGAGAGAAGCCTGTTAAGGTCAGGAGTTTTGTATAAAATATTATTCTGTGAATGAGTTTCACCACTAGCCTCCATTGCAGTCGTTAGTTTTGATTCAGTATCTGATACTTGACATTATTCTGCAGCGATCAAAATCGTCAAAGGGTGCATCGTCCAAGGGAGTGTAAGTACTTTGTTTCTTTTATAGTTTGATGGCAGTATTGGAATTTTATGCTCTAATCAGCTTACTGCGTGATGCCTCATTTCTGATTTTACTAAGGCTCTAAGTTTTAGATGAGACCATCGTGCACGATTCAGTGATTCACATGTTTCCACTGCAAGATGGATTTCTGAAATTACGTACTATATTTTTTTCATGTTACTGTTGTGCAGATCTGGTGATAAGAAAGGGAGATCTTCGGGTGGATCTGGGCAAAAGAAAGCGATGAGTTATATGTGAGTTTGCTATTGCAGTTCAGCCAATAGATTACGTTTGTGTCTTCATTTCTTTTCCATCTTCTATATGCTTTTACCTAATGGCCTTGCAGGTCTCCATCATCTCAAGTAAGAGGGAAGAGAACTCCAAGAAAGAATTTGAAATATGGACAAAAAGGCATATCAAAGAGTAGGTCCCTAGTTGATGATTTCGAATCAGATAAAGGTTTGAATCAGTTCTGATCATTGATTGTATTATAGTGTTTCCTGCTATTGATGGATTTGGTCCTAAGGCTAGTCTAAAAACCACTCAGTTTGTTATTGAATGTAAAATATGATTGAGCTTTCCTAATTTTCCTGAAGGCAAACGAGAAGAAATCATGGAAAAGAGTTCATCTGACCACGAGCAGTCTGAGAAGGATGATGAAATATCACTTTCTGATGGGAAACGAGGTGATGATGATGCTGATGCTGATGCTGAGAATGAATCGGGTGACGTGGGAGAGTCCAAAGAGGAATGTCAATCTGAAAATAAAGAAGAGGAAGAAGAACCAGGCACTCCCCACGATGCACCCGTGTCTGATGAACAAGAAATGTCTTCTTCTTCAGATGGGAAACCACAGGAAGAGATATCGGAAGAAAAGTGTTCAGACGAGGAGCATGAAGTCGAGAAACCAGATAGTCCAGGCAGTCCAATGGATGATGAAGCAGGAAGCCATCCCGCAGATGAAGATGAATCTGAAGAGACTACTACACCTGCCGATGCAGATTTTTCTGACGATGAGACTCTTGTATGAAATTGCCAGATTTACATTCACCTTTTACATCTTAACTCGTAGATTAATTTACTGATACCACTTTGGTGATTTGCAGAGCATGTGGAAGCGTCGGGTAGGGAAACCAGCTCAGAGGAAATGAGTGAGCAGACAGCAGATAATGGCTTATTCTATCAACCAGTTTAGCGACAAGTGCAGCCCCCGGGCAGTCTCCATGTACTATTATTTTAGATGACCTAGTAGAAGATTTAGCCATTAATCCTCGAAAATAATCATAAATTGTGAAGTACAGATAACCTTTATAGCAAACGGTAACGCACAGGATGGATGGAGTTTAGCGTTTAGCATAATTATGGCTCCCAACGACATTTGTGTAGCTGTCCTGAGCCGTGTTCTTGTAGCTGACTTTTAGACCTCCTGTACAGCTCTAATGTAGCAAGCAAGATAGCCGCCGCCATAATTTACCTAGTTAGCTTTACCTACCTTGTGCAGGAGCTTAGGTTTTGTTGTACTATTGTTTTTTGAGTTTTGTATATCTGCCATTCCTTATAAAAATTATCATTTGCATTTGTGCGTAAATTGTTGTCTAGAGACTAGAGCATCCATTGCCCATTGTTGTCTCTAGATTTCTACTTAGATTACATGTTGGATATGAGATTTGGTTTAGACCCTGTTTGGTAAATAATCAGCCTATCAACTAATTTTAGCTTATTTGACCACTATTAGTTGTTTGGTTAATAAGTTTTTTGTAACTCCAAAATGCTAAAATTCAAAAGGCTATTCAAAGCAGCCTTTTCAATTAGCTTTTTGAGAAAAGAAATTATACCAAACAGTTATCAGCTAATAGCTAATTTATCTAACAACTTTCTACAATCAGCTAATTTTATCAACAAATCATACTTTCTAATCCAAACAGCCAACCCAATTAACTAATAGCCATTTACCAAACAGGGCCTTAAACTGGCTGAGGTGAGGCATCTTACGTTTCGATTCTGGTTATGTGTCAATGTCATGACATGGTGTGGTATTTAGGGAAATTGACATTTTTCAATAGGTATCTCAATAGGTTTGGATAAAAATGAAAAGATTTTGAATTTTTAGGCATAATTAGTTTGGAGGCAAAATTCCCATATGGGTTACAATTGCTTCTAGTGATGGATATTATTGGTGTTAACCTGCCATGTTTCATGACACTTTCAAATCCAAGTCACGCCTGTATGTGGTATGTATGCTAAATAGCATTGTCTTCTATTATTATTATTATTATTTTTTTTTTAATTTTATAATATTTTTAATTTTTATTTTTTGTCCACAAGATGAGGCACCTTTTAATTCTTGTTCATACCGTACCAGCCCAATTAAAAGATAAAATGCCTAACCATATTGATTTTGTATAGGGGATTTTGAACTTTTGACCTCTTTTAAGTTTTAATAGATGAAAGTTTCCTCACGTCAACCAGGCTAGTTAGTAATAGACTGTAATTATAAAAAGCATGGTGTTCAGAATAGACCCTAATTATAGAAAGCACCTTTAAACTTGTGCCATATTCAAACTAATCTCCGTTCAAATCGCGCTAACCCAATTAAGGGGTAAAATGCTGACTATATTGACTTTTTCATACAAGAGAGAGTTTTGAATTTCTTATCTCTCTTAAGAGATGAAAGTACATTCATGTTAACGAAGCTGGTGCGCGTGGATTCCAAATTCTGGTGGTGCTCCACAGCGTAAGAAATGAGCCATATCTGCCTTAAGTAACAGGTCATGTTTAGGCCGTATCAGCCCTGCACAAAAATGATTACACACCAACTCATAACGTCTAGTACTAATAGTTAAGGTTATCAGACTTGGGATTTTGTGACCTAGATCAGCTCTCTGCTGTCTTACTCAACACCCATAGGCCATAGCCTTCAAGACTTGCACCAAATCTCAAATCTAGCAGTTAACCATGTTCAGCTGTGAACTCCATCTTCTCAAAAACGCGTCAACTTTCTTACAGCAAGTTCGACTTGGTATGGCATCCATCACACAAGTAATTTTCCAACCAATCAAAGAATGCACCTGAAGGTGAGGTTAATTCGTACAGCCTCTACTTTTGCACGCTTTGGCACCGAGTGGAGCCAATCCCGTTGAGTATAGCCTCTCATCAGCAACAGTGACCCATGCTTTAGCGCAAAATGGTGTTGCTCAGAATTATTATGCGTTTTAGATCGCTTGCTGGGAGGTTCACCCTCAGCGTTTTTACCTGGTATGTTAGTTAAACACAATCAGAACGCGGCCAACTGCATTCATAGTATTGAAACGTAGAGTGTGAACAAGTCACTGAATGCAAATACCTCGGGATGTTTTATTTGGCTTCTTTTTCAAGAAGAAATCGCGTTCGCATCCAAAGGAAACAGAGGCGATTTCGGGAGTTGGTCCATAAAGTTTCTCATCGTCAGCATGCCAGCCAACATAGTCATTTCCACCCTTGTATCTATTCAAAAGCAAGCTGTTGAAGTGGCTTCCAGGAATAGCTTTATGAACCTATGGGATAAAACATAAAACATTGACAACTAAGATATATCTCAACACGAAGCATTTGAAGCGTGAAGATTGAACCGAAGTGAGCTTACTGCATCTAGAATCTCCTTGAGAGGAGGGAATTCATCCCAAGAATAAGCATGGGGCTTATATCCACTGTAAACCAGCTCGGACACTCCTTCACTAGCAACATAGCAAGTGTCTCTAGGCTGCAGTAGCTTAAACAATGAGTACTACTATTTTTCCAAAAGGAAGTGCGTTACAAAAAGGGAAAATCCAAAGAGGATAAAGATTTTATCTTTTCTAAGTTACAGATGCCAAGGTTGTTTTTTTTTTTTTTTTTGGGTGCCCAATCTATAGCTTGCAATTGGATTGAGACAAGTTCATATGTCCTATTAAGATTTTCTTGAAACATCTTAGCAGGGTGTGATATCTGTTTATCTCAAAAATATTTTCGAAATTTTCGAAGTCACACCTAAAGCTAACTATCAGCAAGCAAAGAAACTGTTAGTTTCAAGGCTAATCAATATAATCCATGACGAAACCAGACCTTCACTCTTTCTGAAAATTCCAGCTATTCGGAAATAAAGTTGCATAGGAGAAAGGGCTCTTCCAATGAGAAATTAGAACATCTAGTGCAGCCGGATCAAACATCTAAGCAATTCTAGATGCTTCCTGAGGATTGAACCCCACTTCAAATTCTGTTAGGATCAAGGGCTTATTACTATGCCAAAGACCCAACTTTATTGTCTTATAGACCGTCATGAGATACAGGTACTGGACTTGGCTCTTCACCCGCCTCTGCCAACAAGGCCCTTTACCCGCTTCCGCCCAACAAATTCCCTCTCTTTGCTTCCAGAATAGAATTTAGAAACCCAAGCATGATGAGGATCACAAACAAATTTTCATGGAAGTTAAACTAAAAGCCATATACTACATGATCCTCACTTCCCAGTACAAGTCCCTATTAAAATCAATAAGTTCTGCAAAATAAATCCTTTTTGATCAAACTACAGACCTCCTGGCGGTCATTACAACAATAGTACTATGTCCTACGCTCAACCCAACCTTAACCACAATCTAGTCTTTTCAACTATTTATAGAGCAAAATTGACCTTTAATGGGTTGGTTCTATACTTGTATTCGTCAATTCATGATCAAAGTTGAAATAAAATAAAAATAATAAAATCAGTGTATGAATAATGCATAAACCTGAACAAAGGGTCGGCCGAATACGCGAATGGTGGGTCGGGTCCAAGGAATGTGTTTGTTAAGATATTCCAAATATTCCCAAGATTGGTCGTAGGACATGAATCTGGGTATATAAATCACCTCGCTTCCATTTCCAAGATCAAATTCTTTTCTTGAATTTCTTCTTCTTCGAGCTTCCTCTTCCTCCTCATTCTCAGTCTCACTCTCGGGTTGGCTGCTGCTCTCTGGCTTTAGGTTCAGCTTCGTCGCCATTTTAGAGGGAAATAATGGAGCGGAAGATGACGGAACGCAACACGTTTGTTTAGCCCTTTTGGGTTCCATACTTCCGTATAACGGGTCACCCCCAAATCCGAATTCAATACACAGAATTTAACTTAATAATGTTCAAAATTTATGTTCATAATACACATATATATTAACATGATACAATTTACAAGAATTTAATATATTATGAATATTAATTTTGTGCATTATGAACACGAATTCTGTGTATTATGTTAAGTGTTTAATTCAATTTCATTATACTGCGTTTATGTGTATGTGTATTATGAAAATGAATTATGTGCATTATGAACGTGAATTTTGTACATTATGTAGTCAAATTATGTGTATTGGATCAGTGTCCATAGTTATGTGTATGCATATTATAAGAGTTAATTCCAGCAATGGTCCCCCGAGTATACTGATTTTCCACAATTGGTCCTCGACTTTTAATTTGGACAATTTTAACACTTGACTATTAAAATCTTTCCAATGTTAGTCCTTCCGTTAGAAATTGCTTAAGTGGACGTCAATTTGAGGGGTGAAAGCGTCATTTCAAGACTGAGTGTATAATTCCTCTTCGTTTCTGTCTGTATACGCAAAATAAATCAAAATCCCTAAACTCTATACATATGCCGCAGATTCTGGTTCTTATCATGCGAATATACATGTTTGGCAACAAATTCAAGATAATTGTTTCCCAAACCCATCTATGACTCTAGAATATGATCCCCCATCTTCTCATCTTCTCATCAATTCACCATGGAAGTTTCAGCAAAAAAAGAAAAAAAATTCCATTGCCACCACACATACCAATTGCGATCATTCGCTATATATATATATATGGAGTAGAACAGTGCAGAATGCAGATTACATTGGTTCAGGAGTAAAACAATTTGTTATCACCACTCAGAGAGTCAGATTCTCAAATTGTACATAATATAGACTAGAAGCAATTCATCAAATGTTCAACAACTCAGAATTACTATGTACCCAGGACTTCAATCTTGAAAACCAGAACCGAGTTGGGCTGAATACTCAAAAATTACTCAGATCAATGGCTATATACTTTTGAAATTGGGGTGAAATCTTTACCTTGAAAAGCAATTCCAATTCAAAGGGCATCTCTGTTTCAAGAACTGATTGCCTCATTTTTTTGTGTTCTTGCAATGGGTTTGTGCTTCTTGCGGTTGAAGAACATGTTTAGTTATGGAATCCATTGACTCAGATCTGTACGTACAAAAGTGTTTGAGCTCCAAAAAATGAAGGATCCGAACTATGATGCCGTCACAGTGTTGTGTTATGACTCGTCCACCGTTGATTTCAAGGCTGTCCTATTACTCCGCCATCTTCAGCCTCAAGGAAACATACTGAAATGTTTCAAGTGCTAGGGCGGGTGGGGTAGCTTCTCTCTTCTCTTCCAACGCAGGCTTTTCCTTGGCCGGCTCCGGTGCAACCTCGGATTCTTTCTTATCCTCCTCAGGCTTGGGTTGCTCTTCCACAACCGGAGCAATTGCAACGGCGGCGGCGGTCTCTCTGCTTCAGGTTTCTTCTCCTCCTTAGGGATTTGATTTATTTCCCGCATACAGTTAACAAAGAGGAGTTATACACTCAGTAGGTTAAATGACGCTTTTACCCTCAAATTAACGTCCACTTAACCAGTTTCTAACGGAAGGACTAACATTGGAAAGATTTTAATAGTCAAGTGTTAAAATTGTCCAAATTAAAAGTCGAGGACCAATTGTGGAAAATCAGTATACTCGGGGGACCATTGTTGGAATTAACTCCATATTATAAACATGAATTCTGTACATTATGAAGTCAAATTTTGCGTATTGGACCAGGCTCCACAATGCTGTGAAAAGGGGTTTGGTGTTGCAGTCAGGAGCTAACCAGTCGCGGTTCCTTGCGAAGTCAGTCAACAACGGGTCTTTTCAGGCCTTAGAAGAAGAGGATGATGCTGGAGTTATTTTTAGGAGCTCGCCAGTCGCCCTTTCTCATGAAGCTGGCCGACCACTAGCCTTTTCAGGTCAAGGAGAATGGGGGTTTGGTGTTGCAGTCAGGAGCTGCTCAGTCGCGTTTTGATGTGTAGCAAAAATGAGTGATGGTGAGTGTACGGGTGTGAAATGTCGTTCCGCTGAGGATTAGGGGTTATGCCACGCAATATGCAATCACAAAACTAGGCACTAGCACAAGAAAATCAACAAGAAGCTAAGCAAGTGACAACAAAGTAGAACAAACACATATAAACAATAGATAAATACAAAATAACGAAATAGGACTCAAGTTAGGGGCATTACCATCTAGATGCTTTAACACTTAAGTTTGGGGGAAGAACATTTTACCTAGGTTCTTGAGGCAAACACAAATAAATCCTAGTCAAGACAAGGATTAGAACAAGGATTGCCTCACTCCCGTGGTGTATCAACCCAAGTTCTTGAAGAACAAAAGCTATTTAAGCCCCAATCTACCCATATTTCCATAGAAGGGAAATTGAGTTCGAGAGTGGAAAGGTTCAAGTCTTCCATCCAATCCTCATTGAGATGAAAGACTTTCCAAACACAAACAATAATTGCTACTCATAAACTATTGCAAGATAAATTAAAAACCCAACTCAAACTCAAGAACCCTAGGTTGAGGTTCTTCTCCTTTTTCACAATAATCACAACCTAAGCATCAAAATAGATAATACAACCCTAACGCAAGCCCATAAACTAACTACTCATGATTAAATAGCATAAAGAACACAAAAGCACAAGTAATAAGCATAAATCTTGATAAAGAAAAGAGATAAGGGAAAGAAAGCTTCTCTACTGGAATGGGTGGAAGAATCTTGAAATCTAAGTTTCAAATCCAAGATTACAAGCTCCAAAAGTGTTAAAAAAAAACATAGATCTAAGCCTAATCTAACCTAAAAATATGAAAGGAAGTGAATGGAGTGTCTAGGGTTCAACCATGGATCAAAATCGAGTTCAAAATGCTCAAAAAGAGCTTAAATAATTGCAGAGGAGGTGCCATACGGCCTCACATACGGCCGTATGAGTGGTCGTATGCTTTTGTGCGATTTACAGTGCATTTCTCAAACTTCTGTGCATTGTGTTGACTTTTAGGCTAATTTTCACCCCCAAAGACACTTTATTAGCCTTTGTGGTCTTCAACAAAGTTGTATACCTTCAAGTTGGCTTTCTAATGGCGCAAGAAGAACCTCATTTGGACATTCCTAAACTGAAATATGGTCAAAACACCGAACAATGGCAGATTTGGACGAGATCTATAAGTCTGGACGATTTTGACCCATTTTTCTTCATTTTAAGCTTTAATGTCTTCATGAGAGTTGTAACCCTTTGATTCTTCATTCCAATGGCACAAGAATCACTCAATTTAGATATTTATAGGCCGAGATATCGTCCAATCATTAAGATGTCGACGTGTAGAAATTTCAACACCTTGACCTTTTGCTTCTCTTTTGTTTTAGTTTGCCCAAATGATCAATACCATTGAAAATACAACTATTAGGCTCCCTTGTAAGTGTTTCACTCATCTCCATAGCTTGTCCTTGACTCCAAATTCATCCAAAATGCTTGAAAATCACCGTCTTTGCTTCTAATGCTTTCCAACTCATACTCCTTGCAAAATAACACAAATAAGCACTAATTCTCATGAAATTTGGAATGATCTAAAAGCAAAATGACTTAGTGAAAGGGAGAAAAATATAAACAAATAAGCACTTATCACGCTTCCTTGCAAAGCCGGTCGACAACTGGCATTTTCAGGCCTTAGAAGAAGAGGATGGTGTTGGAGTTATTGTCAGAAGCTGACTAGTCGCCCTTCCTCGAGAAGCTGGCCGACCACTAGCCTTTTCAGGCCAAGGAGAAAGGAGGCTTGGTGTTGTAGTTCATGAGCTGGCCAGTCGCGCTTCCTTGCGAAGTCAGTCGACAACTGGCTTTTTCAGGCTGGTGGATTTTAGTTTGTGGTGAGGTGGATAAGTGGTATGGAAGTGGTAAAACGAAGAGTCAAGACTCCCCGAGTGTCATGTCTCTCAAGGAAGGTAGGTTTGGAGTCGAGTTAATGTTGGCACTTAGGGGGTTGGAAGGGAAGAGTTACGTGAATGACTAATACTCAAAGGCATTTGTACAGGGGTTTTTGAGGTTTTAAAAAGTGAGTTTAAGGAAAAGGAAAAATGGAGATTGGGGCTCGTGGCTAGTCTACTGAAGAAGCAGTCTTGAGTGGGATGATTCGTCAAAAGATATTTGTATGATAAAACGGAAAGTCTGTTACTCCCCGAGTGTCGGTCTCGAAGGAGGGACGTGGAGGTGTGTCAAGTGTTCGGGAGTTTACTTGATTGGATCATGCATAGGATTCGAGTGTGGTGAAGGGTGGAATTGTGAGTGAGAGTAGTTCATTTGGTTGGTTTGAGTGCAAGAGAGTAGTAATATAAAAGGGATTTTGCAAATATGTAAAAAGGGTAGGGACTGGATAGTGTTCATGGATATTGCATAGTGGAGTTTCTAAGGTCATGGATAGGGATTGCTAGGATATTGGCTATTCAAGAGTGTGTTGTCTTAGTCATTTTCCACCTTTGTGTACTAAGACTTCTTTGACTTAGGAGTGCCTTTGGTAAGACTCCGAGATACCCTTATTTCAGGCACATTTTAGGGTGTTTTATCGCGTCCATAGCATCCTTACTTGGTAAATTATGTGCGTAAATGCTTGAAAATCACTAACTGATGCACGGAAGCTACTTTTAGCTTAAAAGAAGTAAAACAAGAGCCCCGGGAGCAAATAGGACCAAAAGATGAGCTTAAAGAGCAAACCAGGCAAGAACGGAGCCCCGGAGGACCAAGCTGGAAGGTCACACGCGTGTGAGCAAGCGTGAAAACTTTCCAGAAGCTTCCCACGCACGCTCACACGCGTGTGAGAGGCGTGGAGACGGTGATGCGCGAATTTCAGCTAGGGTTGTCATTTCGGAGACTATTTAAACTCCTTTGATGAATTTTCACAGAGGGGGGATTGGCAGAAATTTAGTTTTCCTTTTCTTAGTTTTTCCTTTGGAAAACTTTTTCCATTTTTCTTAGTTTTTAGATTAGAACAATCTCCATTGTAGAAGACAACAAGCTTGGATTGAAGATCTTCTTCTCTCTAGGTGATCTCTATTTCATTTCTATAGTTTTAGCTATCTTGTTCTTGGATTAAATTAGCTTTTGCTTGCATTTCATATTATGAGTAGCTAATTTAGTCTAGGGATTTGGATTGTGTGATTGAATATTGTATGTGTGATGATCTTATCTCTATATCTTGGATCTATGAGTTTGTGTTGATGGATTATCTATTCTTATCTTTTGATTGTTGTTTTGATGAGATCTTGTTTGGAGTTGGCCAATCTAGATGAGAGATTGAGCTCTTGACTCTTTCATGTCTTTGATTAGAGTTAGGACTTGAAGCTTTACACAATCAAAGTTCCTATGGACTTCTTAAGAATAGTAGGATAGTGTGTAGCTTTAAGTGTTTGATAAAATTCCTCTTAGAACTTTGGATGCTTGAAGGCACTCCTAAGTCAAAGAAGCCTTAGTACACAAATGTGGAAAAGGACTAAGACAACACACTCTTGAATAGACAATATCCTAGCAATCCTAATCCATGACCTTAGACACTCCACTATACAATATTCATGAACACTATCCAATCCCTACCCCTTTTACATATTCACAAAATCACTTTTACTTTACTACTCTCTTGCACTCAAACCAATCAATGAACTACTCTCACTCACAAATCACCCTTCACCACACTCGAGTCCTATGCATGATCCAATCAAGTAAACTCCCGAATGTTTGACACACCTCCACGTCCCTCCTTCGAGACCGACACTCGGGGAGCCACAGACTTTCCGTTTTAACATAAATATCTTTTGACGAATCAACCCTTACGCAATACTGCTTCTTCAGCCTTCAAGCATCCAAAGTTCTAAGAGGAATTTTATCAAACACTTGAGCTACACACTATCCTACTATTCTTAAGAAGTCCATAGGAACTATGATTGTGTCAAGTTTAAAATCCTAACTCTAATCAAAGACATGAAAGAGTCAAGAGCTCAATCTCTCATCTAGATTGACCAAATCCAAATAAGATCTCATCAAAACAACAATCAATAGACAAGAATAGGTAATCCATCAACACAAACACATAGATCCAAGATATAGAGATAAGATCATCACACTAGCAATATTCAATCACACAATCCAAATCCCTAGACTAAACTTGCTAATCATAATATGAAATTCAAGCAAAAACTAATTTAATCCAAGAACAAGATAGCTAAAATTATAGAAATGAAATAGAAATCACCTAGAGAGAAGAAGATCTTCAATCCAAGCTTGTTGTCTTGCTACAATAGAGATTGATCTAATCTAAAAACTAAGAAAAATGGAGAAAGTTCTCCAAAGGAAAAGCTAAGAAAGGGAAAACTAATTTTCTGGGAACCTCCTCTGAAAATTCATCAAAGGGGTTTAAATAGTTTCCGAAATGACAACCCTAGACGAAATTCGCGCATCACCATCTCCACGCCATCCACACGCGTGTGAGTGTGCGTGGGAGGCTACTGGAAAGTTTTCACGCATGCTCACACGCGTGTGGCCATCCAGTTTGGTCTTCCGGGGCTTTGTTCTTGCCTGGTTCGCTCTTTAAGCTCAACTTTTGCTCCTATTTGCTCCCGGGGCTCCTGTTTCACTTCTTTTAAGCTAAAAGTAGCTTTTGTGCATCAGTTAGTGATTTTCAAGCATTTATGAACATAATTTACCATGTAAGGATGCTATAGACGTGATAAAACACTCTAAAATATGTTTGATTTAAGGGTATCTCGGAGTCTTATCATCTACGTGGTCTACTCTCTAATGGTTTTGCAAGCTAAAGACTCGGATTCAACTAGGGAGTTCATGGCACTTCACCAAGTGGCGTCACACTTGGACTCCCACATCCTCATTCGGTTGGGGCATTTCATCGAATACCTTGTCTACCACTCCTTCTAGACCTCTTCCTTTCGGACTAAGGGTGGGGATGTAGATGAGTTGGACTCGTGAGAGGCCACTATCGCGCACTCACTCACTTTCACGGGGGTTTGCTACCTAATGTGGCCACACTTAGGCACAAAGCATATCAAACATCATCCACACAAGTATTCAAATCTAAGAACATAAAGCTCACAATTTTAAAGCAATTTCTTCAACATCTCAACCACATAGCTAGTTTCGGGGCCACCAATCCCCTATCTAATCTAAGCAAACATTAAAATAAGGAAACAAGAAGAAACAATAGAATATTCAAAGAAAACAAAAACGAAATCAAAATAGATAGTGAAAAGAAGAGTTACCATCCATTGAGAATGGGTTCTATTACATTTTTACCTTCAATCTTCTACCCTTCTACTATTGTTTCTTGAATCTATTCTAAGGAAAATGAAGTTTTCCCCCAAGAGAGGAGAAAAACAAAAGGAACTTCAGACCTAAACCTATTTTTTTCTTTTCCAGCCCCCCCTTCAACTTTTCGAAAAAAGGTTTTAAATAGGCAACACGAAGCCACAAATTCTGAAACGACCCCTGTGCCCAGACTACGCCAGCGCCACGAGTGGATGGGGGCGTGGATAGCTACTGGAATTGATCCACGCCACCCACACGCGTGTTGGCTGCGTGGACAGTCCCTGCTCGGTGGCCTCTTTGCTTTATGCTCTGTTTTGGCCTTGACTCCCTTTTCAATCTGTGGAAATAACTTCAAAACTTCTTCTAAAGTTGTGTTAGAGGTTTTTGATCACATCTGAGTTTAAAATGCACAAATATTGTTATAAACGGGTGACAAAACTTCCTATTCTATCCTACTTTTGACCCTTAAATTATACTATTTTTGGTGCTTATCATAGGCCTTAGAAGAAGAGGACGGGGTTGGTGTTATTGTCAGGAGCTGACTAGTCGCCCTTCCTCACGAAGCTAGCCGACAACTGGCCTTTTCAGGCCAAGAAAAAAGGGGGTTTGGTGTTGCAGTCAGAAGCTGACCAATCGCGCTTCCTTGCGAAGTTGGTCGACAACTGGCCTTTTCAAGCCTTAGAAGAAGAGGATGGTGTTGGTGCTATTGTCAAGAGCTGACCAGTTTCCCTTCTTCACGAAGCCCACCGACCACTGCCCTTTTCAGGTCAAGGAGAAAGGCATTTTGGAGTCATAGTCAGGAGTTGACCAGTCGCCCTTCTTCGCGAAGTTGGCCGACCACTGGCCTTTTCGGGTCAAGGAGAAAAGGGGTTTTGTATTTCAGTCGGGAACGGACTAGGTGCGCCTCTTCGAAGAAGGCGGTCGACAATTAGCCTTTTCAGGCTTCGAAAAATAGAAGATAAAATCAAAAAAGAAAGCGAGTGAAGAAGATGCAAAGCTACATCAGTTTATTTATACCATACAAAGAAGAAATTTACATCATATTACATCCTTCATCCCTTAGGCGGGCGAGGCACACACTTACAAGGTCTGATCGGATTCACAACTTCTGGGGAAGAAGAAGGATAGTCAGGCGGCGTGATGACGCGCACCTCTTCCCAGAAAGGTTGGAAGGCCAGTGAGGCGCCGCTCGGGGAGTTTCGATTGACCATATCTTGAAGTTTTACAAAGAATGTCATATAATCAAGATCTGCTAGCTGGTCTACTCCCCTCTCGAGAGGTGCTTCAAGCTGTTCATCATCACCTGAAGAACGTCTAAGGGGACAGTGGGGAGGCCACCCACCAAGCGACCACCTCGAATGGACCGCTGTGCACTCAAATTCTCAAGTTGAGTCCGCTCGGCCAGACGACTTGAAGACTGTCGATCAGAGTTCTCACCGCGCTCGTCTGTGTCCTTCTTTGGCCCCATGATCGATAAGGCAAAGACTTAGGAGGTTTCAAGGAAGACGATCATATTTATTGGCCAGAAAATGGACTTGGATAAATAAAGAGCAATCTATGCCTAAAGTCACGTGTACTATGCTCGAATGGCAGCGAAAAGACAGTTCATAGCATGTCAGTACTCGCGGAAAAGATGAAGGGAGCTTTGTGACGGACCAGACTGACATCCATGAAATATCGTGTGGATTGACTTGGAAGAAACTTTAAGGAGGAACTTGGCCAGCTTTTGTAACCGGTCGAGACAAGCACAAAAAAAAAAAAAAAACAAGAAGAAGAAAAAGAGATGTATATACGCAAGCAAAACGCAAAGTAGTCGGAAACAACAAAAAGAGTGTATTATAGAAAAAAAATCTCGACCGAAGCAAAGGCGTTTACAAAAACAAGCAGAAAGTAAAGGCTACTAAGCTATCCTAATTGGCTGATGGCCAGTAGTCTCCTCCGATGGTCTAGAGGCGAGGGTAGTCGGGACAGTAGTAGTAGCAGTTGAGCAACGCCTCACTAGGCCGCCGAACGTATCTTCATCTTCTTCCAGGTCGAGTAGGCAAACTATAGAGCCCCTAGCCAGAGCTTGTTGATTAGCGGCTGAATCCAAGTACTCAGAGTCCAAAGGAATCTGAAGACCGCCATCTTGTCCCACAGAGTGATGGTCCAGGACTGCGTCCCCCTAGATAGGTATGGGGGTAGCTGAGTGCTGTTGTGCCTCCTCTAAAACAGCCAGAAGCCCGTAGTTCTCCGGATTGAAGCCTTCGTAGTGGTTGGCCAGAGCAGCATAGATCATCTTCTGCATGTTCGCTAGGCCTAGCTGGTAGTCTTCACCATCCATCTCGGCCAAGAACTTCAATCCTTCTGGAGTTGCCAGCCAGTCTTTAGCTATTCGCTCCACGCGCTCTCGGGCGTATTGCTCGACATCTCTCCGAAATTCTTCCGACTCCTTGTAAGCAGTCAGTGCAACCAGGTGACCGGTGAAGATCCAGCGACATATACTCATTCCGCCGCTGCTCGGCTTCTAGGGCAGAGTTGGCAGTGGCAAGCTTGAAGTTTATTTCCTCTACTTGCTTATCATAATTAGCTCGAGCAGCATGAAGGACTTCCAACTCAGAAAGGATGGCCTTCTAGCGCCAGCGAAGAGCGAGTTGGGACATCAGCGACTGCAAAGCAAAAAGATCAAACTTAAAAAACTGTTAAGTACAAAAAATGAATAAGGTTGTCCAGAAGAAGTAAATACATGGTAAGTGCGATGAGTGGCCCCGAGCAGAAGATCCTTAGCGTCCAGCTCCTAAATAGAGTTTAGATCGCGAGGGAATACGACCTTATCTAGCCATTCACCCATGAGATATTTCCCCTTGTAGATGGCCTTGTTCTCGTTGGCCTCTAGGCCGACCAAAATTCTCTTGGCAGCCGGAGGCTCGACTACCATCTCGCTGGTGCGCTTATCCCCGACTAACGACCAGGAGGCACAGTCGAGGGAAGCTAACTCTCTCCGCCTAGTAGATGTGATGGCTTGGGCGCTAGCAACTGGGGACCCTCCGATGACCAGTGGGGTCAGACTTCACGCGCTTGGGGGTGGGGTGGAGCTAGAAGTTGCCACGCCTTTACCCTTCTCGGTAACGTACGGTCAGGTGAGCTAGACGGTGGACAATCAGTTCGTCATGCTCAACCTCCTCCTCTGAATCGCTGGACGACTGCTCAGTGTCGTTGTTGCATATAAAGAAGATGAGAAGTATGAATAAAAATGTGCACGCGGTCAGGAAGAAAAGGAAAGGAAGAAGCAAACCTGTTTTGGTCGCGCCTATAGGTAGCAGACCAACCTTTTACATGGCACTCAGGCGAGACCAGCGACGAGCTGCTCCCCTCAAGCAAGGCCCTGACCAGCTGCACGAGGTCAGGAGGACATGGTGGCCTTTTGTCAAGGCAGTAGCAGGCGACTGCCAGATAAGAGGGAAGAGAAAAAAAAACTCCTCCTTCCAACCCTTATGGAGGACTCCAACTTATCCAAAAATTTGCGACCATCCCAAGCACAAATTTGTACGTGCCCGGGGGCCACAGTATCGACCGCAGTCAGTCATAAAAGCTAGTGGAAGAGGGCCAAAGAAGCCTCCCTCTTGAGGCGATGGAGAACGTCAAGAAAATTGACAAGAAGACGATGCGAGTTGGGCACCAACTACCCAGGCACCAACCCGTAATAATTAAGAAGAGTGTTGAAAAAAGGGTAAATGGGGACCCGAAAACCGCAACGGACCGAATGGTAGCATACCAACAAAACCACCCTTTGGTGGATTGGTGATCGACCGCTGAGCCTAATAAACGACAAGCATGAGCATAGTCAATAGCGAAAATAGAAGAACGACGAGGTACATGGCGCTCCAATTCCTCAAAATAGCCCAAGTTTCTTTCGATGAGTCAAGCCATAGAGGTAGCCTGGGTAGTAGCCGCAGCCCGGAGAGAAGAAGAGGTGGCCGGGAAAATAGTGTCGCCTTGGCGACGAAAAGAAGATGACGAGGTAGTAGAGGACGACATTTATAAAAGAAAGGGCAAAAATGTTGAAAGAAGGGAGAAGAAACTGACCTTTGGAAGGGAATTGAAAAGAAAAAAGGAGGGAAGTCGAAGGGAATTTATAGTGTTGGCTAGATGAGGTGATGGCGACACGTGTACCAAATCGAACGGATAGGGAGCCGGCCGTAACGGCTGGCAGACAAGATGATTACTGCCTTAGAAGGATAACCGGTGAGAATTGAGGGGTCGCAATGATTACGCCGTATTGATGGCAACGGTTGTAGAACCAGTCGAGGAAAGTGCAACCAGTCAGGAAGAAACGAGTTCGAATAGTTGCGATTCGATAGGAAAACGACTTTGTGTTCCGCTACACTACAAAATTGACAAGGATGACTGTCTGCATGGAGGCAGAGTGCTTGAAAAAAATTAGCTGATTGTTTTACTTTCTCGAGTCATTATCTTTCAAGAGCTCCAAGTAGAGATAGATTGTTAGAACAACAGGTTTGTTCTCAATGTCTAACTATAAGACCGGCTTGATGACTTCTTGTTGATCACCGTAGTCATTTGAGCTTGATTCGGAATTTTAGCGCTAGTCCCCTCTTCATTGGTCAGCTAGGTGATTTTCTTTAAGCTTGCTATTGCACTTGACAAATTTGTTCGCAAAAATGACAAGCACCTCACTATGACTCGAGTACAGTGGAGGTATTTATAGAACCATTTGAAAATTTGTCCATTGGAGGGAAATAATCAACTTCTGGCTCAAGTTAACTTTTCGTGTCCCTTACTTTTTGGTAAATGTTGACCCTTCCACTTTTCAGTCATAGAATCTTTTGGTCTTGAACTCTTCATATCTTCAACTATTATTATTATTATTACTATTACTATTACTGTTACTATTATTACTATTACTATTATTACTATTACTATTACTATTACTATTAGTAGTAGTAGTAGGACTACTACTACTACTACTACTACTACTGCATATTATAATAAAAATACATATTTATATTTAAGAATTATTAATTAAAGACAACTTAGATATAAGCAAACATACATGTGTGGACGACGACGACGACGACGATTATTATTATTATTATTATTATTATTATTATTATTATTATTATTATTATTATTATTATTATTATTATTATTATTTTGTAGAAGGGTATTTATTTCTTTAAAACATATTCTATTTCTATCCCTTCCACGAATCAAACAATAGAATACAATTCATGTTCTATTCCTTACCTATTTCATTCCCTATGAAATAGTATTCCTATTCCCTCCAAATTCATTCTGTGAACCAAATGTGCTGTAAATGCATCAATTGCAATTTTTTTTGTTAATCTAATTGTGAATCTAAATGGAGCCTAAGGCTGAACTTATCCCTGCAAAGTTCACAATTTGCAAAACTTCCACATCATCTCATTTGCAATTCATTTACTATCCACACAACATCCCTGCAATTTAATCAATTGTTAAAAGTGGATCCCAATTTCATATATTTTAAATAAAATAAACAAAAAAAGAAAACAAAAAAACAAAAGAAATAAATTTAAAAAAAGTACAAAAAGCTGCCGCAGCCTGCTGCTGCGGCAGCTTTTTGTACGGAATGCAAATTTGCATCAAATGCAAATTGCTGCTGCAGCAGCTTTTTGCAAATTTGCATTCCATGTCACCATTAAAAAAAAAAAGAAAAATTTTAATTGCAAATTACACATGGGATTGCAAATGGGAAAATGGCAGGAATGGGGATAGTCTAAGAAATAGGGATGACAATTACCAACTACATACCTTCTCTCTCCTCTGTACACGCAACAACTTTTACTCTTTTTTTTTTAAGTGTTAAAGAAGGTAGGTTGATTACCTTCTTCTTAAAAACCCTAATGAAAAGAAGGTAATCAGCCTACTACATACTTTACACAATTTAGTCCAGGTTTTTACTTCTACACATTTTTGTTTTCCCATCTTAGTTTCTGCACAAAAAAGTCAACAACCCGAGGGGAGGGAAACAATTAACTTCTCGCTTAAGTTAACTTTCCGTGTCCCCTACTTTTTGGTAAAGGTTGACCCTTCCACTTTTAGGTCATAGAACCTTTTAGTCTTGAACTCTTCGTATCTTCAACTCTTTGAATCTTTAACTCTTCGGTCTTCAACTTCTCGCAGCTTCAAACTCTTCATATTCCCGGATCTCCTTGACTTCTCGAAGACGTACTTAATTACTTCTCAAATGTCATTTTACTTAATCTTAGCTGTCTTCTCGGAATTTACTGTGTTGACTTTTCAAAGCTTAAACTATCCTAATGTTACTTTTCAAATTAGGCCTACTTTCTGGGTATTTAACTTTCTTGTTTGTAAAATTCATTATCTAAGTGAACCTTTCGGATTTACAATTTGTAATACTACTGAGTCTAAAAATGAAAAATAATTGGGGACTAAAAATTTCTAACTTATTTGGTATCATCCACTAGTACAGAACTACACATCCGCCACTGTTGTAAATAATTTTTGATCAACCATGATGGATTGTTGATCAATTATTTACGAAATTGCTACCGCAATTTTTTTTTTCACGAATACACTACCGTTCTTATAACAACAGTGGCTAAATGTTAGTCTCCTATTTTCTTATTTGTACTAGTGATCAAAATCTAAATTACACTTATTCTTAATTAACATATATGGTTGTCATTTAAAAAATTTTCAATTGAAGTTTTTTAATAATATATTTTTTGTACATTAATTTTATTTGTAAAAAAGAAAACATAAGTTTACTTTTTTAAAAGCATATTTTTTAAAAGAGAAGTTAAGCGTTGTTTAATACTGTGTATATATATTTACTCGAATCCATGTTGATGTACGATTCCATGTCCATCATATAACTATTTCTTTTTCAAAAAAAAAAAAAGAAATATAAAAAGAAAAATACTACATGGACTCAGAAGTTATACTCCCTACTTGTACTCCTTCACATAAAAGTTAGATAACGTATCATATCTTGCGATGTCAGGGAGTAGTACAAGTGAGAGAATATAAAATGAGAGTACATGTTCTAGAACTCAAAAAATATAAGAGCGTATTTGTAAATATTATTTTTTTAATATGTTTAAATATTAATTGTTTATTATTATTTTTTTAAAAAAGTATTTTTAAATATTTTAAAATTAAGAAAATGACTTTAAAAACTTTTATAAAGTTTCTATAAATTTGCAAGAAGAAACATTTTTTAAAACGTGAAAACACTGACGTACCATTGAGAGTTTCTGTGCAACAGAGGAGACTAGTTTTAACAAAACAAAACATTTAAGAAAGCAAAACAAAAGAGAACCTGTGGATTAGGGTTGTCATACAAAAAATATCAGAGTGAGAGCAGAATACGCTGGTCTTTCAAAATCAATCATTACTATGCTTACATTTGGATGGTTTACAATGAGTTTCCTGTTTACATATAAAACTGCCATCTCTTCTTTACGTTCCTTTCCCCGACATTTCTCTACCCCTTAAAGAAAGCATAAACAACCAAACAGGGGACTTGGACTAGGAAGAAATTTGGGTATATACAACATTGTAAGATTTCAAAGCCATCCCAGAATTTTGTGTTTTTGTTTCCATGGCGGATTTTTCTGTTCATGTTTGGATAGACAGCGGAAGGTGGCCATTCAATTGCTAATTTTTCATGCATGCATGCATATTTGAAGAATTGGATCATCAGGTTGGTTGCATGGAAAATCAATTGAATTTGCTTTGTTCACATTCTAAAAAAAGTTTAAGTATTCTTTCAAAAAAAAAAAAAAAAGTTTGTATATAATACCTAATACGTCATAATTCTTGACTAGATGGGACACCCAATATGAAATTAAAAAGTGTTTATTTAAAAACTCATTATGTTTAATTTAACCATGTGGTCAATTACAAATGTTTGAATATATATAACATCTTGTACAATTGTATCATTTCTGATTTGTTGCTATCCGGGCCTAATGATCCATGCAGGTGGTAGGCTAGGCTAGGCTAGGCTAGAATAGGATAGGTGGTATCTAAAAGATGTTTGGATTCAGCATAAGAACCAGACAGAACCAGAATAATGCTCCTCCTGCTGCTCCTCCTTCGCCAAGGGCAACAAGCTCACCGAGGGTCCTTGGTTCTCCGGCGGCCGCCAACTCGCCCAGACATGTTGGCACTCCGAAACAAGCTGAGGTTGGGGAGATCGACACCCGGGCACCTTTTCGATCTGTCAAAGCTGCTGTTAATTTATTTCGTGAAGCCAGTAACAACGCCAGTAACTCCCCCAAAGCTCAGCCCACCATCATCAAGAAAGCCACCAAAGCCCCCGACGAGGTATGCATGCAATATATATATAGGCTTGCATTTATATGAAAACCAAACTACTACTGCACGAGTGCGCAATTTACTACATGAATAGACACACACAATCTACTCCAGAGTCCCAGGGGATGATGGTGGAGACCCTGAATCGGAGTAGATTGTATGCACCTCATGCATTGATTCTCACCTTATCACCTAAGACATGATTCTCATATAATCCACTATCTATTTATATATATACAAGATATTGTCTACTACAAATTAAGGGTGTGTTTGGTTGACAGGTTTTGGTATAAGGTAAAAGTGATTTATTATTTGGTTTGACAGGTTTTTAGAATATACTATGAGTTTGGAATGCGAAAAACTCAATACTCTTATTAAATAACAGTTTCATTTCCCTTTCTTCCTCAACTATTAATAATTATTCTCATTCCACCCTACTACCAAAAGTGCAAAATACTTTCACCAAAACTCATTATCCTTATCAAGTATTTGATGCGCATACCGTTTCCGATTCCCATGTGCGAACCAAACACACCCTAAATGTTTTGTTGTTTTGAATTACTTTCTGGAACCAGCTAGCCAGCTAGCTATCTAAAAATAAAACAAAATTGTTGGCAGAGAGTTTTGGTGAAGGAAACACAGCTGCATTTGATAATGAAAGAGCTTGATAGCTTGAAAGAGCAGCTAAGAAACACAGAAGCCACAAAAACCCAGGCACATAAGGACCTAGAAAGGGCGAAGAGGACGCTGAACGAGCTAACCGGGAAGCTGGAAACCATCTGCGAGGCGAAGCAGGCGGCCATTGAGGCCACAGAAATGGCCAAAATTAGGGCCACAGAGCTGGAGAAGGTGCAGAAATCCACCAGGCTAGGCAGTGACGATGCTTGGAAAGAGCACGTGGACAACGAGAGAGAGCAGTACAAATTCTCGGCAGGGGCACTCAACTCCGCCAAGCAAGAGCTAGCAAACCTGAGGCAAGATTTCGACGCGGTTTTGGAAGCCAAACTGGCCGCTTTCCAACAGGCCGGGGATGCCCAGCACGCCACCTCGGTTAACCAGGAGAGGGAGAGCGAGTTCTCAAAGGAGGTGGCCACTCTGCGCCAGACCTTAGCTCAGGTCAAGCTCGCCCCGCTCCAGGCTCAACAAGAGAACGCCAAGCTTTACGCCGAGCGAGAGGCTCACCTCCAGTCTCTCAAAGCCGCAAAGCAAGAGACTGATCAAAAACTCAAGGCTCTCAGGGAATTGGAAGAAGCTCATCCTGGAATCAACAAAACTCTCGCAGCTAAGCTCGAAGAAACAAACGCCACCATGGACGTCCTCCGCGAGCAGCTAAACAATGTCAAGATTTCAGATATTGCCGATTGGAAAGACGTATCTTCGGAGCTCGAGAATTCCAAGATCGGGCTGCAACAAATCCTCGCAGAGCAAGAATCTCTCAAGACTCTGGTGGATTCCCTCAAGGTAGAACTCGAAAACGTGAATGCGCTTCGGTCTGAATTGAGAAGCAAGGCGGCCGAGACAGATTCAATGGCCGAAAGATTGGAGTTCGAGTTAGACAGAAGCAAGAAGGAGCTGGAGGCAACTCTTGCAAGAGCCAAACCAGAAGCCGACAACATAACCCCGAAAATCCTAGAGCTATCTTCAGAGGCAGAGCGAGCCCTGCAAGAAGCCGAGGAAATGAAGAAGAGCGCTGAAACGTTCAGAAAAGAAGCCGAGAAGGCTAAGGTTGCAGCTCAGGAAGCAGAGAAGAAGCTGGAAGTCGTACTGAAAGAGGTGGAAGAGGCGAAAGCAGCACAAAAAATTGCTGACTACAAAATCCACAGCGCCTCGAAAAAGTTTGCTGCCGAGGCGGCTACTAGCTCAGACTCCTCAAATGGGGGCGGGAGAATCAAGCTGTCAGCTGAGGAATATGAATCTCTGAGCAACAAAGTTGAAGAGCTAAAATCCGAGGCGGATATAAAAGTGGCAACCGCCATGGCTCAAGTGCAAAACATCAACGCAAGCGCTAAGGAATTGCTTGAGAAACTGGAAGAGTGTATGAAACAGAAAGAAGAGGTACAAGCTGCAATCCAGGAAACTCTGAAGAGAGCAGAAATGGATGAAGCAGCAAAACTGGTGGTCGAGTGCGAGCTCCTCAAGTTTCGCCATAAAGGACACAATGAAGAAGTTGGAGAATCCTCTTCTGTTAGCCGAGAAGCTTATCTTCAGATGAATTAAACAACAGGCCGGCCAGGAAATTAAAGGGAATCATATCCCCAGGATAGGAAATCTAATCCAGTATAATATACATTTTGCACAAATTATTAGTAGAATTACTTCTATCAACGAACATCTGCATTTTTCTGCTGCAGAACCTGTAAACTAACTAACACATTGCATCTTCTTCCAAAATTTCAATAGAAGAGATTTTTAGCAAATGTATTAATCTTTCCTTTTTCCCATTTGAGAATTGTTGGGCAGTTTTGGTCAATTGCCAAATCCAACAATTGGTGGTTAGAGCTGGTGAATGGTCAAGTCCAGCAATTAGTGGCTAGGGGACTGTTGGACGGGGTTAGGCCAAGTCTAACATCCTGTCTCTAAAAAATGTGATGACAGTTTAGAAATAAAGTTGCGTCCTCACTACTTGCTATAACTTTTCGCATAGTGATAAGCGGATCCTAACCAGTTAGATCAGAACCAGGTCCTAGCAAGAACAAAAACTAAGACTGACAGGTAATACTAGGAGGTAATGGATCGGTAAAGAGTCAAGTCCATCAATTGGTGGCTAGAGAATTGTTGGACAGAGACCAGTGTCCATATGGCAAATTTTAGCAAAATAACTAAGTATTCTTTCCTTTTTTTTCCCATTTGAGAATGCAATTTCTATAAAGGAACAAAGAGTAGTTGATAACACAAGCCACTTTATAAATTTGATACTGTAATACAATAGAATAGAATCTGAGATGGCCACGCATCTGCTTTACATTATTCGCCAATATCTTCCATGTCTGAACAGCAATATAACTCCCTATGTACATCTCACCGTACCCAACACAGTACACCCATGCAAACTTATAGTTTCAAATTTGAGGTTGCAACTTGCATGTTAGCTTACACATATATAATATATATAAGTCTATGTTGTAGGGAAAAACAAAAAGATCTAGTATAATTTTAAGCTACTTCTCTACACGAAAGAAAGACGTTGGTTAGAAGGTAGAGCATCCAAGTTGATAATGGACAACTACAGACATCACCGGAGCCCGAGCAGCAAAAGAAACAATAACAGAGAACTCAACTCGATCTATCAATGGTGATTGTTAATTTTCAGGTCTTCCATTGACTCGGCAAGCCCATCTTGATTTCCAAGTTTTTGTAACTCAGATGCCATTGTCTTGACAAGCTCTGTTCCTTCTGTGTCAGTCTCGGGGAAATCCACATGAACAGAGCCCTGTTTTAGTGGACCACGAGGCTCGCGAATTAATGACTGCTGCTTCATGTAATTGTAATGTTGTTGGTGAAAGGGATGGTCCAAGGAGAAGCAATTTTCAAATGATCCTTCAGAATATCGGGAAGAACCAGAACCTTGTCTACGACAGAAGTGGGGGAGAGACGAGTAGTCCATTATCTACACCAAAATATCAAATACCATGGGGTTAATCTCTCTCCAATCGAAAGATATACCTACAACGTAACCCTACTCAACTAACATATAACATTCTAATTTATAAACTCCTCCCGAGATGTTGGGTGCTGGACTTCGCCTTTTAAGGCCTTTTACAGGCCTCCACCCAAGAATCCCCAGCAACTCTACTCAACTAACGTATACTTTCTAATTTATAAACTCCTCTTGAGAGGCTGGGTGCTGGACTTGGCCTTTTAAGTCCTTTTACCCGCCTTTGCCCAACAATTCCTTAGCCACCGGGTGCTAGACTTACCCATAACCTAGCTTTGATACCACTTGTTGGATCAAGCGCTTACCACTACACCAAAAGCTATAGCTCATAGCGAAGGCCCAACTTTATTTCCTTATATCGCCACATATTTTTGAGAAGGTGGGTGCTGGACTTGACCTTTTAAGCCCTTTTACCGGCCTCCACCCAACAATCCCCCAGTCACCGAGTGTTAGACTTGGCCTTTACAGGCCTCTGCCTAATAAGTACTCCAAGTGCTAAAACATGAATAAATGTTACCTTCAACAGATCATCTTGTCCACAACCCGATAAAACTTGAATTTTTTTTCTAGTCCTCTCCTGGAGAAGAGGTCTGACAACCTGATCATAGTTCACATGTGAACAAACTACATTTACTTCAAAGAGAAATTTCAAAAGCCTAAGCACATTAAAAAATTCTGCTTGAAAAGCAGCGATAAGAACTTGGAATATGCGCAAACCTTCCAGCAAGCCGAAAAAATATAGGGAGCATTCACAATGTAGTATGTAACTGTCTTCTCTGGATAATTCAGGTCATCAATCGATGAAATAACAGTGCATAACTGCACAAGAACAAAAGAATAAAACAGTATACTCTTCAGCAGATTTTAAAATATTTCACACTTATCAATCAAATAAGAAAACCATATTGGGTGTAACCCTAGCCAAGATGGCTACGGATACAAACTTGTAACCACAAGGTCACGAGTTCGAATTCCATCCCTTTTGGTTTGAGCCGGTCAGCTATGGGCAACCTAGGTTGGTTTACCTCCTTGTGGTCCTTTGCCGGCTAGGATCACACAAGGCGGAATTTACCGAGTACAGACCCTCGGGTGGTTACTACGGGTTTTCCTCGTCACCGAAAAAAGAAAACCATAAAACTTTTAAACGGGGAGTTCAAGCAAACGTCAAGTTCAAGCTCAAATGAATTCCATTACTGAACAAATAGCAAAACTCATCATGTACCTTTATTTGGCTCAAAGCTGAAAGTTTAAGGCCGGTCATATCAAAAATTTTGATGCATTTGCTAATATGTTTCCCATGCTTCTTTGATGCAGTAGGCTAGATAAGATACTCCAAGTCAGGATAATATTATATATATGCGATGCAAAGAGAAAGTAAAGAGAAATCTTCACAGGTGCTTACCAGAACCACACGATCCCTATACTCATTGATCTGAATGTGAGATTGTACATAGTAATTATCCTGATATGATGAAATATATATGATTGATCATTACAAGGAAATTTTGTAAAATAAGGATGATTCAACAGACAAGGCCATAAAATTTAAAAAGAGATGCAAGAAACACTGAGAGGGAATAAATTCAAGAGTCAAAGACCAACAACAGAAGGGATTATGAGAGCAAATATCATTTTTAGTCCCTCAACTATAATATATGTATCAATTTTGGTCCTTGCCTATTAAAAATTTCAAATTAGGTGCATGACTATTCAATTTGTATCACATTTGGTCCTTGACTATTAACATTTTCAAATTAGGTGCATGACTATTCATTTTGTATCACATTTGGTCCTGTCGTTAAATTTTCCGGCCAAATTTCCGGCGAAGTCACCGGTGACCAACTAATTTATTTAATTTTTATTTTAAAAATTATTTTAATACTCCGTAACTTTTAAATAAAAAAACTTAAAAATAAAAAAAAAAAAAAAAATAGAAAACGCCGGTCAACCCGATGACTTCATCGGAAATTTGGCCGGAAAATTTAACGGTAGGACCGAATGTGATACAAAATGAATAGTCATGCACCTAATTTGAAAATGTTAATAGTCAAGGACCAAAAGTGATACAAATTAAATAGTCATGGACCTAATAGTCATGGACCTAATTTGAAATTTTTAATAGTCAAGGACCAAAATTGATACATGTATTATAGTTGAGGGACTAAAAATGATATTTTCTCGGATTATGAGAAGAGAGATTGTGTAGGCAAAATCACATTCAAACAATTGCACGCGGTAAAAAGAAACAAATTAAAGATCACTTAGCATTCAATAATATTTTGGATTTCAATAAATCTTTTCTTCTACCAAATCAACATGTACTTCAAGACTCAAGCCAAGATGATTGTTAGTAGAAAGCTTCAATCTAATCCATTCTTACCGATGCTTTGTCAAATGTGCTTAGACCCACACCAAAAGCAAATACTGGAAGGCCCTGGTACAGCCAAAAATCAACTGTTACAAGGGTAATAAACGCATAAAGTACTATACATTTTGTCTATTTGAATTATAAAATAATTTGTTTTTGACCCGCCCTAAAGAGCCAAGGATGGTATGTATTAAAATTTTATTTTGCAGAATAATAAGCACCTCTCTTGTGTAACCAGAAAGTCCAACTAGATGTGAATCTCGTACGTCTCTGTAACGATCAGTAGGAATGATAGGTTTCTGCAATTAATAGTAGCCAGAATTAGCACACTGCTACTGTTTTTGCAATCATATATGAAACATAAGTAATATATATGCCAAAAAAAAACAGTATAAGTACTGTATTTCCATGGTTTTGTTCACTTGTTCACAAGCATTCATCAGAAAACGCAATGCTTTGATGAGAAAGAGAATATCTATATTATAAGAATTCATTGCAAAATCATGTAACTTTAGTTGAAGTTTAGCTACAGCTAGGGTATCAAAAAGGTTGTAGAAGCACCGATGGGTTCACAGTGAAATGACGGAACAAATACAACATTGATAAAATAAGAGAGAACATATGGGTTTATAAGGCTATGAGTTAGACTAGCTAATTGATTGGATTTAGTTTTTTAGTGTGGTTTGGCCCATGTGCATCATAGAGTATAACATGGTAACAGAACCTATTGGACCACAAAAGGTATTGCAACTAAGTAGGCATTAATCATAAAATACTCACTGCTAAGATATCATCTATCTCATTTTGCACCCTCCATTTTAAGCAATCCACCAACTGCAACAGTAAACAATTATATATCAATGTGATAGAACTTAACGACAATAATTTCGCCCTGTATTGGGAAGGAACTTCTGAGAAGTGAATCATGAGTCAATTCTGACCATCTTGTGGGCCTTAGGAACACTTCCTTCTCTTGCCGTTAGGAAACGCACTAGAGTTTCATGTGGATGTCCTTGATGAATATTCTACAAATGTAAAGAAAAATGCATAAGTACAGATGGCTTTAAAAAGTCAAATGGAGCAGATGCAAACGCACAACAGATTATTAATTTTGCCATTCACGCAAGACTATATTCATTATTTTGAAGCAACTGTTATAAGAATATTATTGTTCCAGATTGTTTACAGAAACTAAAATGAACAAAAATGAGGACCTTTAGCAATATTCATTTTTTATATCCATTAATTTAATACAAGAATGACCATAAAACCTTAATGTATAGAAAGTGTAATTTTTTTGGGTACCATGATCCCCCAGTCACATTGGGCATTGAGAGCTCTCCCAATGCCTGAAGCAACAAGGTTTGTACCATGATCCCCCAATATCTGGCACTCCAGCTGTCACATTGGACTTCGGGTAGTCCAAGTCAAGCTGTTGTTCAACCCTATTTAGGGGAGCCTCCCAATGTTTGTTGCTAACAAGGTTTGAACCTAAGACTTTGCTTGAAGGTAGCCCAACTCTTGCCACCCATTTGGACCCACAGTGAAATTGCATGGGTAGCGCAACTGGTCACTGAGGTGAAATTTGTCAATAGAGACCAAGGATTGAGTCTCACGAGCGGTAGTGTGGAGGATTCCTAGTGAGTCCTCTGTTGAGCAATTAAGTCAACGTGATTTACCCCTTCACAAACTGTCGGGTCGGGGTGTGGGGCGCCTGGGGTTGGTGATTCCACCGTTTTGTCACAAGTGAAAATGCATAACTTAACAGCATATCGGGGGGGGGGGGGGGGGGGGTTAAGAGCACCGACTTGAGATTTAGCCTAGCACCTTTAAAAATTTTGCTTTAGTGGGGACAGCCTAAGAATTTAGGAACTAATGATCCATAATCTGTAAATCCAAAGGCCATAAAAAAATTCTTGATGGGTATTCCTCTTTTTGCCTCATTCTTCAGAATCTAATTTGTGGAATTAAAACTTTCTACCAACAGTAGATATTGCAATTAACAAAACAAAGCAATACACTAGAAAGAAAACTTTCCCTTTTCTGGGGGGGAGGATTACAAAACACATGCTGTACATAAAAACTCTTAATACTGCTGAGAAACACAGATCAGAAATTATGGTAAAAAGCAGAACTCAAACCTGGAAAGTCCTCTCGAGTGGTTCATCCACTGTTCATAATTTCAACCAAAGAAGCAGATTTGTCAGGTAGAGAGCAGAAAATGATAAATATTTGTGAAAAAAAAAAAAAAAGAAAAAGGAGCTTTGAGAAAGGTATGAAGAAGGGATGTAAAACAAAGATTTCTCACCTTGCTCCATCAATGCCCCAAACTCATTGATTGCTTCTTGAGAAACCACACACATTTCTCCTGTTTCTTCCTCTTCTTTCACAGAAAAATGTAAGCCACAATTATTGAATTGCGAAAGAAAGAAAGAAAACAGCACAGACCAAACTAGTCCTTAGACCTCCCACATTTAAACTTTAAATCTTCCTTTATTATAATGACACTGTTAGTTAAAAGAAAGAAGCATAAACAACAGCAAGAGAGAGAGATTATATTAAAGAAAGACAAGTAAAGATTCCACTTTTATTGTCAGAGATAGAATAGGGAACTGAACGAAGGGTCAAGATTCAATAAAGGTTAGCTAGGCCCCACAATCACCCCAGACCCCCACCCCTCCCTGGAACCCTCTTTCGTTTTCTCCGAGCCTTTTCCATCTTTGCTCTCTTTCCTCTATCTTTCCTCACTGTTGAGGTCTTGTTTCTTTCATTCCAATGACCTCATGCCGTTTGGAAAGGAAGTCATTTTAAAAGAACAAAAAACAAATGAAGATAAAAAAGAAGACTTGGAAAATGTCAAAACGAAGTTGCCACCACTCTTACATCTTCACGGTTCACAATATTCGTGTAAGATTTTCTTGTGACTAAGCTTATTAAGTAGTTTGATTGAACTCAATAATTAAAAGTTGTTAGTCAATATACAGAGCTTTTTAATTATTTGAAAACTAACTAATGATAAATAGGTAGATATTAATCATTTAACCACATTATTTTATGATAAACAACAGCAGCACCTCTAAAATATGTCGAGTTAATTATTTGAAAACTAACTAATGATAAATAGGTAGATATTAATCATTTAACCACATTATTTTATGGTAAACAACAGCAACACCTCTAGAATATGTCAAGTTGAACTCGACTAACCCAACCGATGCCCAACACATAAAAGATAGAACTCAATTTCCAGAAATATAGTAAGTTATACAATTTTAAAGTCATTCCATCACAATCTTATTAAACCTACCACCCAAAATTTAAAAAATAAAATAAAATAAAAATAAAAATAAAGTGAAAGCATGGAAGTGCATGGGCATGGAGGTGTTGAAATGGTGAATATACCTCTTTTGCTGGTGACTGACGATTCATCAAAGTCCTCTGCGTTGATTCCGCTATTCAACCTCCACCAAGTCATCTGTGCCGTTCAATTTTTGTATCCCACCGCCAACTCTGACTGCTGAAGATATTTGCTATTATTTTTTAGTTGCAGTTAAGCTAAGCAAGAAACTGGAATACCAGAAACAAGCTAGCTAGGAGGAGAGCAGAATGAAGCTAAATCTTAACAACTAACAGAGATGGAGATCGAGATTGATTTAGGTGAATGAAATGATTTTTAGTATGGTCACATTTAGATATAGTCTTGGATTGGATGGCTTGACCACAACCAGACAATTTTCTACAATTCTTCTACTCTTTAAATCAATTCTGGCATGCTTTCAAATGGTAAACGTGTGATGATGTGATGTTTTTTTAAACATTAAATGCGTTTGTTGGTGGTAGGTCTTCTTTCGTTTTATTTACGGAGTATTATTTTTTGAATGGGTCAGTTTTCATTGAATGACCATGTCTACAGTTTCGTTCTTTTTTTCTTTTTTTCTTTTTTTTTTTTAAATTTAAATTTTAATGTGGTAACGGGAAGGGCATCATTAATTGTCACTTATTTATGCTAGAAAGTGTCCTTTAACTATGTTGAAACATTAAAATTCATCAACTTTTAATTACACTATATTGCCTTGTTTGGTTATTGACGGATCCGCTAATTTAGTCAAAACGCTGAATAGTTGTTTGATTAGTGGCGGTTTGGAGCAGCGAATTTGCTCCAAACCACCAAGTTGCAAAACGCTGCAAGTAGCAGCGTTTTGCAACAACATTTTGGGGAAAGAAAATCTTTCCCCAAAATGCCCTTACAATAATTTAAAAAAAAAAAAAAAAGAACTTTTAGTTTGGCCGCTGGGCAAACTATTGGAAAGAAAAGGAGCCTTGAGGCTCATTTTATAGGAGCCTCAAGGCTCCCTTCCTCACTTATCCTACATCAGATAAGTGAGGGAAACAAAAATTACAAAAGGGAACCGCAGCGGCTCCCCGCCTCCCCCCCCCCCCCCCCCTTTTTTTTTTTTTTCTTTTTTAACATTATTATTATTATTATTATTATTATTATTATTATTATTATTATTATTTTATGTGTATATATATACCCTTTTGGTCATTTTACATGTCAACCGCTAATCTAAAAAGCTAATTTTACCAAACATCTTTTTACAAACCACTAATACAATCCAATGGTCAAACCCGCTAATACAATCCGCTAATTGATAACCGCTAACACAATCCGCTACCGCTAAATGTTAACCGCTGATAACCAAACAAGCTCAATAAGTTCTTACTTCTTAGTTATGCATTTATGTCCTATCAATTTTCTGGCTAATTGAGGGCCAATATTCTCAACCACCATTTTCTTTATTGGTCATTATTATATATGTATGGCAAAGGAGAAAATTTCATTTTGATCTTATGACTATTGAGGTGTTGTTAATTGCCGTTCACGAGTTTTAAAATTGACAATTTAGTATCGTAATTATTCAATTTTTCTCAATTTTAATTCCTCTGGTCAAATTACCAGCAAGAACACAAATTATGGTGTAATCAGAAAGGCAATTTCTTCTTTCCAGATTACTTCCCCTCCAATCTGTACTCATGCATCACCTAGTTCATCTTCTAGCCTCTCGGCACTCATCCCTTGTAGAAAATGAGTGTATTTTTCATCCATGCACACCAATGTCTTCGCCCTAAAAATCTCTTTATGTTTCTCAGTCGCTTTCCAATACCCCGCTTCTGTCGCTCTGTTCGTTCTCTATGACGATAATAATGTTACCAGAGTATATTATGATAAGTAAGTAACAATAGTCTCAGTACAAGAATGTTCGTTCTCTATGACGATAATAATGTTACCAACGACTCTTCTGGTGAGTGTAAAGTACTCATAATGTGTCGGTAATAATGGTGGGAGCCATTGGAGTAATTCCCCTCTTTAATGTGTTGGTGATCGTTTGACTTACATACGTCGCCTCCATAAGTGTGCTCGACTCTTAGCTTGTAGTCGTTCCATCTGTTATTGACCTTATTATTTGACTATCACCAATACTTCAATGGAACTAAGTGCATCGGATCGGATCCAACACCTTGCCCAATTATCCTATCACCAGTAGGGGTGTGCATCGATCGGGTATGGGCGGTTCGGTTATACAACAATGGAAACCGTTCGATTAACGGTTAATTATTTTAATACCCTAACCGCCAACTAATTTTCGAAAATCCAATCGGTTTTTGTTATTTCGGTTCGGTCGGGTTCCGCCGGGTTTCGGGGTGGAATTTCTGGTATTACACAAATAAATTAATACATGTTTATAAAAAATGTACATTTACTATTTTTTTCCATATTTTCAAAATTTCAAACTTCCAATTTCAAAATTCACTTGTATAATAATTTGTACTAAATTACTAATATACAAGTATATTAGCAACTTAGTAACATTATTATACAAACTGGAAATCTATATACAAAATTATTACAACTTGTAGAATTACAAAAATTTACAAACTTTGTAATATTACAGAAAAGTTACAACTTGTAGATTAAAAAACTCATGAATTCATCATTTCATCAGCAAAAATTAAAATATCAATTATGATTTATGAAGCATTCAAACTGTCCAGTGTCCACAATACCACATTTTCACATCCACAACCTACTCTTCTTCCTGTGAAAAATTGAAAACTTAGTAAGTAAAATAGATAATCAAACAATATAAAATAAATAGTCAGTAAATAATTATAAAATTGGCTCAGTAAGCTTTTTTGTCCATATCAATGTTTGGATTAATGGAAAATAGCTACAAAAATGTTGTGTGGAACATTGAGCAACATACCAACTTAATCCTTATTTTCAGATGATAGGTGGAAGGTTTCATCATTGATAAAAAAGCAACAAAAATAATAAAATTTTCCAAATAGGAACATAAGAATATTACTAGAGTTGCATCAGATCAGTGCGCAACTACTACACAAGGGGCCAAGGCAGCAACTTACAAAGTCACCAAGCCTTGGATTAGGCAGTGTAGAACCACATAATTACAATGCAATGGCAACAAACCAACAACAAATGCCACCAAATTACAATGCATGGGCAGAAAGCCAACAACAAATACAACTAACAAGCAGGCTTTCATGAATTCATTAATTTCATACAAGAATACTAGATGTATTGATGTAATATAATTATATAAGTATAAAGAACAAAATTACTGAAATTGTAGGTAGTGTAGAACCACCAATACTCCCACCACTTCAACCATCACAACTTAACTCTGAAAATAAAAGTAACAAAAATATTAAAATTAAGTAAAGTGTAAATAAAAATTACATATAAAGTATTAGAAGTGTTACCTTGTTCAAATCTTTTCAATTCTTCCAAATTTTCCTAAAGACATAATAGAGTATTTGTAGGCCTAAGCCAATCTTGAGTACAAGGTTCATACTGATATTTTCTATCTAAATAAATTGAATATTCTCAATATAGTGGAAATATAATTAAAAAATCTCAAATAGTTTAAGACTAAGGTTCATACTCATATTATACATAACATTTCACACCGTTAGAACATATTGCATCATAAATTTCACTTTGCTTCCACCATTCCACATTTCCACCAATATTATTTCACCAACAATCAACATGGCACACAAATAACAGTATTACAGTATAACACACTATATCACACAATGATACAATTATACAAATAAATCCAGAATCACAGATTAAGTACCATTTCTGATTTTACACAACTTCCACCCATAAATCAGTAATAATTCACAATATAGCACACATTCACACCTTCACCGGCTTCACAATAAAATGAACAAATAAAAATATAAAATAAAGGTTTTTACCACGTCAGCCCGTCACGGCGTCATCGACGTCCGGAGAGAACAGATAACTAAGCTCCAAAGTTCCAGCACTCTATCGTCACGGCGTCACCGGACTGACCGGAGTCCGGAGAGAACAAAGAACTAAGCTCCATGATTCCCGTACTCCACCGTCACAGCGTCACCAGAGTCCGGCGAGAACAGAGAAGAGAGGTCTCTGCTCTCTAGAACCCGAAGAAGAAGAGATTCGGTCTTCAGAGAACAGAGAACAGAGAACTCAGAACTCTAGGGGGAAGAAGAAGTCTATAAATTGAAGACGAAGACTGGAAGAGAATCAAGATTCAAGAGATTCAGACATCATACTTTAGAGACAGAGAACAGAGAAGTGAGGACTGAGAGGAGAAGCCGAGAGGCGAGATCTGAAGGTGAGAGCCTGAGAGAGTGAGAGGTGAGAAGTGAGAGAAGTCATATGTGATATACAAATGCAAGGAGCAGAGCTATGGACTAAGGAGTGAGGGTGAGTGGGCGACTGTGTATCATCTAACATCATATATATATATATATATATGTGAACCCTGAAACCCTACCCTAATTTAAATCGGGTAGTCGGGTGGTTCGGTTCCAAGAAACCCACACCCTACCCGAACCAATCAAACCAGAACATAAAATTGAATGGGTCGGTTATTGTGACTTCGGTTATGGGCGGGGCGGTTTCCCTTTAAACGGGTTGCGGGTCGGGCGGGTTAGTCGGGTTGGGCGGGTTTTGCTCTCCCCTAATCACCAGCCCCCTACTCCTAAGTTGAGAGCGTAACGGAGTCAACTAGGGTTCAACTTGGGAGTAACAATAGTGCAGAATTATCATTTTTCGAATATCTTAGGCTATAAACGTAGAGAAGCGGGATTAATAAGGTTTTTTTTTGTATAATAATTATTTATTTTTCATGTGTGTGTATGTGTGTGTGTGTGTGTGTGTGTGTGTGTGTGTGCGTGTGTGTGTGTGT
>CP025658.1:15383758-15395439 GCA_003576665.1 Ipomoea trifida | reverse complement strand
TTTTTTTTTTTTTTTTTTTTTTTTTTTTTTTTTTGTATTTTGTGTGTGCGCTCATAGCTCACTTCGGGCGGTCATATGCTCGGTCAAAGGTTGGCTCTTTCATAGGGTAGTGATCGAGGTAAAGCCCCGTAGCATCCCTTAGCGGATAGCGTTTTCGTAACAAAGCCTTAAGCATGACCAAGAAAACACCCTTCCGTCAAGTAGCTAGCGAGATCGGATCCCGTGCCGACCCTAAGAGAATAGAGTGTAGCGTTTTCATAACCAAGCCTTAAGCTTGACTAAGAAAACACCCTTCCATCAGGTAGCTAGCGAGATCGGATCCCGTGCTGACCCTAAGAGAATAAAGTGTGCGAGCCCTTTTATTTATTTATTTATTTTTGAACGAAGATGCCTCATTCAAATGAGTTTAAGGACACGACCTCAACCTCCCACTCTGCTTGACACAAAGGGCTTTGTGAACAGGTGTAGAAACATTTTTTTTTATTCAACAAAATTGATCAGGGCGGACCATGACCAATAGTTACATCATTTAGCGAATAACATGTTTTTTGCGCTGTGCGGGTTCCTCCTCTAATTCATTGTCCAATTCTTTCAAGACCTGATCGTACCCCCTCTTTTTGGTGTTAGAAGTGGATGGCTCGGAGCCCTCTATCTTTCGCCACACATTTTCGGGTTGGCCTTGTTGTCGATGATGTTGCTGCCCTAGATGCTTAACAAATTGAGTAAAGTATCCGTTTTGAATGAGCTCCTCTATTTGTCTTTTCAGGAAATCTCTTAAGATCTCCCCCTATCCTGCCTTATTGCGTAGAGGTGAGAGAAAGACTTCTTACGTTGTATACTGTAAAAGAAGTAAGTCAAAAAGCTTTTCGATAGTTCTGCAAAATTTTGGATTGAGCCATCCGGGATCGTATTAAACCAGTCCTAGGCCGCCCCATCCAAAGTGGACAAGAACGCCTTGCACATAATGGTGTCATCTACCCCAATCATCACCATAGCCGCCTTATACCTCGTCATGTGCGCATGCGGGTCTGAGACCCTTGAGTAGGCTTTGATAGCGGGAAGCCTGAACTCCTTTGGAAGGGGGGTGCGTCCATTATCCTCACGATAAATGGTGTGGCCATCCTCACCTCGGGCTCAGATGACTGCTCCCTCGCCTCCATTTTCTTCTCTAGCTCCTCTATTTTCTTTTGTAGTCGCTCTACCACTTCCTCCTGCATGCTTGAGGTTCGCTTGTGCGCAGTGTAGGGGTGAGCAAAAATACCAAGCCGACCGAAAAATCGTTGACCGATAACCGAACCGTCCGAAAAGTTTGGTTATCAGTTTTCTAGTTCAAAAATTTTCGGTTTTTCGGTCGGTTATCGGTTTTCTTGAAAAAAATTGATGACCGACCGAAAAACCGAGGCTTAAACAAGTAAAAATTATAAAATTAGTAATTTTGTAATATATTTTAACTTAATATTATTGTATGAAAGTGCTTATTGCTGCTTGCATTGTAGTAGTTTATTACATGGCCCATTTAAAACAAAGAAATCATATGTTAAAGAGTCTTGGACTCCTGGTGGCGGGCTCATTTGGGTAAAAGATATAAGCTAATTAATGACTAATGAGTCACATAAAATGATTAAATATAAAAACAAAAGGCCCACTTCCTCACCCTAATAAACCCAGTCCCCTAACTCAGTAACTCCTAAATTTCATTCTTCTTTTCACCTCTAAGCTCTCGTTCCATCACCGCGCTTCACGCAGAACTCAACAGAAGTGCAGAATAGCATATTCACGCTCATGGATCCTCACTACTTCACGCCTAAATTGTAGTTTTATAAAATTTTAAGGTTAGAATTTTAATGTGTTTCAATTTTTAAAATTTAAATGTTAAATTTCAGAATTTCGACTTATATTTACTATTTTTTGTTTTAAAATTTTATGTTTATAATTTTTTATTTGCTTACTAAACTGAGAGTATTTTTTATGTTAAAAAAATTCTGTTTTGTTAAATTCAAGCACAACCTCTTTCGTATTATATGTTGTTTGGTTATTTTTAATCTAAGAAATTTAAAGGCACTACATATAACATACTAAAGCTCGTTTATTTTTGATCGACCGAAACTGTCGGTTTCGGTTATTTCGGTTTTCTTATATTATCGGTCGGTTTCGGTCGGTTATGGGGTTCTAAAATTTTTTTGGTTATTTCGGTTATTAACCGAAAATCCACCGAAACCGACCGATGCTCACCCCTAGCGCAGTGATCGCTCATCCTGGTGTGTCCCCTTGGCCCTTAGCTGTGGTAAAAACCTCTGTTGGATAGTAACGCTCTCGCTCTACCGTCCTAGGGCGGGCATAGAAACGACGGGCTGATGGGTTGCACCGCGACATAGACGATGGGTCATCTCTCGCATCATTTCATCATTTTGCGCAAATGCTTGGAGCACTTGACCTTGAATCCCTGCCACCAATTGGGTTAGAGTTATTGTTGCCTGCTGAATGACCCGGGCCGTTGCCTGGAGATCTCCAGGTGGCACCTGTGCCTTGGGTTCTTACTGTCCTCCACAGATTGTTGTTAAGCTGGTTGCGGAGGTCACCATCACGATTGTTGTTGAGTTGGTCTTAAAGATCACCCCCATGGTTGTTGTTGCGGTTCAAATAATGAGAACCATGGGAGCTGCTAGACCTTGATCGTGCCATTTCTAGTGATAAGCTAATTTGTGAAATTTTGCCTAAGATTTGATATTGGCTCTCAATGAAAGCACCATTGACGGGAATAAGTTACCAGAGTATATTCAAATAAGTAAGTAACAATAGTCTCAGTACAAGAATGTCCTCCCCACCCCCATCTCTAACAACAGGATCTACTACTCATACTATGCCCAACAGCTTTTCTAGAGAGTGTAACGGGCTCATAATGTGTCGATAATAATGGTGGGAGTCGTTGGAGTAATGGTGGGGAACTGCTGGAGTATTTTCCCTCTTTAATGTGTTGGTGACCGTTTGACTTCCATGCGTCACCTCCATAAGTGTACTCGTCTCTTAGCTTCTAGTTGTTCAATATACTATTGACTGTTATTATTTGACTGTCACCATTACTTCAACGGGACCAAGTGCATCGGGTCGAATCCAGCACCTTGCCTAATTATCCTGTCACTCTGCTCGGTTGGAAACTTCCAGTCTCGGACACAAAGGAAATACCATTCTTTCTCTCACCCATTTTCACCCACCCTTTCACCAGAAAGCATATTACTTTGGTCAAGCATATGGCAAAGAATCAAGCTCCACACTGATACACAGGATTTTATACCTTTATTTGCCCCACGAATCAAGAGTTTTGTTGCTTAATTTCTTTATCTTGATACATTTAAGACTCGTTTGTGTGTTATATTTGATCATGTCTAGTTTATTCACAAATGAGGAGCAAAGGAAGGATTTTCAGTCATCTTAGACCAGTTTTGAGACATAAGGAATCCACCCCGGGACGGAAAGGAGCAACTGAACACAAAAGGAGTCAGAAGAAGACCAAGAGGCCACATCACGGCCTGCCTCAAGGCCGTGATGTCCAAGATGGACAGGTAGCCGGTCACCCCGCATCACGGCCACGATCCCGGTCGTGATGGCGGCCGTGACCCGGCTGCTGTCCAGTATTTAAAGGACGTTTTCTGATGTTTTTGAGGTTCCGAACCCTAGTTTTAGCTTAGTGCAGTTTTTACCTTCTTTAGAGTTTTCCATAGCATAGAATACAGCGGATTTACATCATTGAATTCAGTT
The DNA here is from genome assembly GCA_003576665.1 of Ipomoea trifida. Classification (NCBI taxonomy): domain Eukaryota; kingdom Viridiplantae; phylum Streptophyta; class Magnoliopsida; order Solanales; family Convolvulaceae; genus Ipomoea; species Ipomoea trifida. The sequence goes on along the minus strand of CP025658.1, from coordinate 15,391,683 downwards.
TGAAACTTGGCATCATTGTTCGGATCAGATTTACTTTGAAGAATTGTTAGTAAAGTTTACCTTTTTATTCTTTAATATTGCAACCATGTCTTCCATGTTTAATTCTTGCTTTGCTGTGTTTACTCCCATCATGAGGGAGTAATTCATTTATGGGTTTGGATTAGGGGTCCATTGTTAATCTTGATGTTTGATTTATGTTTAATTGCATAAAGGGATTGAATCTTTTACCTAGGATTTATGTTGATTTGGGGATTTCTTTGCACTAGTTATTGGTTTGTGGCCACAATTAATTGCTAATCTAGGAGAGGGATTCATTACAACGACAGTTGGATGGAGACCTCGAGCCTTACTAATTTCAACCTAATTTTCCTGCTATGAAAGTAGAGGTAATTTTGGGGGCTTACAATGCTTAGGTGCTTAAGGTTATGATTGATGCATCACGACAGTGGGACAATTTTAGCCTAATTCTCTTATTGATTACGAAAGTAGCTGAGTAGAATTCTTCTGTGCATTGCCCATACATCTCTTGGTTAATTATTCCTTCCCTAATTCTGAGTTTGTTAGAACATCAAGGTTACAATCCCCCTGATCTGGCCCATATCTTTATCATATAGTTTTCACCCTAATCAATTGCTTTCTTTTAGTCCACATCATTCAGTCTTTGTTACTTGGATTCTATAAATTCATATACTCTAGTGCCTGGTAATTCACACAGTTTCGTGCCATAACACCAATCCTCAGCGGAACTACATTACACCCTTTTTACACTCATCATTTGTGCTCATCACATTTTGGCGCCGTTGCCGGGGACCGAACCCGGGTCACCCGCGTGAAAGCCAGATATCCTAACCGCTGGAGGATTCACTAGAAATAGTGGTTTCTCTTACTCCATTCGAAGAGGAGCAAGCCCCGAAGGTAGAATTGAAACCTTTGCCTTCCAATTTGAGGTATGTATTTCTTGGCTCTAACTCTACTTATCCTGTGATCATCAGTTCCTCTCTGAAAGAGGAACAAGTTGAGGAACTGTTGACTGTGCTCAGAAAGCACAAGAAGGCCATTGGGTATTCGATTGGGGATTTAGTTGGCATTGATCCTAAGTATTGTTTGCATAGAATTGATCTAGAGGATGATGCCAAGGCTAGTGTGGAGCCCCTCAGGAGGCTAAACCCCAATCTGAAAGATGTTGTTAAGAAAGAAATTTTTAAGATGTTAGATAATGGTATTATCTACCCTATTTCGGATAGCAAGTGGGTTAGTCCTATTCATGTTGTTCCGAAAAAGGGCGGTATTACTATTGTTGAGAATGAGAATAATGAGTTGATCCCTACTAGACTTGTCACTGGACATCGCATGTGCATTGATTATAGAAGGTTGAACAAGTCTACTAGGAAAGATCACTTCCCCCTCCCTTTCATTGACCAGTTGCTGGAGAAAATGTCCTGCAACGAATATTTCTACTTTCTAGATGGTTTTTCAGGTTACTTTCAGATTTCAGTCCACCCAGATGATCAAGAGATGACTACGTTCACATGTCAATATGGCACTTATGCTTTCAAGCGTATGCCATTTGGCTTGTGTAACGCACCAGCTACATTCCAGAGATGCATGATGTCCATTTTTTCAGAGTTTGTGGAGGAGATTATGGAGGTGTTCATGGATGATTTTTCTGTCTATGGGAAGTCATTCAGTGAATGTCTCTCTAATCTCGAGAGGGTGCTATGTAGATGTGAGGAGGTGAATCTTGTGCTCAACTGGGAGAAGTGTCACTTTATGGCTTCAGAGGGCATTGTTCTGGGCCACAGGGTGTCTGCAAGGGGAATTGAGGTAGACCCAGCAAAAATTGAGGTAATTGCTAAGTTACCACCCCCTAATTCTGTTAAAGGGGTGAGGAGTTTTTTATGTCATACTGGGTTCTACAGGAGGTTCATTAAAGATTTCTCTGGGGTTGCTAAGCCCCTGACACACTTGCTTGCGAAAGATGTCCCCTTTGATTTTGATGATTCTTGTCTTGTGGCTTTTGAAAAATTGAAAAGTGCTCTTTGCCATGCTCCCATAATTCAGCCCCCTGATTGGTCTTTGCCTTTTGAATTGATGTGTGATGCTAGTGATTTTGCAGTAGGGGCTGTATTGTGCCAGAAGAAAGATAAAAGTTACCCTGTAATTCATTGTGCCAGTCATACACTTGATGATGCACAGGTGAACTATGCAACAACTGAGAAGGAACTTTTGGCCATAGTGCTTGCAGTTGATAAGTTCAGGCCTTATTTGATGGGGAGCAAGGTAATTGTCCACACTGACCATGCAGCTTTGAGATATTTGTTCCAGAAAAAGATGCTAAGCCACGATTGATTAGATGGATTCTCCTGCTACAAGAGTTTGATTTGGAGATAAGAGACAAGAAGGGTACTGAGAATGTGGTTGCTGATCATTTGTCCAGGCTTGAAGGCCGAGAGAAGGATGAGTTGCCCATTGATGACACTTTCAGAGGTGAGACATTGTTGGCTGTGAATACCTCTGTACCATGGTTTGCAGACATAGTTAATTTCCTGGTAGGTGGTTACATCCCTAAAGGTTTTGATTACAATAAGAAAAAGATATTTGTTTATGTAGTTTATATGTATTCAAGTAGTACATTGTGAGCATTCATGTTGTGTTACATGAGAGGATGTTGTCTCATTTGTATTATATATATATATATATAATATATATATATATATATATATATATATATATATATATATGTAGAATTCAGTTCTCGTGCGGTAGGGTATTTTTCGTGCGGTGACTTTAGGTGCATAATTTTCTTCTTAAGGTGCGTGATTTTCCTTCTTAAGGTGTGTGAGTGTTAAAGCTTAAGGTGCGTGAACCTAAATCTTAAAGGGCATGATTTTCCTTTTTAAGGTGCGTTGTTTTCCTTCTTAAGGTACGTGATATGTATGCTTAAGGTGCGTAAGTTGTTAAAACTTAAGGTGCGTCATTTTAAAACCTTAGGTGTGTGGTTTGTGTTCTTAAGGTGCGTGACTTGTGTACTTAAGGTGCGCCGTGTTAATTCTTAAGGTGAGTACCAAATAATCGCACGAGAATATATACCCACACCTGAACCCTTCCATATATATATATATAGAGGATTTGGATCCAGTGAGATCACCTTATTTAGACGAGATCATGAGATTCAATCTTGATCATCTATTAGTTTTTTTAATGGTACAAATTTGATAGGATTTTAAGATTATTGTAGGTAATTATGGTATGGGGAAGGATTGTTTAGTCTTTTTGCAATTTAATGTATTTATTACCATTTTAATTTAGGTGTTATTTTTATTTGTTTCTTTTATTTGCTTCCTAGCCGTAGATCCCTAGTCCATTTTGTCTATCTTTTTAATTTCTCTCCCCAAACCATACGTCGTTGCCGTATACATCTCCGCACGCCCAGGAGTCGGCGCCTTGTGCACATCGAAGATACTCCATGGCAGGTTCTTCTTCAAGGCAGTCGAAGCGGCTTAGGAGGAGTTCGTCTGGTGTTGGTCCAGGTATTTTTTATTTGCTTGGGTTTGTGGGTGGTCTGGTTTTGTGTTTGGGCAGGGGGGTTGCGGCGGTGATTGGTGGTTTGTGTACCGGCGGAGAGCGGTGAGTGGGTGAATGGCGGCGATTTTAGCGGTGCGCCGGGTCTAAGCGCTGTTTTTTTTTTTTGGTTACGTTTTTGGGTGTTTATTTAGTAGGGTTCTATCGTTTTGTGTTTGTGCAGGGGTAAACAGCGGTGATTGTGGTTTCTGTACCTCAAATGCGCACTTAATCATTTGTTCATTCTTTATGGATCAGGACATATTTAATTTTATGTTCTTTATGTTCATTCTTTATGGACCATCATAATAATATATATGGACCAGGACATATTTAATTTTTAAAAAGGGCTAAATTTAGGATTTTTTTTTGAAATGTGTGGCGAGTTGAGTTGTATGGAGTAATTGATGCTTGGTGTGTAAAGAATTGGTTAGCTTAAGCAGCAGGGTTAGCCTTAGAATTGTTCTGTATTGCATTGTTTTTATGGTGTTTTTGTGTGTGTGTGGTAGTGTGGGTGGGTGTGTGCACGAAAATAGGACCTACCTGTGTCATTCTAGTCATCAACACTTCATGATTTCCAAGATTGGGAGACATTTCTTGCCTTGAAAACTCTTGATAACTTAGGGCAGTACCTAAACTGGGCAAATTGGAAACAGTACATGTAATGCTGCACAAAACAAACCATAGGCTAGGCTACCTGCCACTAAGAGATACTATCGTTGAAATCTGCACAACAGTCCAGACAATTTTACACGAAAGAGAGGGAACTTTTGTACTCTTAAGTTCTAGAATAAACCAGACTTAGAGGTTGATCATTTTATTTGAGAACTAGATGCGGTATCCTAATCTGGCTGATAAAAAGTACTTCTCATGGTAATTACCATATATACAAAGGGCAGAGGGTTTATCATATTTAGGAAGACGTTTAAATATTGTTGGATTGTTTAAATTGGGTTTGTGCACTTTAGACATTGGCTGGGAGCATTCCGACACATTAGTGAAAATACAATGCATTCGTTGTTTTACTATGTATTTTTTCTATTGTTTGGATTCATTTCATATAGTGGCAGAAAATGAGTAATGTTTTTATGCTGTTTGGTGTTCAATTGGCCTTGTTTTTGTCGTGTGCATTTTTATGTTAGCTGTGTGCATTTTTCTGTTTTGCGTGCGTTGACAGAAAACATAAATCATGTTAGAATGGCTTGTATCCAACCAACAATCCAACTACTTGAACACCAATACATGGAGATCATATCAGTCAATTTAGCATGTAGTTTTATATTTGGAAATGAAACTGAACATTCCAAAGCCTCTATTTTGAGCAGGAAAAAAATCACCTTGTTATACGTGTAGGAAATAGGAAAATATAGAAAAGTACCAAATAAAAATGTCACGCTTTGATTCTAGTCATGCTAAACCATGCTTATTTAATATTAATGTTATAAAATTACATAGTGTAACCCAACAGAATTTTTTCATTCATTTATCAATTTCCCTCCCTAATATAAACACTAGTCATAACAATAAGCGTAAATCAAACTTCACAAGAAATTAGATGCGTAAAAACTCTCAAAATTCACATAGAGAAACACAAATTTGCTCTTTCGGTGTGTGCGTGACATGTATGGGGTTTGTGCTCTTTAAGTGTGTGCGTCAATTTTATGTGTTGTTGCTTTTGTTATTGTTTGGTTATTTTATGGTAATTGGTGCGTTTTAATTTGATGTACATCAATTAACAGGGAACACTGATGAAGGTAATCAAAATGGAATGGTGGATAGTCCGTCATCTGACGATTTTGTATCTCCCCCGGTGGTGTTGCCCCCTTGTGCCCAACCAGACTCTCCGATGGATGATTCTGATGATGGGCTTAGTCGTGAAGATGTAGACTTGTACCCCTCTATGAAGATCCGTGGGAGCCCAAAGTAGTTAGTCTCACCCATGAAGCGGTTTAATGCGTGCCAAAAGAGAGCTGCGCGTGATATTGGACTTGGGGATATCTTGAACTATTGGCTGATGAACCTCAGTAGTTTTATGTTTTCCTTAATTAAGTTTTCAGTTATCAAATATGGATTGCTCATATTCTTTACTTTGTTCCCGGTTGATGCTAAGTAGCGTCTGCACACGCATGTGGGGAGAAAAATGATAATTCTTTAACAAGGTTTAATTATGTTCAGTATTATGCACTAACCTAACATACTAAATACGCACACAGTACAAGAACTTGCACACAGTTTAGTGTTTGAACGCACGTATTGGAATCCTTCCCATGCACACATTATCATGTAATACCCATTAAATACCAACTACTCACTGTGGGTTCTCAGGGTGGTTATACACTCGTTATACAAGCATAATACTGCATACTTGATCTTTTATATTTATTTATTAGGCTAAAGTGTCATCTAGCACCATGAACTATATCCAATTATTCATGCCGCACCCTTAACTTTCATATCGTATATATCAAGCCGCAAACCAAAAGAAAAAATTCACCTAGAACTTTTAGCAGGTTTCTAGGTCTTCTTGCTGACATGGCGTCTGATGTGGCATTTCTCCTAACCTTATGGTGTCCATGTAAGCGTTTACATATTTAAAATTAAAAAAGAAAAACAAAATTATTATATTAAAATAACCAGAATTTTATTCTCTTTATTTTCATAATGTATACTTTTCAATTTTGCAATTCCAATGTTTCAATTTTTTTTTTCAGAATTTATATTTTTGTTGGCTAATTTATTGTTTAGTATTTTTTCAATTTTCCAAATTTATAGAAATGCTAATTTTTTTTGTTTGTATTTTTGTTTTTTTTAAAAATATTTTTAATATGTAAATGCTTACATGGACAACATAAGGTTAAAAGAAATGGCACATCACTTGAAAACCTGCGCCATGTCAGCAAGAAGACCTGGAAACCTGCTAAAAGTTCTAGGTGAATTTTTTATTTTGGTTTGCGGCTCGATATATACGATATGAAAGTTCAGGGTGCGGCATGAATAATTGAATATAGTTCATGGTGCTAGATGACACTTTAGCCTATTTATTACCTTAGTTTCTTATGTTACAAACGTCAAATGCACCCACCCATTGCATTAAATCAAGCTTTGTGTCAGTAAAATGCACACTCTGATAACCTTCAACGCACACACTATACTTTACGTCCAACGAAACGCATATTGCTCAACTAGTGTGTGCACACGCTTTTCATAGGTGGCAAGTAATTATATAAACAAGTAGAATCGTCCAAAAACATTCATCCAAATCTGTAACGGTTCAACCAAGATGATAACAATATAAAGACAACTGTTTACCTCCCCTACTAGTCTCAGGATAATGAATGGTGATAAATCTTTAAGTTTGGAGTTCAAACTCAGGGTGCGTTTGATTCAAACATTGGAATCGAAATGGGAATGAAAATCAAATATTTCTTTGTTTTGCAATAAATAAGAAATGAAATCAAGTTAAATAAATATATAAATATATAAAAATATATCATACATATATGTGTGTGTCTATATATATATATATATATTAAAATTTCATATTTAATGCATTGATAATGACTTTTTTATATTTTTATTTTTTCTTGCTCATTTGTATTCCATTGTTCAAAAGTAATGGAGAAATAGCATAATAAGTTTTATAATTACCAAAGAATTTGAATCCAATAATAAGAAAACCAAACTAGAAAATAATTATGATAATAGGTATCAAATCTCATATGTTATAATAGGGTGCAAAAGTCTCCTACCAAATCCCATATTATTATTATTATTATTATTATTATTATTATTATTATTATTATTATTATTATTATTATTATTATTTATTATTATTATTATTATTATTATTATTTTTTTTGTAAAATATCTCACTTTTAGAACCAAAATTTCAAATTTCTAAAATTTCAAACCAAAATCATTCAACTTTCTCCTCCATTCTTGAAGGTTCTTAGTCAAACATTAACCTAGGGTCATAAATGACTACCGCACACTTTACCAAGATCTTTATTGGATTTTGGAAGGGAAAATATTATGTCATTTATGTGGGCTCTCACTCTCAAATTTTTTTATGAAAATACTTTATTCAGAGACTCGTTCACATGATGAAAATAATATATATATATCAATAATTTTGTGACTTAGTGACACCAAGTTACTCTTCCATAAGTCAAAGACCTTGTAGTCTAGTGGTTCCTGGTTTATACTCCCACATGAATGGGAGTGGGTTCAAGTTCCGGAGTGGGTTCAAACCTCAGTGAAGACACAACTGTTGACTCTTTGTGCTTCATTAGATTAAGAAAGTAGCTATGGATAGATACTAGTCATACTACATTGTACCTGAGTCAGTTTCGGTCAAAAACAAA
>CP025658.1:15349357-15360103 GCA_003576665.1 Ipomoea trifida | reverse complement strand
AAGCTTAAACATACGTGCTTTATGAGAAAATGTGCCCAAGGCAAAGAGAGTCCTAAGTACACATCCCAAGGAAGATTTTTCTTAAAAGCCTAGACAAAAGGAGTAGAACAAAAAGTAAAGTTTAGCTGAAAAGGCCGTCTAACGGGTGGAAAATCTAACATATAAAGTAACATTTCTAATTGTCCACTGGTTATTACTCAATAGTTAAGAGACGCTCGAAATGAGTTTCCCTCCAATAGATTCATTTCAAAACGCCTGTAAATATCTTCATTCAAAACTAAATAAGGGGTTGGTCAATTAAGAGAAAAATACTCAAGCGATTCAAAAGCTCTGATCTCAAAGTTCCATTTACATGACCAGTGTGAGAGAGTTTAAGCTAAAACGCGAAATCCAGAATAGAAGCTTGTGCTGCTCAAAGTGAAGATCAAGTTCAACATCAAGAGCAAAGTCATCTAGTTGGAGGATCAAAGAATCTTTTCTTTGAAAAAAATGTATCTCTACTCGGTAGTGGAGTTGAAAAACCTAAGAAAATTAAGGTCGGTTTGGTGTTCAAGGCTTGAGTGTTCATTTTTATACTAAAGGGATTAGTGCAAACCTCCTTAGGAGTTCAAGGAGAAGAGTGGAACATGTTGTGTTGGACGAACCACTATAAAAACTATCTCTATCCTTTTTACATACTGCATTCATATCATTGCACAAACCACAAATTTTTAACAAGAACAACCCTTGCGTGCAAAATATTAAAAAGGGGTTTAAATATTTTATTATGTTGCGCAAACTCTAAACTCAACAATTTGATAGCGTGAATGAGTAACCACTCAATCAGCTTGTTAGAATAGTTGAACTTTAACAAATTATACAAGCATATTCCCCCCCCCCCCTCTAGACTTGTAACCCCTCACACTTGGACCAACAATCTCTCCTCCCTTCATCGACTTCCCGACTATAATGCCTACTCACTTCATTGATGCTTTTAAGATCAATTGCCTTGATTTTTTTTTTTTTTGTATTTTTAAAGCTTTTATTTCAATTATAGCGTCATACGTAGCCAAACATCAATATTGGTAATCATTTCAACCATCCTACTACCAAAAATGCAAAATACTTTCAGCAAAACTTATTCTAATTACCAAATATTTGATTCTAATTCCGATTCCAATTTCCATGTTCGAACCAAACACACCTTTCATAATTATTATTGATGGATACCCCAGAATGGGGTACCCGACCTGGAAGGCCCTGGTATTTGGAGCCCGTCTATCGGCTTGTCTTTCCAGCCTATGGCCCAAGCGAGGAGGCCTAAGTAGCTTAGCTGATGCAAGCAGTCGGGAGGGAGGTGCCTGACCGGGTGCGGCCTCAAAGGCAGCAATTATGGGCAACCGAAGATTGTGGTAGATTTTAAGAGGATTCATTCTAATTTAGATTTGGAAAGTATTTGTGGTGGTTTGGCAGTTTAAGTAGCTTTCTTAATGTTAGATTTGTTAAGTTTTTTGTTTCCTTTTCCAATTCCTATTAATCTTGTATAAATACTCCTGGGTCACATTGTTAAGGTTCTGATTTTAATGCAAGCATAATTATTCTACTCAATTATTCTTGTGTTCCATATCTTTACTCTTCCTAAGTTTTATAGTAGTGTTGGCAAACTGCACGGTTATCTCACAGCCGTAAAACCAACAACAACAACAACAACAACAACAATAATAATAATAATAATAATAATAATAATAATAATAATTATTATTATTATTATTATTATTATTATTATTATTATTATTATTATTATTATTATTATTTAATACTTAGGTGATTGGATCCAATTCAGACCTTCTAACATGCTTGGGTCTTTTTTCCCATACATGCTTCCAATGGAATTCAAATCTCACACTACCGCCTTCAATCATGACCTTTTAAGTCAGGCGGCGAACCAACTACGTTAAGCCCCAAGGATTGTCTTAATTATTATTTATTTATTTTTTTTATTATTATTAAGGAATTGCATTTAGAAATTAAAAGAAATTAATTTTTAAATTTGTATGGCTTAATATAGTACCTAAATATATGTACATATTTAGGCATATTTCTAAATGTTTATGAATTTTCTAATTAAGGATATGAGTTTAGGGATATTTCAAAATAAAATTTTTTAATGAGTAACCAGTGTAGCAATCAATGTGTATAACTATAGCAGTAATCACAATTCTATTTACAAAAAAAAAAAAAAGTGTACAAAATACTATATATATATATATATATATATATAGACATTGCTAATATTTTTGTTATTATATAGATATAGATAAATATCATATCATATTTTTCCTAGTATGGAAAAACATTCTTATTTAAAATTTGATATTAATAACGAGTTTTGTTTCAGAATTTACTTTGATAATATTTTAAATTTTTGTTTATTATGTTAAATAGTATATAGATGTTTGGAAAATCCTCAATTTTGTTTCTAAATGTTTCTAAGCCCTTAAATTTAGCAAAATCAAAATTGTTGGTCCCGATGGGGTTAGAGGGAGAGTCTAGAGAGAGAGAGAGAGAAAAAGGGGGGGGGGGGTTGAATAGACTCTCTTAACTTTTAAAATTTCTTCACGAATGTTAAGTCTACCTGAGAGGTAAGCTTAACGAATCGTTCAGAGTTTGAATGCACATCAAAAATAATTATGTAACTCTTTTTAGACGTTCTTTGCACGTTTGGTTTGCTTGGTAAAATGTTAGATTTGTACGTGAATAATATGCAAAGTAAGAGAGAGAGAGAGAGAGAGAGAGAGAGAGAGAGAGAGAGAGAGTTTTTATAGTGGTTCGGCTGTTAATGAAGCCTACTCCACTCTTCTTCATAACACGTGAAGGTTTGCACTAAATCCCCTTAGTACAAGAACCACCAACAGATCACCCCTTGTACATAAAGCTTGCGATAAACTGTTACAACCAGGTTTTTCAACACCTACAGAGTTTACTTCTTCTCTTTCTACTTCTCCGAGTAGAGTTTACAAAGGTTGAAGAAATAGAGTTTCTTCTTCTCCAACTTGGACGTCTTGGCTTGCGTAAATCTAGATTGTCGCACTTGAACCAGCTCAAGACTCTTTGAATACTATATGTAAATTTTGAAGCTTTGTCTCTCTTCTCTTAGATCACTGGTCGCTAGAACTTAGAATTTTCACAAACTTTTTCACACTTAGAATTTTGAAAATGACCAGCACCTTCAATAAATGAAGAGGGTATTTATAGGCATGAGAAAATAGTTCCGTTGGAGGGAGAACCATTTTTCAAATAGCCTATGGACCAACGTGTAGAAATTGGTGGGTTATCCGAAGAGTAGGTGAGTTGTCAGACTTTATAGTTGTTGAATCCTAAAAAAGTGCTTTGCATTTAATAAGGGATCGACGTTGAAAAGTGTTCCTTTGACTTTCCGTGCCTTCGAACATATTGCCTCACCTTTTAAGGTATTAGACTCAAATAGAGTTTGAGTTAATTTATGTGCTCGGATAATGTTTGTAGGAGTCCTTTAGAGATGTTAACTAAATTGGCATCTAGTACCTTAGGTCCTCTCGGATACGATGGTTGACTTTACCAATCATCCCTTAACTCCTCGAATGATCTTTCTTATCAATCGTTTTTGATAATACTCAAGAGGCAGCCCTTCCACTATTCGGTCATTGCAACTTCTCAATCTTAAAAGTTTTCACTCTTCGATATTCTGTCTTCATAGTCATTCGTCTCTGGTTACACTTCATTTCGAGCTGTTGAGAGATAACCCCTCGGATTGATCTCGATTCATTGTCTTGAGAGTTAACCACTCGGGTTACTCTATGATCCGATGTTGAGACTGACTATTCGGGTGTTCGTTAAGATGTTACATTTGAACCACTAGGGTAACCACTCGGTTAAGATCCGAATGTTGGGCAGACTAACTAAATCTAGGGTCTAAACTCCTAAATTTGGTATCATCAAAATCTATTACAAAATGTTCCTAACAAAAACCACTTTAAGGTTGCGACAAGTTGCGAGCTAGAAATTGGGAGAACCACCAGCGACGAATTTTCCATTGCATTATTGAGAAGATTGTAGGTTGAATAGACCAAAATTTCCTCATGCTTAACACCATTAGAAAAGACTTGTTGACAAATGATCAAAAATAGTTATGCTCCAATAATATTAGGACCAATGAAGGATATTCTGACACTTAATAGATTTGTTGATGAATAATGTTAAATGGTTGTGTCACAATAATACTAGAACCAACAAGAAATATTGTGAAAAAAATGACTAAAAGTGATGACGCATATGCATCTAAGACCACAAAATAAATTAAGTCATTTTATAATATTCAACAACCAACTCAAAATGATTACAACACTCCCACATATATGGTGCTAGGAGAAAGGAACAAAAAGGTAAGAAATAATTCCCTAATTACAACAATTTTAAAATGGTAAAATCAAATAAAAGTTAAAGAATAAAAATCAAAATTAAGGGGGGAGGGGGCCAGACGAGCCATGAGTCAAAATTTTAAGCTCGAGCTTGGCAAATTGAGTTCAAATTTAACCAAACTCAAATTAAATTATTAAATTTTAACTAAATAATTCACTAATAACTCAATTTATTTGCAACCCTAGTCAAACCTATAACCATACTTAAGAAGTGGGCTTTTTCAACTTGACCATTTGCCATCATTAAACTCAAGGTATAAACATGCTCAAATAGGAAATTTCATTTTGGGGGATAAGGTAAGAAGAGTGTAAGACAATGCTGAAACTCCTCACAATTCACAATCTTTATGCTACATCTGAAAAAGAAAAATGTGAAATTTATCAACATGGAAAAGATGGGTAAGTCAGTTGTGAATCTGTCTTTCCAATTCTCCATAATTACCAAGTGGATAATGTCCTTAGAAAGCAGAATTCTCAGAGAAGGCAATAGTATCTGGAAAAAAGAAACAAGAAGCAGCAGCAGATAAAAGCAAAAGTATGAAGCAATCTTGCAAAATAGTACGGAGTAGTAAGCATTATGGTTCCAAGTGTCAGAGAATACACCAACATTCAAAAAGCATGAAGATCGCAAAGGTGGGGGAGCACATCTACATTGGGTCCTACTAATGTACCTTCGAATGTGGAACATATCCTAGGAAGTATCAAAAAAGTAAAAAGAAAGAAATATACAGAGTGATCTTGTTGCCGGATTTTCTTGAGCAGCCAAGGGCAGGGCAGTTTCCTCCGGTGTAAGGTGACTGATCTGCTGCCATGTTTCGACCCAAATCGTATTTTTCTGCAAATCAGCCCGGAATAACTCCTCGGGTTTCCTGGGGAGATAGAGCTGTCATGAAAGAGGTTGAAAAAGGTTGCTGTTTTGAGGAAAGAAAGGAGGCTGCACAGGCAATTAAACAAAGGAATCTGCCATCAAGATTACTAAAATGCCAAATATTCATAATGAATTTAAAAGTATCTTCTCCATAGAGCAAGCACATTCCAATTATACTAGCAATATTTACTAGAAGAAATCAAACTCCAGGTAATTATCAGAGCCTTTCTGAGTGGGGGCCACTGCGACAGGAGTCGCTTTTTCGCTTGTTGATGCTGCTGGAACAGGCAATTGCTCGAATTCGACTGGCTTTGGGACCTCGGGGGGCGTAGCGCAGCGTATCAACGCCCAGTTGACTCCTTCGAAGAAAGGGTGCTGCTTTATTTCGGTGGCTCCCTTTTTATAAGCCAATCGGTTCTGTGGTTCTTTAATGAGCAGCCCGCGTATCAGATCCCTGGCAGCAAAGCTCACAACTGGTGATTCTGGAAATCTAAGCGGCTGCCCCACGACATTGAATAGCGTGGCTCGGTTCCCGGAACCTTTAAATGGGGTTTTACCGAATAAAAGCTCATACAGAAAGATCCCAAATGTCCACCAATCCACAGCACTTCCATGGCCTTCGCCTTTAATTATCTCTGGTGCCAAGTATTCGTGCGTCCCTACAAATGACATGGACCGAGCACTGCTGGGTTCTGCAATCAGCTCAGGTAGAGGGGAAACTTGATTGCCAATATCGGTTTTTGGTTTTCTGCTCTTCTTGGACTTGCTAGAAAAGAGGCGAGGAGAGAAGCAGGTTGTGGTAACAGCACAAGACGGTTGAATGCAAGAGGGCTCTATACAAGCTGGCTGGACACAGTAAACAGTGTTCTTCCGGAGAGGGTCCGACTCCAAGGTTGACGTCTTCACTAGAGTCGGGCTGACAGCACAACGAAGTGAGAGGTCAAAGTCCGAGAGCATTATGTGGCCATCTTCTCTCACCAGGACGTTTTCTGGCTTAAGGTCGCGGTAGATAATTCCAAGCATGTGGAGATATTCCAGAGCTAGAAGGACCTCAGCCACATAAAATCTGCAAGACGATAAATATAAGCTGTCAATGGATTAACAACAAACTACAACCAAAGAACTGAGATGCATAAATAAATTAAACAACACCATGCACCATGGACGTTTGAAGTAAATCCAACAATAGTAACCCTTGAACTTCACCATACCGAGTACGCCAAAAGCTATAGGTAGTAGCGAAGGAGCAACTTTATTTCCTTATACCGCCACACATTTTCGAGACACTGGGTGTTAGACTCGACCTTTTAAGTCCTTTACCGGCCTCCGCCCAACACCGAGGAAAGAGGCTTTTGTTAGTCAACAACCAAGGAGACAATCACAACACAATATCTTTGACAAAAAGCACAAATTGTTATAAGTTGACAAATGTTTTGATTCAGTTTTAGCTTCAAAGCATACAAAGTTTATGAACAACTCAAAATTGTTGTTTCAAGGAATTAAAAGGTATTTTAAATTTTTATACTAGATCAGATTTTCAACAGTACGTATACCACACTTGTGGCTTATGAGGTTCTTATGACCTTCTTGCACCCATTCATGATTTCATGATGAGCAATAGAATTATGAACCTAGTATATAGCCAGTCACTGTGTCATAGCAAAGACTAGTTTGGAGATTAAGCTGAGAGTTATAATGGTGAACTATAGGCCAGGCAGAACTCAGAAAACAAATTTTAAAGAATTCTATATAAAGAGAAAGAAGTAGTCAAATAGGTGAGAAGAAAACCATACCTGACTGCTTGTTCTGAAAAATGTTTCCCAGGCTGTCTCTGCCTAAGAGTGTGCAGATCTCCTCCAGGGCAGAATTCCATAACTAAACACGAAAACTTATCCGTCTCAAAGTGGGTGTAGAGTGTCGGGAGAAAAGGATGGTCCAGGGATTGTAGAATTTCCCTTTCTGTCTGAGCACGAAGAAGCTTCTTACGACTAGCCAGAGACCCTTTATCCATCACTTTCATGGCAAAATAACACTTCGTTCCGCTCAATTCTGCCAAGTAAACACTCCCAATATCTCCACAACCCAATCTCTTTAACAATCTGAAATGGCTTAAACCCAAGACCCCATCTTTTGCTCGGACAACTTGAATGGCTTCCCATCTACAGTCATTTGCTTTATGAGGTTTACTGACACTGCTAGTGAAACTGCTACAAGAGCTCTCATCGCTGACATCAGTGCTCGTGCTTCCTCTGCACATACTGCTCTTCCCACTCTCAGCATATTCAGCACGACCACTTATTTTGGCGGTTCCACTAGTCTTTGGTAGGCTGCTGGTTCCATCACTGACTTTTGCAGAAACCGAACTGTTCTTTACACTACCCGGCTCAGATGTTTCCTTTTCTTGATCAACAGACACTTCCCGGGAGCTCCTGGACTCATTCACTTTAGGTGTAGACACTTGATCATTGTCAACTGATGAGATCACCGAATGAGATTTATCAGTTGAGAAATCAGAAGAGCCTTTTTCATTACAGTTCTCCGATTTTTTATCATCCAGAGCTTTCACAGCAACAGGAGCCGAAATTTTGCCAGATTCCTCTATTTGCTCAAAAGGAACTGGCTTGTGTTTATTCATCAACGAGGCCTGTGAAGGCAAAGATCTAGACTTACTTGCATCTGCTGATTGATGAGCTCCGGTGGACTTTTGCTGTATTTCAGGACAATGTCTAGCTCCAATTATTGATGCCATTAGACACAATAAAAAACCCTACCGAAAATTTAGATCCAATCGTTCCATCCTCCAGGAGCCATTTTTATATCCATCATAAGGCCAAAGAGATCCAAACGTCTACTTACACCACAAAACTGTAAATGACATTAAAAAAAAAAAAGAAAAAAAAGAAACATTATCAATTATAATGATACTCCATGGGTATATAAACAAAGGTTCAATACAATTGCTTCGCTGAGTTAATAAAAATAACAATAAACATACAGAAGGACCCCACACCCGGCCTGACAGTGCATGTGCGCATGTGAAATGAGGTAAATCACGGTAACTCATTAACTCAGCAGACGGGGCAAATGCCGGTGTGCACAAGGGATCTGCCTATTTGGGCATAATCCCTGCACTGCCGCTTTCGATCCTTGATCTCTCTCTCCTAGCTAGTGCCTACTGAACCAGTGAGCTAAGCTCATGTGCGCAGATTATGTATAATCTACCAAAGGTGAAAGATAGCATCAAATTCACCTAAACACCATTCATCTTCAATAACAGCTAATTAAAACCCTCAGTTATCTTAGCAACTTGATCATGCCATGAAGAAGGGGATAACTAATACAAAAGCCAAATTTATTTAAAAAAAAAACAAAAACAAACAAACAAACAAACACAACCAGAAGCAAAGAATACATATTTTCAGTCACAGAGAGACATAAGAGTTTTCTTAGTTGAAAGAAGAAGAAAAAGTCCTAAAATAGAGCACAAGCACATTTGCATGCAAAACCTCAGCAACTCTAGATATAGAAGCACCTAAATAGCAACAATATTGACTGATAGATAAAGCTGAAAAAGAAACAAAATTTTTCACACAGAAAAATTCCTCCAAGAAACAATCAAGGAGAAAATGAAGCATTTCAAAATAGCAATCACTAATTTCACAGAACAGAGAGAAAGAGAGCCGTGGGAGAATGAAACTCCTGCTAGTCGACCAATAAAAATCAGATCTTGATCACAGAAACAAGAGAACCAGTCAAACTCCAAAGCAGATCCAAAATCAAGAATTAACCAAAAAAAAAAAAAAACACATACCAGAAAAGCAGAGCAGATATTGGAGAGAGGGAAAAAAAATTGCACCTGAATTGCATAAAGATGAGAAAACTAAACCCCAGTTGAGTATGAGTTCAGTTGAAGGGTTAGCTTTAGCAGTTAAAGAAAAGCAGTGTAGAAAAGGAAAAGGAATGCAGTTCCTAGGCTGTTGTTGCTGACTGTAACTGCTGCAAGAACAGCAGAAGAAGAGGAAAGAGATGAAAATTGACTGTCTGGTCTGGGGGCCTCAGATTCTGGACTACTAGACGAATTTGGAGGAGGGGGTCAAACAAAAGCTAAAGCGAAGCGAAGCCAAAGACTCTCCTTTTCATAAACAATTACTATAATATATTACTCCGTATTAAACAAAGAAAATATAAAACTGAATATTGTTAAAGAATTCATGAATGTGTGTGCGCGCGTGTGATTCAATAATTTTTCGTAGTTTTTTGTCGCGAAGCTGAGGCGAGCCCCATTTCCAATACCCAAACCCCAAACTCTTCACCTGTCTGCCATGCCATCCCATACCGCTACTTGCTAATACTCCATCAATCATATTTGGATAAAATTTCTTAACCTCTCTCACGGTTCTCAATCCGATAGGTTACATCTTTGATTAATGACACATCTTACGGATGAGTCACACTCAAGTTTTTATCATCATATTTTTGTGTCTGATAACAATGATGGAGAAAAGTTATTTTTAATTTAATTTTTCATAATATTAAGTTTAATATTAATATATAGGAAAATATATAAATATGTCACTGAACTATTTGGGAATAGCAATTAAGACACCAAACTCGAATAAACTCCAAATTCATCTTTGAATCTGAAAAAAAAAAAATAATTAGCATTTTTAGCATGTTAACAACAAGTTTGTGCTGATTAAGATACCATGTGTATTTTTTATTTTTTAAGCATTTGACCTACCCACCACTAACAAAGAAATAAATTTAACTAAAATAATAACGGTTAGACTAAAGCCAATAAACAACAACAACAACAACAACAACAATAATAATAATAATAATAATAATAATAATAATAATAATTATTATTATTATTATTATTATTATTATATATATAAAATAAAAATTACACATTGCATCCTAATCAGCACAAATTTGTTGTTAACCTACTAAAAATATTAATTTCTCTTCTTTTTTTTTTTCAAGTTCATGGATGAATTTGGAGCTTATTCGAGTTTGGTGGCTTAATTGCTAACCCCCAAATAGTTCAGTGGATTATTTGTACATTTTCCCTAATATATATAATTTATAGAGTTAACTTTAGCGGAAGTCTCAAACTATCATATTTTGAACACTTTTGATCATTTCAATAACATTTTCAGTTAAATTCTATTTTAAGTAATGGTGTTTTCACTTATTTATTTTTTATTTTTTTTCAATGAGTTAATTCATTGGAGGTCCTTTGTTTTTGTGGCATTTTCAAATTTAGTCGATGAAAAAGAAAATGGTTCTTTCTTCTTATTCTTATTCTTCTTCTTTTTTTGGCTCTACATCAGCTATAGTAGGTGATTACAGAATCATGAACTAAAATAATAACGGTTAGGCTGAAGCCAACCGAGTAGCGACATCCTGAGCTTTCTAATTGCGTTGTAAAATGATTCT
>CP025658.1:15299074-15348732 GCA_003576665.1 Ipomoea trifida | reverse complement strand
ATTGGAAAAATAATAAAAAGAATTGAAGATACGAAAATACTTTTGCCTAAAATAGAGTTTCACAGAAAATTCACCGGAATGACCAAAAGTGTACAAAATATAATAGTCTAGGATGTTAAATAACAAAAATAATAATTTAGGATTAAATTTAGAATTGCCACCAAAGACAAGGAATATCCGCTGAAATTAACTCTAATTTATTTAGAAACTAGATTAATAGTACTACTAAACACACACACACACACACAAAAAGTGGTAGGTTTTCAAAAAAAAAAAAAACACAAAAAAAATCAAATTTAAAACAGAATTGATTTAACTGATAAATAGTAAATATGACATATAAAATAAAACAGAGTGAGTAGCACTTTTTCTCGATTTTATTTTGAAACAACAAATTCAGTTATTATAATACAATATCACTAGATCTACATCGTACAATAAGTAAGTAGCATTATTAGTTAGCATCCAAATATTTTTTAAAAAAAAAATTGACATTACCAAAAAGTATAATATCAATCCACTATTATAAATAAAAATTCTTGCAAGTAAATATTCTTCGATTTATTAACATATATCACTATATTTTTTTTAGTTATAATAATAGATATGCACAATGTCTTTTTGAGTTATACAATTTATCCAAAATATTATATTTAAACACATATTTAGTAAGAAATTTACATTCATTATTTAAAGGCCCTGTTTGGTAAATGGTTGTTGGCTGATTGGGTTGGCTGTTTGGTATAGAAGGTATGATTTGTTGATAACATTGGCTGATTGTAGAAAGTTGTTTGATAAATTAGCTGTTAGCTAATAGCTGTTTGGTATAATTTCTTTTCTCAAAAAGCTAATTGAAAAGACTACTTTGAGTAGCCTTTTGAATTTTAGCATTTTGGAGTTACAAAAACCTTATTATTTACCAACTAATAGTGGCCAAATAATCCAAAAATTGGCTGATAGGCTGATTATTTACCAAACAGGACCAAAGTCTTTAAAGCACATTGAGAATATTTTGGTTGTAATGTAATTACAATGTTGGTCGAATTTGAAATACTGTTTAGCGGTAAGTTAAATTGCTTATTAAATAGTATACTTGGATTCAAATATAAACAAAAATTGTGTATTACTCTAGACTTTATTAATTAGTTTAACGCTGCGATAATATATAATTCAAAAATAATACATACAATTATATTATTTGTGTTTCAATATCTAAGAAATTTTTTAACCAATTTATATATATATATTTCATAAACACATATGCACTAATATTACTTATATGCCTTTCCCTCCATTTGATTTATGCTACTTTCTTAAATATATTTGTCACATTTACTATTTATTAATTAAATTAACTGTACTTTAAAATTTTATTTAGCATTTTATTATGATTTTAAATATAAATTTCTTGCGTAATAAAACATTCAATGTAATTTATAAAATATATAACTTTTATTTATTAATACTAAAATAAATATTATAAAATTTGAATTATAATTACTTTGAATCAATTTATATTTAGTCGGATGAGATGGGAAAAAAGTAATAATTACGTGGCATGGTGGATGTAAAATTGTAGAAAGGATTGAGGAGTAATTGACACAAGGGGAACAGGAGATTGTTGTCATTCGAGTGGACATTACAATAATTAAATGTCTCATTATCCATGAAAATTATAGGTGTGTGTGTAAATAGGGAATGGACCATTTTTCTATGGATAGATTGCAATTTGCAACATACAATTATGAGAGTTAGGATCCGATAATAACTCCTATTACTCATATCTATGGATGAAAATAAGTTTGGCCTCAACGTCGTACGTCGTCCATTAACGTATCTACCTAATTTTGAATCAAATATTATATTTTAGACGAAAGACATTATCTTGTATTCATTGATCAATAAAATTTCGATAATTTAGTACTAAGTTACAACCATTTTTAGATATTAGTTTTATGTTTATGGATAGTAATCTTATATTCCTATCATCTCATGTTCGCTTGACTTGTAATGTTTTTGTAAATATTTATGAAAATAATTACTCTGTAAATGTCTTCTTTTTTTTTTTTTTTTAATTTAAAAAATGATTACAGAACGGTTTTCTAGCGCATTGTAGATAAAATAAGCTATGGCTTCAAGTTTGAACACTCAATACATTTTAGGAAAACTCTTGTATAAATAGCGGCGCAAATCCACTTCCCTTACCAATGTGGGACAAAACTATTTTACAACTTTTTCCTCCATTTTTTCAATTCAAATGTATCTATTTTGAGCGTACAATATATCAATCTCTTCGTCTAACTACGAAGAACCCAAATCCATTTTGACCCGACCCAAATCGAAAGTGGACATCACGTATATTTGTACCACAAAATAGTCACTTAAAATGCCATTTTATGTAACTT
The DNA here is from genome assembly GCA_003576665.1 of Ipomoea trifida. NCBI lineage: Eukaryota > Viridiplantae > Streptophyta > Magnoliopsida > Solanales > Convolvulaceae > Ipomoea > Ipomoea trifida. Next base: position 15,346,327 of record CP025658.1, on the reverse strand, counting down.
TTTTCCCACATTAAATAATATATAGAGTACGTAGAACAAAGCAACCGGCTTCCTTACAAATAGAAGTGTTCTAAGGCTCATGGTGTTAGGTGCAGTCGTTGTACCGTGGATCATGGGTCATGGCTGATACTGCAGTTGTGTTGAACGGATACTGCAGTTGTGTTGAAAATGAAATACAGTTGCGTGGAACAGAAGCCGTTTCATCCGTCTGAAACTGCAGTTGTGTTGAACTGATACTGCAGTTGTATTGAACGGATACTGCAATTGTGTTGAACGGATGAACGGCCTCTGTTCCGCGCAACTGCAGTTTCCTTTCAACACAACTGCAGTATCTTTTCAACACAACTGCAATATCCGTTCAACACAACTGCAATATCAGTCATGACCATGGTCCACAATGCATTGTGGAACATGCACCACTGTATAATTTGCGGTGTTAGGTGTATCATATCCATCGATCCACAATGGAGCTCCAATCTTTTGATTGATGATTACATTAGTGTTCCTTGCACAAGGAAGGTACTGGTTCTCATAACTTAATTTTTGGGCATTCCCTTTTTTGAAAGAAATGGCAATTCAAAGGGAAAATATAAAAGGAAATTATCTTTATTCAACAAAATTATATTTGACAGGGTGAAATTAAATTCCCTCTTCAAGAAAGCTTTTATAAGATTGGAGAAGTTGGAACATCAGCAGCAGCACTTCAGAAATCCCCACAGATCATTAGTCTTTCTTGGTAGTTGGTCCAATCAAGACAATGGTTTACCAACAATGTGCTATGTGGTAAGCAGTCTTAAATCTCAATAAATGTCCTGCATCTTTAAGATTAATTCTATTTCTACCCATATATTTTTATTTCAAGAATAATTTAACAAATGTTTTAAGAGTACCAATTATAAAACATTAAATATTATATCTTATTAACAAAAAAATTAATATAAACAAAAGAGTGATGAAACTTTTAACGCTTCGTATAATCATTAGTCATGAGTTAGGATATCATTCGTAGGTTATATTATATAGATTGGTTGTTTCTATTCTTTAATATGTTTTTTTTTTTTTTTGAATACTATCTAACTCTATTATATGTGGAAAGTCCGTAATGATCACATCTTCAACAACAAGAGCACTTCTACTAACGCTATCGTGATGAGAGCTGAACAAGAGGCATCTGAGGCTCAGCGTTACCTTCTCAAACGTTCGGGACCCCTTACGGCCAGACAACTTTGGATATCTTGGTCCCCTCCACTTTCTGGCTTTGTCAAAATTAACTCGGATGGTGCGAAAAAAGCAAGTTCGGGGTTGGCAAGCGCAGGTGGCCTTATTCGTGACTGCAAAGGTGATTGGATCGTCGGCTTTGTTGCGAATATTGGTCATACTAATAGCTTCCTGGCTGAGATATGGGGGCTGCAAGAGGGTCTTGTCCTGGCCAATAACCGCGGGTTCAACTATATTATCGCGGAATCTGACTTGAAAGCAGTGGTGAAGGTCCTTGGTAATGATTCGGGAATGGGGCCCTACGACTCCACCCTTATTGCCGATTGCAAATCATTGATTCGGTCTTTTCAGGAGTTCAGGATCTCACATGTCTTCCGGGAAGGGAATCAATGTGCCGATTTCCTAGCAAATCTTGGGCAGAATTCTACTTGGGGCACGACGATCTTGGATCACCCTCCAGAAGGAATGAATGTTCTCTTGACCCGTGATGCGCGGGGGGTTACCTATAGTAGGTGGCACTAGTTCTCGGGATCCCTAGGATCCCTTTCTCTCACCAAAAAAAAATTATAAAACATTAAATATTATATCTTATTAACAAAAAAATTAATATAAACAAAAGAGTGATGAAACTTTTAACGCTTCGTATAATCATTAGTCATGAGTTAGGATATCATTCGTAGGTTATATTATGTAGATTGGTTGTTTCTACTCTAACTCTAGTTAGGATATCATTCGTAGGTTATATTATGTAGATTGGTTGTTTCTACTCTTTAATATGTTTTTTTTTTTTTTTGAATACTACTAACTCTATTAGAATGAAGTATTTGTTCATAACTACTTTCTCAACCTATTGAAGTATTGCCTCCACTGAGGCTCGAACCCACCATCTTGTAAAATGAAGGGTTTGATGCCACTGGACCACAAGGTCCTTCACTACTCTTTAATATGTTAGATCATTAGTTATTATTCTGAGCACAAAAAAGGGTGATGAATTTATGCAATATAGAAGAGTCGATGATATTAAATGCACAAGATTTAATTACGATTCATAACATTGACCGTTGTTAGTGTTTTCACCATGAGTGGCTTTCATTTGGATGGGTTCCATCTTTTAAGTTATGAACTTTGTTTTATAGCAATGAATTAATACCATAAATACTTCTTTGACTATTGTATTAGTACTTTTTTTTAGTTATTGACTTTCAATTTAACCAAAACACATATATTAACTTTAATATTTATTTTTCTTTCAAAAAACTTTAATATTTTTTTTTAAATCACAAATAGCTAGTCATCCGGTAAGATTTATGTTAAATGAATGTTAAATCTAAGGGTATTATTGTCAAATTAATTAATATGATTTTGATTACCTCTTTTAGAGAATTATGTTGGTTACCTAATGCCACGCCTATGCCCAATCTAAGTATCCTAACACCATCATTCGTAATTGTTAAATAAATGCATTTATGGAACCCCCACCCGAGTTGGTTAGACAATTGACTGATAACCACAAGTTTTCAAGTTTAATTCTCGGTAGGAGCTACCTTTGGTCTTCTAAGTTTAAACCAAATAAGCTATGAGCAACACCTACATATGCTGGTTTAATTACATTGTAGTTTTTTGTTTTCTAGGTCACAAGGTGGATTTCACCCATAGCACACATCTAGGTAGTAGATGCTGACTTTTCGTAAATTAAAAAATAAATGTATTTTGACAATATTGAAAAATACTTCTCTCTCATAGATTTTAATTCAATAAGAATGTGATCGCATCTTAACTATATATAAAAATAAATGCATTATACATTTATAAATTAACTTTATATTACTAAATCTTATTTATATATGTTATATTTCCTTCTTGAATTCTATCACCTTTTAGTGTTCACCTCTTGAGTGGTAATAAAATTCTTTATATACATTGATTTTTCATTAATTCATAGATCCTACCACAATTTTTTTTTAATCAATATAAATAATATCCGATCAAATGTTATGACATAAGGAGACTAATTTTATGGCTCTGTTTGGCAGAGCTTATTTAGGAGCTTATAGCTTATTTTAAGCTACTAATAAGCTATAAGTCCTGTTTGGTAATGTTCTCAATATAAGCTAGTAGCTTAAAATAAGAGCTTATTTTGAAACACTACTTGGGGTAGCTTTTCAAAATAAGCTAGTAGCTTTTTAACTTTTTTCCATCTTTATCCTTATTATTTTAAATAAATGACATCCTTTACCCCTCTCAATTAAAACCCTTTTGACATTTTCTTTTCATTATGTTTGGTTGTAATTTCAGTTTGATATTTATATTTGAACATTAATTTTTGTATGAACTAATCTTATGAATTATCAATATTTTTTTTACTTTATATATTTTCAAATATATGTTCTTACTTCATATTTTATTTAAATATATTGATTTCATTATTTTATATTTTAATATATAAACAAACCTATTTAAATTTAAAATTATTTAAATTGTATGAAGATGTCCTTTTTAGTCTTTTTACATTTATCAGCTTATCAAAAAGCTAATTTTACCAAACACTTTTAAGCATAACAGTTCTTCATATTTCAGCTTCGAGCTTATAGCTTTTCAGTTTCCAGCTACTTTTCAGCTTTCAGCTACCTTTTCAGCTAGGTTTGTCAAACATAGCCTATAAGGTAAATTTAAGATGAAAGTGTAGTGTTAATTATTATTTGTGGAAAGATTTTTTTTTTAAAACTTGTGTATTAAACTTCATTGGTCAACAATATCTCATATTTTTAGATTTTCAAAATAAATATTTATTTATTGTAATTTATCAACGCATACCATAAAATTGTGTCATCTATGAATTTGTTTGATACTATAACTATCAGATAATTGTACTTGTGAAATAATAATAAATAAAAGTGAATTCTATTTTTTATCCTAGACTTGTAGGTGTCATTCCATTTGTAGTCCTTTTTTTCAGAACATCCCATATTGGTACTGGTATTATTGTGACATCATTTTTTGTCATTTGCCAATAAACATGTTTAAATGACGTTATATACGATGACATTTTGGTCTTTTTAAAATATAAAGTGGGTTGACCCGCTATATATATATATATATATATATATATATATATATATATATATATATATATATATATATATATATATATATATATATATATATATATATATATATATATATATATATATATTTATGAAAAAATCCCTAATTCGCAAGTAAGAGCACTACAAGAAAAATGCTCATAGACAACGGTTTTTAACCGTTGTCTTTTCTAGAAAAGACAACGGAAGACAACGGTTAAAAACCGTTGTCTATTGCGTGTTGTTGAAGCTGGTGTTGTTGAAAGTCACGCACATAGAAAACCGTTGTCTTTTCTAAGAATGACAACGGTTAAAACCGTTGTCTATTGAGTGTTGTTGAAACCGGTGTTGTTAAAAGTTACGCACATAGACAACGACTTTTAACTGTTGTCTTTCCTAGAAATGACAACGATTTTTTAACTGTTGTCTATTGAATGTTGTTGAAACCAGTGTTGTTAAAAGTCACGCACATAGGCAACGGTTTTTAACCGTTGTCTTTTCTATAAACGACAACGGTTTTTTAACCGTTGTCTACTGAGTGTTGTTGAAACTGGTGTTGTTGAAAGTTACAGGCATAGACAACGGTTTTTAACCGTTGTCTTTTCTATATAAAATAACAGTTTTAACTATTGTCTATTGTGTTAATACAAACGTTGTTAAAAAATGAAATGACAAAATTGTCCTTGACTGAATTCATTCGCCGGAAAATAGTTGCCGGTGACCGGGATGTGGCCAGAATTTGATCGGAAGGACCAAATGTGGCAAGGATTTAATAGTCGTGGGACCAAATCTGGAAATTTTAATAGTCGAGGACCAAATGTGAAAATGATCCAATAGTCGTGGGACCAAAAGTGGAAATAACTCTGTCTATATATACATGCATAGTACACGAACTTGAGAAAATTTTCATTTCGTTTATGCATACACATAGTACACCAACTAAGTTTATCCACTTTGTACGTGTACAGTATATGTGTACTACATACACACAGTGCATCAATTCTTTTCTTATTTGATTTTGAATAGGGGTATTTTGGTTTTTTAAAATGATATTCTTTTTCTATTCTTTGATCCAATAAAACTTATAAAACACAAGAATATAATTCCTCATATAATTATCCAATGTTTGTTTTCCCTTGTGAACCAAACAGTAAAATAGTATTAATATTATTATATTTCTTTTTTATTCAATTCTACTCATGTTTGAATTCTATTTTATTCCCTTTATTTTTGTTCTTTGAATCATCTTAGTGAATACGTAATAATAAAAAGCACACATTTTGAGAGTTGTAAATAAAAAGTATAAGAAAATTTGAAAGTATCAATTAATACAAGTGATGTATTGTACTTAATACAAATATATAGATGTAGCGAGTTGTAGCAAATACAATCACAACGTATGTCCACTACTAATAATATCTAGGAGAACAAGTTACACGCCTACACCTGTATGATTATACTATATATATATATAATACAATACCCATATGCCGTTCATCAGCCTAAAATCGTATATGCACCTTAACGTTTTTGGAGTAAGCAAATATTTAGGTGAATGTACATGCATGATTTGATGGACGTTAATAAATAGGGAGGAAAAAAAAAGGAATTTGAGCTACACATAGGACCATAGATTAATGAATGAGAAAGGGGACAACAAATCAACCTTGACAACTTTATTTTTGGCTACTCTTTGCTTGTCGGTATTGTTTCTTTTGTTTGGTTACGGTTGTCGTTTCGTGGAGTCTTGTTTAAACATCCAATCCTTTCTCCCTTTCCTTTTCCACCGTTACTCAATCAACTTGGGGAGGAGGTTTGGGTTTCCCACTAATAATTCATTTTTTTTTCTTCTAATTTATCATCCGAAACAATTATGGGGAACTTAACAAACGAATCAAAATTTATATCACATTTAAAAAAAATTTATGAATTTGATTGAGTTTTAACTTCTATACCTCTTTCCATATATAAATTATTTTTATAACACGCCTCAATACACACACACATATATATATATATATGGAAAGGTTCATATGAAACACCTCCCCGGTAAAAGTATGGACACATCCACATCGTTCATCTTGAAAAATCAAACGCTATGATCTTACCATTACTAAACTTTGAAGTTTGCAATAATTATACAATGAAACTCACTACTTAAAGTTTTTAATAAAATTAACTCTATATTTTATTTACTAAAATCCTCAACTATTGATTAATCCTGATGGACAACTGAAACTAGTCTTCACTTTTTATAGGAGGACCATGTTCTCATTTGATCTTGCCACTATATCTACTAATCTACTTCTACTATATATATATATATATATATATATATATATATATATATATATATATATATATATATATAATAAGATTCAATGTTGGTAAGGTTATAATAAGAATAAAAATTATATTGGTGTAGTAATGTACATTAATAACTTGTACATTTTGATTTATTCCTTGTAAAATGATAAAACATTTCCGAAGTTACCATCTTTCTCTCTTTACTTTTCTATTTATGTAAAATCTTTAGTAATTGAATACACCATTAACTTTTATTATTCGTAACTTACTCATTGCATAATATCTTATAACCTTTTAATAACAATAACAACAACAACAACAACAACAACAACAACAACCCCAATGATAATGAGCATTTTGTATTTATATTATTATCTTAAAAATTAAATTATTGTACACAAAATAGAACTCATGTCATTTAAAAAATTTTCTATTTGTTTTGCAACTATTTTCTTCTTTGAGGTAATAAGAATTAAAATATATTAATATTTACTTAATTTGATTTATTTCTTTCAACTAATAAAAATATTAAAACTATTATTTTTTGACTCTTCATCCTAAAAGAATATGAATGTCAACCTATAATTAGTTTAAGAATACATTATCTTCTCGTTGCTTAAACTACACTACCTTATTTGTTGTAGCACATGCAAATTTTAATTTCCTATACAAAATGTCAAAATCTATAGATATTACTTTAATTACAATATACATTTTATTATTACAAGTTGATCTACTATGTATGAAACAAAATTTCTCTCTACTTTATGAATTTAAATGCAAAAATTTCATTATCTAATCAATATTATAGAAAAAATTAATAATTTAAAATATAAATTAAAGTTTACAAGATGAATAGTTCATATATAATGACAATTGAGGTCCCAATTATATAATGAGAAAAACTTATGAATTTGTACACTATAATTTCATTGCATAACTCTTTAATTATTATTTGGCAACATCAGTAAGCTAGCCTATTATAATATAATCATGCTACTTTTAACAAAAAATAAGTTAAGTTTTACTGATTCATCATTAATTTCATAGTATTAATAAAATACTTGGTAAATAAATATATAACATTATTTTGTACTATAACCTTGATAATTATAATTATTACTAAAATAAATGTTTGCAACCTTGTAAAATCGATAGTCTAAAAATTTGGTCTAAAAATGATAGTCTAAATAAATACTACCTTTCATTTGAAGTTTTCTAAGTGTTCTTAATTCTCTTTTAAGTAACATTGTCATTGTCTTTATCTTTACTATTTGTTCTATTCCTTTTTGTTGATAGTGTGTTATTTGCAATTCGGTTATTGTTGGTAGCATAGATGACAACGTCATGCAATGAGATTATGATATATGAGTTATGGACTTTAATTTACTTTAGGTGTTCTGCTTGGGGTTCATTTGGTTAAACTATTATTGTTGAATGAGTTATTGTGGATAAAAAAATCCCTAGTTTAAGAAAAAAGATTAAATAAATTAATAAAAATTTGAAAATTTAAAATATTATATATTCCAAAGATATTAAAAGGTAGTTTCTCGCTTCAATTTGCAGAGTGTACTTTCATTGTCAACAAATCCCCCAAGTAATTAATATGATTGTTTTTTAAACTATTCTTTTTTATTTTTTTCATGGTATTAAAGAAATACATATGTATCATTTTTTGGTGTAACTACTAATTTATTTAATTCAATAAGAGTAAAATAGAGCGATTCCGCTTCAATTTGTTGGGTTATTTGAGTACTATCTTTGTCAACCAATCCCCAAGTAGTTAATATAATTAGCTTCAAATTATTTTAAATTTTTTTCATAGTATTAATAAAATACTTGGTAAATAAATATATAACATTATTTTGTACTATAACTTTGATATTCAATTGATAAATTTGAATGTAAAGAATCTTTATATGAGAGAAAATAAAGACAAAATAACTAATGAAATTATTTCTCTTATTTAATTTAATTTTTTGATAATGAATATTTTTTTTCAAATAAAGGTATTGTAGACACATAATTCTAAATTAAAGAAATACATATGTATCATTTTTTGTTGTAGCTACTAATTTATTTAATTTAATAAGAGTAAATAGAGTGAGAAACTTAATTATCTCAAATTTGATTGAGATGAGGTTCGAACCTAAGATCTTTCTTATAGAAATTAATGGGTAAGTTAAATTAACGGAATATTAACGGAGAAGAGAATATTTAACGGAAAACTTAACGGATAATCATAAAAGTAAGGTTAAATCAGGTAATCTCTATTAATAATATTAATCTGAATTATCTTAGCCATCTATTTGATTAAATAATTCATCTGAACCATCCATTTGATTACCGCCATTTTTTCTACCCATTTTAGGCCTAACTCTCTTTGGCTCTTATTAGTATAGTAGATATATATGTTTCTTTCGTAGTGCACATAATAGTGTAACAGTCTCATTAATATTTATTATGCAACACATTTAAAAAAACTAAAATAAAATACAAATTTAAAGGGTGTGGATTGTCATGTATGTACTCGATGAAGTCATCTTCTCCCAAACTCGATGAACTCATCATCGTTTTGACAAATGGGGGAGACCGATCTCTTCATGCTTCTTGAGAGTTAGTTGGGAACTTGAGACAGCTGCACTTATAATACATACAATATTGCTTCAACCTACTCAATCCTACATCAAATTTAATTTAAAGAAATACCTCAGTTTTGAATAGACAAAAATAGATTAAGGTCACATTTAGTTCACTGAATGTAAAATTGTTTTATGTAATTGTACTACTTTTAGAGAGATAATGTAAGATTACATTATGCATTTTAATGGAATTGTGAAATACGAGTATAATATTAACATGTTTAATTGAAGTTATATATAAGTTATGCTGTGTAATTTACATAAATACCCTCAATACAAATAAGTAAATAAATAAATAATATATATATATATATATATATACACACACACACACATACATGATCATTTATTATTTTATATATGCATAAATATATCATTGTTTTTATCCGTATATATAAGGGTATTTGATGATGACAAAATTGTAATATTGAAAAATAATGTAAGAATAATTAAACGGGTGAAAGTTTAATCACATTATTGGAGGTGTTTGGAAATTAAATTAGCTAGTAGCGGGTAGTTGATAGCTGATTTGGTATAACTATTTGTATTAGCATATTTGACCAACTTATTGTATTAATTGGTTATAAAAGGTGTTTGATAAATTAATTGTTTACTATTAGTTTTGGGTTTTTCCCAAAGGTATCCCTCCAGCCGATAACCAGAAGACTAATCCTCCGTCCCAATGATCAGCACACTAAGGGTATGTTTGGTTGGCAGGTTTTGGTATAAGGCATGAGTATCAAAGTGATTGTTATTGTTTGGTTGAAAGGTTTTTAGAATACTACTATGGGTTTGGAATACCCCATTAATTGAAAAACTCATACTCTTATTAAATAAGGGTTTCATTTCCCTTCATCATTTCTTCTCCAACTATTAATAATCATTTCCATTTCACCCTACTATCAAACATGCAAAATACTTTCAGCAAAACTCATTACCATTACCAAGTATTTGATATCCATTCCGATTCTGATTCCCATGTGCGAACCAAACTTAAAAAATGTGTTTGATATATTAATTGTTTACTATTAGTTGATTGAATGTAAAATGACATTTAAGAGTATGAGTGAATTGTATTATTTTAAACTTTAAATATAGCAGGAGGTATAAACTCTTCTCGATAAATAAATAAATGATTATAAAATTTGGTCACTAATTATGCTTTTTCTATTATTATTATTATTATTATTATTATTATTATTATTATTATTATTATTATTATTATTATTATTATTATTATTATTATTATTGTTGTTGTTGTTGTTGTTGTTGTTAGATAAAAAAGGGTTGTTAGATCTATCTTTCCTCCCCACCTTTCCTTTCCTTCTTTTGAATTGTGTGACAATAGTCTTTTCCCTATGTGTATAAATAGGTATAAGCTCTGTACAGTAAAAGTGTGAAATATACGTACTTCTTTCTACCTTCCTTTCCCACATTTAACATGATATCAGAGCCAAGTTTGTGAGAGTGAGTGCCTAGGCTAGGGTTGAGGAGTAGGGGCGTCACTACCGGGAGGAGTCCGGTCGCCGCCGCCACCGCCACCGCCACGCGCCGCCGCCACCGCCGAGGTTCGCCGCCACGCGCCGGCGCGTGAGGAGTTTTCCAGCGAAGTGGTTTGCACCGGTGGAGTCGGCTCGTCACGCTGAGTCCAGAATGATATGCTGTGTTGAAGTTTGTTGATGTTGTTTGGGTCGTTTGGGTAAAAAGGTACGTTGCCAGTATGTTTTCTGACGTGAACTGATGTGGTTTGGGTGTTTGGTAACCTTTAGTACTGGGTAAAGCTTAATTGTTTGTGGGTTAAAGGCTAAAATGGCGCAAGAAAGGAATATTACTGTGATTTCTACCCCGTCTAAGTTGATTGATGTTATTTTGACTTCAGATGGGTCTAATTTTCCTGAATGTAAATTTCCGATTAAGGTAAATATAGATGGTATGGGAAAGGGTGACCATCTAGATAAGTTATGTCCTGAAGGGAATACAGATTGGGCAAATACTGATAGGAAGATTATTTTATCCATGCAACATTGCAAGACTGTAAAAGAGGTTTGGGAATTGGTAAACAACTGGTTTAGTGGAACAAGTAATTTGAGAAAATTATATCAACTGTCTCAGGAGGTATATCGTTCGAGTCAGAAAAGGCGTGAACTTAGAGACTATTACTATGATTTTAAGAGTCAATGTGTTACTTTGTGTGCTGCTATGCCATTAACAACTGATTTGGATGAAATGAAAAGGCAACGTGATAAGTTACTTGTTTTTAGTTGGATATGTGGATTAGATAAAGAATATGACGTCCTTAAGTCCCAACTATTGGGGAATAAGGACTTAGAGTCTTTGGATCATGTATTTTCCATGCTTCAAAATGCATCGGGAAGTACTGGTTCAACAGAGCTCCATGAGAAGAATGTTTTTATGTCACAAGGAGGTGGTGTTGATCTGAATGCCCTCGTATCACACGGAGGGAACACTAGTGAGAGCTATGGCCGAGGAGGAGGTAATAATCGCTACCGAGGACATGGGGGTTCTTGAAGAGGACGTGGAAGCCCACGGGTTTGTTTTAAATGTGGAGATTCGGGACACTTTCGAAATCAATGTCCTAAGCCACCGAGGCAACAAGTGGTTGCTAGCACTGCTTTCGCGTCAGAAGGTCATGTGGTGGTGTTGACAGATGAAGAATTTGCTAAGTACAACCAAACGAAGATTTCCTCTTCCTCGCAGTCTCCGTCTAATGAAATGGCTTCCTACGCAACGTTTGTCCAAACAGGTAATCCAGTTGCTTGTGTTTCTTCTACATCTCAACAATGGGTCATTGGCTCAGGAGCTTCTGAGCATATGACAGGTAATTCTAGTGTTCTTTCTACATATCTACCCATAACTTCTGGTCATACTATTACTCTAGAAGATGGGTCTGTAGCCAATGTCTTAGGTAAGGGTAGTACGATTGCAACTTCGTCTTTACCCCTTACTTCTGTGTTATATCTCTCAAAGTTCCCTTTCAGTTTCGTTTCTATTAGCCAAATTACTCGTGACCTAAATTGTTCTGTTGTGTTCTTTCCTGGCTACTTAAACCCTTTTACCTGGCCAACTATTTCAATTTTTTTTTGCAAATTCTTGCAAAGGCAATCTTTTCTCTCAAATCAAAACCTAAAACTCTCTTAAAGCTTTTCAACCACCATTAGTGGTAGCATTATCTTCTTCAACCAAATCCAACTCTAACAGTTCCACTAATGACTTGACAGTTCTCAAAAACTGAGCACAATGGTCAGAAATGGACTTATGCTTGGAAATGATGGCTACCTCAAGCATTCAATAGATAGAGCGACAATAGAAATACTGATCAAGTGCTTCAAAGATGATGGGTTGATAAAGTACTTAACTCACGAATACTAAACCATCCATCTGATTGACGTTGTTGAGTTCTTCGCAAATGCAAAATTGAAGGGCGAAGAAATCTGATCAAGAGTAGATGGCGTGGATATTGTCATTGTTCAGGGCGATATCTGGGCTCTCTTTGACTTTCTAGTCAGAGAAAGTGAACACCCAAACTGTTCCGGCCATGCCTACGACTAGGAAGTGCTGTGGAAGGAAGTGAAAGGTGAACAAACATCGAAGGAACTCAAGTTTTCTTTCAAAAAGAAAACTCTAAAGCTATAGTTCTAAAATGCAATAGACATCCTAAGCCGAATAGAAGAGAACAGGGTTGTAGGAGCGGATGATGTTACATCCGAGAAGTTTGGCATGCTGAGTGCAATCCTCAACAATTATTTGGAGGACCTGTCAATGGTAATCTTCAACTTTCTACGCCAGGTCATTTAGAAGGTTGTCAACAAGGCGGAAATGACGGTAACTCAAGTTGTTGGATTCGGTTTCCTAGTAACCAAATTAATGAGGTCAAAGGGTGTGCCACTTCGAGATAGTGTGCCAGCACATCGAAATGCTTACTATCTAAGGACAAAGCCTCTTAACCCGAAAGGTCAAGCTGCCATACCAACTAAGAAGAAGAAGACGAAGAAGAAGGTAACTGAGGAGGAGAGATCTTCGAATATTTCATTGGCCGAGGTGGTCAAGAAGGCCATGACAAAGCGAAAGCTTGTTTTAGAAGGTGAAAGCCAACCATCCAAAGTATCAAAAGTTCCCAAGGCTCCCTTACCTAAGAAGTCTAAGGGTAAGGCAGTTGAATTGTCAAAGAGAAAGGTGATTGAGAAGCCAACCGAGTAGTCACAACCTGAGGGGGAACTTACTATCCAAATGGTTTAGCCTCAAGAGTCACCATTCGAGAGGATGAAGTAACTGTTCGTGACTTGTGAGGAAACTCAAAGAGAAGTTATTGTTGCAACTAAGACGATCACGAGGAGTCCTGAACAACATGTTGATGACCCGAGTGGTCATGATCCGAAGAGTTCACCAACTACTGTTGTGACACCCGAGTAGTCCTACTACCTGAGGAGTTGGACAATCTAAATGCCGAATGATAGTAGACTAAACAACTCGAAGAGTTAATGAGGCTGTAACACCGAGCAGTGAACCAATCCAAATAACTGAAGACGTAACTAGAGTTGATACGAGAAGTCACACAGAATCTCTACCGAGTGGTCAACCAGAAGATCTTTCAAGGAGTCAAGACAACAAGGCACTCAAGAGTCCGACAACTCATTTCCCGAGTAATACCCCTAATGAAGTTGTTGCTTCTAGGGATGAACACATAGCTACTGAGACTCAGCCAAAGTGTGATACCACACAATTTCAAAATAAATTATTTTCTTTACAACGCTTTAAAACAAAATTATTAATATTTCTTTGAGGGTAATGCCTTGTATTAAATTTCAAAACAAATGTTTTAAATAAAAATATTTATATAAATACTTATGATTTTATAAACTTTATTTATATGATATAAATCTCTTCCAAAATTTTAACCTAAAAGTCTATCTGAGACTAACATGTGATCCTTATATTACTCATTTTATGCCCAAGTTTGAACTCAAAACAAACCTAGCCTATTTTTATACTAGTCAAATTATAATTTTGTCTAAACTTGACCTAACTTTTGACCCAAAACTATAACCCAAAGTTTAAACCAAATTACCCATTTTACCCCTCTCATAGTTGTTCCCTTCCCTCAATCTACCTTGGGTTTTGTGCCCCACTATACATACTACACTATTCCATTGCCCCCCTCAATCCCTCCGATCCATGTTTCTTCTTCACGTCACCAAGAATGAAGACCATTCTAACTTAAGGAAATCATTGTTGGAAAAAATAGCATAAAATGACAATTTTAGTAGCTATTTTGTCGTACATATATATGTAGGGTCCACTTCTAATTTCGGTTGAGTTAAAGTGGATTCAGATTCTTCGTAGTTAGACAAAAAGATTGATATAGCACGCACAAAATGGATAATGGGTGAATGAGAAATTGGTTCTCAAAGTTGACCCATTTAAGTTGGAAAAATGGAAGGAAAAGCTTTAGAGTAAGCTTTTGTCCCACATTGGTTTGGGAAGTGGGTTTGGACCACTATTTATACAAGAGCCCTTCTAAGGCTTATTGAATCGTATAGCATAGAGGCTCTCTCTCGCGCGCATGGGCTTAGAACTCTGCTGTCACCTCAAAACTTTGTTTTGCTCCTCCTTCATTTTAGTCACTTGTGTTCATCCCATGTTCTAAGTTTGTGTGTTTAAACGCAGGAACCGTAGTACGTTTTATCTTGGGAAACCTAGACCGCAACGCTCCAACACCCCGGGATTCGGTAAGTTTGTGTGTTTAAACGCAGGAACCGTAGTACGTTTTATCTTGGGAAACCTAGACCGCAACGCTCCAACACCCCGGGATTCGGTAAATAAGGTTTTAAGGAGAGAGATAACTCGACTCGTACTTACAACCTACCCAAAATCATCTATTTCGTCCCCTTCTGCTTCCAGGTTATTTTTTAACCTTTCATAGGTTAATTTTCTATTGTATTTATCCTTTGTGGATTTTGTATTTTCTCCATTTTCTTGGGAATTTTGAGAATTATTTCCTACAGTCATTAACAGTGAGCTCTCATTCTTCCCTTTCTTCTTCTTTCTTTTCGCTTCCTAATGTTGTACATATGAATGTATATACATGCACATGTGTGTGATGTTATGGTTATTGTTTTCTTTGGTTTGGGGCTTAAGGAGTGGAGAAGGAGGTCATCCTTGAGCCTTAGAGGAGGGATTCTTATTTCCTAGGGTACCAAGCTTGAGGTAAGACATCATAGAAGCCTAAACCTCTATTATTTTGCTCCATATTTTGAAAAATATGTGTTATTCCTATATTTCTCTATTTTTTTTAGCTTTTAAAATGATCAAATGTGGTGTTATAAATGTGTATTTTGAAGTTATAGCCTTACTATGATGTTAGGGTTGTGTTGTTGGTTGTTTTTGAGGTGTTTGGAGGTCTGGACTTGTATTCTAATGGAGGTTATTATGTATGTGTTCACCGGAGGAGTGAGGCTACCGCCTCACTGTTAGATTGACCTTACGGGACTAGCCGCAGGCCTGGGAGCCCCGCCTGCTAGACTCGCAAGGAGGCCATGGCAAGGTGTAGCGAACTAGCAGGTCCCGCCACACCAGGCTGCATAGCCTCGCGTGGTCGTAGGGCTCTGTTGACAAAACCCAAGTGGTGTAAGCCGTCATTCCCATGCGAACGTGCAAACTGAGGAATGCACTTCAATTACTACATGAATGCACCGCACAACTCCAACATGCATGGGCCGATTCGCCGCACTACTCCACGAATACATTGCACTACTCCAACATGTCGAACGGAAGGAATGCACAACAATTACTCCATCAATGCACCGCACTACTCCGGCATGCCGAACTGAAAGAATGCACCGCAATTACTTTACAAATGCATGGACTGCATTACTCCTGCATGAACGTGAAGATCTTGTGTTGCAATTATGTAGTAATTGTAGTGCATTTCTTCAATTCGCATGGGAAAGGTAGTTCGCACTTGATCCCATATATATATATATATATATATATATATATATATATATATATAGAATATTAATCAAATGTGGCCGTGCTCTTAGGTGTGGCCGTGCGGTCACACACCACTCAATGTTACGAAATACACCACTCAATGTTAAGAAACACACTACAATGAAAATATACAAAAACACCATAAAACACACCACACACCCAAAATAATGCACCATAACTCCCATGTCCCTAATGGTGCATTTGCTAATACTGTGTGGTGTATATTTGCATACCTAGTGGTGTGTTTTTGGGTGATGCGTCCCTAACGATGCGTATTTGTGTGGTGCATTTTCTAACACTGAGTGGTGTATATCTATATACATAGTGGTGAGGCCACACTGTTCACACCTAAGAGCACGGCCACACTTGAACATGACCCTATATATATATATATATATTGGGTGGTGTTCCTATGAGAAAGAACCTCCCCATGAGTCTATGAGAAGCAGTCTCATACACTAAAAAGATATATAGATGAGATTAATTAGGGGAATTTAAAATGGGCATATGTATATAACACATTTTGATGTGTGCATATTAAGCATGTGTTGCATACAACATATGGACATGCCTAATATTTTTTTTTTGAAAACCAACTTGGTGGATATATTAAATCAACTCAGAAATAGAGTTAGGGGGAAAAGAATCCCAATACAAAGCAGTAACTTGCGAGAAAGCCAACGCAGCAAGAGCGTGAGCCCCTCTATTAGCGGTTCTAGGAATTAAACTAACAGAACATCGAATTAAAGAAGACATAATAGCCCTAGAGGCATCAATGGAAAAGCCAACATAAGAAAAAAGACTAGTACTAGCCGTGACTAATAAATTCTTGAGAAAGGAACAGTCCGTATAGATATGCACCAAAGTTAAACCACGCCCTTGAGCCACGGCAAAGCTTCTTTGCAGGCTAACGACTCCGCCATAAGAGGTGAGAAGCAATGCGGGAGCCGGCTGTTGAATGCAGCGACAAAGTTTCCATTTTGCGTCAATAACACTGCTCCCACCGTGGCCTCCTTCGTTTGATGGTGATATCCCGCATCGACGTAGCATAGCAACGCAACAGTGTGCAAATCCGGGTTTGTCACTGCTTGGGGCGGCTGATGGTGGTCCGCTGCTCAGTGCACCTGGCGCCACGCAGCCACTGTAGCTCGGGCTGCCCGCCACACGCTCGTCGAATGCGGCAACGACCCCTCCCAAACTGCCGAGTTCCTTGCCCTCCACACGTAATACAATAGTGCTACAACTTTGAGAACATCATCCTCTGTTAACATGGATAATGCACTAGCAAACCATTCACCAAAATCATCCCCTCCCACACTAGGAACATGTAAAGAAGAATCATTCCACACTAAAGTTGTAAATTCACACAAAATAAGTGAGTGCATTGTGTTCTCATGCAAAATACCACACATAGGGCATGCTGGATCAATATCTACTCTTTTTATAATCAAATTAGTGGTAGTAGGAAAAACATTAGAGAAGGCTCTCCAAACAAAACTCTCCATTTCGCATGGCATTTAATTTTCCAAAGATGTAGCCATTTATCAAAAGTACCCGGGGTATTCACAAAGTTTCCAATAATCCGTTTGTACCCATCTTTAACAGTATAGTTGCCCCTAGGGTCCCCTAACCAGAACCAAGAATCCTCATAATTAGGTGCAACCGGTACTCTCAAAATACGATCCACGTCACTCTGATCAAATATGTCTTGAATGATCGAATGATCCCAAGTGCCAGTCGCTGGGTCAAGCAACCCTGAAACCAAAGAGCCATCAAGTTCTTGGGGCATAGAAGTCTGTACCATTAGATCAGATTCGTTAGGTAGCCATGGGTGGCCCCAGATTAAAGTTGCTTTGCTATCTCTCACCCTCCTTCTTACCCCACTACAAATCAGCTCATGGGTAGCCATAATACTCCTCCAGCAGTAACTCGGGCAGCTTCCCAGAGTGGCATCAATAAAAGAGGTCTTAAGAAAATACCTGGCCTTATAGATACGAGCCACCAGTGATTCGGGTCCTATATGAAATCTCCAGGCCTACTTGCCTAACATTGCCAGATTAAAAGCCCTCAAATCCTTGAACCCCAAACCACCAAATTTCTTGGGGACACACAGTCTGTCCCACACCTTCCAATGTATCCCCTTCTCATTCCAAGTTCCCCACCAATAACGATTCATGGTCCTCTCGATGGATAAACAAAGTGAGTCAGGAAGTAGAAAAACGCTCATAGTAAACGTAGGCATGGACTAAGCCACACTCTTGAGGAGAATCTCCTTTCCTGCCTGTGAAATAAGCTTCTTGCTCTACGATCCAATTCTGTGCTTAATCTTATCCTCAATATATGAGAACACGGCTCTCTTCTCTCTCCCCAAAGGATGGGAGACCCATATATTTCCCGAAATTAGGAGCTTGAACTACACACAATACCGCAGCCACAACATCTCTGTCCACCTCAGATGTGTTCCTACTAAAGCACACACTCGACTTGTGGAAGTTCACCGTATGCCCATACATATTCTCATAATCTAATAGGCACTGCTTGATAGTACCTACCTCCTGAGCATTTGCTTTGAAGAGCAAGAGACTATCATCTGCAAAAAACAAATGAGACACCGGGGGAGCCCCTCAGCACAAATAATGAATAAATACGACGTAGAGGGTCCCCCTGACGAATGCCACGTGTGGGAACAACCTGACCAGCATATGTGCCATTCACCAGAAAATTGTAAGAGACTGTGGTGACACACAACGTCACCAAATCTACGCATTCCACGAGAAAACCTAAAGCCAACATCATTCTGCGTAGGAAAGGCTACGCTATACGATCATATGCTTTCGCCATGTCCAACTTGAGGGCACCCCATCCAACTACACCACACTACTTCATACTCAAATAGTGACCCACCTCTGCAGCAATGAGTATATTATATGTGATGAGCCTATTAGGAATAAAAGCACGCTGTGAGTCAGAGATTACGTCCCCCTAACAAAGGTTTCATCCTATTAGCAATCATCTTGGCCATGATTTTGTAAACCACGTTGCAGAGAGCAATGGGCCGTAGGTCAGACACCTTCTCAGGGCTGTTCTTCTTAGGAATAAGAACCACATTGGTGTCATTTAGGCCGCCCGGGAAAAAACACTCATTCAGGCACTTTAACACAAAGGAAGAAACATCAGTACCTACCGCATCCGAGTAGTGCGGATAGAACCCAGGGTTTATGCCATCTGGGCCTAGGGCTTTATCTGGAAACATGGCGAACCGAGCGGTTTTTACCTCCTCCTGATCAAACGGCTAAAGAGGGCCACATTCTGTTCTGGAGAGACACGTGGAACAACAGAAGTAACAAAAGAATCCACATCGGAAGAAGATATATTTGAAGCAAATATATTTCGGAAGTAATCAATAACAACAACATTCAAATCATCACCCTCAACCCACACATCAAAGTCATTCTTTAACCTAGAGAGAGTGTTCTTCTTTTTACGAGCAGAAGCGTACCTGTGGAAAAACTTAGTATTGGCATCCGCCCCTCGTAACCAATGCTGCTTCACCCTCTGCCTCCAGAAGGCATCCTCTTGGGCTTCCAACTAACACAACTCAGTCTCAAGACGCTGGTACTCACCGAGAGAGTGGGGGTGCAATTGACCGTTAAGTAGTAGCTGATTCTTCTGAAGTGTGCTAATCTTTTCACCAAACTTGTGAAAATGATCACCACCCTAGCGGAGAAGCCTATCACCGTAGAGTCGTAAACAATCTAACAGACCAGCATCTCTCCCTTCGTGCCACGCCTCCTCCACCTGCCTTCTACAGCCCTCGTCATAGACCCAGGCCATCTCAAACTTAAAGGGCCTGCGCAAACCATGGAGTGTCCGCACATGTCCTTTGACTCCCAAGAAGAGAGCCGAATGATCTGAACTACGGGTAGGAATATTAGACACAGCTGCCTCCAGGATTGAATGACACCATTCTGCACCTGCGAGAACCTTATCCAACCTCTCATCCATCCAATCTAAGGTCCCTCTGCCCCTCTCCCAAATAAATTGATAGCCCTGCATTGGCAACTGAGCTAAACCACAATCCTCCACAGCCTCACCAAATCCCCAAAGCAGATTATCAGGGTTCGGATTACCCCCGCGCTTTTCATGCTGGAACAGGAGATCATTGAAATCCCCTATAACCACCAAAGGGAGCGAGGATCGTCTTGCAAAAGTTTGCAAAAGATCCCAAAACGCACTCCTCCGACTCCGCTCAGGGAAGCCGTAGAAACCCGTCATCCTCCAAACCCCCAGCCCCGTAATAGATACCTCCACATCCACATGATTTCTCAAAAAGCTTAACAACCTTTCAGTATTGTTCCTCCTCTAAAGCAGAGCCATACCACCGCTCAACCCAACACTATCAACATAAAACAAGCCTTCAAAACCAAGCTTGACATGGAGTCGCTCTGCATGAATCCGTTTCACCTTGGTTTCCATAAGAAAAACAAACTCGGGCTTCTTACGGGACACAAGGTCCACCACCTCATGAACTGTACGTGGATTACCCAAGCCACGACAGTTCTAGCTCAAGGTACTCATGATGATGGGCGGGTCTGGGAACCAAGACCCGCCACATGCAAGTTTTTTGAAACCTCTGCCATAACAACATCACCACCCGCTCCACCGTGCCGCCTCAACCCTCCGCCAGAGCCATCACGACGGCGCTTAGACACGGCCGTGGCCACGACCCCAGCTTCCTACCTATCAACCAGAATCGAGACCGCAGCCGTACTGTCATGGCTGCCGATAATAGCTTCCGGCTGCCCATCCACCCGCGGCGAACCTCCGACCGGCACCAGCCAGCTATCCCCGATCGCCCTTGGCCCCCGGCGCTGCCCCGCCCGCAACTCAGCCCCAAATGGGTACTGCTCGACCAGGATTGGCGACTCACTTACTTTCAAACAAAACCTGTGAGTGTGCCCCATCATACCACAAAAGAAACAAAAGCAGTGCAAGCGCTCATACTTAAAGGTCACCCAACTCCACGATTTATCGCGTTTCAAGAGCTTCATCCTCCGTTTGATCGGTTTATCCACCGGTACTGCCACCCGAATACGATAAAAGTCTAGCCAAGGTGCCCCTGCAAACCTCTCATCACTCTTGACAAAAGAACCAAGGAAATTCCCAATCTGTTCTAAGATCAAACTAGAGGTGTAGCCAACAGGAACATCATGAAGCTGCACCCACATGTCAACTGAATCGAGTTTGACGTCCCCGGGCAAAACGCCGTCCTGAACTTGTTTGCAAACGAGCATGCAATTATCGAATGACCACGGCCCCTCATCCAACACATATTGCATGTCAGTCACATGAAAGAAAACAAACATGAATAAATTTGGTTGGAGTTCCGTGATTTGAACGCCCTTAACTGGCTTCCAGACGGAAGCCAACACCTGTCTCATATACTCGAGCTTCACCATTCTTGCCGTCAAGAAGCGACCGACTACCGGCCATGTCTCGTACTCCCCCTCCCCTTTGGTCTGCCCAGTAAGCTCCACCGGCTCAAAGGCTTCCTCTTTGTCTTCCAACACCATGTCCGCCCATCAAGCAGTTAAGCCCGCCACCCCGTTCACCTGCGTCGGAGAAGCCATGCAGCACAGAAACAAAACCCGCAAACCCTATCGTCGAAACCAACTAACTGGGAAAAGCTGATGATAAAACCGGAGAAGGATTGAAGAAACGACGGAAGAAACCTGGAAAAACCCTAGGAGAGAACCAAAACCCTAGATGAGACTAGAGAGAGAATTTGATTAAAAACTTTTCGTTAAATATAAATATATATGGACATGCTTAATATGAACACATCATAATGCTCCATATGCACACACGCGTTTTTATTTCTCCCAATTAATCTGATGCATAGATTTTTTTTTTAATGCGCCAGGTTGGTTCACATAGACTTATATATATATATATATATATATATATATATATATATATATATATATATATATATATATATATATATATATATATATATCCTTGAGAATCAGGATATTGGGTTAATCCTTATTCAACCTATTGCATATATATACACACAACTTGACTCATTAACTACATTATACAAATATACATTTTTTTTTTAATCTACTCAACGCCTCTCATCAAATTGATGACTACAGAATTTATATTTCACCAATATATATCTACCAAGTACAGCAATTGATTAGAACATACAATCTTATAAATTAACATACAATAAACACTTACAATAAGTTAAGAATGGAATAATAAATATTACTTAAAAGTATGTGTGGTAGGGAATAAACTTTACTTTTATGTAATATGCATTATTATATGTAATATATCTACTATACTAATAAGAGCCAAAGGGAGTTATGCCTAAAATGGGTAGAAAGAATGGCGGTCAAGTTATCAAATGAATGGTTCAGATGAATTATTTAATCAAATAGATGATTAAGATAATATAATTCAGATTAATATTAATAATAGAGATTACCTAATTTAACCTTACTTTTATGATTATCCG
Organism: Ipomoea trifida; assembly: GCA_003576665.1. Taxonomy (NCBI): domain Eukaryota; kingdom Viridiplantae; phylum Streptophyta; class Magnoliopsida; order Solanales; family Convolvulaceae; genus Ipomoea; species Ipomoea trifida. The sequence continues at coordinate 15,323,537 of CP025658.1, read as the reverse complement.
TTAAGTTTTCCGTTAAATATTCTCTTCTCCGTTAATATTCCATTAACTTTTAACTTACCCATTAATTTCTATAAGAAAGGTCTTAGGTTCGAACCTCATCTCAATCAAATTTGACATAATTAAGTTTCTCATTCTATTTTACTTTTATTAAATTAAATAAATTAGTAGTTATAACAAAAAATTATACATATGTATTTCTTTAATTTAGAATTATGTGTCTACAATACCTTTATTTGAAAAAAATATTCCTTATCAAAAAATTAAATTAAATAAGATAAATAATTTCATTAGTTATATTGTCTTTATTTTCTCTCATGCAAAGATTCTTTACATTCAAATTTATCAATTGATATTCATTACATTGTCCATTATCTTATTTTTACAATATCTTGTAATTAAATATCAAAGTTATAGTACAAAATAATGTTATATATTTATTTACCAAGTATTTTATTAATACTATGAAAAAAATTAAAAATAATTTGAAGCTAATTATATTAACTACTTGGAGATTGGTTGACAAAGAGAGTACTCAAATAACCCAACAAATTGAAGCGAAATTACTCTATTTTACTCTTATTGAATTAAATAAATTAGTAGTTACACCAAAAAAATGATACATATATATTTCTTTAATACCATAAAAAAATAAAAAAGAATAGTTTGAAACCAATCATATTAACTAATTGGGGGATTTGTTGACAATGAAAGTACTCAAATAACCCATTACCCAACAAATTGAAGCGAGAAACAACCTTTTAATATCTTTGGAATACATAATATTTTTAATTTTCAAATTTTTATTAATTTATTTAATCTTTTTTTCTTAAACTAGGGATTTTTTTTATCCACAATAATTCATTCAACAATAATGGTTGAACCAAATGAACCCCAAGCAGAATACCTTAAGGAAAGTCCATAGCTCCTATATCATAATCTCATTGCATGACGTTGTCATCTATGCTACCAACAATAACCGAATTGCAAATAACACACTACCAACAAAAAGGAAGAGAACAAATAGTAAAAATGAAGACAATGACAATATTACTCAAAAAAGAATTAAGAACAGTTAGAAAAATTTAAATTAAAAGTAGTATTTATTTAGACTATCATTTTTAGACCAAATATTTAGACTATCGATTTTATAAGGTTGCAAACATTTATTTTAGTAATAATTATAATGAACTTTCTATATTATCTTGGATTCATATACTTTGAGTTAGATATTTAAATAAAAAAATTCAACATTCAATTACCCATGTATAAACTTCTCCTATATTTTTTTTTGGTAAATATACAGGGTCTTTCTCTCCGTCCGTTTAACGGTCCGGGGTCCACCCACGTTCGCTCCGAGAGGCACAGGAGCTGGCCCAGAGGGAATCGTCACTTGTGGGAATTGAACCCGAGTTCTCCCGAAATTCCTCCCCACAAAGAGAGCTCACTTGCCACTTGAGCTACCCCATTGGGTTAATAAACTTCTCCTATATAATCTTGCATTGATATACTTTCAAATATTTATTTAAATATAAACATTGGGTATTAACCCATTCGTGCAATGCGTGTATAAAACTAGTAAGATATATAATTATCATAAATGGAGAGGCGCATTAAATACCTAAGCTACTACATAATAAGTGAAGTTATTAATAGGGAAAAATGCACTTTTGGTCCCTCAATTAGTAACACATTTGAAATGTTCTCCCTATCTTTCAATTTGGACACATTTGGTCCCTCAGTTATTGAGACGTTTGTCAATTTAGTCCTTCTGTTAAGTAATCCAATTAACTCCGTTTAGACCAGGGGTATAATTGAAATTTCACATAGGAAAATGCACTTTTGGTCCCTCACCTTGGCATAGAGTTGTTGTTGGTTCTATTTCACTGCCCAGTGTCATTCCAAGCTGAAAAATACTGTGAATTCTGTGAGGTTCTATTGCTTCCACTGGGGTTCTGGCGAGGCTTTCAAGTATCAATCTCGAGTATCTTGTCACTCTTTTCATCATCAGCTCCCCTGTCCTTGAGGTCAGAATTCTCGTAATTGTTCCATGCATGTTCTTCCATCCAACGATCTAACCATTTTGAACATAAATCCTTCCTTCCCATGCTTACATTCTCATTCATATTCGATTTGGAATAGCAACTCTATATTTAACAGAACATAGGAATTTTTTCGATAATAAAGAAATAGGAATCTACGGAGACAGAACCAAGAACCTAGTTCTCGGAATCTACAGAGACCCAAAATAGAAAATTGTTTTTTTTTTTTTTTTGTGTTTAAATTTAAAGTGAGTGAATATATATATACCTTCAAATTTGACCCACAATGAGTAGAACTGTAGGAACGTTGTTGCAGGTCATGTTTGTCGCGAGATGCAATGCCTTGCAGATAATTGGTGATAGCTAGAGATATTTACTAATCAATACATAACTGCAATTAAATGTATTCGAGCCATTGTTAAGGGCGTATCATACTCACAGGGCGATGAGTTTGTGAGGCCTCATCACTAGAGTGAGAATAGTCAGAAACTAAAGCTCGACTCGCGCAGGCCCGGGCTTGAATTCGAGCCATTGCCTGCATGCGCCTGAGAATATCTACACTTTGTTTCCTAACTATGCGGCCTCTCACGATTGCTTGAAGTTTTACCAGTCCCTTGAGTGCCCTTAACGCCTTCCTAGCCTACAAATGCACCCCTTAAAATTACAAAAAAACCATATACATAACAGGATAATGTCACATACTCTGATCTAAATAAACAACTCATGATGGTTGAACGATGGTGCACATGAATGTTTTTAACTACTAAGATCAAGCAACTGACTTTGGATTAGCAGACAAGATTCCTACTACATCATTATGAAACATGGAATCAGACTGACATTATAAGTCCGTAATCCAGGATGTCAAATTTCATGTTGAATCAGAGTACAAAGGAAACACCATAATAGCAAAATAGTAACATACATGCTTTAAAAGAATAATCTGATAAATAATGGAGAGACTTTTATCCACTTCTATTGCATCCATTAATCATATCCAACTCATATATCCAATTGCTCAAAGGCAAGGACAAATAATCAAGTACTAGCAATAGAACCTCACAGAATTCACAGCATTTTTCTGCTAGGAATGACATTGGGCAGTGAAATAGAACCAACAACAACTCTATGCCAAGGTGAGGGACCAAAAGTACATTTTTCCTATGTGAAATTTCAATTATACCCCTGGTTTAAACGGAGTTAATTGAATTACTTAACAGAAGGACTAAATTGACAAACGTCTCAATAACTGAGGGACCAAATGTGTCCAAATTGAAAGATAGGGAGAACATTTCAAATGTGTTACTAATTGAGGGACCAAAAGTGCATTTTTCCCTTATTAATATTGTAATAGTTACGGTTACCAAAATTGTTTAATATGATGTGTGTATGTACATTTGTGGTGGCAAATTATACTGTGGCCACTGATAAATATTTATTTTTAGTATATTGAATGTTTGTTTTGAATATATTGATAATTCATTTTTAGGTAGTATACTAAATAATGAATATTCAGTATAAAAATATGAACTTTAAAAAATGAATATTCAGTATACTAAAAATAAATTTTATGTCAGTGATCCATGTTGTGAGATGAGTACATAATTGATTTGTGGTGGAAATAAATCTTAAAATAGAATTGTAATTAAATGTGGGTTTCTCGTTAGATGCAAGCTAAGACACTATACACAATATTAAGTGGTCCTAATAAGATTTGAGTTTTTAAGAGGTGATAGGAGTAGTACGTGGGTGAGCTAGCTAGTTTAAATTTTTATTTTTATAATAATAATAATGTATTGTATTAATATTGCATCTCGTAATATGCTGACGTGTTTTGATACTGATTATCATGATTAAGTGTTCAATAGCATATGTAGGGGTACTTTCAGATTTGGTTATATGTCATTATCTATGTAAGGCATATAATTAAATAGGATGAATGCAAGTGCCAAAATAAATGTAACATTTTAATAGTTCGCATAAATATTTCATCATTTGTTTATTAATTGTCTAGCTTTGTTTGTTTGTTTGTTTTTTTCTTCTCCTTATTGTATCAAGAAGTATATAAATTTAATTATATCTCTATAAGAAACTACAAATTTTCATAGAACTTACAAAAAATTTATCACAATCCAAAATAATGTTATATTTGTGAAGAAAAAATTAAGTCGACATTTGGTTGTCGCGAAACACTTGCTGAATGAATAGCCGTCATTGTTTACAAATACATAGTTTTGGCACCCAAAATGAAACCTTATGGCTCCGCCATGGCAAGTGCTAGCACTGCATTATGTCTGCCCAAAGCTATAGTTAGAAACAAAAACCTAACTTTATTTTTTTATACTTAAATAATAATAAATTAATAATTAACGACCATTTCAATGATTGAATATTAAATTTGTCTTTTTAAACTTCCGTCTAATGTAGTACTTTGTATATAATTAATTTAATTGAGTCTTAGTCGACTTCACTCAAAAATAACTCTTCAAAAAACATTATTACATGCAAATATATGTAAACTTTGATATTAGATTTTATATTGGATAACGTTGAAGCACATGATGATAACATGCATGTTTCATTAATGTGATGGAGAAATAGGAATATTTTAGAAATAAAATAAAAAGGAAAGAGATGGGTCGGGAATATATATTCATCAGTACATGGTGATCGAGGTGATGGCCGGAATGGGCCTAATAGTTTACATCACTCGAAGCACATAGAAACAACCATTATTAATTATCTATAACCCCTACCTATACCCTAGCTGCCTACATACTACTATACTAGGGTGGTGCACAACACTTACAAATTAACAAAAAACTGCTAATTATACATTATTATTATTATTATTATTATTATTATTATTATTTTTGTTGTTGTTGTTGTTGTTTTCATATCTGCATCAAACAGATCTAGCTTCGTTGATGGAATCTTGATATAATGCTAAAAAGAGTGGTGTTTGCTTTCATATATATTAATTTAGTGAATAAAAAATCTCACTTAAAACTTATTTTTAGTCGTAGGATGAGTTTGATTCTTGCTACAAATATAGAATTTGGGTTGGGCGCTTTGTGCCAATTGTGCGTAGAAGTCATAGGTTCATAATATAATCTGACGAAGCTTTAAAAAAAATATAATGGTGTTTGATAATTAAGGGTATATTATACCATGGATTAAAGTTTACCTTGTATTGTAGATTCTGGTACAAATTAAAATAACCTTCAAATTATGTACGTAGTTCGTTGACATATTCTATACTTGAAGTTGACGGTTAACATGGTAACATAAACACATAACATATTAACTTGATAACTTCAGTCTGCCGTTAACATATTATATGTTTGTATAATCTTGTTATGTGCATTCAATCTATTTATAGGTACATCAAATGTTAACTGCAAGTATACAGATTAAAGGGAGTGTATTCAATCATGACTTTCATAGAATTTTAAAGACTTTCATCAACTTTAAATGTTTGGAGGTATTCAATTCAAATTTTTAGAGAGTATTTAAAAGTCATGCGGTATTCAATCAAGATTTTTAAAGAGTCTTTACAAGTTAGATGGTATTCAATTAAAACTTTTAAAGAGTTTTTAAAAGTCATGTGGTATTAAAAAAGTTGTAAATTTATAAGGACTTTTTAATTTTAAAACTTTTGTAGACTTTTGTATACTTTTTCTTTTCAAATATAAATAGTTGAAATCCAACCCCCAACCCCAAGATTTTAAAATTTTCTTTCTACCAACTCTGAAGGTTTTTTCTCTCTCCCTAAACTCTATTTTTTCCTCCTTATTTAACATTTTAAACTTCATAAACCTTATACCTAAATTCAATAAATTATTTTTTCTTCATTATCCTATATTTTCTTCATACCTAAACTCTACCAATTTTTCTCTCTCTCCTAAACTTTACAATCTTCGTCTAAAACTTCAAAATAATATTATTTTTACTTCATTGTTGCTTGTATATTTTGATTTTTTTTTCTTTTGAAATTTCTATCCTTAACTTCTAAACTTTGTCCACAAATTTTTCACATCAACTTCTAAACTTTCTCTAAAAACTTTTTCTCTTAAATACATGAACAAAGTAAATTTTTTATCAATCACCGTCAATTTTTACTATATGTTTCATAATATTCATATGTTTATTCGTAATATGTTTTTTCTTTTCTTCTTTTCAACAACATTCTATTACGAATAGTGAACTATTGTTCGCAATAGAAATTTAAGGCTACAAAAAGAAGCACCTTGTTGTTGTTAGCAATCCCATATTGTTATTGCAAATAATAGATCTTTGCTTGATGCCTAGCAGTATATCAAATATAATTTATATATATATTATTAATTTTTTTTTTATTTTATGCAACTAGTAATTATATTTTTAAAAAAATATTAATTTCTCAAAAAAAGTAATTATATTTTTAAATATTTTATTTGAACAATTCTATAACTATAAATTTTAGGGTTTAATATTGTTATGAATTGCTTATGAAAGTTTGTAAGGATGTATTCAATTTAGAATTTTAATGACTTTTGTAGACTTTTTAAAATAAAAAAGTTGATAAAAGTTTATGCAAGTTTTATATATAGACTTTTATAGAGTCTTACAAAGTTTTAAAAAGTTTTGAACGAATTTATGAAAGTCAATAAAAGTGTATTAAAATCTATCATTTTAAAAGTTGTTAAAAGTCTACAAAAGTCATGAATGAATACACCCTCCTAAATACGTCAACTGTAGACATATAATTTTTAGACCATGGTTAACAATGTAAGATGAACCTTGATCTGTGATATAATAATTATAGATTTAGTTTGACAGATAATTGATAAATGAATTTTTAATATAATTGCACTATAGAAAGTTCAAATTTTATAAAGGGTGTGTTAGATTTTAAAATTTTGAGTCCCACAACATTTTTTTTTTCTAAAGTTTAATACTTAATAGTCATCACTTTCTTATCGATTTTTTCCGCTTTAACGTGTAACAATTTTCAGTTATATTAGTTCACGTATTGTAAAGTGTTGACCATGCATGCTTGGTTTGGTAGACCCAGGTCCCAGGCCCATATAAGCTAGAAATGATAGAATAGAATAAACTATTATTTTTTCCTTAAACCAGGCATCTTTAATATAATTTGGCACAATAATACTTTAAATACATCGAATTTCCTACCTAAACTTGTTCAGAACCATGTGAACTATTAGACAAATGTTCAGTGTGTCACCACACACACATAGGTCCATCTGTCGAGGTGTTCAAGAAGATCAACCAATAAGCAAAGCATCCAATAGAGATTGTCCAAGTTTATTATGACTAGAAAAGTTTATATAGTGTTATAGTTGTATTATATAGTTATGTCAATATAACTAATGTATAATAATAATGAAGAGTTGGATCATGATGTAATTAGGAATGATAAGAGTTTAGATAAAGGACTGAGTCTCTGTATTTTTCAATAATCTAAATACAGGAATATTACAGAGAAAATATATATAAATAAAGTCCTATTACAAACATAATAGTTTTAGAAAAATACAGTTCTGAAGTATATAATATACTAATACACCCCCTTAAGTAGACCATGGACAAGGTACAATGCTTAGCTTGACACGTAATTCAGCAAACCGCGGTCTTGGTAGAGGTTTAGTGAAGATATCCGCTACCTGGTCCTTGGTTGAAAGAAAATTCACCTTGAGTTCACCTGCAGTTACACGTTCACGCACAAAATGATAATCTATCTCTACGTGCTTTGTTCGAGCATCGAAAACTGGATTAGCACACAAATAAGTTGAACCAAGATTATCACACCAAAGCACAAGAACAGAATTAAGAGATAAACCAAGCTCATGGAGTGAAGATTGAATCCAGGCAACCTTTGCAGCAACATCAGGTAGAGTTTTGTATTCTACTTCTGTTGAAGAACGGGCAATGGTGCGCTGCTTCCTAGACACCCATGAGGCCAATTCGAACCAAGAAAGATAGCAAAACCATCCATAGACCTGTTGTCAATTTGACAACCAGCCCAATCAGAAACGGAGAAGGCATGATATGTTGTGGCCAAAGAACCAGTTATTTGCAAACCAATATCTAGTGTACCCTTAACATAACACAGAACTCGCTAAGCATAATGAGGCTGAGTGGGACTATGCATAAACTGACACAAACGATTAACTACAAATAAAAGATCAGATCTAGTAACAAGCATATACATTAAGCTAAGGAACCAACCAACTGCATGTAAGAGATGGGATTATCTAGCAAAGATGCATCATCATTAACTCCTGGCACAAAAGTAGACATAGGGGTAGCCAATGGTTTACAAGACTCCACACATGCCTTACATAGAACCTCAAACATATACTGGCATTGGGATAAGATAGCATCGGAATCAGTATACACAACTTCAATGCCTAACAACAAAATATCATCTACATATACAAGCACGTATGCACGGGACTCACTAGATACATATATAAACAATGAAGGCCATACAACAATTTCTCTAACTTATAGACATGATTTGAGTGAGTAGGATGAACATAACCTGGCAGTTGCCGCATATAGATGTCATCCTTGACTTTTCCAATGAGAAATGCATTATGAACGTCTATTTGTCTCATTGTCCATCCCCGAGAAACTGCAAAGGACAACAACATGTGTATGGCGGTTAGCTTGAAAACAGGACTAAATGTCTTAGAGTAGTCCTCCCCAGTAACCTGATTGAAACCCTTAGCTACCAACCTTTCCTTATAACGCTCAATGGTACCATCTGACTTACGTTTAACCTGAAATACCCGCTTGCAGCCTATAACATTCATACCAGCATCAGCAGGAACCAATCTCCAAGTCTGATTTCGACGAAGAACATTAAAGTCAGCATTCATGGCAACCCGCCAGTCTGGAGACTTAACAGCTTGAGAATGGCAAGTGGGTACCTCATCATCAATAGACGCCACAAGAGCAGTAGGAGGATGACGTTGAGCACAAGTCGTACGCTGAAGGACTATATGATGCGTACACTGAGGAGGCTGAAGCAACTGCACACACTCACCAAATCTAGGAGATGAAACAAGCGAAGACTTAGTATTAGGAGAGGAAAGATCTAGTGCCCATGGAGTAATAGGAGGATCTGGTGGTGGGACAGCTAAACACAGAGGTGTATCAACAATGGATTGAGCAACACCTCCTTGCAATAAATGGAACAAACAGAGAAGAGTTAGGAGGAGCTACAGTACACGGAGCACTAGCCAATGGCAGCCCTGAACTATGCGACAGAGCATAAGAACTAGAGTGATGATCACCTACAGTGCTAAGAAAGAGGAAAACAACCTCGTTAAAATGAACATGACAGGCAATATGGACACAACCAGAAGCACAATCAAGACACCTACACCCACTAAAATAAGAAGAATATCCAAGAAAAACATAGGAAACGGACAAATAATCCATCTTATGCTTATTATAAGTCCGAAGACATGGAAATCACTCACAGCCAAAGACATGCAACATAGAACAGTCTGGAGGTTTATGAAAGAGGAGTGTGCATAGGGACTAACATTATAAGTGACCAAAGAAGGTAAACAATTGATTAAATAAACCATAGACTCAAACGCATAAGACTCATATATAACACTAAGAACATAACTATGAGCTAATAAAGCAAGTCTAGTTTCTACGATATGTCAGTGTCTACGTTCAACATGACCATTTTGTTCATGAGTATGAGGAAAAGACTGTCTATGAACAACCCCAACAACAACAAATACCGCATGCATCTTGCGATATTCACCCCCGAGATAAGTCTAAGCAGCCTTAATTGAAAAAGGAAATAATTTCTCAACATAAGCATGAAAATTTGCGAAGATAGAATAGGCATCAATTTTTAGCTTCATAGGATAAAACCAAATAAAACGAGAGAAATCATTAACAAAAATCACAAAATGACAATACCCATCAAAAGAAGGAATCGGGGTTAGACCCCAAATATCAGTGTACACAAGATTTAAAACTGATTTACTAGAATGACTAACACGGGAACGAGGAAAACACACAGACTTTCCCAACTAACACGTAGTACATAGATTATTAAATAAAGGAAAAGACCCACTAACAGGACAACCAGGAAGTACTTGACGCAAAGCACGAAGATGATAATGTCCAAGCCTATTATGCCACGTTTGAGGAGACACTTTAGCAGACTGGAAAGCAACATGAGATGACACAAGAAGTTGATACATTCCCCCTAGACTGGAACTACTAAGAAGATCCTGATTGGTAAGGCGGCCCTTCACAACAACAAAAATTATGGTGAAATTCAAAATAAACATCATTATCAGAAGTAAACTTTTGAACTGATAGTAAAGAGGCTTGCAAGCGGGGAACATGTAAAATATTATTTAGAAACAGTGACCGTAATGGAGAAGAAATAGAAAGAGAACCAGTATTAGATATTAGATATCGACAAACTAGCACCATCTCCAACCTGAAGAGAATCGCCGCAAGAATAATGCTCAACATTGTGCAAATCATCTAACCGTGGCGAGGCATGGGCATTTACATCGGTGTCAGGATACCACACATTAGAGAACACTGCGGAATGAAGCTTGTCTGTAGGAGTCTGATGCTCAAAATTAGCACGAGGAACAGTACCCGAAGCAAACTACCAAGGCACAAATTGACCACCCACAACATGCTGCCCATACGTGAACTGCCCTCCTGCTGTGGTTGGATCAATGAACCACCACTAGTAGGTTACGGTAATGTGCCCCGGCGCCTCGCAAAGCTGACAACGGACACCGCTGCGACCACCAAGCTGGCCTTGACTACGCTACCCGCGATGCTACCATACTCGTTCATAACCACCCTCATGAGGCAACCGAGCAGTAGATGGAGTCTGGACATACATGGCAGCAAGCGACATAGTAGCGATAGACGGCGACAAGGGCATGCCTGGCAGCTCCTCATCTTGAAACAAATATTGATGAGTGTTCAGTAAATTTGCAACAAGTGAAATAGTGAGAGGAGTGTCTTTGGTTGTTAGGGATGACACCAAAGCTCGGTACTCTGGTCACTGCCCCCTAAAGATGTGAAGATTCTACTCATCGAGTCCCACTAGCTGTCCAGCTTGTACCGCAACTGCTCAACAAGGATTTGAGCTCACCCTAGCTAGGTAATCAACCGATGAAGACTCTCCTTGGCGTAGGTTTTGTAACTGAGACAGTAGGCTTAGCGAACGGGCATGCGAGGTTGATCCAATGGCTGTTTCGATGGCAAGCCAAACCAACCGAGAGGTCTCAAATCCAATTGCTAAGTATAGAACATCCTCAGCCAAACAAGAAATCAACATGCTCAAGATGGATTGGTTTTGCTGAATCCACTAAGTGTAAGCAACATTCGGAACCAGAGGTGTGGCGCGAAGTCGACACAACGAACTCCAGATGACAAGGGTTTGAACCATCAACAAGCCCATACAAATCTAGTTGTACAAAAATGGAACCAATTGTGCCTTCCAGAACAAAAATTTGTAGCAGTGAGCTTGATGGAGACTTAGTGATGAGCATGATGCAACATATTCGGAGCAGGCACCAGTTGAGCAGAAAAGATCTCGATCACCGTGCGACTCGATGAAATTGTCTGACCATCATTAACACCAGCAGAAGCATTAACATTGGCCATCAAATCGATAACGAAGTAATACTAGATGAGAGTTTAGATAAAGGACTGAGTCTGTGTATTTTTAAATAATCTGAATACGAGTAGATTACAAAGAAAGAGAATATATACAAGCAGAGTCCTATTACAAACATAATAGACTCAAAAGAGTCCTGAAGTAAATAATATACTAATAGGAATCATTATAAGCACTTTATATACCTCCAAATAAGAGTCTTGCTTCTATATTATAAAACACCATATCCTCTTTTATTCTTCTAGCAATAATATTGTCATTCTACCATTTTAAATATCTATTTGACTGGTTATTCCTTTAAATTTCATCTTGAGTTAATCCCTCAATTTATATTGAGTAGAGATATTGAGTTGATCAAATAATTGGCTTGATAATCTCAAAGTTCCAATTCAAGTTCAACTTCCTGTTGGAGTGAGTTGGTCAACTATGAACAATTTAAATTGGTTTAAAGGTGAATTTCACTTAGAGTGTACATTTGGGGTGTGTTTGGTTCTAACATGGGAATTGGATCATGGATTCTGTGATTTCTATCATTCCATAATATATATAATTTCTGATTTATAATTATATATATAATTACACTGAGTTACTGAGTACTGTCTAATCCATTCTATTAACAGAGATAGAAAGTGAAAGAAAAAAAAGAACAAAAAATCGTGGTTGTGGAGCTGTTTGTGATAAAGCTGAAGACTGAGAAATTTTTTTTGAAAAAGTTCATCAGCTTTTGTTGTTTTGTTATACACAATTTTTAAAATTGTTTTATATAGTGTTACCTAAAAAACATTTATCTGGAAGTGAAAAAAAAAAAAAAAAACAAGTTGAGCAGCTAATAGAATCACAAAGAGAAGTTATACATAAATTTTTCAAAAAATCATAATCATCTAATGAAAATTTAAAACAGTCTAAAGAAAATTTAAATGACAAAGGCCATGATAATGAGGGTATAGGCAATTTGAGTGATGATGATAATTTACCAAATGAATGTAATGTTGAAAATTAGTTTTTCATATAGGGTCCATTTTTTTTTTTTAATTTTGCCCAGGACTCTAAAATGTTTAGACCAGCCCTGAAAAATGTGTATAACTTTTATTCCCATTCCTTGTGTCTAACGTAACCCCATGAACCAAATATACCCTTGGAGACCTTTCCGTAAATAAAATGATATTAAAATTCATCATTAAATATACGCATAACATTATTTGTCACATAATTCAATATGATTTTATTTAATAATCTATAATGCATTGCCCACTTCATAGACCATTAAATCTTATGCCATATCTGATATCACCCATATGTTATTGGCCTATATATGACTATGTTGGTACATTTTAACTTACTTTTACTGAAAGAATAAGATTTGATATACTGATTGACATTGATATCGAGTTGTATTACTTCCTTCACTTAGATAAATATGTTTAGTTATATTATATTGTGATATGGAATTACGTTAGAGCTAACACAGCACATTGAAATTTTCTTTTTTTTCAAATTTTATGTCATGTAATAGAAAGGTTGAGGGCAAAAAAGGAAAAAATGAAAATAAAAAAAAGGTCGCTGAGGCCATTTATACAGAGTGCAACAACGCGAGCTTGCAAATAAATAAATAAATATATATATATATATATATATATATATATATATATATATACTTATTTATTTATTTATTTATTTATTTATTTATTTATTTATTTGATGAGTCGCACAAAAATTCAAATTTTATACAATTACAATTACATGATTGTTATTTTTCTCTCTACTCTCACATTTTTATTTTACATAAACTTAAAACTTGAAAAAAAAAAAAAAAAACCCTAGAATATACTTCTATGGATGCTGTTATATATACATACTGACAGAGACACAGAGTACTTATTTATATTAATGCGCAATTAATTATAGATTTAAGGATGGTCCTGTGTTGTTAATTAGCAGCATTCAAAATGACAAAATGACAGACGCTGAAGCATGTGCCTAGTGGCTATTGGGCTAGAGAGGAGTCACATGTTGGCATATTAAGCAGCTTCCGCATAAACCTAGCTAACCACCTACCTACACCAATCTACCCACTGTAACATATTCTCTTAACATGCATGCATACTTTTTTATTAAATTATTTCCCATATTGTATATACTATATAGTATAGGTGCCAGCTACCTAGCTAATTATTTTATAATTGCTAAAGTCTCAATTATAATAATAATATTAATTAATTACAATACCTAATACTCTAGTTAGGATTACTTTAGAGGGTAATGTATCATGTGTCCAGAGAGGGAAGAACGGTAAACTTCCTTTTAAACAACTCTTTGTTTTTCACTTATTTATTTTTTAATTTAGAAAACAGTCCATTCTAAATAGACATTTTATATCTCTTCTTTTGTTTGATTAGAGTAATTTAGTGATATAAGAAATTGAAAATAGTAAAATAAAATATGTGAACAATATGGGTGAAACTAGGTAGCAAACGTAACCTGGTTTGGGTATTTTTAATATGTCAAATTATGCGATGAACAAGGGTCACCTTACATTATAAATTTTGCGATAGATTTAATTAATCGGGGTGTCCCGAATCATTAAATTCAATAAATAAAGAAAGGCTACCGAATAATGATTCGATAGAAAAGACAATTAATAATTGTCGCAGAGACAATTCTTGTATTGATAATAATGTAAGATCATTACAAAGGTGTTTGAATCAGACCATATAGCAATGATAACCATGTCTTAACAAGACATTTAAGTAGCTATTTATACCATAACCTCCTAACCACCAGCCTAAAAAGGATGAACTAGTTACAACCACCTCATGCTAAACTCACAGTGGACCACAAGACTAAGTCAAGGCTTATTATGTTGGGCCTAAAGACGGGCTTAAGGCTCTCCTTGGGCCACTCAAGCCATCTTCTTGGATCCCGAGCGATGGGCTCATAGATCCCCGGGTCCCTATTATTGGATCATCTCCAATATATCCATCACCTTGATCCAAAAATAACCTTCAGATGTACCTGCATAACAATTTTTGTACCTGTAACTATTATATTATGTGTCAGCAATTATCAAGTTATTTGTTGACATGTACAAAAATTGTTAACTGCATATACAAAATGTGTTAACTGAAGCTACATAATTTTTGTATCAGAATTCACAATACAATATGAACCATGGTCCATGATATACCAATTGTTTTAATATATGATCAAGTCAAATAAATATGTTTTACAATTCAATGACCTCAGCCCAATTAATACTCATAAATGGGCTCATAAAGAACTTATACCAGGCCTAAAAATTTTGAGCCCATGCTGGTGATGCTGCTAGTTAGTAACGCCTAGATAATATATTATATATACTCTTTTCGTTGCTCGGCCCTCCGTAGACATGTCAATAACGGCCCCCTCGGCCCAGCGGTACGGGAAATTATACTATGCACCACGGTGCACATAGCAATGTGCACCCTGTACGTAAACGACGTCGTTTTGAACATTGTAAATTAATTATCCGTTTTTTTTGGAAATCACGTTTCGCGGTTCGACCGGTGTCTGTATTTATGTTAATATTCTGTGTATTCCAGGCAATCATTCTGTGTATTCTAGGCAACCGTTCTGTGTATTCATGTTAGTAACACATGTTGTGATGTGTTTGTGCATTCGAATGTTTAGGAGGATGAATTATGTGTATTTTGTGTCAATATTCTGTGTATCCATGTTATTAACACAGGTTGTGATGTGTTTGTGCATTCGAATGTTAGGAGGATGAATTCTGCGTATTTTGTGTCAATATTCTGTGTATTCTGGGCAACCCTTCTGTGTATTCTAGGCAAACGTTCTGTGTATTCTAGATAATGATTATGTGTATTATAGATAATGAATTCCCTGGAGTCATTCGCGTCCGCGTCCACTAACCTCTGTGTATTTTGTGTCAATATTCTGTGTATTCTGAGCAAACATTCTGTGTATTCTAGGCCAACATTCTGTGTATTCTAGATAATGATGATGTGTATTATAGATAATGAATTATATTCCCTGGAGTCATTCGTGTCCACGTCCTTTAACATCGAAACGACGTCGTTTACGTTCGTGGTGCACATTGCTATGTGCACCGTGGTGCAGGGTATAACGATTGTACGGGCCACCCACCCCGCCTTAAAAAATATTGGTAAATTTCAATCCCTAAACTAAAGTCACTAAACTATCCAACATTCAATATATCTACATCTACATACAATATATATATATATATATATATATATATATATATATATATATAATCTTAATTACATACAATCTTAATAAGAAACAATAATGTTAGGGTTATAATGAGAAGAAAAAAATATTGGTGTAATTATTTACTTAAACGAATGGTTCATATTATTTTGATTTTAATAATCTATTATGATTTTCCTTATTTACCCTCTCTTATATTATTTTCTTCCCTTAAATAACCTCACATTCCGTTAAGTTTTAACTTTAGTAACGGAATATTCCGTTAACTTTTAACTTACCCATTAATTTCTATAAGTGCGGTCTTAGGTTCGAATCTCATCCTAATTAGAGTTGGTATACTTGTTAAACATATACTAAGAATATGTTAGAGTATATATACTAAAAATTATGCATTTCTTTAATTTAGATGTTTACAATGTCTTTATTAAAAAAATCATTATCAAAAATATTAAATACGAGATATAATTTAATTAGTTATATTGTCTTTATTTTCTACAATAAAAATTATTTGTTATCAAAAAAATTTAAAAAAAAGATATAATTTCATTAGTTATATAGTCTATATTTTCTACAATAAAAATTATTCATTATAAAAAAAATTAAAAAGTGATATAATTTTATTACTTATATTGTCTTTATTTTCTTATATTCACTACATTATTCATTGTTTTCTTTTTACACTATCTTGTAATTAAATATTCTGTATAATGTTATATAATTATTTACCAAGTATTCTATTAATAACATAGAAAAGAATTTTAAAAAATAGTTTGAAACTAATTATATTAACTACTTCGGGAAGATTTGTTGACAAAGAAGATATTCAAATAACCCAATAAATTGAAGCGAGAAACTACCCCGTTATATTTTTTGGACTACATCATTTCCAGTTGTTCACTTTAAAGGTAAATCGTATTTCTTTATTAATATGATTTAAAATGTATAAATTTTTATTACCAAAAGTAGTATTTATTTATACTCTCATTTTTAGACCAAGTATTTTGACTATCGTTTTTACAAAATTGCAAACATTTCTTTTAATGACAATTATAATCAATCTCTCATATATGATCTTGCATTCATATACTTTGAATTACTTATTTAAATAAACAAATTCAATATTCAATTACATATGCATAAACATATCTTATATAATCTTGTATTGATATACTTTGAAGTACTTATTTAAAGGTATTATCCTATTCACGCAACGGCGCAACGCGCGTGAAAAAACTAGTAATCATTATACATAATAATATATACGTAGTAATATTGCTTCAAAAATATACGTAGTAATTTAATATATTATGTATTTTTTTTGACAAAAATATACTATTTATAAGATTTAATCCCTAGACCACCTGTTAGAATTTTTAGCTAAAATGGCAATTTTGAGTGACTATTTTGTGGTACAAATGTATGTGGGATCTACTTCCGATTTAGGTCGGGTTTAAGTGGATTTGCATTCTTCGTAGTAAGACGGAAAAATTGATACAATGTACGCTCAAAATGGGTAATAAGTGAATGAGAAATTGATTCTCAAAATGAACCTATTTGTGAGAAGTTTTTGGAATCATAATTATAATTAATTTTATAATTAAGCTTAGTTAGTGCTTTTGTAGCACTACCGTGTAGTGCTTATGGTAGCACTAATTATAGTGCCATTTAAGGCACTAATTATAGTGATTTGGCACTAACGTCCAAAATTGAAGCTTTGGAATTCAAATCATCAACTCGGTGTATGGATTCGTGCTTGACGCTTCATGCATCGATTCGGTGTTGCACCGATTCGGTGCTTCATTGTTTCGGTGCGGATCTCAGAATTCTCGGTCACTCGATTATTTTTGAACACGGATCGTTATGTTTGGTACGAATTAGTTGCGTATTAATTTCGTGACTATTGATATTATTTCGATAATTAGTGCGATCGTTTCAAACGTTATTATTATCCAATTATTAAATTGGATTTATGATGTATTAAGTGCCATTATAAAGCTATTAATTCATTTCCCCTATATAAAAACAAGGTGTTGGGGCAGATTGTTTTTGTTCGCTTTTGAACCGTTCAAAACTTTTTGTTGTTTTCTGTCCTTTCTCCATCAAATTGAGTTTTGGTTCCTGGAAAAATTTATGCCCTACACTTCCGTAAAACATCGGAGTGCTCAGCTAGAGTTCTAGTTCGCCGAGCCTTGGATTTGTGTGCTCAAACTCCAAGGTCGTAGTTCGTTTTATCCTGGCCTGGGAGATCGACGACACAATGCTTCTAGCACCAACGAGAGGTGGCGAATCGGTTTTAAGGAGAGTGTGGTTACACACAACTCGGACTTCTCCTTCTTCATTCTTATTCATCGGTTGAGTTAAAACCTTCAAGTTAGAAACTCTCTCTCGGTTATATATTGCTATATATATCGTTCTTGGTTTCGTGCCAAGTTGATGGTGAGATTAATCATTCGTAGATTAAGTCCCCTGTACTAGTTTCGTACTAGTAGCGGTGGAATTAATCTTTCGTAGATTAAATTCCTTGTACTAGTTTCGTACTAGTTGTTAGTGAGATTATTTTGTCAAAATAAATCCTTAATTTTTGTTATATGTATAATTCGTATATATGCATGGTTGCGTTTAGAAGTTTATATTTCGTGTGTGTGTGTGTGTATATATATATATATATATATATATATATATATATATATATATATATATATATATATATATATATATATATATATATATATATATATATATTTGTTATTTGATTTTGTATCAAATTAGTGGAATTGATTTTTTTAATTAATTTCAATTTTCCGGGACGAAAATATATTTATATATTGTATATATCGGTTTATTCACCAATTTTTCCAACATCTCCCACAATAAAAAGATACTTATAACCACCTAAGCTACCACAACATATATTACTACTAAAACATTTACTATGCATATGCGTGTGTATTAAATACATTTAAATATGGACGGGCTAAGCTTGCGGGCCAAACAATGAACCTCTAAAACCAAAACCTACTCCTTATATCTTTTCTTCTCGTTTGTTTTGGGTCATTGGCCTGTTCTCCGATGTCAATTATCTAAGTTTTAGTTAAATTGCGAATCGGGTAAAGCCTGTTTTAATGGCTCTAAAGGCATTCCACCACACTTTAATCATGGGCCTATGGCCCAGAGGTTGTTCATGTTCGATTGTTAAGAATTTTAGAGTGTTCGTATTCGCTTGTTAAGGTTTTCTAAAATCCTGTTCGTGATCGTTTGTTAAGCGTTCATTAGTGTTTGTTAACGTTCACGAACATGTTTGTGTACATTCATGAACACTTAATAACTAAGCACCTGCACATGTTCATGATCACAATTCGTTCGCGTGAACAAGACATAATCTACGTTCACTAACAATAACCAAACAAACAACACAACTACAAAACTAATACCGTAGTACAAATAAAATAAACACACACACATAATTTGTTTATTCACATTACAAACCAAAGCAGAGAGAGGGGGGGGGGGGTACGGTAGTGGTGGACTTAATGACCTTATAATCCATGTATTTGTAAACATGTTCGTGGACATTACTAAACGAACACAAGACAAACTTGTTCACGATCTCTTAGCAAACGAGTTTACCACTGTTCAGACTCTGTTCGTTTATTAATCGAGCTCTAAATTTTGTTTGTTAATGTTCGTTTACCTTAATAAACGAACGCTTACCGAACACGAATACGAACAATTTATCAAAAGCTCTGTGATACGATTGCCCTTCAAATGTATCGATCGTTCTTTTCGAGCAAGAACAAACTCCAAGAAACTAAAATATTCAAAAACAATGTATTTAATTCATGTCCAACACTTATTATTACAAAGCTTTATATAAGTTGTAAAATAACTACTAAGCTTAAAAGTAGGATCAAAACTACACTAGTAGATGCGCATAATCAGCAAGGTAACCTGACAACTTATGCGTTCTCCTTGGCCTGTCTCTACCAAGTCCATGTTCTACATGTATGACACTTGTATCACTTTCCTCTGTACGCATGATGGAAGTATTACTCCCTTTGGTATGTGACACTGGTGTATCAATACCCCCACTTGTAGAAGACACCTTGTCCTCAAGGTGAAAACCTGGAAGGAGATCAGAAAGCACGTCCATAGGCACCCAAATAGCCTCGTCAGCCGGCAAATCCGCCTAGTGAACTAGAACTTGATCTTCAAATGATCCTCCATGAAGGACAGATCATGAGTGAATAATATTTAACGATGTTGATGAGACATCCTGAAGGAAATCAATTGGAAGAGGGGAAGGTGACGAATTAGTAACACCACCCTTGTAAGGTTTCAGAAGCGACACATGAAAAACAAGATGAATCTTCTTTGACAGTGGAAGCTGCAAACGATATGCCACGGCTCCAACACGCTCCATAATTTTAAACGGACCGAAGTAGCGAGCGCCTAATTTAGGAAAAGGACGCTTAGCAATTGACAATTGTCGAAATGGTTGTAGTTTAACCCAAACCATATCGCCAATCGTGTATTCCACCTCACGACGCTTACGATTAGCCATTTGAACCATTCGATGTTGGGCATCAGCTAGATTCTCTTTGAGTTTCGCCAGAAGTGCATTACGCTCAGTCTAATGTGGAATGACCAGAGGAAGTCGACCATACAAAGCCTGAAATGGGCACATCTTGAGGCTATGGTTGTAGCTGCTATTGTAGCAGAACTCTGCCCAACTCATTAACGAAAGCCATGTGGTCGGTCCATCACTCGTAAAAGCACGAAGATATTATTCAATTCCCCTATTTACCACTTCTGTCTGGCCATCTGTTTGCAGGTGGTAAGCAGTACTATGCCGGAGTGTTGTACCGCTAAATTAAAACAAAGTCGTCCAAAAAGTGCTAACAAAAATTGGATCACGGTCTAATATAATAGAAGTCAGAAATCCATGGTGTTTGACAACAATATCGATGAATAATTGAGTCGCCTTCTTGGCTGTGAAATGGGTTAGTAATAATCCAAAATGAGCATATTTCGTGAGACGGTCGACCACGACCACTACCGAGGTGGTAGGCCAACAATAAAATCCATCGTGAGCTTGTCCCACACTGAGTCCGAAATTGGCAGTGGTTGTAGCAGACCAACGGGCGCGCTTGTTAAGAACTTAGTTTGTTGACAAGTCAAATAAGAGACAACGAAATTTGCCACATCTTGTCGCATGTGTTGCCAGAAAAATAGCGTAGATAATCGGACCAAAGTACGTTTGATTCCAGAATGCCCAGCCACCTTGGACGAATGAAATTCCCGCAACAGGGGGGGCTTTAAAGATGAGTGTCAACTGGCAGCTGATATAGTAGCGATTGCAATAATGAAGGAACCTCCAAGCAACTAGTGGCGCCATTTTTGGATTGCTTCGGTCAAAGCCTGTAATTCCTTTTGATAGGTCGATGTTGATTGCCATTTTCCGTCCATTTTCTTACTGAAATAAGATATAGGGTTGCCGTGTTGCATGAGAACCGCCTCTAAACCAGTGCCTGATGCATCGACTTCTACTACGAAAGGCTTTGTGAAATTCGGTAAACTCAAAACAGGGCTAGAAGCCAATGCAGCCTTGAGAGATTCTAAGGTATCATCAGCGTCAAGACCCCACTTGGAAGCTTCCTCTTTTAGTAGATCTGTAAGTGGAGCGGCAATGTCAGCAAACCCTTTAATAAATCGACGGTAATAACCAGCTAACCCAAGGAACCCTCGCAACTGTTTGGTGTTCATCGGAACTGGCCATGAGAGGATTGCCTCAATTTTTTTAGGACCCATGTGAAGCTGCCCTTGATGAATGATGTGCCCAAGATATTCGATAGAATCTCGACCAACTGTCGATTAACACTAAGCATAGAGACTGTTTTATTTTGCCTACGAGGCGTAGCGACCGTGGGTTACCCGACCTTGTCGTTGTGTTAAGCATGGATACATCGCCAGCAATGAACTCCACGTTAGTGGGATCCTCCTAACCAACAACTAGTTCTGCGTCCATGTCTGGCTCTTCTTCGTCAGCAATAAGCAATAAGAAGTGACCTTTGCATCGGTGACCCTACGAATATTTTTGCTCACAATGAAAACAGAGTCCCTTATCACGCAGTCACGTATCTCTACTGCCGTGAACTTCCGTATGGGCAAGGTAGGAGTCGGCAGTGCATGAGGAGCTGGCATTAATTTCTGGCCTCTTGTTTCCCCATACAGAATACCCAGGGGTTGCGAAGTTGGAGCTGGCCGAATTGTGATCTGTGAAAAACTAGAACCTCTAGGCTGCCAATGGTTTTCTTCCGGAATGGGTGAAAGCTAAGTCTTGGGTTCCTTTGGTAGGCTGTGTGACATTAAGCCATTAATTCATTGTAGCGAGCTTCATGAGCTTTGGCTAACTCGAAAGCTGCTAGAATGGACCTCGGTTTGGCCAATAATAACTCCCGTCGTATATGTGGTTTCAGCCCTACAACGACATAGGAAATCAATTGGCTCTCTAACACTCTTGTCACCTTGTTGAGCAATTTTTCAAACGCCGCTTGGAAGTCTGCTACCGTCTCTATCTGCATAAGTTTGGCTAGTTCGGCTAGAGGATCTTCAAAATGCATGGTACCGAATCGGAGTTCAACATTTTCCAAGAAGTCGTGCTAACAAAAAATCATGGGATTTCATTTCATCCAACGAAACCACTCCGAAGCATCTCCCTCCAAATAGAACCTGACAATTTGTAACGGCTCTCGGGAATTTGGTGAAAATTAAAATATTCCTGTATCTTGAAGATCCATTGTTGGGGATCAGCCCCTCCAAATTTTGGGGTATCAAGTCTCATGCTACTGTGTTTCTAAACAAAGGAGTTTTCATCAGAAGATCCTTCATCAGTGGCGGTGGTAATCCCAGGATTTGCCCGTGTATATGGACCGTGTGAAATTCGATAGCAACAAAGTACTGCGACAAGTGCCACGAATCAAAGGTTGGACCTGCCGGATAATGAGTGACAGACAATTTTCAGAAATCAGATGGGACGGGCGAGCTATTGGACGCAGAACTTGAAAACACACACGCAGTCGCACCATGCATGGAGAGAGGGTAAGAAAAAGCATATGTTTTTGTTTATGAATAATATGTGAGGTGAAAACTGCTAGGTAATAAAGTGCACAGCCGTTAGCACTAAGATGCACAAGGGTAGTTGTAATACAAAGTTTAGAAGAACAAAGTTTAAGAATGTGGTCATATGCACAGGGTAATAAACTAGGCGGCACATGGGAGGTAGGTGTAGAACTACCTGAACAGATACATTTCACCTAAACAGATGCTAAATGCTAACTTCTAAAGTGCACACACTCCTGCTATGACATGCACATAACGTATAGACACAAAACTTGACCATTAATGTCTGAAAACAATAATACTAGTTAGAATGTATCCCAATTAAAGGAACTAAATTTAAAAAGTCATTGAAATTGCTAGGTAATAAAGGGCACAACCGTTAATACTAAGATGCACATGGGTGGTTGTAATAAAACGTTTAGCAGCAGAAGGTTAAAAACTGTAGTCATATGCACAGGGTAAGAAACTAAGTTGCACATGGGGGTTAGGTGTAGTACTCCCGCAACAGATCCATTTAACATAAACACATGCTAAATGATATCTTCTGAAGTGCACACACTTCTTATATGACATGCACGTAGCGTATAGAAAATGAACATAATAAAAGTTAAGAAATGGTAGTGATTTCACACTATTTTGATCTGAAGTGAACCTGGGTGGTTTGTATACAAAAGTAGACCATTAACGACTGAAAACGATCATGCATGCACACTATTAACTACTGAAATGCACACTGGTTTCCTGTACACATAATTGCAGACTTTTGAGGTTCGGGTCAGAGAAAATGACAATGCTAAAGTCCATCGTGTTAGAACTAGAGAAATTAATAGAGGAGACGGAGGACGTGGCTGTGAAGGAAGGAATGATTAGGGAAATTCAGCAAACAATGGAGTCACTAGTGGGAATGATGGGGACACAACAACCAAAGGAGAAGACTTGTCCAGGGAGCAAGGAAAGCACAAACAGCTAGCACGAAGATGAGTTTTGGGCAAACCCCGAAAACATAAGGGTCGTGGAGGATGTGGAGAGAGCCGCACTATTGTGGACAGATGGGTGCGAAATGCCTAGTTTCAGCTTAGGATTCACACAAGTGGAGAAGAATGAGGGTATGGAGAACATTGACAACATTGATCTACCAACAAATGAAGAAGGGCCAAAGGGGGGGGGGGTATTCCAACAGTTTTGGAAATGGAAACGGACCACGAGTGTGCACCAGAGGCAGTAGATGTTGCGGCGCCAAGTCGTGAAATAATAAACACCCCAGCAGAGGTAATAATGTAACACCCCAATTTTCAACACTTACGTTTATTACAATCCGTAATAATACATCAGCGGAAGCTTACATCTTATCAATAGAAAACTGGGTGCTACCGCCACACCTAGA
>CP025658.1:15252960-15295603 GCA_003576665.1 Ipomoea trifida | reverse complement strand
TTAGGTCAAACGGGTTCGAATACTAGTTCCTAAAATTATTACGGTTCGTGACCGGTACGTAGATCGCAGCTTAATAACAACTATATTTCCTTATAAAAATTCCTTTGAAGCATCGAGCGATCATTTCAGGAATGTCATAACTTAAAGACCTATTTTCCGAACCTCAAACTTATCGGAAAATACGAGGGGTTACAAATAATTTCTAGCCTAAATAATTAACAACTGCGTTTGCAGCAAATATGTATTCCTATTGCAAATAATATGGGATCATGGAAACGAAATGCACATACCATTGTCAAATGGTACTACAGAATATTCTAACATGTGTTCTTAACTAGCGGGAAGAAGAACTTATGCGGCCCTCCATTCGGCGCCCCGACCACAAAGGACTGAGGCTGAGCGAGAAGACGGGCAAATGGAAAAGCTATGCAATTACATAAGCCAAATTATGGGCATCAAGTATGAAGAAATCCCCCAGCCATTCGTCATCCACCAATGGATTGCACAGAGCGTTAACAATGACATGTAATGGATTAAGAAGTCGATAACCTAATTTATTTTTTTTCCCCCGCATGAAATTGAATTCAGATTTTGATTTCTCTACACATTACTATGACGACCCTTATATGATAAAACATTAAACACCCCACACGATGCAGGTATGAGGTGTTGTTCACATACAAACACAGAGTTGCTAGGTTATTGAACTTCACATCCCTACTGATGGAGCAGGAGGTATTGGTTGGGATCATGAACACATGGGCATGCATTTTAAATCACCGAGAGCACCAGAATACAAATGGCGCGCCAAGGAGGGTATTTGCATCACCCACCACCATGGTTGAATTCTGAACGTAAACTAAATAACAAGCGCACTTGTTTTGTCCATGTCAGCTAATAATGAATCAATCAATGCAGCTCCAAACTGTAGTGGCACACAAGAAATCCAGGAGACAAAGGTTGGTTTGGTTCTGTTCTCGGTTGGCTCAAGATTGGAGCCCTCCCCTTACAAAAAGTGGTCAGATGTGGACATGGTAAATGATTAAGACATTGCTGCACATTTAACAGATGCACACACATTAAATGACAGGTGCACAGACCTTATTAACCCCGAAGGGTAGGTGTACACGGGTACTGACCCAAGTGCACACATGCAGAATGGTAGGGTGGGAGCCAGCACCCCACAAGAATTGGTCAGATGTATACATGTTAACAAATGCACACACATTTCACGAAAGGTGCACAGACCTCATTAAGCCTTATGGTAGGTGCACACGGGTACTTACACAAGTGCAACTTGCACCCACCCCATCCTTAACTTTACTTACATTCTGCAGGTGATATTCCCAATACTCCAGGAATAGCACTTCTACATGATAAGCTTCGACCTACTTAAGATGAAAATTGAAATCATCGATAACTCATCCTATTAACCATATTAGTATTTACTTTATTACCTTTATTATATTGTATTGGTTTTATTATTCAGTTAGATCCTTAGTCAATAATGTACCTAGTCAATAGTGTATTAGCTTGGGAATAGGAGAGGCATACTCATATAGGACTCTCTCTCTCTCTCTCTGTGTAATTGTTGAAACAGAATACCAAACGTTCATCTAGTATCAGTAGTGTTAGGTCTTTTCTGTTTTCCGTTCGCAAAACTTATGGCGCAACCATCTAACACCGACCGTGCGGTCATCCAAGCCCCACTGCCGGCGGTTCCACCGCCCAACCCTGTCGTCACCACCGCCCATCACCATATCTCCATAAAACTAAATTCCCGTAACTATTTATACTGGAGAACTCAAATCATCCCATTCCTTAAAGGCCAAAACGTGCTAGGGTATTTGGACGGCAGCATGCCGTGTCCGCCTGCAACCATCGGCTCTCCGTCGCCGGCGGGATCGTCTGTCTCCCTGCATATCAAACTTGGGTTCAACAGGATGCATCCATCCTTTCCCTAATAATTTCATCGTTAACCGATGAAGTTATGTATTTGGCCGTTGGTCGTGAAATAGCGTAGGAAGTATGGACCTCCATTACGACGGCGCTCGCCTCCTCGGCTAATTCCAAACGTTGAGACAAGGGAACTCCTCGCCGACCGAGTATTTAGGTAAGGCGCAGATGATCGTGGAGGCGCTATCCCTGGCTGGAAGACCGCTATCGGCTGAAGAGCAGATCCTGTATGCTCTGCGTGGGTTACGCCCTGAGTTCCGAGCGATGGCGTCCTCCCTCACCGTCCCTGGAACGCCGGTGACACTGCCTCAACTCGCCGATCACCTTCAAGCCCAGGAGTTCATTCATTCCGATGAGCTCATGCCTGCAGAATCGACGGTGGCTTCTGGATCGCAGGTCTTTTACGCTGGGCGAGGTCGCGGTGGTCGTGGTGGCCGGAATCAGTCGAACAGCCGAGGTAGACATGGTCGCGGCCGCAACGGCTCTGGTCAGGGACGCGGTAGAAACGGCACACCGAGATGCCAAATTTGCAGGTCGCATGATCACACTGTCGTGACATGTTTCCGGCGGTACTCTGAGCAGCAGGAATCCCAGGCTCACGTTGCATACTCCGGCGAGGCGTCTGAACCGGCGGCAGTGGACGCCTGGTATCCCGATACTGGGGCAACCGCGCACGCGACACCGAATGATCACATGTTAGATCATTCCACCGCTTATTCCGGGGGTGATGTCCTGAAGGTCGGCAACGGAGCAGGTTTGGACGTTACTCGTGTGGGCCACTCAGTTATCCAATCCCACTCTCAAAAACTAAATCTGTCTAATGTGTTATGTGTCCCTAAATTGTCTTTACCTCTTATGTCTGTGTATAAATTTACTAATGACAACGACGTTTTCTTTGAATTTCACAAGAATTTGTTTGTTGTGAAGGATTGCAAAACACAGGCAATTCTGCTTAAGGGGTCTACTGCGGGAGGGCTATACAGACTTCTGGTTCCTCGTAGTCACTCCGCGTTCCTGTCTGCTAGAGCGTCTTCTGCTGTATGGCACCGGAGGTTAGGCCACCCACATAGTCAGGCTCTCAGTCGTGTTCTTCGGCAATGTCCAGTCCTTCCAAATAAATCCAGTTCGTCTCCTGTTTGCAGTTCGTGTCAAAAGGGCAAGTCGTCGCGGTTTGCTTTAGATAGGGTTACAAAAGCTAGCAATAATGTTTTAGATCTAGTTTATACGGACATATGGGGTCCGTCACCAATTGTTTCAAATTCGGAATGTCGTTATTTCGTATTATTTGTAGATGATTGTACTCGCTTTTGCTGGTTTTATCCCTTACGGCTAAAATCGGATATTTATAAAATATTTGATGTTTTTCGGGTGATGGTAGAACGACAATTCTCGCGTTCTATCAAAGCCATTCAGTCAGATTTAGGCGGCGAGTATCGCTGACTCCATAGGGTCTTTGAGTCCCTAGGCATTATTCACCGTCAGTCCTGCGCGTATACTCATGAACAAAACGGCCGGGTTGAGCGTCGGAATAGACATGTTGTCGAAACCGGCCTCGCCTTGCTAGCTGAAAGTTCAACTCCTTTTGAGTATTGGGACTATGCCTTTGAGACTGCCACCTACCTTATAAACTGTCTACCATCATCTGCTTTAAACTTTGAAACACCATACTACCGCGTACATCAAAGTCATCCACCATACACCTTTTTAAGGGTATTTGGCTGTTGCTGCTTTCCCTATCTCCGACCTTATAACCGTCATAAAGTCGAATACAGGTCAACACCCTATGTTTTCTTAGGTTACCCAGTTTCGTTTAGGGGATACCGATGCCTGGACCAAAACACGGGTACTGTCTTTATCTGCCGGCATGTACGCTTTGACGAAAATATTTTCCCTTTCTCTTTGCAATCTTTACAGGGAAATCAAACGGCGTCTCATGATGATTTTCCATATGGGGTGGGCCCGGTTCTGGTTCCACCTCATTCGATTCCTTTACATATGTCACCACCGGTTATACAGGAGTCTCGCCCACTCCCTACTCAGCAAACCTCAGCAAGTGAACCGCCCACCCAAACCACCTCTTCAGAATCACAACCCAACTCAAGTTCGGTTCAACAAGGTGGTCACGCCATGCGGACACGTCGCAAGACAAAGGGCACGGGAGAGCAGTTTTTTGCTCTCAATACCACCACTGATCCATCATGTTATTCCCAATCGGTTGGTCACTCACAATGGCGGGATGCCATGGACCACGAATTCAATGCACTATTGCATAATCACACTTGGAATCTTGTGCCACCTACGCCTAGCATGAATATCATAGACTGCAAATGGGTTTACCGTACCAAATGCAAAGTTGATGGTTCAGTAGATCGTTATAAAGCTCGGTTAGTAGCAAAAGGCTTCAACCAGGTAGCCGGTGAAGACTTTTTCGACACTTTCAGCCCGGTGGTCAAACCAACAACTGTCAGGTTGCTTTTTTCGCTGGCTGTTTCAAACTCCTGGTCTCTACGACAACTGGATGTACACAACGCATTTCTAAATGGGAATCTTGCTGAAACAGTTTATATGAAGCAACCGCCAGGCTATGAAGATCAGCTGCATCTTGAACATGTGTGTCACCTGCAACGTTCCCTCTATGGTTTGAAACAAGCACCACAGGCATGGTTCAAAAGGCTACATGATTTTCTTCTATCTATTGGGTAATCCCCCTCCAAGACAGACGTTTCCTTATTTTACTACTCGTCTAAGACATCACGGGTTTTTCTACTGGTTTATGTCGATGACATAATTATGTTGGGCAATGACTCTACCTTAATCGACACTCTGTTACAGCAGCTCTCCTCTGTTTTCAAGATTCGGGACCTTGGGACTCCAAGTTTTTTCTTAGGTATAGAAACTATTGCTCATGACAAGGGGTTTTTACTATCTCAGAAGCGGTATATGGCATATATTCTAACCCGTGCAGGCATGTCTGATTGTAAACCACTAGCCACACCGGCCTCTGTTACGCAACCAGCATCACCCGAGCAAGACCTCTTTGAGAACCCTACTCAGTATCGTCGGATTGTTGGGGCTCTACAGTATCTCACGATAACAAGGCCAGATCTATCTTATGCGGTCAATAGGTTATGTCAATTTATGCATTCACCAACCATTATTCATTGGACCATGTTAAAAAGGGTTCTACGGTATGTCAAGGGCACGCAGGAGCTTGGCCTGCGTATTGTGTCATCACCGTCTACAGAGATCTATGCCTACTCGGACTCCGACTGGGCTGGTTGTCCTATAGATCGCAAATCTACCAGTGGTTATGACTTCATCGGGAAGAATCTCGTGTCATGGGTTTCCAGAAAGCAACGCACCGTGGCTCGTTCTTCTACAGAGGCAGAGTACAAAGGTCTAGCAGATGTCTCTACTGAGGTTACATGGTTGGTCTCCCTGCTGCGTGAGTTGGGCCTCCACTCCGATACTCCAGCTACATTATGGTGCGACAATCTTGGTGCTACATACTTGGCAGCAAACCCGGTTTTTCATGCTCGTACAAAGCATGTGGAGATTGACTACCACTTTGTACGTGACAAAGTAGCATCCGGTGATTTGCTTGTTAATTTTGTGTCGACACGCGATCAGATTGCAGACATCTTCACCAAACCTCTTCCAACACAGCGGTTTCAGGCTCTACGCGACAAGCTCAACGTTGGGTCCATGCAACCTTGCGCTTGAGGGGGAGTATTAACCATATTAGTATTTACTTTATTACCTTTATTATATTGTATTGGTTTTATTATTCAGTTAGATCCTTAGTCAATAATGTACCTAGTCAATAGTGTATTAGCTAGGGAATAGGAGAGGCATACTCATATAGGACTCTCTCTCTCTCTGTGTAATTGTTGAAACAGAATACCAAACGTTCATCCATCCAAGAAGGTTTCTAACAACATAAAATATCTGAAGGTCCCGGAGGATTTGGTGAGCATTATCCCCCATATTTTACAGTGAATTGGTACATTATGGAACTACGAAATTGAAGTGCAACCATGTTGTTTCAAAATTATATGTACAGGTTGACCTGTTTTCCACACACTTGTATGACGAGGGTGAAGTGACAAGAAGTGGAAACATTGCCAGGGTAACACCAACACGTATGTAAATGCCGTGGAGAGACAACCGAAACAAGGTAGACTGTGGAATCTACACAATGCGGCACATGGAAACCTTCCTCGGGTAGACATTCAACACATGGAAGTGCGGACTCGTGAAAGGTGATCGCGCATATCTACGCAACCTACGAATGACATACATGAGGGAAATGCTAATGAACGAGATCAGCGAACATCGAGTTTCCAACATTAAAAGGGCAAGAAAATTCCAGCATGAGCTATTCGCAAGCTATGTGACGCGAGGCAACTGATTACCGGCCAATGATGAACACTTTTAATGAAGACTGCTTTTAATTTTGGAGCAGACACAGATTATGACATTATCATTAAATTTACCAATTTGTAAACTGTAGGATATTAGTAAGGTTTTGGGATCCTGGACAATTGAAGAAGCAGTATTGTGTAGGGGTTGATTCGTCAAAAGATATTTGTATGATAAAACGGAAGGTCTGTGACTTCCCGAGTGTCGGTCTCGAAGGAGGGACGTAGAGGTGTGTCAAACATTCGGGAGTTTACTAGAATGAGTCATGCATAGGATTTGAGAGTGGTGAAGGGTGGAATTGCAAATGAGAGTGTAGTTCATTGGTTGGTTGTAGGTGTAAAAGAGTAGTAAAGTAAAACTGATTTTGGGAATATGTAAAAGGGGTAGGATTGGATAGAGTTCATGAATATTGCATAGTGAGAGTCTAAAGTCAAGGATTAGGATTGCTAGGATATTGTCTATTCAAGAGTATGTTGTCTTAGTCCTTTTCCACCTTGTGTACTAAGGGTTCTTTTGACTTAGGAGTGCCTACAAGCATCCAAAGTTCTAAGAGACATTTTATCAAACACTTAAGCTACACACTATCCTACTATTCTTAAGAAGTCCATAGGAACTTTGATTGTGTAAAGCTTTAAATCCTAACTCTAATCAAAGACATGAAAGAGTCAAGAGCTCAATCTCTCATCTAGATTGGCCAAATCCAAACAAAATATCATCAAAACAACAATCAAAAGACAAGAATAGATAATCCATCAACACAAACTCAGAGATCCAAGATATAGAAATAAGATCATCACAAAGGCAATATTCAATCACACAATCCAAATCCCTAGACTAAATTAGCTACTCATGATACGAAATGAAAGTAAAAGCTAATTCAATCCAAGAACAAGATAACTAAAATTATAGAAATGAAATAGAGATCACCTAGAGAGAAGAAGATCTTCAATCCAAGCTTGTTGTCTTCTACAATGGAGATTGGTCTAATCTAAAAACTAAGAAAAATGGAGAAAACTCTCCAAAGAAAAACTAAGAAAAGTGAAGACTAAAATTCTGGAATCCTCCTTTGAAAATTCATTAAAGGGGTTTAAATAGTCTCCGAAATGACAACCCTAGCTGAAATTCGCGCATCACGCCTCCACGCCTCCCACACGCGTGTGAGCGTGCGTGGGGAGCTTCTGGAAAGTTTCCACGCTTGCTCACACGCGTGTGGCCTTCCAGATTGGTCCTCCGGGCTCCGCTTTTGCCTGGTTTGCTCTTTAAGCTCATCTTTTGGTTCTATATGCTCCCGGGGCTCCTGTTTTACTTCCTTTGAACTATAAGTAGCTTCTGTGCATCAGTTAGTAATTTTCAAGCATTTATGCACATAATTTACCAAATAAGGATGCTATAGATGCGATAAAACACCCTAAAATGTGCTTGAAATAAGGGTATCTCGGAGTCTTATCAACAATGGATATGGTATAGAGGGTGACATAGAGTAGTGGTCGTAGGTGATATGTTTTTGAAGTATGTCATTCAGGGAACTTGTGTTCGCGGGTGCTTTGTTTTTGAATTTTGTGGAGCAGCAACAGTGAGCAACAAAATGTACCCACCAAGAACATGGTGACGATCTAATGTGCACATTCTGATGTAATTAGTAAGTTTTAATTTTCCCCTAAAAGCATAAAAGGTGCACACGAGTAATGACAGTAAATGCGCACACGGGTGAAAACGAATCCGTGGCACCCCAGTGGAGAGCATAAAACCAAATAACACCAAGAAACCAAAACACAATCACACGTGCACATAGTACTGAAAGTAAATGCACAAGGGCGAAACACCTTCGTTTACCAAAGAAATTCACAAAAGCAAGGAAGAATGGAAACTATTAACCAATAGGAAATGCACACAATAATGAGAGTAAATGCACATAGTAAGAAACAACACACATACACACGTGCACACAGTGATGAGAGTAAATGCACACAGTGATGAGAGTAACGAGAGTAAGTGCACACAATAATGAGAGTAAATGCACCGAGTAACAAACCAAACACATACACTCGTCCACACAGTAATGAGAGTAAATGCACATGGGCGAAAACGAGTGCGCGTGGCAACTCAATGGAGAGCATAAAACCAAATAACACCAACAAACCAAAACACATACACACATGCACACAGAACTGAAAGTAAATGCACATGGGCGAAACACCTTAGTTTACCAAAGAAAGTGACAAAAGCAAAGAAGACTGGAAACAATAAAACAACACTTAACGAGATAATATTGTTCAGTATTAAACACAAATAGTAACAAATTCCTAAAAAGGAAAAAGTAAAATAACTCCCCACAGTAACATGTAAGCAATGGAAACTACGCCTTGGCCTTGGACTTGGACTTTGCCTTCACCTTCGACTGTGACTGCACATTTGATTTTGATTTTGGATTTAACGGGCAATTACAACTGTCATGACCATTGCATTTATGACACGTGGCGCACTCACGAGTATACTGCGCGGCTTTCTCTAGAGCAAGCTCTTTTGCAGTTTTGAACTGCTTCCCAAACCCCTTGTTCTTAGCAACAGTAGGAGGGTGGACAACAATCTCTGAAGAGGCAAGCACCCCACCAAAGGAACGAATAACACCAAACTTAGCCACGGACGAACCCAAAGTATTGTCCGCATCCACAAATGACAGTTTCAACTCCTTCAAAATAGGAGATAACTCCGATACACGATCGAAGTTATCCCCAGCAAGTGCAACGCAACTATAAAAATCATTCCAAACCTCCTTCATGGCGCTCTTGCTAGAATTCCCACGCAAAGCAGAAGCATCGTGCACACCATCTATATCATAAATCGGACGCTTGTACACATCATGTGTCCACCGAGAAACAACGTAGCACGCCGGAATGGAGTCCACATGAGCATCCTTCAAAACAAGAAAAATATGCCTACAAAGTAACCCAACACGCTCAAACATCTGACACGAACAAGAAGCAATAGTTTCAGCAATATGAAAGACAACAACACACACAACACCATTTTCCCCCTCTAATTCAACGCGTTTTACATCATCATCAGCCGCAAACGACAAAACACGGCACCCAAAGCAACCAGCAACAATCTCTGCCTGGACGTCATAAAAAATAGTAATGGTATAAACGGAAGCAGCATAACGCTCAATAGCCAAAGGGGTCTTAACCACGGGCAAATATCCCTCACATACAGCATTGAGCTGAGCCTACTTATGCTTTTGACTATCAATCGCACCTTCAAAGTGAATAAAAAACTCCACTAAGCTTGCATGGCAATTAGTACAGCCCCCAAATGAACTATTCTAGGATTCGGACCGAGATGTAGACCGCACCAAACCACTCATAGGTAAGTCCCAAAAAACAAAGCAGGAATCCAAAATGCACGCAACTCGAACATCAACTGAAGCCACATATGCTCAGCAAGCCCATGCACCCCCATAATTTGAAGACATTTAGACTCAAACTGCTCTATCGCTATAGACTCATCCCACACAATAGCGTTAAGATCCCGACGAAAAGGCTGATCATTGGCAAGCACCGCCCGAACCTTATCACCCATCTTCGTCATAATATGCCACATACAAAATCGATGCCGTGCAAACGTGAAAAACCTTGGCACAGCTACCTGTAAAGATAGGTCTTGATCGGTGACAACGTATGTCGACTCGTGGCCCATAGCTCGCTTGAAATTATCAAGCAAACACACATATGAGTCAATATCTTCCTTCGCAATGAACCCTGCTGCAAACATCACTGATTTCTTGTGATTATCCATGTTAGTAAATGGAATGAACACAAGATTATACCTACACACATTCCAGCTCCGTACATTAGAAACAAAACAAATTAGAACCTAAGTGAAGAAGAACCAATAATACATTTTATCATGCAACTAGTGGAAAATCATCAAACGCAAAAAGGCCCAACTAGAGCCACTATTACCCTGAAAATACTACCCACGTGCACATGGCTATCGACATAAATGCACACACTAATATATATTCTGCTCAAACACAGCAGAAAACCCCAATGACACTAGAGATGCACATGAATTGGTGGAGATATGCACATACCTGTTAGTCTTATACGTCGCATCGAAGGACACAACATCACCAAAGCACTCAAAATTCCGCCGCGCAACCGGGTCTGCCCAAAACACACGCGAGAGCTGATCGTACTCATCCACATCATAGTCAAAGCAAAATGTAGACAACAACTCCTTCTTATGAAGGAACTTTTCAACAATCAACTATGCATCCTCCCCCCTCCCCCCACTAATATATGTTGGAAAATTGCACTAAAAATGGCATTTTAAGTGGCCATTTTGTGGTATAAATATAGGTGGGTCCACTTCCAATTTTGGGTCGGGTCAAAGTGGATTCGGGTTCTTCGTTCTTAGACGAAGTGATCGATATATTATACGCTCAAAATGGATAATGGGTGAATGAGAAATTGATTCTCAAAGTAGACCCATTTGAGATGGATTTCAAGTGTGGAAAAGCTTATGTAGCTTTGTCCCACATTGGTTTGGATTGAACTTTTGCACCACTATATATACAAGAGACTTTTTATGACTAAGTAACTTGTATAGCATAGATGCTCTCTCTCGCGCGCAGGGGGGAAGGGTGCAAATCAAATCCCAAAATGAGTTCGAAAGGCTTGAACTCGTGTGCGCGGGCACGAATGTCGTCCGAAAAATTGGCAGGCCTTGCGGGCTAAGTTATGCCATATTTTCGAACGAGTTTTCCATCTCAGACCACATGAGATCGAATTGATCTCTCGTTCGAGACATCTAATACACTGACCTCTCGAGAGGTAGTCCAATGTCTCGAACCAAGTCGCGTACGAGGGCGATATCGCGCAACACACGCGTTCAATTTCTCGCGGACCAATTTGATGTCTCGTTGCAGTGCGATGTCTCGAAGCCAGCACTTCTCGACGTCTCACGACACGAACTATGTCTCGAAGGTACGCAGACATGAACGATGTCTCGAACAGCGACTTTGGTGACCTCTCGATTGCGACCGTTCACCTACTGGATTCGTTCAGAAATGACTCTTAATATTACGGAATTAATATGATTAATTCCAACATTATTTCAGAGTTTATTTCTTGATTAAATGGATTAGTAGTGGGTGTAAATAGGTTGCTAGTGGGTGGAGGTTACGAATGGGAATTAAATGCCAGATTTAATGCAATGATCCCATCCTTCACTATATATTTGTTGTGAGCAGCAGGTTTGGAAAAATACACACACCAAGAACACACGAATACACTGTTTTCTCCCTCAAAACCCTGCTCATATTTCCTTCAAGCCATCTGCGTTCATCCCACGGTTTAGTTCGCCGGGTCCAAGTTTGTGTGCTCAAACGGCGGATTGTAGCACGTTTTATCCTGGGAAGCCTAGGCTGCAACGTTCCAGCACCCCGGGAAGCGGCAAATAAGGTTTTAAGGATAGTGACAACACGACTCGTGCTTCCAACCACCCCGAAGTCCATACAGTTCACCCATCAACTTCCAAGGCCACTCAACCCAGCGTGGTATCTTCATCATTAGTAATTGTTTAATCCTACGTGGATTAATTTTCCTTGTAATCTGTTTTGTTTTTCGTTTTTCCAATTTCTTGTATTTCCGATTGTCAGGGAGGACTTTCTCTAACAATATACTCCATTAAAACCCGCTTAAAACTCTGGAAGTCTACACCGGTGGCCCCAACATCAACATAGTCCCCCACCATCTGCTTATAAAATCGGACCAATATTCGCTCTCGCACAATTAGCAACAAAGCTTTGATCGCCCAAAGTCAACTTACGATTAACCCTCATGAATGGCTTAGCCGCGTCTGAGCACAAAGAATGTGTGTGCCTTACCTCCAAAGAAAACACAGAATACCCTCCATCACCCATAAGCATCAAAATGATTTTTGCATTACAACCAACCCTATTCGTAACCCGACATCTCTTCGGCGATATGGAAGTTTCACCAACCCCCTCACCTACCAAACAAACATCCTTAGTAGGTTGCTTGAAACCTTCGCGGGAACACACTAAATACTTCCTCAAAACCTTACCCACCCTATCCTTTGATTCAGTGCTACGACGAACATCAAACCCAACTGTACAAGCATATCGGACATAGAAGTCAACACCATCATCCAACTTGCTAAACCGCTGACCCACAAAGGGCTGGCTAGCTTCGTCACAAATCGGGATCCAATATTTCGTCCCTCTAGGAGAGAAATTCATGACACACTCATTGGACCCACCAGTCCCACCTGACAAACCTTCATCATCAGAAACTGATGCTGCTACATGGGAACACGGGAACAAAAAAACGGCCCACAATGTAAGTAAAAAAACATATGGGAGCAACCAACGGCAAAGAGTAACTCGCAACTACCGCAAACAAACATAGTAGACGACAACCACAATGAATAATGGAGATACAAACTCAAAAAAACCATACGCCAGACCAAAAAATCAAAAAAAAAACAGATGTAAAAACGGAAACTGTACAATGAGAGTACAGAACCAACAGCACTAGTGCATGTGGCAAGGGTAGGAAATGCACACAACTTATAACACATATGCACACAGGCGTGAATTACAGAAAACAAAAAACACCCCCAACGTTCTGCAGCGAACAAGAAACAGGAAAAAACAACCAAGAAAATAAAAATAAAAATAAAAAGCAACTTCAACATACCTCCATCAACAAACTCCATGAACGTAACAACGAACCACTAGCGCAAGAAGAAAACGGGATGGTGACTTCGGAACCGTGAGACTGAATGGCAACAAAGAAGAAAAATCTAATTCTACCAAAATTAAAACACCTAAAATAAAGCATAATATATGCATTACAATCCCAGACTAAAAATAAAACACCTACAATTACAATACAACCCTTAGTAATTAAAAGTAAGCACATAAAAAGGAAAAAATGATTAATCTCAACCATCAAATACTACAAGATGGGCGCCCCACAATATGTCTTATTTCTCATCTAAATATAATTTCTCATATGATTACAATTATATATATATATATATATATATATATATATATATATATATATATATATATATATATATATATATATATATATATATATATATATATATATATATAATGTGTGTTTAATATGCACACACACGTTTAGTTTGTTCTCATAGGAAGCTTGAGCAAAATAAGATAAAGATATGAACAGATACTACAATGTAATAGGGTCAGTTGTATTCAAAAAAAAAAAAAAAAAAAGATAAAGATATACTATCATGGGGGTTTGAACCCATAAGCTCCCACATAATAACAAAAAGATAAACCATCCAAACTATCAAGATCTTATAAACTAAAGGGTAGAAAGCTCCACTTATGCATGAGAGTGCTCTGGAAAGGGGGCACGCATGTGGTCAAGAATGAAGGCTGCCAGATGTCGTCCATTTGTCAATGATCCGCGAGCCTTACAACAATATAAATTACATTATACATTATCATCATCATCAATCTTAATAAGCGTCAACAAAGTTAGGGATCTAACGGGAAGGAAAAAATGTTTGTGGTAATTATTTACTTAAATGAGTGGTTCATATTATTTTGATTTTAGTAGTTTTTTTTTATATAATTTTCCATATTTATCCTTATTATATTATTTTCTTCCCTTAAATAACCTAACATTCCGTTAGTATAAACTTTAGTAACGGAATATTCCGTTAACTTTTTAATTTACCCATTAATTTCTGTAAGAAAGGTCTTAGGTTTTAATCTCATCCCAATTAGAATTGACATAATTGTTTAACATATACGGCAAATATGTTAGAGTATATTATTAAAAAGTAAGTATCCTACTCTATTACTCTTAATTGAATTAAATAAATTAGTAGTGACAACAAAAAATACATATCATTTCTTTAATTTAGAATTCGATGTTTAAAATGCATTTATTCAAAAAATAATTATTCATTATCAAAATATTAAAAAAGAGATAATTTCATTAGTTATATTGCCTTTAATTTTTACAATAAAAATTATTCATTATCAAAACTTTAAAAAAAAAAAGATATAATTTCATTAGTTATATTTTCTTTATTTTCTAAAATAAAAATTATTCATATCAAAAAATTTAAAAAGAGATATAATTTCATTAGTTATATTGTCTTTATTTACTACAATGCAAAGATTTTTACTATGGCTGCTTGTGCTATTATTTTATACAAATTGCTGCTCTAAAAAAATATGTGAGCAACTAACAAGTGCTTTTATGGAGTTAATTTTAGGCACTAATCCAGTCTGTGTTTTCTGTTTGATTGATTTTTTTTTATTATTATTTTATTCAATTTCTATATATACGTGGAAAAATAATATATCTTAACTAAGTGCATATACTCAGATGATTTTTTTTTTTTTTTTATAGTGGTTGGTGCGGGGGCAATGGGTATCTAAGTTTAAAGCTTTTAGCTTTTAATTACATGTTTTCTTCTATAATACGGATTGTTGTAATAATCATAATGCAAAATTGATATGCATGAAAAGGGAATGAGTGTTTTTATAATGAAGAGCAAACAGAGAATATAGACTTACTCCACTTTGGATACTATTAGATGTTGTCTTTGCAAAAAATGTAATTATAGTATAATGAAGCTGATGTTTTGGTGGTTGTTTGGTGACTGATACATTCAGTGACCAAAAGAAAAAATACGTAACTATTTATTCTTGAAAAGGAGTATATAAGCTTTTGAATACTAAAATATTTTGGGACAAGAATAAATGTCATTTTGGTGTGGAGTGCTGCTATCATGCAAGTAGACTAATCCTACTTGTTAGTAAAATATCACTGAATTGTTGACTAGCTGAAAATTTTTAAGATGGGCTTCCCTTTTTGTTGATTTCATTTCTTGTTGATTAATTTACACATGGAGGAATTAGAGGGATGAAGACATAGACAATGTGGAACTGCTGAATTGATTTTGGGATGAGCATTAGGTTGATGGAAGTGGAAATTGCTAATGGAAATTTCGGGACAAAATACAACAATGCTAATCTAAAAATCATAATAGGTGTAAACTAGATGTGGAAATTACTGATGAAAATGGTTGCCTTGTTGCATCCGTGTTTGGAAAATATGCTAAACAACTATTACTCTTAACCAGCAAAAAAGTTATGCAATTAAAACAACAGATACTACTCATTTTCTAACCATAAATACTCATGTTTTACATTAAATTAACATATGACTAACTATATATATATATGCATCTTGCAAGGTCAACAACTAAGAATTCAACATATCAATAACGTAACCGCTTACAAGATGAAGAATATATAATACAATTGAGGTTTCAATTCTATACACGACAAGGCAAACACATGGTATCGTATACCATAACATCATTGCACGAATCATTCTCATTCGCTAACATCAGTAAACAAGATGCAATAAAGACACAACCAGCAAAAAGAAAACAAAACTTCACTAAAGATAGAGAAGATGAAGACAATTCCGAGCCTCAGGAAACGCATACTAAGAAAAATTAATTTACTCTACTCAAATTAGTACTCTTTATCCAACTGTTTTCTTCCCGTTGTTGATCAAGATAGATAGACAACTTTAGTTAGTTGTTTATTTGTTTTTACTTATTTTAGATATAATTTAACTATTTGCAATTTCGTTATCTTTTATTAAAATATAAGCACTGAGACTATTTTTTTTGTCTTTTATTAATTTAACATTTTTCTCTCTCTCATTATTATATGAATGCTTTAACTAAATTAATGAATACTAATTTCAAAATACATATTGGTCATTAGTCTAAATGCTCACTGCACACATCATTCTCATTGACTACCACCAGTAAACAAGATGCATTAAATACACAACCAACAAAATGGAAACTACACTTCACTAAAGATGGAGAATATGAAGACAATTTCGAGCCTCAGCAAAAACGCACTAAGAAAAATTAATTTAATCTTCTCAAATTGGTACTCTTTTTCCAACTGTTTTCTTCCTCTGGTTCATCAATGATAGAGAGTCAACTTTAGTTAGTGGTTTATTTGTTTTCATTTACTTTAGTTATAATTTCCCTATTTACAATTTCTTTCCTCTTTTCTTAAAATATAAGAGATTTTAGCTTTTTTCTCCCTCTCATTATTATATTACTACTTTAACTAGTTAAGGAACACTTATTTTAAAATGCACATTGGGCATTGGTCTAATCGCGCAACGCGTGTGTGAAAACTAGTTTTAACTCATAAAATACATTATTCCAACACATAAATTGCATTATTCTAACTTATAAAATACATTATCTTACCCCACAAATTTCATTATTCTAACACATATAAAGTATATTACGGTGTATTTAACACATAAAGTATATTATTCTAATGCACAAATTACATTATTCTAACACATAAAATTCTTATCCAAAATTTCATTATTCTAACACGCATACGGAGTAAGGAAT
This sequence comes from Ipomoea trifida, assembly GCA_003576665.1. NCBI lineage: Eukaryota > Viridiplantae > Streptophyta > Magnoliopsida > Solanales > Convolvulaceae > Ipomoea > Ipomoea trifida. The sequence continues at coordinate 15,278,740 of CP025658.1, read as the reverse complement.
TTTTTTTTATTTAATATCAAAACGATGTCATTTTGGACTATGGTCCACACAGCTGTCTGGAGTACGGTCCACACAATAATTTGACATATTTTATAGGAATAAGGGTCAAATAGGCCACCTAACTACACACGAAACTGCAATTAGGCCATTGAACTCAAAAACAATGCAATTGGGTCCCTGAACTACACAAATTCATGCAAATTAACCCAAAATGACTTGTTTGACTTGATCTTCCGGTTACCAACTTTAAAAATAATATTTTAAAATAATTTTAAATAAAATAATTAAATAAAATTAAATTTTAAATTTAAAATTAAAAAAAGGACCCAATTGACTTGTTCCTGTTTTTTTTTTAAATTTTAATTTTAATTAATTAATTTATTTAAAATTATTTTAAAATATTATTTTTAAAGTTGGTAACCGGAAAATCAAGTCAACAAGTCATTTTGGGTTAATTTGCATGAATTTGTGTAGTTTAGGGACCCAATTGCATTGTTTTTGAGTTCGATGGCCTAATTGCAGTTTCGCGTGTAGTTCGGTGGCCTATTTGACCCTTACTCCTAGAATATATTTTGTAATTTAACAAAGGAAAAAGTGTCAAATTGGCCCCCTAAGTCGGGTGGATAGTGCAATTAGGCCCCCTAACTGAAAAAAACTCTATACAAGCCCCTAAACCGATAAAAAGGTGCAATCGAGTCCTAAATGACTTGTTTATCAGGTCAAATTCAGTTAGGGACCTAATTGCACTATCTACCCAGATCTGGGTCGCCTTCTCGCTGGAGAAGGTTACACTGTGGTGTCACCTTCCCTAGCGAGAAGGCGACACCACAGTGGTCACCTTCTCAACCGGAGAAGGTGACCCAGATTTGGGTTGCCTTCTCCGGTTAAGAAGGCGACCCTTCGCATTCTGTTCTATTTCTCCGTGACCGGCGACCGCTCGCCGGTCACTTTTTTGCCTGAAATTTCTACAGGAGAGTGGCCGGATTTTTAATGACCTGTGATAGCAGGTCAATTACTTGTTGGGTTTCATTGCTTTAAAATGAATTGTTTATGGATGTAATTGCACCTTTAACATTATCACATTTGACTTGTCCAACTCAATTATATGAGTTGAGTTCGAGGGTCTATTTGACAGTTTCATCTTAATTTGATACTGAAAGTACATTATTTGATATTATGGTCTATACAGTTTTGTGGACCATATATGTCCCACACAATAATAATTGGTCACTAACATTATCACATTTGCCTAGTCCAACTCAATTATATACTTCATCAAATTGGGCCGAGTAATCCAGCAGACCATTACTCTTAATAAATTAATTAAACAAATTATTTATTTATTGAGTCATTTAACAAACTAAATTAAATAAATATTAGCTCAATTTAATTAATTAAAACAATTAATTATCAATCAAGATCCGATAGCATACGAATCAACCCATTTAAATTTTCAATGCTAATCGTGTAATTCGTGTTTATAGGTTTATTATATTAATCAGGGCGCATGATATAATTTATTCATATAATTACCCGATGGAAGACCTTAAAATGTTTAAATGGTTGATTGGTGGCTCTGTAGTCTCTACATACCGCAATAACAATGAAGATTGTTGCTGATTCTCTAGTGATTCTCCTTTTTCTTGTTTTGTGCATATCATATGCAAATGGAGATGAGAAATCTCTCCGGGGCACCGCCGGCGGCGGCAGTGGTTCTAATGGATTGGGTGGTGGAGGGAATCTAGGTGGCGATGTTGGACCTTCCGGCAGTGGTTTACACATTGAAGGCGGCCTTGGAGGAGGGTTGGGAAGTATTGTAAACGGTGGAGTAGGAGGTGGGGGTGGTGTTGGTGTGAATGGTGGAGGAGTAGGAGGAGGTGGTGGGCTTGGAGGCGGTTTGAAAATCCTCGGTGGCGGCGTAGAAATAGGTGGTGGACTTGGTGGCGGAGTTGCGATTGGTCCAAAGGGTATTACGATTGATCCAATACGGGGTAGTATTGGAATTGGACCAGGGGCGGCTACATCTGGAAATGGCGGTGGCAGTGGGAACGGTTTTGGTGGCGGCGGAGGAGGCGGAGCAAACAACGGCGGTGGTGGTAGTGGGGGCGGCTCCGGTGGTCGCGACTAATTTACGCTACTTCCCTCAATAAAACGTCTACTGCATGTTGTTGTATGTGCTTCTGCTTAGAGGTGGTTAATGGACGTCCAAGTTCGCCCTCCAGATTGTTATCCTCTTGGGTTTTATAATTTCCTACTGCTCATACATTCACCCAATATAAATGTAAAACAATCCATGTTTCTCTTCTTGTATCATTCATATCTCAAGAATATATACATCAAATATTACAAAATATAGAAATAGAGAGAAAAAAAAAAAAACGAAAGACAAGAAATATATAATAAGAAAGAACTATATCAACTTATTATTCATTTTCAAATTAAATATATATAAGTTATAAAGAGTTCTAGAAAATTTGTAAGTAAAATATTTTATCAATCTTTAGGACGCGGACCATAGTACACCCGTCGTTCGGTGGACTATGGTCTGTTGGAAAAAATGCAAGCCATGAAATATTTGTGGTTCTCAATTATCTTGTGATTTAGTCTTAATCATAAGTTGGTATAAGTGGCCAAGATTTGTTAGGTGGTATGTGGTCATAATCAATTTCCCTCTACTATTTAAATGAGACTCTCTAGAGTTCAAGCACACAAAATATAAACTTTCTTCCTCCCTTTTGTCCGCTTCCCTAAGTCTGAGCTTTAGTCAGGATCGTCAACGTTTAAGCTAGTGCAAGCTCAACGTGGTTATTCTTGACTGCACCGTCACCGGACAAATAACGCTTTTAAGGTAGTGTTATTATAACACGGCACAACTTCATTTCCCGCTTGATTTTGTAAAGAGTGTCTGCCTCCGTTGACGTTGCTACCACTTTTTCCAACATTGTCCACGTACAATGCATTGTGGACCATGGTCACAAAACAACGTCGTTTCAGTAAGTGAGAGAAACGTCAGCCGTAAGTCATAACGGAGCTCCGTAACTGATACTACAAGTCATCTCAAAAGATAATGCCTCACATTTGTTTTTATATTATCGAATGAAACTGTAGTTATATCGAAATGTAACTTCAATAATGTATATAAATTGATACTGAATAACAGTTTCACATTTGTGTTTTTATATTATCGAATGAAACTGTAGTTATATCGAAATGTAACTGTAGTTGTGTTGAAATGTAACTGTAGTGTATATAAACTGATACTAAATAACAGTTTCACATTTGTATTTTTATATTATCGAATGAAACTGTAGTTATATCGAAATGTAACTGTAGTTGTGTTGAAATGTAACTGCAATGTATATAAACTGATACTGAATAACAGTTTCACATATGTGTTTTTATATTATCGAATGAAACTGTAGTTATATCAAAATGTAACTGTAGTTGTGTTGAAATGTAACTGTAGTGTATATAAATTGATACTAAATAACAGTTTCACATTTGTGTTTTTATATTATCGAATGAAACTGTAGTTATATCGAAATGTAACTGTAGTGTATATAAACTGATACTGAATAACAGTTTAACATTTTTTGGTGTATATTGTCCAATGAAACTGTAGTCATATCGAAATGATGTTGTATGTTGTTGTATTGAAAGGAAATTGCAGTGTATTATAAAAGAAACTGTAGTTGTGTTGAAAGGAAACTGAATAACAGGTTCACATATTTGAGTGTATAATATCTAATGAAACTGAAGTTATATCGAAAAGAAACTGCAGTTGTGTTGAAATGTAGTAACTGCAATTTTGTTGAAATGCAATTGTAGTGTGTATGAACTGAATGTGAATGGTGCGGAACGGAGGCCGTTTCAGCTGTCTGTTTTCATTAATCAAAATGACATCGTTTTGGTGCGTGGTCCACAATGGATTGTGGACCACGGTATACAGTAAAATTTGCGGTTATAAAGAGTTCTAGTAAATTTATAAATAAGATATTTTATCAATCTTAGCTTTATGACGTGGACCATAGTACACACAACTCTGTTTAGACCATAACCCAAAAACTATAGTACATTATTCTAACTTATAAAATATATTATTCTAACACATGTATATTATTTTAACTCATAAAATGCATTATCTTACCCCATAAATTTCATTACTCTAACACATAAATTACATTATACATTATTTTAACTCATAAAATACATTATTTAACTCATAAAATACATTATCTTCTCCCAAAATTTTCATTATTTGCAATACGCACACGGAGTAAGGAATTTTTTTTATTAAACATCAAAACGATGTCTTTTTGGACTGTGGTCCACACAATAATTTGCCAGATTTTATAAAGAGCCCGCATAATTCAATAATTATTGCGTGGACCGTTGTCCACACAGCTGTGTGGACCACCGTTCGAAAATGACGTCCTTTCGTGCAATTTTTTTTTCATTGATCCATTGCAATACATTTTTATAACTCATAATGTACATTATTTTAACGAATAAATCACAAGTTTCATTATTCAAACACATAAAGTATATTATTCTAATTCATAATGTACATTATTCTAACTTATCAAATTCAACGATATCATTTTGGACCGTGATCCACGTACACAGCTGTAATTTGCATGTGTAATTGGAAGAAGACAAATTAAAAACTTGTGTAAGACTGCCTCACGGGTCTTAATCCGTTAGATGGGTCGGGTCAACATAATTTGTATCATAGTTACTATTATGAGTTAATCTTTGGTTGGTTTTTATGACCCAAATTATGTTGATCCGACTCGTCTCATGGATTGAGACCCGTGAGACGATCTCACTGACCCGAAAGGTGGGAGCAAAATATCGAATCCAAACAAATGTCTTCTTTTCGTTTTAGCCAGCCTGGAGAATATCATCATCACCTACTTAACTCATATATTTTATACTTCTGACTTTATTATTCAATTCAAATAAGCTTTTAAGAATTCAAATAAGCTGTTAAGAATTATGTTCACACGTCTAATAAGATAGGAGAGAAATGAGATTCGGAATGAAGTTTATTACTTAAAAAAGTAAGTAAAAAGACATAATTTATCATTAAATCACTCTTCAAATCTCAGAGAGAAGTATAACTTGCCCAAACATATATGGATTCATGGAGTGTTTCGACACGATCATGTAAGATATATACCAAAAATTATTCATAATTATAATAAACATTTTAATATATATATACCCATCCAAAGCTTCTACACTTGGGGCAGTTGATCGAAAATGGGGGCAACCTCTTTAAGAAGTATGAAACTATGGATGCTATGCATGTGAACACCCAACTAACACTGAAACTGTTAGTGAGTTTAAGGATATTTGTAGGTCATTACGAGCAGGGCCAGGAAAATGAAATGGGGTGAGCACTACACAAACAACATATAACGTCGGTTTTTTGAAAAACAGACGTTAAAAGTGAGATAATAACATACGACGTCGGGTTATTGCCGTATATCTTACGGAAAAAAAATGAAAATAACATACGGCATCGATTATTCCAATGTCGTATGTCTTACGCAACAAAAAATAAAAAATGAAAATAACATATGACATCGATTATTTAAAATGCCGTATGTCTTAGTTGAAAAATAATAATATACAAGTCGGTAACCAACGTCGTATCATTGAATATATATTAACCTATACGCCTTCTGGTATTATTAATTAAGGAAGTCTATTAACCTCAGCCTCCATCTTCTTCTTCTCTCGGACATCAGCACAGCCGCACACCATCACCGCCGGACAGCAGCACAACTGCCCCGTCGGACAGCCTCACCGCCTCACCGCCGCACCTCCTCCACTCTACCAGTCTACCCGGACCAAATTTCCGTATCTTTCGCACAAAACTCTCTCGTCTTCTGCGTTCTAGTCTCTAATCTCTCATAGGGAAAAAGGGGGCGAAAATTGCAAGTAACATTACTGAAATTCAATTCCTATATGATTTCTGTTTGTTAATTTTCAAATCGATAAAAAAAAATGCAGTTTTCTCTACAAACGATCATTATAATAGTCAAGTTGAACTGAGAAAATTTTCACGGTGATGATTTCAAATGCGTGTACATCACTTGATGCAAGTGCGAGCCACTTTCTTATTGTTCTTATTATCTGTGGTAGTTTGATTACCCTTGTAGCTTTTTTCACATCGGCATTCTTCTTTGGTTTTACATCTTCTGCACTCTTCTTTGGTTTTACATTTTCTGCACTACCAGACTCTTTCTTCCCCTGCTCAGGATTTTTTACATTTGAATCTACTTCTGCCTTCTTCATAACTTTCACTACAGGAGGGTCAAATTCAACCTTCTCAAGTTTGATTCTTTCAAATAGATTTGCCGCATCAGCCTTGTTCTGGATATAATCCACCCATCTAAGCAAATGTTGTAATTTGTCTTGATCCAACTCTGAACTGGAACACTTGCAAGCTAGATATGTAGAGTAGTTTTTTGAATTTTTCTTAGTTTATGTCAAGAATAACACTGATTGCTCTCCCTTTTCTCCTTATTTATTTGGTGTGCAGTGAGTGGGCAGTGAATATTCAGCGCGATAGCTTTGCCTCGTATATTGGCCACTACCTAAAGTTGGCGTACAATTTAATGTAGGTGTGTAGTTGATTTCACAGTATAGTGTTATTGTATTATGCTATGCAATGAGTAGAACTCTGCTTTTAAATTTTATGAGTGCATATTCTTTTTGTTGCTTTAATGTTAATGTATTTTGCCTGATTTTTGTTGAATGGCATATTCTCCAGTTTACTGCTTTCTATATTCCTAGTGGGCATTGTGTTCGACTACTTGGACAATCCGTCTTTTTTACTACATGCTAACTGTTAAATAGAGTAATACTCTCTTGGCCCTACTTTTGCTGATAGTAATTTCAGAAGCAAGTATAGTTTAATTTTTCCTTTTGGTAATTATATTCCACTCTTAGCCTTACACTCCATTTTTAATGCTATTTTATATTGATTAATATCATTTAAGCTCATTCTATGAAAAATGAAGAATATTAGGTTGTAGTTTTCTCTCTTTTTGCACTAAGGCTGAGGAAATGAGTAAAATGTTGCATCTGGGCTGGGAGGAAAATGTTTTACTCTAAATGAAACAACTGCAAATTATACTGTGCACCACGGTGCACATAGCAATATGCACCACGTACCTAAACGACGTCGTTTTGAGCATTGTAAACTAATCGTCCGTTTTTTTTTTGGAAATTACGTTTGCCGTTTCGGTCGGTCTCGTATTTATGTTAATATTCTGTGTATTCCAGGCAATCATTCTGTGTATTCTAGGCAACCGTTCTGTGTATTATAGGCAACCGTTATGTGTATTCATGTTAGTAACACATGTTGTGATTTCATGTTAGTAACACATGTTGACATGTTGTGATGTGTTTGTGCATTCGAATGTTTAGGAGGATGAGTTCTGTGTATTTTGTGTAAATATTATGTGTATTCATGTTATTAACACAAGTTGTGATGTGTTTGTGCATTCGAATGTTAGGAGGATGAGTTCTGTGTATTATGAGCATCAATATTCTGTGTATTATGGGCAAACATTCTGTGTATTCTTGCAAACGTTCTGTGTATTCTATATAATGATTATGTGTATTATAGATAATGAATTTGCTAGAGTCATTCGCGTCCACTAACATCTGTGTATTTTGTGTCAATATTCTGTGTATTCTGGGCAAACATTCTGTGTATTCTAGGCAAACGTTCTGTGTATTATAGATAATGATTATGTATATTATAGATAATGAATTCCCTGAGTCATTCGCGTCCGCGTCTACTAACACCGAAACGACGTCGTTTTACGTATGTCGTGCACATTGCTATGTGCACCGTGGTGCAGGGTATAACGATTGCTCTATGAGAATCTTGAGAAAAGTCAATTAAAAATCTAGCTCCTTGAACAAGCTAAAGATTATAGTTTTTCAGAAAGCATGTGGAATATTTTGTTATGTGATTTAGTTTGTATTTAAATTTTTTTCAAAATCGTCCTTGTAGTGGTCAATAATTCATCTTGTGCTATAATGAGCTTGTTGGAAATTCATATGCACTAGTTGGACATTTTTACCATGATGCATACTACTTACCACTGCACTTTGAAGCAAGGAAAACCCCATCCATGGAAAATTGTTAATTTTGTGCTGGGCTGTTGAGTCTTTGGCATGCAATTATTTGATAAATTTGATAAGTGTTGCAGGTGTTGTGAAAGGGTAAGAGGTAAAATGTCTTTTTGCTTATTGTGAATGAGTATTACTATTTCATTCATTCTTAGTAGCCTGTTAGCTTCAAGCTTCCTGTGTTTTATTAATTATCCAGTGGAATATGTGGTGCTGCATTTGTAAGTGAGATTTGTGGAATCATGTATTTGTTTCTGGATTACAATGCCAAACTTGTGTGCAATGAAACCTATATTAGTAATTTGAATTTGATGGTAGGCATGCTTGGACAAGCTGGGTTTATCAGAGAAGTTCTTTTCATTATTGATAGTTAAAAGCCCTGAATGATCTAATCCCTCAAATTGCAGCTTCTTATTGATAATATCAGCAGGCCTGCCCCTAATATCACACACTTGTTGCTCAAGTTTGATCTTGATAGCTCTATTGAGAGGACCATGCTTCAGCCAAAATTTCATTATAGGTTCCAATCTTTCCCTCACTCCTATTTCTCATGTATCTTATGCTATGATAATGAGTTGAGCATTTTATTTGTTCTGTAGTTGCTTGAAGGTCATTCTTGATCAACTGGAAAAGCTTTTATTATGCTGAATTTGCATTCACTTTTCTATTTTCTTGAAATAATTCCATTTCCCTTATTTTTGTTCCATTTCCCTTATTTCAGTCAATACACATTTTTAATGATTTTAATGTTATTATTGCTACCACTCTGAAGCATGCATGCTCAGAAGAATTCAATGGTAATATAAAGAACTCGAATCATTATATTATTTAGAGTTGTAATTATATTATGCTTTCACTATGAATATAATATGAATACAATGCTGGTTTTTTTTTTCCTTTTGGATGTTGAGAAGTTATCTTCCTCTTTTTTGACTATTTGACATGTTTTAGACCCATTGTTTACTATCATTAGTAATCTTAATTGTTGTCTTTGATGCACATTATCTGTTGTTGAAGTTCACTATAGTTGAAATTGCAGCATTTTATGTGTATTTTTCTTTTTTTTTTTGCCTTTTTTAGAACTGTTGATTGCTTTGTCTTTAAATACCAGATACGATTCGCTGCGTTTTACAATTTTTTTTAATTAAAAGGAGATACGGCGTCGGTTTTCCAAAAAATCGACGCCTTATCTCCTTTTATTTTTATAAAATAGAGTTACAGCGTCAGTATCTCTAAAAAACCGACGTCGTATCTCTGTATAATAAAAATAAAAGGAGATAAGTCGTCAGTTTTTTTAAAAAACCGACGCTGTATCTCTACTTTAAAAAATAAAACGAGATACGGGACGTCATATAATTTATTTTTAACGTCTGCTAGAACTACGTCTGAAAAAAATCGACGTCGTATGTCCAAAATAACCGACGTTAAAAGGTATTTTTGTAGTAGCGGGGCGGGGGGAGGGGGTACGAATTTATAAATGAAATTCGTTATATTAGTTGACATTAGTATTAACCATACAATATCATTTTATATATCATATATGATTGTGTCGATTATTATTGATAATTATTTTTAATTATACTATGTGCAATAATATATGAAATATATAATTATATGAGTATGATCGCTAAGGTTGTCAAGCATTACTTTCGAATTTTTCACATAACACAAAATATTACAATAGTAAAAAATAAGAAAATAACACTTTTCATCCCTAGGTTATAGGGTACGTAAGTGTAGATCAGAATTCGTCTCTAATTGTTGGTATAACTCACTTTTCGTCCCTGAGATTTACTCTGTAATTGATGTTGCAAATTTCGTCGCTTTACTAACAAAACATTAGGGATGAAATTTGCAATGTTGGTATAGCTTATGAACGAATGGTGAGGATTTATCCAAAAAAATGAACGAAGGGTGAGTACAACCTGTTACTACAATGACGAAATTTGCGACGTCAATTATAGTTTAGGGACGAAAAGTAAGCACGACCACCAGTTAGAGACAAATTCTGCAATTATCCTATAACGTAGGGACAATAAGTTACCAATTAATTAATCAACTAATAAAACTAAAACATATACCTCAAAATGTTAGAGAGTAATGAAGTTAAATTAGATACTTAATTCCCTCGAAATCTTGACAAAAGAATAAGCTAATTAATAAGGAAAAATGGTGAATTTGATTATTTGATTGATTTATTTTTATTTAATGATTTTAGGCTTTTATATATATATATATATATATATATATATATATATATATATATATATATATGGGGTGGGGTGGATCCGCCCCTGATTACGAGGCAGTAGAAAGCTTTCTCTAAGGGAAAGACAAAACAAGTCGTATCCATTCTTGGATTCTGATGTCTCACATATGTTTGATTAACTGTTAAATCAAAATATCATTGATTTGCCAAAAATGAGGCGACCGCACGAGGCATCAATGTTGAATGATTCAAGTTATTGCAAGTATCATAAACTTGTCTGACATCCAATTGAAAATTGATTTTTCTTTAAAGATAAAGTAATGGAGTTGGCTCGGGAGGGGAGAATTGAACTTACAGATGTCATAGCAAGAGCCAATCAAATTTCAATCTCATGCAGTAAATCTACTTCACTGCTCATTAAGATGAACAATGTGAAGAGAAATCAGAAACGGCACAAGTGTCTATTCCCTCTTCATATCAAGTCTTATGATACCAAACCCGAGTATTGTACTTGACTTGGTATTAAGCATGCTAAAAAGCATCACACTTGTGATGTAACACGACTACCTAACCAAGTTATGAAAAGGTGAATCAAGAAGAGAGTGTTAAAGGGAACTATTGATAGGAAAACTTGCAACCACCATATGAAAAAAGTACGAGTTCCAATCACATTGGCGGATTATGTGCCGAGTGGTTCCATACTCCAACTAACCAAGAAATGAATACGAAAATTCCTCAAATCAACCTATGTGGTGGAGAAGAATGTGCATCATCATATTATACCACTATTTGTGATGGAGGCAATTTTCGTCAAGCTTTCTCAATATGAATTGAAAACACATCATATTCAAGGCTCCGCGGCACGAGTTGATATTGCCTCATATTCATTCAAGACTCCTTGGCACGACTCAAAATTGCCTTATATCTTTCAATCTTCTTAGCACGAGGATAAACTGCTTCAAATAATTTCAATCTCCTTAGTACAATGATAAATTGCTTCATATCATTTCAGTCTCCTTAATATGGGATAAACTGCTTCATATGGTGTCGAGACTTCCTTGAATTATACTCTTTCAAGCTAGATGTGATCTCATGTGACACATTCAAGCAAGTCTAGATGGGCAATTTGTAGACATGAAAATTTTGACGGAATTAAATTGGCTAATAATATTGGATCACATATTATTTGAACTTGTATATAAATTAATTAAATTAATCTAGGTTATTTTATTTGCCTAATTAATTTAATTATTTGATAATGATTTTGTCAAATTAGATATTATTACTTAAGATATTATAGGCGTGATGGATCATGAACCTAGACATTATGGTGGGCAATTTGTTGTTGTTGTTGTTGTTGTTGTTGTATTATTATTATTATTATTATTATTATTATTATTATTATTATTATTATTATTATTAAGCAGTAGCAACAGTAGATGTAGCAGCAGTAGTAGAGTAGCAGTAGCAATAGCAGTAGCAGTAGTAGTATTAGTAGTAGCAGTAGGAGTAGTAGTAGTAGTAGTAGTAGTAGTAGTAGTAGTAGTAGTAGTAGTAGTAGTAGTAGTAGTCACATGTCGTTCGGTGAGCCCTCTCTTATTGAGGCGAGAGCTATGGTTGCGTGTATGAGTTGGGCTTGGCATAAGGGTATTCGTGATCTAGAGGTCTAGTTAGATGCGAATAATGTAGCACAATAGGTCCAAGATGGATCGTTAGGGCGGGGTCCTATTCGACAATATGTCGAGGAAGTAAGATAGTGGCTCAACAGGGACTGGAGGATTTTCATACGAGTGATTTACCAGGAACAGAACAAGGTAGCCGATTGCCTTGCTTCGTTTGGTGCGCTCGAAATGGATGAGAAGAAGATTGATGTCACCTGCCCACCCCCCTCTCCCATGAGTGAAGAGGCCTACCTCGACAATTTAGTGCATGCCATGAGTACTCGCAGAGTGAGTGAGACTACCTAGTGTTCGTCTGCCCTGGGTTCCCCCTCATATTCTGATGTAAAAAAACATACACATAGTTTTGTACTTTGTAAATTGAATTGTTCAATAATATATTTTTTATTAGATTTATTGTTCTTATCTGGTATCAATAGACTTACAATCCATGGCCGCCGCCACGACGAAGTCACACCACCACCGACCTTGGTTGGTGACTCTGCATCTTCCTTTCATACCATCTCAAATATTTTCCTCCCCAAATACCCTACAGACAACCCATCACTTTTTATCCATTAAACTTACCTCTTCAAACTATTTATTCTGGAAAACTCACCCTGGGAATTGTTTCCTTTCTTCACGGGCAAAATCTAAGTGGGTACATTGATGGCACGTTACATGTCCAACTTCTTTCATTTAGGCTCCAGATGGATGTTTCGTGGTAGCCAATCCTGCAACTTAAGATTTGGTCCGCCAGGATTCTTCTATTTTGTTCATGTTTATCTCGTCTCTATTTGATAAGGTTATGTATGTTGCTGTGGGACATATATACCACATCCTAGGCCTTGTGACAAGCTATTGAAGCTGCGTTTGGGTCCTTCTCTTGGGCACTATTGGTTTTATCTCCCACGAAATGGTCAAACAACAGGCCAACACCACCGGAAAATTGACCATCGGAAAATTAGAGTAACCTTTCATCCCTCTTTGGATTACGAATTGCCTTTGAGTACAATGAGTCGCTTATAAGTGTGTTAGATTTCATGTGTCTCTCTTGAGACCTAGAACCCCTATTTATACAAGCTATGAGGGATTTCTCCCTAAGGAAACTTCTAAACTACTTTAGGAACTCTTTCCTTATTACATTTTAGGTACTTTCCTAATGTATTTCATCCTTCCTTCCATATCTCTCGCCTTCCACCGCCAAACTCTTTAGGAAACTTCCATAACAGCCTGTCTTGCCCAGCCCTTCTTGCACCGCCTTTCTTACACCGCCTTTCTTACCTCGGCCCCTTCTAGATTGGTCGGGTCCGGCTCGTCCTCTTCTTGCTTCCCTAGCCCGATTAATCGTTTCAATAGTTGTGACTCTCAGTCTAAGATCTTTAGCTGCCTTGTCACTTAAGGAACCACCAAGCATATTCTTTTCATTATCAAACTCTTCCTTAAACGAGCTCCACCAATCAGTCCATTGAATGACCTCTATCCGACCGAATTTCGCCCTGTCATCCTATCTTCCTTCGAGCCCTCTCTTCTTCTTTCTTGGTCGTCTCTTTCATCCATGCCGAGCTTCTAACACCGAGCCTTAGTCTATCCCCCATCAGGCACGTTCTCGAAGTCTCCTTAGTCGGCCGCAATCTTTACACTAGGGGGATTCCACAACGAATAAGTATCTTGGCAAAGCCAAGATTTGATTGGACTACTTGTTGAAGCTGGCATGACCGACTGATTGGTTTGGATGAATAGAGATTCTATCTGTTTAAGGGCATCCGCCTTGAGTATCGTGTATGTAATGGTCTTATCATTAAAGACCAAGGAACTTGTGATGATTGATCAACTCATTAACGATTATCTCACCGCACATCAGTACATCGATACAGAGGAGTTCTCTTTGGCGGCTCACTAGCTCCACCATCAGCACTTGTAGCTTAAATCAGAACACACATACAGATGAGTTCTCTTTGGTCGTGGAAATAGAGGAAGTCGAGGTTGTGGACATAGTCGTGGCTACGTTTTAAATTGTCAAATATGCAACAACCTTGGTTTTACTTCCCTACAATGTTATTGGAGATATTTAGGAGCTCACGTTCCTCAAGCAAATATGACTTGTGCTGATGATCTAGCCATTGCCCCAATTTCTCAGAACTGGCTCCCTAACATTAGTGCTACACATGGGAAGGGGTGAGTTCGAGTCTTAGTGGAGGCGATATTGGCTCTTTGTGCTTCATTTGGTTGAGAAAGTAGCTATGAACAGATACTACATACATTGTAACAGAGTCAATAGTACTAAAAAAAAAACATTAGTCTACACATCATGTTACTCCAGACTCCTCTTCATTACAGCAAGTGGAAGAGTACACGGGCAATGACACTTTTCAAGTTGGTAATGGTGTAGGTTTGAATATTTTTGGTATTGGAGACACTTCTATATCATTTCCCTCGCATTCCCTTCAATTACAAAATGTGTTACATGTTCTTAATCCAACTAAACCTCTTGTCTGTCAAACGTTTTGCCATTGAAATTAATGTTTTCTTTGAATTTCATCAATCAATTTTTTGGTACAACCATCTAGGTTACCCCATTGTATAGCCTTACACAACATTCTACATCATTGTCCATTATTAAAGTCATCAAGTAATAGTAGTACACTTTGTTCTGTCTGTCAACTTGGGAAATCCTCATGATTTTTCCTTTAGAAAGAGTCACAAAATCTATTTTTTTTCGTATCATTGTTTATTTATTTTATTGCTACTACTCAAATGTATTTACTTCTCTATGTTGATGACATACTAATAATGAGCAGTAACAAGAGTCTCTTGGCTTCCATAACAAGCAGACTAGCTGAAAGTTTCAAGATCCGAGATATGGGACTTCTAAGCTTCTTCCTAGGAATCGAGACAGTTCACAACATGGGCGATGATTTAATCACAACGAAGGTGCATGCTTAAAATACTCAAAAGATATATAATGGAGCACGTACTGCAAGCTAATCTCCACTCCAATTCACTTCAATTCATCAGCGAGCTAAGTGCAACAAACACATCTCAATCATGTGGCAATCCCACACAATATCGTAGTTTAGTCGTTGGAGCTAGCACTTCAATATCTAACCATCAAACATCTAATCTCTCATTTGCCATAAACAAACTCTATCAGTTTATTCAATCTCCAATCAATAACCACTGGGTTGCCCTAAAGCATGCTCTAAGGTATTTATTTCAAAGCTACTTTAAATTATGGGCTACATTTTATGAAATCAAACTCAAACAACACTAATGCATTTTCAGACTCTGATTAGGCGGGATGTCCTGCTGATCACAAGTCCACTAGTGGTTTTGCTGTCTTTATTGGCAAAAATCTAATTTCTTGGGCTTCGCAAACAAAAGACAGTTGCTAGATTCTCAACAAAAGAAAAATACAAAGATATACTCGATGTCTTAGCAGAGGTAACATGGTTAGTTGCTTTAATTAAAGAACTTGGTCTTACTATGCAAAACCCACCAAAACTTTTGTGTGACAACCTTGATGCTACCTATTTGTGTGCAAATCCTGTGTTTCATGCAAGAGCCAAACACGTTGAAATAGGTTACCATTTTGTTCGTGACAAAGTAGCATCAAAGGAACTACAAGTAAACTACATCTCTACAAAAGATCAACTGACAGACATCTTCACCAAGTCATTAACCATGTTCAATGACTTAAGGAACAAGCTCATCGTTCTCTCTAAATAACCTTAAACTTGAGGGGGCGTATTACGACTTTATATTCTAGTCACACTAGAATTCCTTCTCTCTCTATGTTATTGTGAATATACCTTTTATCATTTCTTATTTGAGTAGAATCTTTTGTATTCTTATTAGTACATTTCTTCCTATACTCTGTATGTAATTGGATTGTTCAATAATAAATTTTTTCTTAAAATTACTGTTATCATTAGATCCGATCCTTGTGATTGAGAGCAGTTCAAGCAATGTAACTGATGAATACAAAAACTTATTAAAAGAATGGAAACAAAGATAGGGGCATAGCTTTTGGTTCACTAATAAGAAGCAAAATGGCAGCGCCAGCGAGAAGGATTGACATGGGAAACCATAGTGTAATGTTTAAGAGAGAATCATGATCTTTATGATTTCAAGCTTGGCCGGTCAAAGGGCATCAGTGCACCAGAGCATGAAACCAAGCTACTCGATCCTACAATATTCATTGATAAATGTTGAAGCTATAAAGGAGCTCAACAAGTGTAACTATACTTTACAAGTCTGATGGAATCAATTGAAACATGGAAGAAAACCAACATCAATTTCCACGAGTCCTATCATCTTCTTATTTGTAATGATTTAACATTTAGGATCGACAAATATATGAGTCGACAACATTGCATAAGTAGAAAAGATTGCATCCAAATTACTTTATATTATTATTATATAGATACATATATAAATTAAAGACACTCTTTGCTTAAACATAAAATAAAATATACAATGCAAATCTATGAGATGTCTTATCATTGTACGCGGTGCTGCTGAAGCAGAGCTGCTATATATGGGAGACGTTCTTGCTATCAGATTATCGAGAAAAGAAATAGTAGAAATAAAAATAATAACAATAACAACAACAACACACCGAAAAAGAAAAGAACCCAAAGCTACCCCTTTTTTTTAATAATAAAATGATTGCATTTGCGTGTCTATGTGACAAAACTCAATATCGTGGGTCATCAACCTTGAACTTGAAGGGATTGTTAGAACTCGATATTGTACTTGTACAACTGTACAAGAACTCTTGTTATGCATTTTATATTTATACTGTACAGTACAATAGATCTATTGTGAATTGAATGTTATTTCACACATATCGTTTTGATCATTAGAACATATATATGCGCAAATACACAACAACTACACATGCATTCAAATACCAAATATCACATAATCGAAGACGAGTCGATCTTACGGGTCTGAGGTCTCAATCCATAAAATATGTAGAATCTAGTAAAAATTAGTAATAACAGAATTCTAGATATATTCAACAAGGTTGTAAAAATCGCGCCTAGGCGCCGATTAATTGATACTTTATAATTTTGTGATTACATAGCAAAGATCGTCGCCTAGGCGCGATTATGTTGTGAGAAGTGAAAGGTAAGAAGTGACAAAATGACTAAAATGCCCTTATTTTGTGATAGATGTTGTAGTAATAGTAGTAGTAGTAATAGTATTAATAATAAGGGAAAAGGTGCAAATATGCCCCTAAACATATCGCTAAAAGTCAATTAAGCCCACAAACTTTTTAAAAGTTCAATTGAACACATGAACTCATGATTTTTAGTCGTCTGACCCCTTTTCCCGGTTACCACTCCGGTCACTGCCGGTGAGTGCTTCCGTGGCGCGCCAACTAAGCTATTCATTAATTATTTGGACTGCCACATAAGATTAAACAAAAAAAATTAAAATTAACAAATTAAAAAAATGATATAAAATCACGCTGAGCCCTATTCTCTAGTTCTTCATCTGCGCTTTTTGATTTCATCTTCTTAGCGCTGCATATCTTCTTCTTCGTGACTCTTCATCATCATCTTCTTCTTCTTTCTACTAGTACATTGTTTCTCCTTCGCCTTCGGCCACGGTATTAGGGTGTAGATGGCATCATCATGTTGGAGCGGTTCACCATTTTCATCACCCTCAAAGTCAAGGCCAAATTTACAGTACGAGCCATCATTGTATTGTCGCTGTGGGTTGAAATCACCAGTATGTGTATCACGAGAGAATGGGCAACAATTTTTTGGGTGTCAAAGGTGGAAGGTACATGTATTACAATTAAAGGTTTAAAATTGTTATTGATAAGTTTATAAGATGTGAAGAAATCTCTTATCAGTTAGGTTTAAGTTAATTTTTTTTTTTTTTTTTTGCTCTAGTTTTCAGCAACATGTGTAACAGGTTTTCAATTTTGTGTTTAATGTTGTATTTGTCCAGGAAGGTGGTGGATGTGGATTTTTTCTCTGGAAAAATTTGTTATGGAAAGAGGAAGAAGGTGAATGTGATTCGAATAAGAATGTTGTAATAGAGTTGAAAAAGATGAAGTCAGAAATTATGGAAGAAATTCGGCTATTGCGAAGTGATGTTGAGAAAGGTTTTCAAGCTCAAGTTGAAAGGAAAAAAAGACAAAGAAACATAATAATTAGTTTTATAATTATTGTAGGAATTGCTGTGTTTGTAAGCTTGCAACAAAGGGCAAAATCATATAATTCTCTCATGACTTTGTTGTAGTTTAAGAAGATTTGATCTTTAGTTTATTTTTGTTGTTATATGAATGTATGTTACCAGTTAAGCCATGTATTGGATGTTGAATATAATGAAGTTTGTAGTTTTTGTTGTTGATGCAGAAGTATCATATGGCTAGATGATTTAACTATTAGTATTACTACTACTAGTCAAGAAGTGTCAAACAAAAAGATGTTGGATAAAAACTGTATTAAACATTGTAGATTCAATGTACAAGTTCATGATTACAATCTGCCAACATGCCCTTATAGCATATTCAACATGCCCTATACAATCTGCCAAAATGCTGCCAACACCACAACAGATTAAAAAAAATGCCCTTTACAATCTGCCAACACCACAACAGATTCAAAAAAGATTACAATCCACCGAGGTTCATAGATATTACAATCTGCCAACAAGTTCATACAGCAGATTCAAAAAAAAACCTAGGTTCATACATATTACAAATCTGCCAACAAGTTCATACAGCAGATTCAAAAAAAACCTAAGTTCATACAACAAATTCTAATGGCTACTTCATTGGTTCATTGATGCTTGAGAGGCTTGATTGATTGAGTTTGATCCTTGGTGAATGACTTGCTCCTGTGATTGACCAAGCTACAACAAAAGAAAGGAATATAAGCAATTAATGTAATAAGAATTCCAACTATAACGAGAACATAGTAGTAGTTGGACAACTTACATTCCTACTAGGACATTTTGGTTTATAATGCCCGAGTTCTTACAAAGACTACAATGCATCTCTTTTCCCTTCTTTGAAACGCTTTTCTTTGCAGAGGTAGCGGTAGTCTTATTGGTACTTGGTGTGTTTTTCTTAGGATGAGATGGACCTTCACTTGCCTCACGTGTTCTTTTTCTCTTTGGTCTTCCAGTCATTTTTTAGGAATTGGAGCTAGTATCTCCTCATTTTGTGTCTTTGGCCAGAATAGCTCTCCATTCATTGGTTGAAGTGGATGGGCGTAGGTCCTTAGATATGCCTCTTTTGAATAGCACGCGTCAATGTACTCATGAGGTTCCCTTCCACTATCAAAGATGCGCATATTGCATGTGGGCATGGTATACCAGAAAGATCCCATGCCCTGCATGAGCAGCTTCTACCTGTAAGTTTGACCTTAAATT
Organism: Ipomoea trifida; assembly: GCA_003576665.1. NCBI lineage: Eukaryota > Viridiplantae > Streptophyta > Magnoliopsida > Solanales > Convolvulaceae > Ipomoea > Ipomoea trifida. The sequence continues at coordinate 15,259,318 of CP025658.1, read as the reverse complement.
GTTGTCTCCCTTTCTTAATTTCATAGCCATCATCTCCATTGAAATCAACCTATCATGATGTATTTAAGTGAAAAGTTCAGCATTATATTGAACATATATATTAAGAAAGCCTTAAACTATTAAGCATATATTAGTTTAAGAATACCTTCCAGCCCATACTTTCATGAATATTGGTATTCAGCTTCTTCATGATCAATGGTCCATAATTTCCAGTCCAGCTTTCCACAAATTTAATTTTTTTGGCTATCCTCCGCATCACCCCTACTCTTATGTCTTCCAACATAGGGATAATGGGCTTAACTCTAGCTTTCACCAAGGTGCCATTAAAAGCCTCACACAGATTGTTATCCACAATATCACATTTCACAGTTGTTCTAAAGAAAGCCTTGCACCAAAATTTTGGAGGGTACCTTCAAACACATGTAGTAAATCAGACTTAGAAAATCATACTTTGAACTCAGATTTTGCATAACAAAAATCACACTATGAAGTCAGTTGTATTAAATCATACTTTGGACAGCTAAATCAGATTTTGAACACAGATTCTGCACAAGCAAATCATACTTTGAACTCAGATTTTGCATAACAAAAATCACACTATGAAGTCAGTTGTATTAAATCATACTTTGGACAGCAATGATTAACACAGATTCTGCACAAGCAAATCATACTTTGAACTCAGATTTTGCATAACAAAAATCACAAATCCTTGGGATAGCTAAATCAGATTTTGAACACAGATTCTACACAACTAAATCACAAGATGAAATCACATTACCTTTCTAAGTCAACTTTTGCCGTAGGGTCCATCTTTCCTAAGCATTTCATTTGTTCTTGAAATTCAGGTTCAGTGGTAGCCTTTGCACACATCCAGAAGTGTTTTTTCAACACTTTGCCTCTATGTAGTTTACTCCAGTTGGCGTGCACATGTCTTGCACAGTTACGATGCTCAGCGTCAGGAAACAACTCCTTAATCACATAGGTTAATCCCTACAAAATATAACAAACAAAATCAGCATAATCCAATGCTTAAATAAAGTGTTAGAAGTGATTTTGTATTAGTTAATTGTTTACCTTCTGTTGATCACTAATTATAGTCCAAAGAGAAGTATTACTAATGCCTAAATCTGCCTTCAATAGATCAAGAAACCACCGCCAAGAATCAGTGTTTTCTATCTCTACGATCCCCCAGGCTATAGGATACATTTGGTTGTTAGCATCTCTACCAACCGCACTTAATATTTCACCTTTCAACATTCCCTTCAGAAAACATCCATCCAACCCAATTATTTTTCTACATCCTTCTAAAAACCCATTCTTGACAAGTCCAAAACAAACATAGAATCTCTGAAAAACACAAGGACAATCAGGTGTTGTTCTATTGGTTTTTACAATAGCTTTGGTACCGGGATTAGAATTCATACATTCAGTAGCATAATCCCTTATTCTACGAAATTGCTCTTGAAAACCAGCATCTATTTTCTTCAAAACAGCCTTGACTGCCCTCTTTACCATGCAGATTCCAACATTCAGTTTCAGCTCTGATTGGATGTGCTTTTTCAGTTCTGTTGGTCCAATAGAAGGGTTGTCTATTATCTTATCCTCATACCTCTCTTCTATCCACGCTTGGCTTACTATTCTCAAGCTGTATTTTAGATTGCACTTGTGCTCCGTAGTCACTGTTTTAAGTTGAAAACACTTGAAAGTCTCATCCCATGATCCATGAGCTTGAAATGGACAAGGCTGATCACATGCAAGGGATACACGCTTTGGCTCATTCCTCACAAAATGGATATTTCTTTTTGAGTAAACTGCATAGTTGATCATTGCCTTTTTAAACTGTTTCCCATCATGATATAGGGTACCAACTTCAAGTTCAACTGACTCTACATTTGGATTGTATAAAGGGTACTTAAATCTACTTGTTGCATTGGTGGTATGCTCAAATGATTCTTCTACCTCTTCCTTCTCAGATTGAACACTCAATGGGTCTTCAGAGTCATAATACTCACTTTGCACATCATCTTTCTCACCACCTAAATCTACATTTTCAGTGGTACCTTCTGTCCTAGCCCTTCGAATTTCCTCATCATGATTTTCAGCATTACCACACTGAACATCGACAAAACCCCCTTCATTTATAGGACTTCTTTCCAAATCAGAATCTCCATCTTCATGATTGCTCTCCAAATCAGCTTCTTCATCACTATATTCACCACCACTAGATTGAACTTGGTCATTCTCTACCTGACTAACCGGGTCATTATCTACCTGAGTACCCATACCAAGATCATCTTCAGCATCTTCTTCAATATCATCTACATGCTCAGGTTCTGGTAATGGTAAATGTGTAACCAGCTATGCTTCATTTATCCCATGTTCAACATATAAGTCAATTTTACCCCAATGCTGACCCAAGTTAGCCATGTGCAGTGTGCTTCTATCATCATGCAATAACTGTAGCTCTTCAAACTCTCGTGTGTTCGCATGCAATAACTGTAGGCTCTTCAAACTCTTAAATTGTATTAATTGTTTGCTACTTATGTTATTTGTGTTGTTCCTTCTAAATTTTCATAAACAAAAAATTAAGACAATGAGATGATAATACAATTGAATACCTAAGGCACTAGCCAAGGTACATAAACTTATATAATACATAAATATTGATAACACAAGTGTATGTGTGTGTGTGTGTGTATGTATGTATGTATGTATGTATGTATGTATGTATGTATGTATGTATATATATATATATATATATATATATATATATATATATATAAGTGCGGGTGCGGGGCGGGGATACCTTTCCCCGCACCCGCCCCCATACCCGCGCGGGTATACAAAAATTCCCCCATACCCGCACTCATTACCCAAATTGTGCGTGTATTTAAAAAGCCGTAGGGGCGGGGATGCGGGGAACCCATAGGGTGCGGGTAGAATTGCCATCCCTAGATTTAACATTTAGGATCAACAAATATATGAGTCGACAACATTGCATAAGTAGAAAAGATTATTGCATCCAAATTACTTTATATTATTATTATATAGATACATATATAAATTAAAGACACTCTATGCTTAAACATAAAATAAAATATACAATGCAAATCTATGAGATGTCTTATCATTGTATGTACGCGGTGCTGCTGAAGCAGAGCTGCTATATATGGGAGACGTTCTTGCTATCAGATTATCGAGAAAAGAAATAGTAGAAATAAAAATAACAACAACAACAACAACACACCGAAAAAGAAAAGAACCCAAAGCTACCTTTTTTTTTTTTAATAATAAAATGAGTGCATTTGCGTGTCTATGTGACAAAACTCAATATTATGGGTCATCAACCTTGAACTTGAGGGGAGTGTTACAACTCTATATTGTACTTGTACAACTGTACAAGAACTCTTGTTATGCATTTAATATTTATACTCTGTACAATAGATCCATCTATTGCGAATTGAATGTTATTTCACACATATCGTTTTGATCATTAGAACATATATATGCGCAAATACACAACAACTACACATGCATTCAAATACCAAATAACACATAATCGAAGACGAGTCGATCTTACGGGTCTGAGGTCTCAATCCATAAAATATGTAGAATCTAGTAAAAATTAGTAATAACAGAATTCTAGATATAATCAACAAAGTTGTAAAAATCGCGCCTAGGCGCCGATTAATCGATACTTTATAATTTTGTGATTACATAGCAAAGATCGGCGCCTAGGCGCGATTATGTTGTGAAAAGTGAAATGTAAGAAGTGACAAAATGATTAAAATGCCCTTATGTTGTGATAAATGTTGTAGTAATAGTAGTAGTAGTAATAGTAGTATTAATAATAATAATAATAATAATAATAATAATTTCAAAATAATAATAATAATAATTATTATTATTATTATTATTCTTGTTATTATTTCAAATTAAAAAAAAAAAAAAAAGACAAAGGGTATGGGAGAAGGGGCAAAATTGTCTTTTCACCAACAAATTGCCCCTCCTCTCCACCGAATTGCAATTCATGGGGGTACCCCATGAATTGCAATTCATGGGGGTACCCCATGAATTGCAATTCATCATTTGGAGGGAATCCCACCAACCAAACACTGTAGTTTAGAAATTCAGTGAATTGAATTGCAATTCTTCCTAAACTACATCCAACCAAACATGCCATTAGTAAAAAAAAATAATACTCCGTATTACTAAACGGATATAGTATAACTGTATAAGACCCAAATTATCTCGATTCTCGACTAGTCTCACAGGTTAAAACAAACAGTCTCATTCGAGAATATAATATAACTAAAATAGTGATACTCATTACACACAAAGTCACAAATTACTATGGGGTGTTTGTTTATTGGCTTATAAGCCAAATTTTAGCTTATTTGACCAAGTTTAGCTTTTTGACCAATCAATAAGCTATTTTGAAGTGTTTGGTAAATGGCTTATTGGTCTTGGCTTATTGGGCCAATAAGTTGAAAATTGAAAAGCTAATGAATGTAGCTTTTTGTATCAGTTGGTTGGGAACAATGGGTATATTGACTATTTTATCCTTTGAAATTAATGGGATTTACTTTTAAATGGGTGGTGTGTTTTTTTATTTTATAATAATAATAATAATAATAATAATAATAATAATAATAATACCCTTAAATGTCATTTTACATTCAATCAGCTATTAGTAAACAACTAATTTACCAAACAGTTTTTTATAACCAGCTGGTCAAACCAGTTAACGCAATTAACCATCAACTACTAGCTAAACCAACCAACTATCAACTATAAGCTATCAGCCGTTTCCCAAACACCCCCTATATCTACTATTGCCTTATTACAGTGGTATTTCCCATATCTAACCTAAGCTACTTGCAATCCACATCTTAAAAGCTTTTTAATCATAGGAATAGTGGATATATACAAAAAATTAAGAACTTGGATCGATAGCAGCCGTTAGATCAGATAGGCCCGCACTTAGGCTAGGAAAAAGGCGAGTAGAATGAAGATGAGTGTATCGAATTGGAACCCAAACTTGGGATTCCAAGCAAGCAGAGTGGAGTACGATGAAGCGTTTGAGCTCTGGCGTTTGTATCTGCCGGCGCCGCCACGCCACGCCCTTCCTCCCGCACTTCTGACCCCCCTTGCTGCCAACGCTGCCGTAAACATGGCGGCAGCGAGAGTGAGCACAAGGACAACTTTGGCGACTTTTCTAATTGAGAGGCTTGCGTTCTTCTCCATCATTTTACCGGCGTCTCTTTCTCGGACAAGAACTAAGTTGAGTTGATTAGGAGAGAAAAAGAGATATCATTTGAACAGAAAATCCGTAGGTGTTCAGCTCACAAGAAGCTAGCTAGGTCACATGCTCAGGGACAAACCACCTTAGTCGCTTATTCCAACCACTAGTCAAATCCCTTCCTTTGAAATAGATATTTTAATACTACATACTTGGAATTTTAAGGTTTACTCTTTACTATACTCATCACTCAAAATTTTGATGTTGACATTTTTTGAAGAACCCTAAGATAAAAATAACTTATCATCTATTTATCACTATTAGGATTCATGAAGTAAAAAAGTTATGGAGTGTATATATTAAGAGTCCATGTAGTAGAACTCATTTTCTTGCGAGTCACACTTGTGTGAGATAATTCGTGAGACGAGTCGAATATATGATAGTCGTTTGTTACTTATCATAGAAATTATAGTACTTATTACATAAAAATTATTACCAATTTGAAATGAAAACTATTACTTATAATTAGATATTGCAATATTCATATGTGAAATTGTCATACTATGTTGAGAAAAATGGTATAAATGGCATTTTTAAGTAGCCATTTTGTGGTATAAATATATGTCGGGTCCAGTTCCGATTTGAGTCGGGTCAAAGTGAATTAAGAGATTAATATATTATACGCTCAAAATGAATAATGGGTGAATGACAAATTGATTCTCAAAGTAAACCCATTTGAGATGGAATTTGTGTGGGAAAAGCTTTAAATAAGCCTTTTGTCCCACATTGGTTGGGAATGAAGATTTGACGCACTATATATACAAGGGTCTTTTTATAACTTGCTAACTTGTATAGCATAGATGCTTTCTTGGCGCGCAAATCCCAACAGGCCAAAACAGTGACCACCCTGCCTCTTCACAAATCAGACTTTCATCATCTTCTCAATACCATAAAATATATATCAAAAAAGTAATTTAAACATTGAAGGAATCAATGAAGTGTTTTGTTACACAAATATTTAAACTTGCAACCTCTCATCATATTTCAATATGAATTCGATTTCAATTAAAAGATTAATTATTATTATTATTGTTGTAATTATTCTCTTTTTTTTTT
>CP025658.1:15208631-15249397 GCA_003576665.1 Ipomoea trifida | reverse complement strand
ATATATATATATATATATATATATATATATATATATATCTCAAGATAACAAATATCGTACAAATTTATAAAATTATTAAAAATCTAAAATTTTATGAAATCTTTAAAAGATAATATTACGTGAGTAAAACTTAAGACAAAAATTTGAAATTGAAATAGAATGTTTTTGCATGTTTGTAAGTACAAAATTCACTGAAAGCATTTTATGAATTTGAATACTAGACATTAGGTTTAATCATCTCAACTAAAAGCCTAAGCTGATAGTTGGACTGCACATATTATATTTATGCTCACACGCCCCCTCAACGTGTGCGGCGGATTTCCGAGCGCAACACGTGGAAGTCTCTTTTTGAGGGTGACGCGGAGATTCGAACCCATGATCTTTTGCATGGCTCTGATACCAAATTAAAGCATGTGCTCCATCTCAACTAAAAGCCTAAGCTGATAGTTGGACTGCACATATTATATTTATGCTCACAGGTTTCAAGAAAAAAAAACACTAGACTTTATATCTACTATACTAATAAGAGCCAAAGAGAGTTAGGCCTAAAATGGGTAGAAAAAATGGCGGTCAAATTATTTAATCAAATGGATGGTTCAGATGAATTATTTAATCAAATAGATGGTTAATATAATTCAGATTAATATTATTAATAGAGATTACCTAATTTAACCTTACTTTTATGATTATTCGTTAAGTTTTCCGTTAAATATTATATTCTCTGTTAATATTCCTTTAACTTTTTACTTACCCATTAATTTCTATAAGAAAGGTCTTAGGTTCGAACCCCATCTCAATCAAATTTGACCTAATTAAGATTCTCACTCTATTTTACTCTTATTAAATTAAATAAATTAGTAGCTACAACAAAAAATGATACATATGTTTGTGTTTCTTTAATTTAGAATTATGTGTCTACGATACCTTTATTTGAAAAAATTATTCATTATCAAAAAATTAAATTAAATAAGAGAAATAATTTCATTAGTTATGTTGTCTTTATTTTCTCTCATGCAAAGATTCTTTACATTCAAATTTATCAATTGATATTCATTACATTGTCCATTATCTTATTTTTACAATATCTTGTAATTAAATATCAAAGTTATAGTACAAAATAATGTTATACATTTATTTACCAAGTATTTTATTATTACTATGAAAAAAAATTAAATAATTTGAAGCTAATTATATTAACTACTTGGGGATTGGTTGACAAAGAGAGTACTCAAATAATAACCCAACAAATTGAAGTGGAATCACTCTATTTTACTCTTATTGAATTAAATAAATTAGTAGTTATACAAAAAAATGATACATATGTATTTCTTTAATACCATGAAAAAAATAAAAAAGAATAGTTTGAAACCAATCATATTAACTACTTGGGAGATTTGTTGACAATGAAAGTACTCAAATAACCCATAACTCAGCAAATTGAAGCGAGAAACTACATTTTAATATCTTTGGAATACATAATATTTTAAATTTTCAAATTTTTATTAATTTATTTAATCTTTTTTTCTTAAACTATGGATTTCTTTATCCACAATAACTCATTCAACAATAATTGTTGAACCAAATGAACCCCAAGCATTTGGAAAGGAAAGTCCACATCTCCTATATCATAATCTCATTGCATGACGTTGTCATCTATGCTACCAACAATAACCGAATTGCAAATAACACACTACCAACAAAAAGGAAGAGAACAAATAGTAAAGATGAAGACAATGACAATGTTACTCAAAAGAGAATTAAGAACACTTAGAAAAATTCAAATTAAAAGTAGTATTTATTTAGACTATCATTTTAGATCAAATATTTAGACTATCAATTTTACAAGGTTGCAAACGTTTATTTTAGTAATAATTATAATGAATTTTCTATATTATCTTGAATTCATATACTTTGAGTTAGATATTTAAATAAAAAAATTCGACATTCAATTACTCATGTATAAACTTCTCCTATATAATCTTGCATTGGTATACTTTCAAATATTTATTTAAATATAAACATTGGGCATTAACCCATTCGCGCTATGCGCGTATAAGACTAGTATAATATAAAATACAGAACCCAGTAAAATTTTTGTCATTGTTAATATGTATATATATGTACTGAAAAATATAAAATATTTAACATTTATGTAAATGTCAATAGTAAACTTTTAACAATTGATCGTAATAGTAGAGATCGCGACAGTAACCTATGATTTTACAAAGAAATGTTGGTTGGAATGAAGAAATATGTGGGTTTGCTATTGTTGGGTCATGTTTTATTTGCTAAGGAATTGGGATCGCCTTATTAACTTTTGGACCGTGGGCTCATTATATATATCTTATGACCGAATTTCTATTCTTCTTTAATATGTGTAATTGTATTTTTTACTATTAATTTAAGTTTAATATATTTTATTAGATTATTATATTCTTTGTAAATTATCAAAGTTTAAGAACTCATATAGTTATTTATATTTTTAAGCAAATACCAATTTTGGTCCCACGACTATTAGTAAAATGACAATTTTGGTCCACATGTTTCATTTCTACTAATTTTGGTCCCACGACTATTGTTTAGTACCAATTTTGGTCACACGACTATTGTTTTAGTGCAAAAATTCATCGCGCCGGTCACCCATCCGTTTAAAACGTGCCGAAATCTAAAATTTTTGAAGGTATTTTCGTCCTCTTCAATTCAATATCCCAATTTGAGCATGAATACAGAGATTTAAGCCCTAAGATTGATCACAATTCACAATTCTCCTCCTCAAATTAAGGTAAAATGAGGAGGAAAACTGTGAATTTTGATCGATTTTAGCACTTAAATCCATTTATTCATTCTCAAATTAAGATATTAAGTTGAAAATGATGAAAATACGCATAACAATTTTAGATTTTTGCACGTTTTAAACGGATGGGTGACTGGCGCGATAAATTTTGGCACTAAAACAATAGTCATGGATGAAAATTGGTACTAAAACAATAGTCGTGGGACCAAAATTGGTAGAAATGAAACATGTGGACCAAAATTGTCATTTTGCTAATAGTCGTGGGACCAAAATTGGTATTTGTTCTTATATTTTTCAATGATGAAATTAAAGAAAGTTGTGCCTCAATGATTTGAGACAATCACAGTATCTACGGAAATAAAGAAAGCAAAGACGATTCAAGTATGGTTTTTTATCGAGTTATCTTTGAAGGAGGAGTGGGAGGTGGAGTTCGGGAAGAATGAAGAATGGGTACTCAGGGTTCCAAACGAGTGAGTTGTTGCATTTATAAGAAGAGTAGTTGGGTTTTAGTTAGTTGGGGCTAGAAACTAGATCACGTTTGTGTCATATTTTGTATTGGGTTGAGTTTTAATATCATAATAGCGCGTGTTATTGCAATATGATGTATCTAAATATTATATCTGGTTATTTCTTTCTCAAAATTTATAAGTTGATCTTAACATATACGGAGTAATATTTGTAAAAGTTTGTTTTTTTTTAATTGTCTTTTTATGTTTAAAAAAATTGTCTAAAGATTATTATTTTACATCTAATTTAGATTTGTGAAAATAATTATTTTTTAATAATGGGTGTTTATTTTAAACAATTTTTAAAAGTATACTAAATAAATACTATACTCTGGTAGAGTCAATAGTACTCAAAAATTATTTGCTCATATTATAATAGACAATTCCCACAAATAGAACGTATTATAAACTTCATGTAATATTATGATAATTTGTTCTATTTTCTAATATGTTATATTTCCACGGTCGTATTTGTTCATGTATACAGTTTTAAAGAAACTTGTATTTGTTCATGATCAACTTTATGTGGTGCTATCAAGAGTGAACGATCACATGCATTGGCATGTTGTTATTCTTGATGAGAAGGGATATTATTGTAATTCAACGTCAAATGTTGTATACAAAGAGGTGTTTAATAATTTGTAAGTTTTATATAATATAATGGAATATTATCATCTTGATTTTAGACAATAACCTGTTCTTATATTTTGGTATACATATCAGTATACACCATTGCTATTCTGTGTTATTTTTCTTCCATTATGGTTAAAATGCTATTATAATACTAAGCGTGCAACAATAACATCTGTTAATTAACTTCTTTCTCAGTTAGATATTTTACAACTATACTTCTTTTTGAATAGAACAACATTATTTATATGTTTCCAAATTTCAGTCCGTGCATCGCACGGGTAGAATACTAGTTATCATTAAACCACAATCCATATCCTGACTCGGTATCCATATCTTTATCAGAGAGAAAATTGTAATTTATACCCCTCACAAGTCACAAAAATGCCAATTATTAATGTCACCCTTGAATTATTGGTAGTGTAAATGCTGCCACTCAATTTTTAAAATGTGACATATATCGTCAATCTCCTGAATTATTAGTGGTGTAAATGTGGTTATTCGTCGTTTTTCATGTTCGAAGACGACCATGTGTTTTCTTCCATTTTTCTTTCTTCATTTGTTCTACTTCCATCGACAATGATTTTTCTCCTTCTTATTATTAGGGGAAGGGCAATATATGTCACATTATGAAAATTGAGAGGCAACATTTACATCACTAATAATTCAGGAGTGACATTGATAATTGGCACATTTGTGAGATGCATAAATTACAAATTTTCCTTTATTAAATGAAAATACCCTACCCACTAGTTTCTTGTATTTTCTTCTTCAAGCAAAGCACGGCAACCTATAAACAACCATTTTCTAATCTCATACCCATTTCTTGAGCTGGAGAGAGAATAATTGTTGTTCCTTTCAATCTTCCTTCTTCTTCTTCTTCTTCTTTCCTTTTTTTTTTTTTTTGCTTGTACCAAAATATGTTTTTTCCTTGTATTGACAAGTTGGACAAGTGAATAAGCTGCAGAAATTGGACGTTTATTGACTTTGTTATGGCATTTCACAGTAGTGAGTTGAGCATAAGCTTCTTGTCTGGTGATGAAAATTGTCAAAGATGCTATATTTTGTGGAGTATTTTGGAAATGTATTGTGTTATAATTAGAGTCTTTTGAACATATTACATGCTTAAAATAGTTTATTTTGATTAAAAATATGAACGATGACTAATTGTGGTTGCATTTGTGGAGTATAGCAAAACATTGTCATTTTCAGGGCATTTTAGCGACCGTTTGATATTTAAAGCATTTCTAGAGCTAGGAGTGCCCTTATGAGATGATTCAAGTGGTATTGGAATGGAAACTCAAAAAGCTAAAACTTTCATGAATACAGAAAAAGCTTATTCAGACATATCTGTAATCTTTCCCGGCCACAAACGTGGTGGCAGCGTGTGGCCAAACATCTGCACCTGGCAACGCTCGCACCACGAAAGTGGTGGGAGACCTGATGTAACACCCCGTAAATTCGTTCAAGCCTTGAGACCGGTAATTATTTCTACAGGGTAAATTAGTTAATTTAATTGGGCTTCATTCTTCTAATTTATTTATATATTTCTTATTCCGGAATTAATTATTTATTCTAAGGCCCAATTCTTGATTTATTTGTTATAAGGGATTTGTTCAAATTGGATCCTTACATTTCTTGTAAGTAAGAATATTTTGTAATGGCCCAATTTATTTATTCTTGAAGGATCAATTCCCTACTTACTAGTATTGTAATAAATAATGTAAGACCCATTCTTATAAGGGCCCATTATTTAATCTACTTAACCTAATATAATACATACACTATGTATGTAATGTTTTTTACCTATCCATATACAAAGGGCTTGTAATAACCCTTCCTACTCTTTTTCATTTCCCTGCAAACCTACTCTTCCTACCATTATCACTCCTAAGAACCCTACAATATACATTATCCTTTCTTCTTCAAGATTCAAGACCAAGATTGCCCCTTTAGGATTTCTAAGGCTTGGGTAAGTGTTTATCTTTAGGAATATGCTTTGCATCATCTCTTTTCATAATCTTTTTATAAGATTCTTATGGTGTTCTTTTGGGATCTTTCTTTGGGAAAAAGATGATCAAGTGGGTGAGAGTGGCTTGTGAAGGAGAAAGAGTTTGCTTGGTTTGAAGTGTGCTACAAGAGGTAACCATCATGTCCACTAAAACCTATTTTACACTCTTGATCTATGAATATTATTTGGTGTATTGGAATCCTGTGGAAATCTTTGCTGCTTAGCCTATTCTTTGTTGTTCTGTGAGTTATTTTGATGGATTTGTGAACTTGTGTTCTTGATCCTTTGCATCTTGATGTTTATGAACATTTGTTGGTATGGATTCCATGTTTATTTGGCTTCTGGGTGATGTAATCTGGACAATCTGATCCTATTTTTGCATTCTGGAATGAATATTGCGTATTCCGTTTTGAGTCTGGGAACTGGGTGTTGGATCACACTTACGGAGGACCCTAACGGTATAATGTGTCCCGTTGGAGCCTTCCGCAAGCGTGAGACGGTGAGGGGTAGCGGAGTGAGGTCCTCCGCCGATGTGCTCCGTTTCCTTCTTACGGAAGGGGGTGGCAGAGAGGGTGGTTCCGTTTGGGAGTTCCGCTAGTTCAGTCGGAATTCTGGTTCCAGTAAGCTGTTTTGTGATCTGTTGTCTGGTTGTTTCATCTTTGATTCTGGATTTTGTTGGGATATTTTGTTGAGTATTTTACCATGATTCTGGAGTATTTATTCATATCTCTTGGTCCATTATGTGAGTCTATTGGTTGGTTGAATCCTTGATTATATTCTCTGGGAGTTGGTTGTGTTCATAATCTGAGATGAACATTGTTGGGGGATGATCTTTGGGGCTGAGTATGAGGTTGGATGTGGAGATGTGAGTCTTTGGGTACCTTTTGGATTGTTAAGGGTGAACTAACTATGGGCACCATTGCCTCTGTGTTTGGGCACCATTTGCCTCTATGTTTTGGGCACCATTTGCCTCTGTGATTGGGCATCCTTTGCCTCTGTGTTTGGGCACCATTTGCCTCTATGTTTTGGGCATCATTGCCTCTGTGATTGGGCATCCTTTGCCTCTGTGATTGGGCACCATTTGCCTCTGTGATTGGGCACCATTTGCCTCTGTGTTTGGGCTTTCTGTGTTTGGGCTTTTGCCTTTGTGAACTAACTTTGGGTTTGATGGTGGGTATGAGGGATAGTATTTTGGTTGGAGGGTAAGGTTTGGTGCTTATCTTTGGGTTGAGGTCTGTTTGGTTCGTTATTGTTCTTGAGTTGAGTTGCATCTCGTTTGTTATCCGTCATTCCTTGATATATTGCGGTTTGGTTGTTTCTTGTGAGTATTTGGTCGAGATTATGGTTCAGTTGATATTCCGTTATAGACTTGTTGTCTTGTGCAATTATGTTGGATATTGGTATTACTTGGAAAGTCCTTGGTTTATTGCTTATTCAGCGTGTTGTTGTTGAGAATCCGTTTTAACTAAAGAGCAGTTCGTTGGTGCGTATATTCTATATGGGTGTGTAAACCTATTTACAAGTTTACTATATATGTATGTTTCTCACGAGTGTGAGTGGTGGTTGCTTAGCAGTCTTTTGCTAATGGTTTCTTACATGCTTTCCAAGTATGGAGTAAGTTTAAGCGAGAGCGCGTTAGAGCTTATCGTTATGAGGCCTGCTTAGACTAGTTTATGTTTGTTAGACTTGGGTTTTTTTGGCCTGTGTGCCTATGTTGGATTATATACCTTTGACTAGACTTGTTGTTATGACGTTTTGAGGATTTATGGTTTATTCAGTTTCAGTTTTTGGATAGCCTGTGCATCTAGGCTGTGTTATTCTTACCTAGATGTGGAATGATATCCCTTAAGTTATAAATCGCTTCTGCTATGTTGTGTTTGATAGTTGAGATATGCAGCTTTTATGTTTAAAGTTTAGCTATCTCAGTTTGTGTAAAGTTGGGGTGTCACACCTGAGCTGGGCACGAATTATTTTAAGGCCCAATGACGTGATATTTAGGGGAGGCTATGTTAGATATTTTGGAATTAAATTAGACTAGTATTTTCCCCGCGCGGTGCACAGATTAAAATTTATAAGTATTGTTGTTATGTTATGATATTAAAAATTAATACTTGGGCATTGTGTACCTCTGTGATTGGGCATTGTGTGCCTCTATGATCGGGATTTTATGCCTCTGTGATTGGGCACTGTGTGCCTCTATGATTGGGCTTCTAAGCCTCTGTGATTGGGCTTATATGCCTCTGTGATATGATACTATGGTATGTTGGTTATGTCATTTATGTTATGGTTTGGTGGCTTTGGTCGGGATATTGTTCTAAGATTTTGGGATTGTGTCACTCTAATGGAGTGATGTGAGGATTGTTGCTTGGTTGGTTTCACTTGTGTTGTTCAGTTGAGCCTGTGCATTCGTTTGAGTATCTTATTGTGGAACTATTGTATTGTGGATTCATTCTTTGATATTGAATTCATTGAGGTGTCCTTGGTTTGTGATTCATTTAGCCTATTGTTGTTGAGTCATCTAGTTTTTAAACAAATGACAGTTTCGTTGGCATATATTCTATATGCGTGTGTAAAATCTATTTACAAAGCTATGCTATATTATTGTATTTCTCAAGAGTGTGAGTTGAGGATTACTTAGCATTTCTTTCCTAATATTTCTAACTATTTTCCAGGTATGGAGTAGATTCGCCACGAGAGAGCGTTAGCTGTAGATCTACTTCTCCCTTTATGATTAGCTTAGAGATTGTTGTTGGTGTTTAGACTTTTCGGGCCTAGGTGCCTTAGACTCATGATTTGTATTGACTTGTTTAGATTCTGTTCCATTTGAGGATTTTGAGGTTGGATGTTGGATTTTGCCTTAGCATCTAGGTAATGGTTAACCTAGGTGTGGCGTAGCACCCTCCGTGGTTTAGTTAATGCTTCTGCATTTATATAATTTAGTATTGAGAGTTGCTAGCTTTTGCCTTAAGTTTATTGTTTATCTCAGCTTGAAAGTTAGGGGTGTTATAGTTGGTATTAGAGCCTGTGTTGAGGTCTAAGAAGGGATCCTAGGACTTGAGAATTTGAGACTCTAGGACTTGATCAGTAGAAATTAAAGTGATTGAGAATCCTAGGATGTGTGAAAACTAGGATTTGCGGTGAGGACGTGCTTTATTTGCTTGAATTATTTGTGCTTTACTATCTTGTTGATTGTAGCTTGCCTTTGTGGCTATTGCACCCTGCGAGCGCGCATCTTCGCGGCAAGTTCTTAATAATTATTAAATAAGTTGCTTCGTTCTAGATTTGCTAAAGAGCCTGACTTAGACTAAGAATAAGAAGTTGGATGTCTATTGATACGAAATGATGGGTAGCATCGTATGCATCTAGACAATCAGAAGATTGGGCGACTCGACGAAGAAGACTAATCTACTCGCGACTCGGGGTCATCGGTAGCAGTCTACGTTCCCCAGAATCGGCGTCTTCGCGTATGTAGCATCGCTTGCAAGACCCTCGCTAACCTCAAGACTTGAAGAATGAGTTTCGTGCAACTGAAGTTAGACGTGAGACGAAGGAAACAATTGGAGCTTGAAGACTAAAGACTTGAAGACCCTTGGCTATGAGGGAACAACAAGAGCTGATGTTGACGCACCAATGAAGATTCAAGTCTCACCAAGTAGAAGCTTCTGGATCGATGATGAAGAATCTCGTGCGAGCTAAGCTTGGTAATAATGAAGCCTGAACATTTAGAATTTGAGGTCGGGATTCGCAGACCTTAAGGTAGTGCTACCTACCGCTGAAGCGGCAACGAAGGAACAAGCTAGACGTGGTGAACCTAGAAGTAATGAAGATCAAGATGAGTAAAGAGGAAAACTCGGACCCTTAAAGATCCACGAAGAAACGCCATAAGGAAGTTGTCTGTCCCCATAAAGTACAAAGGGACTAAGAAGTGGATTAGGAAGTAAGGACATCGTGTGACCTATTCAGCACAACGTGAAGATGGCATCTTGTGTGAGGACTTAAGGAAGGAACCCCGGTGGCAAGAATGAAATAAGGAGTGGCTAAGCAAGCAAGTAGAAGACGGAATCAACAAAAGACTAAAACCAACAGAAGTAAACCTAAAGGCTAGTGCAATCCTTAATTAGATTTTCCTAAGTGGAGTTGGATTGTGCACTAACGGATTTCCGTAAAAGACTTGTCGTTAACCAAGATAAGGATGGATAAGTCGGCTTATACTCAATTGGTCTATGAAGATCTCAAAACGGGTGATCGTGAACAAGACTTGGTCTATCGAGCAAATAAACAATGTCATAGGAGGAACACGTGGCCAAGTTTCTGGGAGCACTTCAAGAAGCCGACCCTAGGAAAAGCTTTGGTTATATCCCGTCCTTAGAAAGTACCATTGACAACGTTAAGCGAGAAGTTGAAGATTGAGAACTGCATTCCACTACCCCCGAATGACCAACAAGAAGAACCATTGAAGACGTGAAAGACGAGCTGATCATTCACGCTATTAACCTGCAAGGATCACAAGATGAACACTAAGGTTCGATCGGGTTGTCCTGCAATGATGTCTATAAGCCAAGTAAATAAAGGATTCCTTATAAGATCTGGTATGACCAGAAAAGCAGGAGTCATCGATGCTAAAGAAGGTGTAAACATTGAGTTGGTACTAAGATTTGATGTTTTAAAGTACAAGGAATTAAACTTGGTTCCTAAGGTCACCGATAATCATAAGCAAATCTCCTCTCAGGATCGGGCGATACTTACATGCTTGATTCTATCTTCTCATGGAACTTCCCAGGGAATCTCCCGTTCTGTATCGATTGGTCACCAATTAACTCTTGCAATCCGTTATTGGGTGGTGTAGATGATAATGTGGCACCTTAGGTAAAGGGGATTACCGTCATTAGTTGCAAATTAAATTGGATCAGAAAGTATAGCATATTGAAAGAGGATATTTGTGATTCATCGCCTTCGGTCCCTCCTGTAGTGAGAAGGATGTGCGGGCCATAGCTTATGGAGTAAAGCTTATGAGAATTTTAGATTCGCGTTGCGTGGAAAGTAAGGTCAAGACCCGTTAATTGGTTCAAGGGTCGCGATCGAATCGTCAAGCTGAGGAAATCGATTCGAGTTGAGAGACTTCCTATCCTTCTTAAATCTGAATTCTTCTCTGTTCCTTAAAATCCCAAATACCCCGTCTGTTGAGAAACCCCTTCTATCTATTCTAAATCTCATTTTTATCTCCTTTCGAAACAAAATTTCTTTCTTTTCATTGGAGAACTAAATACCCTATCGTTGAAAAACCACTTCTGTGCTTTCAAACCCCGCCCCCATCTTTTCTCGAAGCCAAGTTCTTTTCTTTTCTTTTCTTTAAAGAACTTGATGTTCCATTGGTTGAGAAATCATTTCTATCCTTTCAAACGCTGTCTTTGTTTGCTTCTTGAAATGGGTCAAATTTTTCAAAACTAAACGTATATTATATAAATATTTTCCTCTACATACTACCGTACTAGTTTTTAACTCTATGTCTCTAAAACGATTTTTGAGCATCAGGGACGAAGCTCCTTTTAAGGGGGTAGAGTGTGATACCCCGCATTTCCCTATTATTATTTTAAATATAAATATTTAAAATAAGAGGTTATTTTCTTATTAAGTAATTATTAAAATGATTTTTAATGGGCTTAGGAATAAAATGTTTTTATATAAGCTATTATTATTGTACTACCAAATTACCTTAGCCCAATGTACTTATCATTTTACATTATATAATTATGGCAAAAGGGTCAAATAGGCCCATGTACTACCATTGATTGTTCATCTAGCACCATGAACTAAAATATGGTCCATCTAGGTCATTATACTCTTAATAATTTTTCATCTAGCATTTTTAGCCTATTTCTAACAAGTTACCCATCTAATTTGATGACATGGAAAAATAAAATTAGAAAAAATGATGGCATGTTATTTATGTGGATGTTTTGGAGGATTTCTACCCTATTTCATTAATGAAAAAAATAATTTCTTGCAATGAAATAGGGTAGAAATCAAAATTGCTATATAAAGTTTTAAGAATTAATATCACTTTTGGTCCCACGACTTTTGAGTTTTATCAATTTTGGTGTACAACTTTAAATTTTTTCAATTTTGGTCCCTAACTTTATAATTTGTTTATCAGTTTTGGTCTTCCGGCTAAATTGACAGTGAAATGTTATCGAATTTTATATTTTAAGGGTAAAATCGTCATCTCAATGAAACGTCATCATTATCTAAACAAAATCACTGTAAAATCATATTTATAGGTGTTTTATCGGCGCAAATAATGGAGAAGAAAGATAGAAACTGGATAGAGATCTATGAGATTTATAGCATCGACGATTGACAAATCCTTATTTTTCTTTTAATATGATTTTTATTTTGTTTAGATATTGAAGATCCTTCATTGGGATAATGATTTTGTCCTTAAAATATAAAATTCTGCAACATTTTACCATCAATTTGGCCAGAAGGACCAAAACTGATAAAAATAACAAAGTTAGGTACCAAAATTAAAAAAATTTAAAGTTGTACACCAAAAGTGATAAGACCTCAAAAGTCGTGGGACCAAAAATGATATTAACTAGTTCAAGTTTTAACTACAGTGTATATATAGCGGGGTATTCACTATCGTTCAGCAATGAGATTTCATGAAAATCGATATATGAAAATTAAATTATTTTTATAATAACTTAAGATATTGTATTGGGTAAATTTTATTTTATTTTAAAAATAAATTAATATTTTTGCATTTTTGGATAATTGAATAACTTAAGATATTCTATTTTTGGATGATTTCTTGCAATGAAATAGGGTAGAAATCAAAGTTGCTATATAAAGTTTCAACTACAGTGTACTGTGTATGTATAGCGGGCTATTCAATGTTGTTCAGCAATGAGATTCCATTAAAATCGATATATGAAAATTAAATTATTTTTTAAAAAATAATAAAATTTACCCAATACAATATCTTAAGTTATTATATTTAATTTTCATATATCGATTTTCATGGAATTTCGTTGCCGAACAATTTTGAATACCCCACTATACATACACAGTAGTGCAGTACACTGTAGTTAAAACATTATATAACAACTTTGATTTGTACCATAATTCATTGCAAGAAATCATTTTCTTCATTAATGAAATAGGGTAAAATCATCCAAAACATCCACATAAATAACATGTCATCATTTTTTCTAATTTTATTTTTCCATGTCATCAAATTAGATGGGTAACTTGTTAGAAATAGGCTAAAAATGCTAGATGAAAAATTATTAAGAGTATAATGGCCTAGATGGACCATATTTTAGTTCATGGTGCTAGATGAACAATCAATGGTAGTACATGTGCCTATTTGCAATCGTTATACCCTGCACCACGGTGCACATAGCAATGTGCACCACATATGTAAAACGACGTCGTTTTGGTGTTAGTGGACGCGAACGCGAATGACTCAGGGAATTCATTATCTATAATACACATAANTTAAACAGAAACAAAAAGCAAATCAAAAAGCATATTTTGAATTACACAATATAAAAGGTACTGCCCATTCACCCTACACATATAAAACGCACATCACAAAGCATATTTGAACCACACCATATAAAAAGTTGCTGCCCATTCATATCTACTGCTAGCATATCACAAAGCATATCCATATAGCATATCACAAAGCATATTTTTGAACCACACTATAGCACATCTACTGCTACATTCGACCCATATACGTAGCATATCAATTTTCTAAGGAGGATGAAGAAAAACAAAAATACCTTAAACGAGCGCCGATGGTGGGCTGTCGGTGGTTGAGCGCTGCTGCTGGTGGGCTGTCGTTGGTGGAGAAACTCTGGTGGTGAAGCAACGCTCGTGGTGGCCAATGGTAGAGCAACGCTGGTGGTGGCCGGTCTACGGTGGAACAACGCTGGTGGTGGCCGGTCTGCGGTGGAGCAACGCTGGTTGTGGCCCGTCTGTGGTGGAGCGATGCTGGTGGTGGAGTTACGCTGCTGGGTTGCCGGCGATTTAGGAGCGATGCTGGTGGTGGAGTTACGCTGCTGGGTTGCCGGCGATTTAGGAGCGATGCTGGTGGTGGAGTTACGTTGCTGGGTTGCCGGCGATTTAGGAGCGATGCTGGTGGTGGAGTTACGCTGCTGGGTTGTTGGCGAGTTATTGTGCAATGGCGATGGCGAAGTTTAGCTTGCGATGGGGAAATTAGATTAGGGTTGTTTTACTTTACTACATTTGACCGAGGAATTGCGATGGGAATGGGATTTTGGTTTATCATTTTTTTAATTTGTTAATTTTAATTTTTTTTGTTTAATCTTATGTGGCAGTCCAAATAATTAATGAATGGCTTAGTTGGCGCGCCACGGAAGCACTCACCGGCAGTGACCGGAGTGGTAACCGAGAAAAGGGGTCAGACGACTAAAAATCATGAGTTCATGTGTTCAATTGAACTTTTAAAAAGTTTGTGGGCTTAATTGACTTTTAGCGATATGTTTAGGGGCCTATTTGCACCTTTTCCCTAATAATAATAATAATAATAATAATAATAATAATAATAATAATAATAATAATAATAATAATTCTTTCAAAATAATAATAATAATAATAATAATAATTATTATTATTATTATTATTATTATTTCAAATTTAAAAAAAAAAAAAGACAAAGAGTATGGGAGAAGGAGCAAAATTGTCTTTACACTAACAAATTGCCCCTCTTCTCCACCGAACCCCGTGAATTGCAATTCATCATTTGGAGGGAATTACAATTCTGCGGAATTGCAATTCCCTCCAAACAAACACTGTAGTTTGAAAATTCACTGAATATTGCAATTCCTCCCAAACATGACATTAGTAAATAAAAATAATACTCTGTATTACTAAACGGATATAGTATAACTGTATAAGACCCAAATTATCTCGATTCTCGACTAGTCTCACAGGTTAAAACAAACAGTCTCATTCGAGAATATAATATAACTAAAATAGTGATACTCATTACACACAAAGTCACAAATTACTATATCTACTATTGCCTTATTACAGTGGTATTTCCCATATCTAACCTAAGCTACTTGCAATCCACATCTTAAAAGCTTTTTAATCATAGGAATAGTGGATATATACAAAAAATTAAGAACTTGGATCGATAGCAGCCGTTAGATCAGATAGGCCCGCACTTACGCTAGGAAAAAGGCGAGTAGAATGAAGATGAGTGTATCGAATTGGAACCCAAACTTGTGATTCCAAGCAAGCAGAGTGGAGTATGATGAAGCATTTGAGCTCTGGCGCTTGTATCTGCCGGCGCCGCCACGCCACGCCCTTCCTCCCGCACTTCTGACCCCCCTTGCTGCCAACGCTGCCGTAAACATGGCGGCGGCGAGAGTGAGCACAAGGACAACTTTGGCGACTTTTCTAATTGAGAGGCTTGCGTTCTTCTCCATCATTTTACCGGCGAGAGTGAGCACAAGGACAAGAACTAAGTTGAGTTGATTAGGAGAGAAAAAGAGATATCATTTGAACAGAAAATCCGTAGGTGTTCAGCTCACAAGAAGCTAGCTAGGTCACATGCTCAGGGACAAACCACCTTAGTCGCTTATTCCAATCACTTGTCAAATCCCTTCCTTTGAAATAGATATTTTAATACTACATGAATTTTAAGTTTTACTCTTTACTATACTCATCACTCAAAATTTTGATGTTGACATTTTTTTAGGAACCCTAAAATAAAAATAACTTATCATCTATTTATCACTATTAGGATTCATGAAGTAAAAAAGTTATAGAGTGTATATATTAAGAGTCCATGTAGTAGAACTCATTTCCTTGCGAGTCACACTTGTGTGAGATAATTCGTGAGACGAGTCGAATATATGATAGTCGTTTGTTACTTATCATAGAAATTATAGTACGTATTACATAAAAATTATTACCAATTTGAAATGAAAAACTATTACTTATAATTAGATATTGCAATATTCATATGTGAAATTGTCATACTATGTTGAGAAAAATGGTATAAATGGCATTTTAAGTGACCATTTTGTGGTATAAATATATGTTGGGTCCACTTCCGATTTGAATCGGGTCAAGGTGGATTCGGGTTCTTCGTAGTTAGACGAAGAGATCAATATATTATACGCTCAAAATGGATAATGGGTGAATGAGAAATTGATTCTCAAAATAAACCCATTTGAGATGGAATTTGTGTGGGAAAAGCTTTAAATAAGCCTTTTGTCCCACATTGGTTGGGAATGAAGATTTGACTCACTATACATACAAGGGTCTTTTTATGACTTGCTAACTTGTATAGCATAGATGCTCTTTCTCGCGCGCAGGGGGTGCAAATCAAATCACAAATTGAACCTGAAAAGGCTTGACTCATGTAAGCCGATGTCTCGTGGCTTCTAGGGTAACTTGTATGCCATTATTTCTTATTATTATTAATGGACTGTTAGTGAGAAGTAAATTTGTGTTGGTCACGCAGGCTGATGTCTCGTGGCTTCTAGGGTAACTTGTATGCCATTATTTCTTGTTATTATTAATGGATTGTTAGTGGGAAGTAAATTTGTGCTGGTCACGCAAGCTGATGTCTCGTGGCTTCTAGCGTAACTTGTATGCCATTATTTCTTGTTATTATTAATGGACTGTTAGTAGGAAGTAAATTTGTGCTTAGTGGGGTGGAGGTTACATAAGTAAATTTGTGCTTAGTGGGGTGGAGGTTACATATGGACTGTTAGTGAGAAGTAAATTTGTGCTTAGTGGGGTGGAGGTTACATATGGAGAATGAATGCCATATTCAATGTTATTTATCCCTTTCATCTACTATATATTTCCAGGATGAGCATGAGCTTTTGACAGATTCATACACACCTTAAAATCACTCTGCAAAAGTGAATTTTCCACCTCGAAACTCTGCTCATCCTTCCTTTCTAGCCACATGTGTTCATCCCACGTTCTCGTTCGCCAGGTCCAAGTTTGTGTCCTCAAACGCAGGGATCGTAGTACGTTTTATCCTGGGAAACCTAGGCCGCGACGCTCTAGCACCCTAAGAGGCGGTAAATAAGGTTTTAAGGAGAGTGGCAACATAGCTTGTGCTTACAACCTACCCCAAAGATCGTTCATCTTCGTCTCCAAGCAGTTTTCAGGTTTATTTAACCTTGTGTGGTTTTATTTTCCTGGATTCATTTATTTATTTATTTTTATTGTGGATTTTCTATTGTCTCCTTTTTCTTGGGTTTTTCGAGAATTATTTCTGACATACTATTTATGGTAAAATGATGGTTACTGATGATATGTATAGTAATATTTATAATTGATTACAATGTGTAATTATAATGTAAATATTATAATACTTATATCGCAGTGTCGCAAAAATCCCGCCTAGGCGCTAGGTGCCAGTCGACCGCCTAGGCGCATCACCTTAAATGGTGGTCTAGGCGGCTGGCCAACTAGGCTACCTACCGCCTAGGCCGCCTAAGCAGCACCTAGGCCGCTTAAGCGCTGACCGCCTAGGCCTTCTAGGTGCTGACTAGACCTCCTAGGCACTGACTAGGCCGCCTAGTCAGCCAATAAACTATTGCTCTTTTGTTTTTTTTAATGTGTTATTTAACTCAAAACAACATCATTTTGAGCGAAATAACCCTAAATCGTACAAACTCTCGATATTTTTTAGGTTAATATTTAATATTTTAGTATTAACTATTAAAGTATTATATAATTTATAGTTATTAGTCTTTAAAAAATTAAAAATACGTAAAAAAAAATTTTTAAAAATACACTGGCGCCTAGGCGCCGATTAATCCCCGCCTAGGCGTCCTAGGCGCTAGGCGCTCCCTGAGCGCCCAAGGAGAGCCTACCAATTTTTTCAACCATGCTTATATGTGAAATGTTACTTATGAAAGAAATTATAATACTTAGTATAGAAAATTTAAGAGTTAATTCTTGCAATATAATGGTTCTCAGAGTATAGTGATTTTTCACATTTGGTCATTGTCTTTCAATTTGTACAAATGTAACACTTGACTATCAATATCTTTCCACCCTTAGTTCTCCATGGATATCAACTCCTCCATGGGCGGCCGGAAGAGCACTACTACATATGCTTGCTGCCAGGGCCGGTTTTTTTATTTGCGTGACCCTGTGCTGGTAAATAAGTGAGGCCCTATCAAAGTATAAATAAACTATGAAGTGAAAAAAAAAAATTGCAAAGAGAAAAATGCAAAAAAGCTAAAATAAATTCAAACTTTATTTATTATGAACAAAATTCTAAACATAATGCAAACTACAAATATTTTATTTAATAAGTTTATCTAAACATAACAGATGTAAAACATAACCCAGAGCTGGACTAGGGGCCTCCAAAATTTTTGGGCCATGTACGGTTGCCCATCTTGCACGCCCTAAAATCCGGCCCTGCTTGCTGCAGGTTGCAATTATAGCTAGAGAGATAAAAAGTGAAAGAAACTAATAATTAATTAAATGGGGAGAAGAATATATATAGTTGTGGACTTGTGGCAATGTGGCTGCAGAATTGAAGGAAGAAGCTCAATATCGATCAATTCAAGTGCATAATCTGCAAATGAAGACAGTGTCCAAGTCTGGGAGCTCAAGAACTCCGATCCCTACCACCACCATTATAAGAGCAAACTGATGATGATCTCTTGGATGCTTTTTGCTTATTGGTAGGCGGTGGACATGATGAATTCTTGACTCTTCCAACGTCGAAGTGGTGGAGGAGCATTCACACGGAGCCGTCTTGGTCGTTGTCATTGTCGTTGCTGCCTATTGAGGGGATTTTTCAATGCGACTTTTGACAAACATTTTTCTATGGCAAAAACTTGTGTTAGACCGTCTCACCGTAAGACGGGTCGGGTCATGATGAAAAAGTAATATTTATGTGCACAAATATAATACTAATCAGGAATAAAAGTTTGGCAAAAATTTGTGTGAGACGTCTCACCATGAGATGGGTCGGATCGGGTTGGATCAAGATGCAAATGTAACACTTATATGCACAAATGTCATACTTATGTGCTCAAATGTAATAATAATCAGGAATAAAATTTTTGTTACTTATAAGGGTAAATGTAATACTTTTAAAGGAAAATACAATACTTTTACATTTTGATTTAAAAGTATTACATTTTTCCACAAAAGTATTATATATATTTGCCCTTATAAGTAAGGGAAACTTGTCAACATTACTTATTATGAAAAATGTATTACTTTTTTTCTAATAAGTAACAAAAATTGTATTCTACCTTGATTAGTGTTATATTTGAGCATATAAGTATGATATTTGCACATATAAGTATGACATTTGCATAGTGCTTTGACCTGACCCGACCTGTCTCACAAATAAGGATCCGTGAGATGGTCTCACACAAGTGTGACCCTAAAATTTTTGTTACTATAAATGTAATACTTAAGGAAAATACAATACTTTATTTCGATTTAAAAATATTACATTTCCCCTCAAAAGTATTATATTTTCCCTTATTAGTAAAGGACACTTGTCAACATTACTTATAATGGAAAATATAATATTTTTTCTCTTTTAAATAACAAAAATTGTATTCTTGGTTAGTATTATATTTGAGCATATAAGCATGAGATTTGCACATATAAATATGACATTTGCAAGTTGCTTCGATCTGACTTGATCTGTCTCACGAATAAGGATACATAAGTGTGACCCCTTTTTTCTATTTATTAGAGGCATAATTTTATTGACTCTATTTAGTAGATAGTAGATATTAAAAGAAATTATAAAAGAAGTTGTCAATTTGTCATATCCCAATGTCAAATAACTTTCTATTCCCTGTTTGAATGTACAAGCGAGAAGGGATATGATACTTCAATTTGAAGCAATGAAGCATGTGACCCAAGGCCTTTGTCTGGCTGATTCAGTGTGTGATGTAGCGACAAACATGCGTACCAAGCACCACGCCAACAGGCCAAAACAGTGACCACCCTGCCTCTTCACAAATCAGATTTGCAGACATCTCCTCTCTGTACTCCCATGTGACTTGTAGCTTTCATCATCTTCTCAATACCATAAAATATATAGCAAAAAAGTAATTTAAACATTGAAGGAATCAATGAAGTGTTTTGTTACACAAATATTTAAACTTGCAACCTCTCATCATATTTCAATATGAATTCGATTTCAATTAAAAGATTGATTATTATTATTATTGTTGTACTTATTCTTTTTTTTTTTCTTTTTTGTCGTTATCTCTATATATCTCTATCTCTCTCTCTCTCTCTCTCTCTATATATATATATATATATATAAAGCAAAATGAAGTTGGCCAAAATTTTCCCCCCCAAAATGAATTTGGCAAAGGAATATCTTGGAAGTTGTGTATATATCCTATCCTATCCTAAGGCCTTCCTCAATAGTTGTGGGATTTTCATCAGGTTTTTGTGGGCCCCAGCATTCACCTCATCATCCACTATCTCACTCCATCTTAAAAACTCTTCCTCCCATTAGTTTTAAGCTTTTTCTCAGTTTTTTTGTGGACCCACCATTTTATCACTATATTTTAATTATTTATTTATTATTATTATAAAAAATTATAATTATAATTATTATTTTTATTATATTTAAATTACACATATCAAATAAAAATAAATTTAATAACAAAATTTTAAAAAATTAAAACAAAAATAAGTTGGCCGCTTAAAAAAATTTAAAAAAAATAATAAATCACAAACAAAATGGCAACAGCCATTTTAAAAATGGCTATTGCCATTTTGTTTGTAAAATGGTTGTTGCCATTCTGATTTTTGAGAGTGGCCCCATTGTCAGATGACCAGCGCCAGCGCCCAACGGCTTACTTTTCATTTTTTTTTAAAAAAAAAAACCTGACATAAGGGGGGTTGTTGCAGGAGAAAAAATTCTCCAAATTGCACAACCCCCAATTGTTTAAAAAGCTTGTATGTCAGTTTATTTCCTTAAAATTTGTGTCTAATAACACTAATGGGGAGGGCCTAACAAATTCTATTTTAAGGAATATCTTGAAACTTGTGTATATATCCTATCATATTCTAACAATTTCTATTTTGGTTCATTTCATTTTTTTCCACTTGAATTTATTTTTCACTTTATCTTTTTGTACAAATAAAACTAATTTATAAAAAATATATCATTAAAAAGAATTAATTAAGATCTTTTAAATGACATCCATATTGCTATTTTTTTTATTTTATATTTTTAAATAAATCTATAAGTAAATAAAGTCATTACTTTAGTGTAATATTTAGAGTTTTTACCCATTTTGGTCCCTTGACTATTGTCTTTTCTCAATTTTATATTTTGACTTTTAATTTCACCTAATGTGGTCCCCTGACTTTAAAAAATTACCCTATTTTGGTCCTCCGTTAGGTTGGTCGTGAAGCAAACGTTAAAACTGAGGGTAATTTCGTCATTTTGCTTGATTGGCGCCTGAGGTTTTTTACGGAGTATTTTTTTCGTGGAAGTTGACAGAATAGTGGGGTCCACCTCACAAGAAAAATGGGTGTACAACACTATAACAGAGCATTATGCCATTTGTGCGTGAAGAGTGGTCTTTGGTTCTAAACCGAACGGTAGCGGTACTTGTAAGGTAACTCCTCATATACTCTACTGCTCCCTCTTCATCTCAATTTCATTGCCACTTTTCTTTTTCTCCTCCGCTTTGCACTTTTCTTTCGTCCGCTTCTGCGCGTTCAATGCACTGACGTTCATTGCCAAGGTTAGATTTATCCCCTCCTTAATCCATCACAGATTTCAATCTTTTACAACTTGTTTTCTCGCGATTTCTGTTCAATTTGCTGTTTGAGGTTTTAAATCGTTAGGCAGGTAACAAAAGGCGCCAATCAAGCAAAATGACGAAATTACCCTCAGTTTTAAAGTTTGCTTCACGACCAACCTAATGGAGGACCAAAATACGGTAATTTTTTAAAGTCAAGGGACCACATTAGGTGAAATTAAAAGTCAAAATGTAAAATTGAGAAAAGGCAATAGTCAAGGGACCAAAATGGGTAAAAACTCTAATATTTATATATACATCAAGCTTTGTTTTATTAATCTCTCATCTCTTATCTCTATATGCATGTATTTATACATATGCATATTAAACATTTTTTTTTTTGCAAAAATGTATATTAAACATATCTTCCACCATTTTGGCTTCTTGGGCCAAGCGGGGTAAAAAAGGGAAATGATGAAGAAATGTCTACATTTTCTCAAAAAAAATGAAGATATGTTTGAATTTGTCTTAATTTTTTTTTTTTTTTTTTTAATACTAGGCACAAGACCAAACTTGCAAGTTATGGGCAGATATTGGGAAATGGCAGGCAAGGGGCTGTGAGGATTATATATATAAATATATATAACTTTTTTTTATGTACTGATTTAGATGTGTTATAATTTTACTATAAATATTGTTAATCAAGAAGTATTTAGTAATTTATAATATAGTATGATCAAAATTTATAATAAAACTTCAAATAGTTTTGATAATTATTGATTCATTATAACTTTACAAACAAATCTTTAATAGTTAGCACGGGACAAAAATATTATAAAATAATATTATAATGATTTGTTGTTATATTTTGTAATATATATATATATATATATATATATATATATATATATATATATATATATATATATATCACAAGATAACAAATATTGTACAAATTTATAAAATTATTAAAAATCTAAGATTATATGAAATCTTTAAAAGATAATATTACGTGAGTAAAACTTAAGATAAAAATTTGAAATTGAAATAAAATGTTTTTGCATGTTTGTAAGTACAAAAGTCACTGAAAGCATTTTATGAATTTGAACACTAGACATTAGGTTTCAAGAAAAAAAAAACACTAGACTTTATATATAATATAAAATACAGAACCCAGTAATGTAAAATTTTTGTCATTGTTAATATGTATATATATGTACTGAAAAATATAAAATATTTAACATTTATGTAAATGTCAATAGTAAACTTTTAACAATTGATCGTAATAGTAGAGATCGCGACAGTAACCTATGATTTTACAAAGAAATGTTGGTTGGAACGAAGAAATATGTGGGTTTGCTATTGTTGGGTCATGTTTTATTTGCTAAGGAATTGGGATCGCCTTATTAACTTTTGGACCGTTGGCTCATTATATATATCTTATGACCAAATTTATATTCTTCTTTAATATGTGTAATTGTATTTTTTACTATTAATTTAAGTTTAATATATTTTATTAGATTATTATATTCTTTGTAAATTATCAAATAAAGTTTAAGAACTCATATAGTTATTTATATTTTTCAATGACGAACTTAAAGAAGTGCCTCAATGGTTTGAGACAATCACAGTATCTACGGAAATAAAGAAAGCAAAGACGATTCAAGTATGGTTCTTTATCGAGTTATCTTTGAAGGAGGAGCGAGAGGTGGAGTTCCGGAAGAATGAAGAATGGGTACTCAGGGTTCCAAACGAGTGAGTTGTAGCATTTATAAGAAGAGTAGTTGGGTTTTAGTTAGTTGGGGCTAGACACTAGATCACGTTTGTGTCATAGTTTGTATTGGTTTGAGTTTTAATATCATAATAGGTAGCGCGTGTTATTGCAATATGATGTATCTAAATATTATATCTGGTTATTTCTTTCTCAAAATTTATAAGTTGGCCTTAACATATATGGAGTAATATTTGTAAAAGTTTGTTTTTTTTAATTGTCTTTTTTATGTTTAAAAAAATTGTGTAAAGATTATTATTTTACATCTAATTTAGATTTGTGAAAATAATTATTTTTTAATAATGGGTGTTTATTTTAAACAATTTTTAAAAGTATACTAAACAAATACTATACTCTGTTAGAGTCAATAGTACTCAAAAATTATTTGCTCATATTATAATAGACAATTCCCACAAATAGAACGTATTATAAACTTCATGTAATATTATGATAATTAGTTCTATTTTCTAATATGTTATATTTCCACGGTCGTATTTGTTCATGTATACAGTTTTAAAGAAACCTGTATTTGTTCATGATCAACTTTATGTGGCGCTATCAAGAGTGAACAATCACATGCATTGGCATGTTGTTATTCTTGATGAGAAGGGATATTATTGTAATTCAACGTCAAATGTTGTATACAAAGAGGTGTTTAATAATTTGTAAGTTTTATATAATATAATGGAATATTATCCTCTTAATTTTAGACAATAACCTGTTCTTATATTTTGGTATACATATCATTATACACCATTGCTATTTTGTGTTATTTTTCTTCCATTATGGTTAAAATGCTATTATAATACTAAGCGTCCAACAATAACATCTGTTAATTAACTTCTTTCTCAGTTATATATTTTACAACTATACTTCTTTTTGAATAGAACAACATTATTTATATGTTTCCAAATTTCAGCCCGTGCATCGCACGGGTAGAATACTAATTATCATTAAACCACAATCCATATCCTGACTCAGTATCCATATCTTTATCAAAGAGAAAATTGTAATTTATACCCCTCACAAGTCATAAAAATGCCAATTATTAATGTCACCCTTGAATTATTGGTAGTGTAAATGCTGCCACTCAATTTTTAAAACGTGACATATATCGTCAATCTCCTGAATTATTAGTGGTGTAAATGTGGTTATTCGTCGTTTTTCATGTTCGAAGACCATGTTTTTTCTTCCATTTTTCTTTCTTCATTTGTTCTACTTCCATCGACAACAATTTTTCTCCTTATTATTAGGGGAAGGGCAATATATGTCACATTATGAAAATTGAGAGGCAACATTTACATCACTAATAATTCAGGAGTGACATTGATAATTGGCATATTTGTGAGAGGCATAAATTACAAATTTTCCTTTATCAAATGAAAATACCCTACCCACTAGTTTCCTGTATTTTCTTCTTCAAGCAAAGCACGACAACCTATAAACAACCATTTCCTAATCTCATACCCATTTCTTGAGCTGGAGAGATAATAATTGTTGTTCCTTTCAGTCTTCCTTCTTCTTCTTCTTTCCTTTTTTTTTTTTTTTTTTTTGCTTGTACCCAAACATGTTTTTTCCTTGTATTGACAAGTTGGACAAGTGAATAAGCTGCAGAAATTGGACGTTTATTGACTTTGTTATGGCATTTCACAGTAGTGAGTTGAGCATAAGCTTCTTGTCTGGTGATGATAAGTGTCAAAGATGCTATATTTTGTGGAGTATTTTGGAAATGTATTGTGTTATAATTAGTCTTTTGAACATATTACATGCTTAGAATAGTTTATTTTGATTAAAAATAGGAACGGTGACTAATTGTGGTTGCATTTGTGGAGTATAGCAAAACATTGTCATTTTCAGGGCATTTTAGTGACCATTTGGTGTTTAAAGCATTTCTAGAGCTAGGAGTGTCCTTATGAGATGATTCAAGTGGCATTGGAATGGAAACTCAAAATGCTACAACTTTCATGAATACAGAAAAAGCTTATTCAGACATATTTGTAATCTTTCCCGGCCACGAACGTGGTGGCAGCGTGTGGCCAAACATCTGCACCTGGCAACGCATCGCACCACAAAAGTGGTGGGAGACCTGAGCTGGGCACGAATTATTTTAAGGCCCAATGACCTGATATTTAGGGGATGTTATGTTAGATATTTTGGCATTAGATTAGACTAGTATTTGCCCCGCGCGGTGCACGGACTAAAATTTATAAGTATTGTTGTTATGTTATGATATTAAAAATTATTATTTGGGCATTGTGTGCCTCTGTGATTGGGCGGCATTGTGTGCCTCTGTGATCGGGCTTTTATGCCTCTGTGATTGGGCACTGTGTGCCTCTGTGATTGGGCTTCTACGCTTCTGTGATTGGGCTTATATGCCTCTGTGATATGATACTATGGTATGTTGGTTATGTCATTTATGTTATGGTTTGGTGGCTTTGGTCGGGATATTGTTCTAAGATTTTGGGATTGTGTCACTCTAATGGAGTGATGTGAGGATTGTTGCTTGGTTGGTTTCACTTGTGTTGTTCAGTTGAGCTTGTGCATTCGTTTGAGTATCTTATTGTGGAACTATTGTATTGTGGATTCATTCTTTGATATTGAATTCATTGAGGTGTCCTTGTGTTGTGGTTCATTTAGCCTATTGTTGTTGAGTCATCTAGTTTTTAAATAAATGACAGTTTCGTTGGCATATATTCTATATGCGTGTGTAAAATCTATTTACAAAGCTATGCTATATTATTGTATTTCTCACGAGTGTGAGTGGAGGATTATTTAGAATTTCTTTGCTAATATTTCTAACTATTTTCCAGGTATGGAGTAGATTCAGCACGAGAGAGCGCTAACTGTAGATCTACTTCTCCCTTTATGATTAGCTTAGAGACTGTTGTTGGTGTTTAGACTTTTCGGGCCTGGGTGCCTTAGACTCATGATTTGTATTGACTTGTTTAGATTCTGTTCCATTTGAGGATTTTGAGGTTGGATGTTGGATTTTGCCTTAGCATCTAGGTAATGGTTAACCTAGGTGTGGCGTAGCACCCTTTGTGGTTTAGTTAATGCTTCCGCATTTATATAATTTAGTATTGAGAGTTGCTAGCTTTTGCCTTAAGTTTATTGTTTATCTCAGCTTGAAAGTTACGGGTGTTACAGTTGGTATCAGAGCCTGTGTTGAGGTCTAAGAAGGGACCCTAGAACTAGAGAATTTGAGACTCTAGGACTTGATCAGTAGAAATTAAGGTGATTGAGAATCCTAGGATGTGTGAAAACTAGGATTTGCGGTGAGGACGCGCTTTATTTGCTTGAATTACTTGTGCTTTACTATCTTGTTGATTGTAGCTTGCCTTTGTGGCTATTGCACCCTGCGAGCGCGCATCTTCGCGGTAAGTTCTTAATAATTATTAAATAAGTTGCTTCGTTCTAGATTTGCTAAAGAGCCTGACTTAGACTAGAATAAGAAGTTGGATGTCTATTGATACGAAATGATGGGTAGCATCGTATGCATCTAGACAATCAGAAGATTGGGCAACTCGACGAAGAAGGCTAATCTACTTGCGACTCGGGGTCATCGGTAGCAGTCTACGTTCCCCAAAATCGGCGTCTTCGCGTATGTAGCATCGCTTGCAAGACCCTCGCTAACCTCAAGACTTGAAGAACGAGTTTCGTGCAACTGAAGTTAGACGTGAGACGAAGGAAACAATTGGAGCTCGAAGACTGAAGACTTGAAGACCCTTGGCTATGAGGGAACGACAAGAGCTGATGTTGACGCACCAATGAAGATTCAAGTCTCACCAAGTAGAAGCTTCTCGATCGATGATGAAGAATCTCGTGCGAGCTAAGCTTGGTAATAATGAAGCCCGAAGATTTAGAATTTGAGGTCGGGATTCGCAGACCTTAAGGTAGTGCTACCTATCGCTGAAGCGGCAACGAAGGAACAAACTAGACGTGGTGAACCTAGAAGTAATGAAGATCAAGATGAGTAAAGAGGAAAACTCGGACCCTTAAAGATCCCCGAAGAAACTCCATAAGCAAGTTGTTTGTCCCCATGAAGTACGAAGGGACTAAGAAGTGGATTAGGAAGTAAGGACCTCGTGTGACCTATTCGGCACAACGTGAAGATGGCACCTTGTGTGAGGACTTAAGGAAGGAACCCCGGTGGCAAGAATGAAATAAAGAGTGGCTAAGCAAGCTAGAAGAAGACCAAATCAACAAAAGACTAAAACCAATAGAAGTAAACCTAAAGGCTAGCGCAATCCTTAATTAGATTTTCCTAGAGTTAATTACCGATTTGGTCCCTCGACTATTGGGATTTCACCACTTTGGTTCTCGACAATTTTTCTTGCCCAATTAAGTCCTCGACTATGAAAAAATTAACCAATTTGGTCCTCCCGTTTATTTTACCATTTGATATCCGTTAAATCAGGACCAAATTGGTAATTTCACTATAGTCAAGGGACCATTTCAGTCAAAATTAATTACCGAAATGGTCCATTGACTATTTAGATTTCACCAATTTGGTCCTGATTTAACGGTTGTTTAACACCAAAATAAACGGAGGACCAAATTGGTTAATTTTTTCAAAGTCGAGGACTTAATTGGGCAAGAAAAATTGTCGAAGGCCATAGTGGTGAAATCCCAATAGTTGAGGGACCAAATCGGTAATTAACTCGATTTTCCTAAGTGGAGTTGGATTGTGCACTAATGGATTTCCGTAAAAGACTTGTCGTTAACCAAGATAAGGATGGACAAGTCAGCTTATACTCAATTGGTCTATGAAGATCTCAAAACGGGTGATCGTGAACAAGACATGGCCTATCGAGCAAATAAACAATGGCATAGGAGGAGCACGTGGCCGAGTTTCTGGGAGCACTTCAAGAAGCCGACCCTAGGAAAAGCTTTGGTTATATCCTGTCTTTGGAAAGTACCATTGACAACGTTAAGCGCGAAGTTGAAGATTGAGAACTGCATTCCACTACCCCCGAATGACCAACAAGAAGAACCATTAAAGACGGGAAAGATGAGCTGATCATTCACGCTATTAACCTGAAAGGATCACAAGATGAACACTAAGGTTCGATCGGGTCGTCCTGCAATGATGTCTATAAGCCAAGTAAATAAAGGATTCCTTATAAGATCTGGAATGACCAGAAGAGCAGGAGTCCTCGATGCTAAAGAAGGTGTAAACATTGAGTTGGTACTAAGATTTGATGTTTTAAAGTACAAGGAATTAAACTTGGTTCCTAAGGTCACCAATAATCATAAGCAAATCTCCTCTCAGGATCGGGCGATACTTACCTGCTTGACTCTATCTTCTCATGGAACTTCCTCGGGAATCTCTCGTTCTATATCGATCGGTCATCAATTAACTCTTGCAATCCGTTATTGGGTGGTGTAGATGATAATGTGGCACCTTAGGTAAAGGGGATTACCGTCATTAGTTGCAAATTAAATTGGATCAGAAAGTATAGCATATTGAAGGAGGATATTTGTGATTCATCGCCTTCGGTCCCTCCTGTAGTGAGAAGGATGTGCGGGCTGTAGCTTATGGAGTAAAGCTTATGAGAATTTTAGATTCGCGTTGCGTGGAAAGTAAGGTCAAGACCCGTTAATTGGTTCAAGTGTCGCGATCGAATCGTCAAGCTGAGGAAATCGCTTCGAGTTGAGAGACTTCCTATCCTTCTTAAATCTAAATTCTTCTATGTCCTTAAAATCCCAAATACCCCGTCTGTTGAGAAACCCCTTCTATCTATTCTAAATCTCATTCTTATCTCATTTCGAAACAGAATTTCTTTCGTTTCATTGGAGAACTAAATACCCTATCGTTGAAAAACCACTTCTATGCTTTCAAACCCCGTCCCCATATTTTCTCGAAGTCAAGTTCTTTTCTTTTCTTTTCTTTAAAGAACTTGATGTTCCATTGGTTGAGAAATCCTTTCTATCCTTTCAAACGCTGTCCTTGTTTGCCTCTTGAAATGGGTCAAAATTTTCAAAACTAAGTATTTTCCTCTACATACTACCGTACTAGTTTTTAACTCTATGTCTCTAAAACGATTTTTGAGCATCGGGGACGAAGCTCCTTTTAATGGGTAAAGTGTGATACCCCGCATTTCCCTATTATTATTTTAAATATAAATATTTAAAATAAGGGGTTGTTTTCTTATTAAGTAATTATTAAAATGATTTTTAATGGGCTTAGGAATAAAATGTTTTTATATAAGCTATTATTATTGTACTACCAAATTACCTTATCCCAATGTACTTATAATTTTACATTATATAATTATTATAGAGCCCAAATGGAACTATGTACCTATATACATAAGTATTTTAGCCTTAAACCAAAGTTGACCCAACTTTCCTAAATTGACCTAGCCCAAAAAGGAAAACCTATACCTACTAAATATAGATAGTATATATATGATTAATCCATGAGCAGCCAAAAACGTTTTCCCCAAACCACTCTATGCCTATCGTCTCTCCGTTGATCTCCCTCTCGTCTCTTGTCAACCGGCGGCAACAACAACAACAATAGGAGGATCTCGGCATGTTCTCATCAAACCTCCAACCTCTCGTCCCTCTCTCTCTCTCTCGTTACTCCTTCAATGGCGAAGCACGATCATCAGTCCCATCCGTATGGCAGTGCACCACGGCAGCAACAACAGAGGAAGACGCCGGTAACGCAATGGTCGACTCCGGCTCCTCTGTTGCGGCATTTCCTTTGGCGAAGCGGGGCAGCGGCGACGGAGCTTGGCAATGGGGACCTCCCCTCCCCGTGACGAAGTAGTATCAGCTTTCGCCCTGTTCTTCCTCCTCGTCTAAGTAGAGGGGCGAGGGCGGTGGGCGGCATTGGTGTGGGTGCGGTGGTTTCCGGCGGTGCGAGGCATCGGGCAGCGGCGACGATGTTCCCTCCCCTGTCCGGCGTTTCTCTCCCCTGCTCCCGGTGGTCTCATGGCGGCAGTCCAGCAGTGGCATGCTGCCTCTCTTCCTTCCTCCCGCCTATGATGGTTGTAATTCTGGTGATGGTAGCAGGTGATGAAGTTGGCGGTGGCGGATTATGGAAGATGGATTAACATATTGATTTGAGGTAATTTCCTTATTTAGGCTCTAATTATAGTAATTAGATGCTAACTATTTTGATTAAGTTTACTTGCAGTAATGAGAAGTTATGGTTTAATTAATATGATTAGTTAGTTAAGATATGTATTAAGTTCTAATTCTAGTAATTAGTGTTAGTGGCTCATGGTTAGAATAATTAGATTATTAGGCTTATTATGGTATTAATTATTGATATTAATCCTTTATGATGATTATAATTAGTCTAATCGGTGGGTAATTGGTGATTAACCATTGGTTATGAACAAGGATTATGATAGGTGATTATGAGCATTAGTATCATTAAGGCCTAATGATGGAGATTAAGGAATACCTAGGTGGTTGATTCATATTGGGTCTAGATCATTACTAGTAGTGATTGGTAATTAAATGTGGACTCAAATTGGTTCACAGGTTCCCTATCGTGGACTAGCTTATGAGATGAGCTTAGGATTGGTGTTGCTATTGGATTAATAAGCTTCAAGAGGTAACCCTCCATGTCTCACTAAATCTACTTCCACTCTTGTATATGTGTGATTTGGTGTTTTGTGGAATCCTGTGGATTATTTCTTGGTTATAGCTTGTGATTTGTTGGATTATTGAGCCTATCTTGTGGATCTTTGGATTGTGTTGGTCATTCTTGAATCTTGGAATGTTTGAGTATTGTTGTTATGGATTCCATGTATTATTTGGCTTCTGGAATGTGTATTCTGATCCTGATATGGGTACTGGAATGATCTATGTGTTCACTGCTTCGTGTCTGATTGAAGTATGAGTATTCTGGGTTGAGTTTGTTTTTGCGGAGAGGTACAACGGTATAATGTGTCCCGCTGAACCCTTCCTTAAAGAGCCTGCGGTAAGGAGTGGCGGAAAGGGGTGTACCGCCACTGTGATTCGTTGCCTTCATGCGGAAGGTGCGGCGAAGGGGTGCGTTCTGCCGGGTCGATCGATCTGCCTCTTCCTAGCAGTTGGGTTCCGCAGTGAGACGTGTTCCGCGAAGATGTTCTGTTTGAGTATGTTTCCCTCTGTTTCCAGTTCGATTTATGGTCTATTGACTCTGATTGTTTCACCTTTGATTCTGGAGTATATTCTGAGCATGTCATTGAGTATACTACCTTGGTTATTGAGTATTGACTCGTGGTTGTTGGTTATTTATCTTGGATTATCGCACTCCTAACATTGTAAGGTGAAATCTCCTAAGCAAGAATGTAGAGTGGATACATTATGATTTGAGATTGGATGAAGATTGTGTATGCAGTATTGAACGGATGATGTTTGAGTCTAAAACCAATACATGTATTTATATTAACGCAAACTTATTTCTTCGAAACGTTTGTGTCGATTGATTAAACGATGTATATTTAAGGAACCTATTAGATTTTCCTTTTTTTTCTTGGTATGAGCTTGTATTCATTGGAATTGCAAAGCTGGTAATTAATGAAATTTAATTGCCAAAAATAATTAATTCTTGGAATAGGAAAGGAAGTACACGACTGCGTTTTGCCAAGGTTTTGGGCGAGAACTTTTATCATATTTTATTTTCCAAAAGGTTTTGCTTTATTATATATAGAGATTAGATTAGACTTACTTTCTCTCTCTTTAGATCAACTTTCTCACTCTAAGATCAAGCTCAACTTCTTCAATGGAACTTTTGCTCTTGTAAAGAGAGGAAATCTCATATAGATCTAGGTCTCAACTTGACAAATTGATCCCAAAAGCTCGGAGG
Organism: Ipomoea trifida; assembly: GCA_003576665.1. Lineage (NCBI taxonomy): Eukaryota > Viridiplantae > Streptophyta > Magnoliopsida > Solanales > Convolvulaceae > Ipomoea > Ipomoea trifida. Next base: position 15,217,115 of record CP025658.1, on the reverse strand, counting down.
ATTCTTGTTTTGCAATTGTTGAAGGATTAGATCTAAGTTTGTTCTTATTTCATTCAATTGCAATCTCTTGCTTTTAATTCCTTCAATTGCTTTCAATTAATTTCTTCTATTTTCTTTTGCTTACCTCCAAATTACTTGGATTATGTTTTCATCTACATTCCATTGTTAGAATGTTAGCTATCTACATATGTGCACACCATATGTTTGATGAAATGTCTCTTCACTTGTTATTTCTTGTTATTTCTCTTGTGCTCTTGCATTAAGTTTTGTGACCTAGTTTTCTATCACAATTGTGTTCTTGTGCTCAACCACACACTCTACTTACTCCAAGTTGTCATCCTTTGAGAATGACATTCCCGAGAAATCACTTTTCCCAACATTCATTCCATCCACCATTTACTACTACTATCAAAAGGCGCCGTTGCCAAGGATTACCAGAATCATTGTGAGGAGATCATTGGGTGGAAGAACGACTTGATCGCGCACTTGTTACTATGGAATGGTGTTATTTATACTCACAGGCTACGGTACATAATTTCCCCACTCTAACTTCAGAGCATTCGACTCTTTTTCATGACTTAACTGGCATATAGACCATGAAGGATATTCCGGTTTGAGAGTGCTTGGGTATTGGATGTGGGATGCAAAGAAATTGTTTAACGATCCTAGGTAACATCGCACGGTATGAGTTTTCAAGCAAGGATCAAGAGTTGCGCTGACCAATTATTGAGTTGGAGCGATGAGAAGGCAAATAAATTTGGTAAGAAAATTAGTGCTTTGAAACGGCAACTTCAGATGCTTAAAGATCGTCGAGATTGGGGTGCGGTGGCTGAGTACGAGTACATTAATAATGAATTTCGTATAACTTTAGAACAAGAAGAAACTTATTAGAAACAACGTTCAAAGCAGCATTGGTTAAAGAAGGGGGACCGTAACACAAAATATTCTCATGCAACTGTGTCCTTTCCCTATAAGAATAACAGACTGGATAGAATCTGTGATAATAGTGGCACTTGGGTTACTGACATGGACATGTATGAGGTGGTGTTAAATTACTATAATGATATATTTACTTCGAATGCAGAAATAATGTCTGTTAATTTTGGCAGCTGATGTGTATAACCGTGAGTGTAAAAAGAGGGTGTAGAATGTCGTTCCGCTGAGGATTGGGGCTATGGCACGTATTATGTGAATTAAGAAATACTAGGCACTAGAGCAATTGAATCAAATAGAATCCAAGTAAATGATAACTGAATAGGGAAATTAAAGGAAATAAATTGGCTAATGAATTAATTAAATGATAAAGAAATGGGTCAGATTAGGGGTATTTCAATCTTGATGTTCTAACAACTCAGAATTAGGGAAAAAATGATTAACCTAGGGATTTATGGGCAATGCACACAAGAATTCAATTCAGCTACTTTCGTAATCAATAAACAGAGTTAGGCTAGGATTGTCCCACTTTCGTGATGCATCAATCATAGTCTGAAGCACCTAAGCATTGTAAGCCCCCAAATTACCCCTATTCTCATAGTAGGAAAAATTAGGTTGAAATTGGTAAGGCTCGAGGTCTTCACCCAACTTTCGTTGTAATGAATCCATCTCCTAAACTAGCAATCAATTGTGGCCACTAATTAATAACAAGTAGAAAATAATCTCCAATTCAACATAAACCCTAGATGAATGATTCAATCCCTTTATGCAATAATCACATATTGAACATCAAGATTAACAATGGATCCCTAATCTAAACCCATAAACGAACTACTCACTCATTGTTAAGGTAAACAAAGCAAAGCAAGAATTAAATACTGAAATCATAGCAGCGAATCTAAAGAATAAAAGAAAGAACTTTACTAACAATCCCGAAGAGTAATTCCAATCCAAACAATGATTCCAAGCTTGCAAACGAATTCAAGAAGGTAAATATGCGCTATTCTATGCTATGGAAATCTCTAAAGAGAAGGAAAATTGTACTGAACTAAACTAGGGCTCGGAATACCCAAAAAGACAGCAAAACGCGACATTAAATACTGGACAGCAGTAGGGTCACGGGCACCTTCACGGTCGGGATCGGGGCCGTGAGGTGCAGTGACCAGCTGCTGTCCGTGATGAGGCTCACGGGCGACCTCACGGCCGTGAGGCTGGCCGTGATGCGCCCTCTTGGTTTGACTTCTAACTTCTTTCGTGCTCTATTGCTCCTTTCCGACCTTGGGTAGATTCCTATGCTTCGAAAACTTGTCCAAGATGACCGAAAATTCTTCCTTTGCTCCTCGTTCGTGAATAAACTAAGATTAAGCAAATGTAATACACAAACGAGCCTCAAATTCATCAAGGTAAAGGAAATAAGCAACAAAACCAACTAAATTATGGGGCAAATAATCGTATAAAATCACATGTATCAACTCCCCCACACTAGAACTTTTGCTTGTCCTCAAGCAATTACCAAGGACAATTCACCTTCCAAGCACTGCAACTGATCACACTTCCCCACTGCACAACCACACATACCACCAACCAACTCATACAACCTAACCTGCTTCAAGAATCATCTCAGAATCACAAGTGAGCTCCCCACTCAGGCCAATAACCGGGCACCAGAATTAAGGTAGATTAAGACCCTGTATGCACATGTACTCAGTTGAGATTATGCAAGACTTGGCTTAAGATGAGATCCCATAGACTTGCCCTTCATACTCTCATAGATCAACTCTAAAATCGCATGCTAAAATCAAATAGGTCTTTATTCGGCTTGTAATGGGGCTAAGGGTGAGTGGCTAAACAAAGAAGGTGTATGGAAAAATGAACAAAGGAGAGAGAATTTCACACCTATTGACAACTAAACCTAGAGGAAATACTGCAAGTATGAAGAGTAGAGCAAAACACAATTTAAAACATAAGAGTATTCTAAACTAGTGGCGGTTGGACACAATTATTCTAGCAACATGAGTTGCACTTTTATTCATCCTTTTCTTTTTCTTTCTTTTCACAGACCTTTTCTTCACTTTCAAACTTCCTTTTCAAACAACTTTTTTATTTTCTTTTCTTTCCATCTTTTTTTTCTTTTCAACCAACCAACTTTATTTCCTTCAATTCAAACGAATCAATTAATTCCTTTCTCCACACCCCCACACTAGAACAAAGATGACAGAAATAACTCTAACAGAAATAAGCTCCAAAAAGAAATCTCCTCTAAATTAAAGAACAAATGCAACATTCTCCCTAAGGGTGGATGGCAATATATGGCAAAAGGCTAAGGGTTAAATGATAGGGTTGAATAAGAAAAACAATGACAAAGAATGGGGTTAAGTGTTTTGCACTTATTAAACAAAAACAAGGCTCAAAGGGGACAACTAGGGAAAACAATTATAATAAGGGTAGGTTTAAAGGCTTGGGCTAATAACAATGGCCTAAATTAAATCACTTCAAAGCATGCAAATTATAGACTTCACCATGAGAGCACTGAGACAAGCTATGACAAGACAAATATCACTGGATCCCACATAAGCCTTCACTAGCAATGCATAACACACATGGGAAGCATTTAGGTTAGAGGTTAACCCAGCTATTGGCAAGACACTGAATTAAACACAAGCTCAACCTTGAATCATCCCTGACAACCTAGACTGCACAAGTACCACCAAAACAAACCACCAACCAGCAGAAAGGAAAGTGGTCACATCCACAACACAAGGAAACAAACTATCCTAAGCTGCAAATTGAGTCCTTCAAGCAAAGTTCATCAAAAATTCCATTTTCAAAAGTTCATCAGAAATAGCACCCCCCACACTTAAACTGGACATCGTCCCTGATGGACAACCAAGGCCCTACTAACTAAAGCAATAAAGAGATTTCGAACTAGAAAGGACGACAACAAGCAGTAAATGGGAACAGAAAACAACATATAATAAACCAAAATCCAAATTAAGCATTATACAATTCATTTAAACAACTAGAAATAAAGACAATAAAAGAGAACAAAAATAAAAGAGTAGAGTTTAGAAGCATCTCAAGGCATATCATCCCATGAAGGAGGGATCAAACTGTGGGAATTGAGGGCCCCCCGGAGGTGGGTAATAGGCACAGGCCTCATCGCTGCTCTGGGCATTGGCCGCCTCCATGGCATCCATCTATTTATAGATCTTGTTGACCTTCATATTCATGGCCGCCAGCTGAGCAAGCACCTGCTGCTGGAAATCTCCAGACAATGAACCCTCGCTCGCCCCAAGATGGGCGGGACCAACAGCATCAGGATGGGCATCATAGGCCTCCTCCTCCATCCTCGCATCAGTCACAACCGTAGTGTGAGCCTTCTTAGCCCCAATCTTGTCACGCATCATCTCAACAGCCTCAGCTGTCAACGGCTGCATGCCCGGAGACTTGGGCGCATCCAAAATGATCCGCTGAGTAGCCTTGAAGAGGCGAGTAAGGTAGGGACCCAAGTATAGAGCCACTCCCTGTGGGTGATGCTGATTCTTGAAGAGGTTCTAGATGACCACTCCCATATGAAGTCGCACGCGCTTGACCATGCCATAGAGACATAGCATGTCAGCGTGGTTGACAGAGCTGGTGGCATCGTACCGCCCACAAATGGAGTGAATGAGCACATATTGCATAAACTTATGCTTCTTTTTGAGAAATGAAGCGGAGCGGCTGTGGGAACTACTGAACTCCATGGTACCATCCGTGAGTTCTGCCCAAAATGCTTGGGTGTTTCGCACGTTGGTTACCCGGGTATCCCTTTCCTCCTCTGTGAGCTGCTGAATTGGCCCGAAGCCCATCAGGTCACTGATCTCGTCCGGACTGAATCTAAACATGTTGTGGCCCACATGGAACTGCATACAGGGGCTGCAAGTGAGCCCATAACACTTAGGGAGCTTCATGGTCGTCATGACATCTACTAATACCGAGGGATAGGTGTCCTCACTGAACTCCATCAGCAAATACTTGCACTCCGGGAAGGACACCATCTCCTCCACCTCATCACGGATGCCAAAGTGCTCCGCTACATCCAAAGAGAGGATGTACGACTGGAAAACCCTGTGTTCTGAAAAAAACTTGAAACATAAAAATTTTTTGGGTCATGGAGAGGTGTGGTCGGCGGCTGTTCAGCCGGAGCAGGTTTCTGTGCAATGGATTTCTTCCTTTGACGGGGACGCATCTGCAAACAATCTCAAACAAAGTATATCCACGGGGTGAGGGGTTAGGCAAATTGAAAACACAGTGATTTGATTGTGTGGAGTAGAATGTATGACTACAAATAACAAAAAAAAAAAAAAACACAAGTAAACTAAATGTTTTAGTTTTCAGAGTATTCTGGTTTTTTTTTTTTTTTTTTTTTTGTGAATTTCTCAAAACCTAACCTAGATTGCGACTCAAACATTGCAAAATTGCTCAGTGATCATTGCCTAAACAGTTAACAAACTACTCCACAACCTAAAACTATCAAGAATCTCACCCAAAACCAACATTCAATCAAGCAACAAGTGGGTGTTAAAAGGTTCACCCAAATCCCAAGTGTGAACACCATTGAAGCACTAAGCAAGCTTTCTAAACATGAAATCAACAATAATAGCCCTAAGCATGCTCAATCTAACAATATTCAACCATTAAAGTAAGATTCAAGCAAATCCATGAATATTGAACCATAAATTCAAAATTGAGATGTGGAAAGTAAAGCAATTGAGAATCAAACCTTGAATATTTGAAGAAGAAGAGATTGAAGAGCAATAGAGCAAGAAATCACAAATCAATGGAGGCAAATATAGTGGAGAAGGGTTGGGGAAGGAGAGAATATGAGAGAGAAAGAACTAGGGTTGAGATTTGGGGTAAAAGGGAAAAGGGGATCGCGAGCTGGGTTTTAAAACCCGCCCTGCAATCACGGCCCCGGCAGTGCACCCGAGCCCTTATTTGCTCTCTGCGTACTGGAAACACCTGGGAGGTAGTATTACGGCTTGGGTCACGGCTGGGAGGGTGGTCGCGACCTAGAGGCCTCTGTAGCTCTGTTACGTACTGGAATTTTGTAAAAACCTCACGGGTTGGGTCACGGCCGGGAGGATGGTCGTGACCTAGTGTGACACCCCAACCTTACACAAGCTGAGATAGTTAAATTTCAACACAACAGCTGCCTATCTCAACCAACAAACATATCATAGCGGAAGCGAATTTAAAACTTAAGGGGCATCATGCCACATCTAGGTAGAAAACACAGCCTAGATGCACAGGCTAACCAGAAGAAACGAACTAAACTGTCATGCATAAATAAAATAAATCCTCAAGTCATGTTTAACAACATCCAAACACTAGTCAAGAGTATATAATATCTCAATGGCACACAGGCCCAAAAACCAAAGTCTAAACATCATAAAACTAAGTCTAGCGTCCTCATAAGATCGGCTCTAACGCGCTCGCGCTCAGACTTAATCCATACCTGGAAAACACGCAAAGAACCATTAGCAAAAGACTGCTAAGCAACCACCATTCACACTCGCAAGGAGATATAGATATACATAAGCTTGTAAATAGGTTTACACACCCATATAGAATATAAACACCAACAAACTGCTCAATAGTTCAAAACAGATACTCAACAACAATAAACTGAACGAATCATAAACCAAGACTCATCCAAACAAAGCCAATATCCAACAACGAGAGTACGATACAACAACAAATCCATAAGCAATGTTACCAACTGAATAACAACCAAAAGGAATCAACCAACCTCAACGAGAACAACAAGATATCAACCAAATAACACAAGGAACTCACGAACACACAACCAAGAAAGAACTCCCAACACCAACCTCCAAACCCTCACACCAACCATCATACCAAACCCAACCCCAGTCAGAAGTTAGGTACGCAGGGGTAAAAACCCAATCACAGGGACCGAAGTCCAATCACAGGGGTAATGAACCCAATCACAGGGACCGAAGTCCAATCACAGGGACCGAAGTCCAATCACAGGGGTAATCAACCCAATCACAGGGACCGAAGTCCAATCACAGGGGTAATGAACCCGAATATAGTCAATAGTAGCACAATTAGTTCACCCAACAACCTCCAACGATACACAAAAAGTCCACCACCACATACTCATACTCCAACCTCAACCCAAAACAACCAAACAAAGTGTTCATCTCAACTATGAACACAGCCAACTCCCAGGTGATGAATTCAAGGAATTAATAGACCAAGAGTACAAAAGAGGAATCAAAAGACATGAATCAATACTCCAAAGGCATGGCAAAATACCCAAAAAAAGGTATGAATAAATACTCCCAAGACATGGTAAAATACCCAACAAAACATTCCAACAATATTCAGAACAAAAGGGAAACAAACAGACAACAACAGCCGAAAACAGTCTCTGGAATCCAACTTCCAGAGACCTTGCGGAACACGGCGACGGAACACAGTCCACCGCCAGCCCTCTCCGCACGAAGGGGACGGAACCCCTCGGCGGACCACCTCCAACCGTCCACCACAGCCGCCTTGGCCTTGCGGAACTCCCCTGCGGGTCACATTATTCCGCTGGGGACCTCCGCAAGGTCAGTCCCACTCTCCCCAGTTCCCAGATCAAAGCAGACACGAGAGATCATTTCCAGAGAGCAAAATCAGACCCAAATACACCAACATTTCATCAAATTAGAGGCTAAAAATATGGAAATCCAAACCATCAATGATCATAACAAATACTAGGCAAAAGATCAATATGAAATCCAATAAATACAACAAAAAATAGGGCTAAACACCAAGAAATTTCAGGATTTCCAACACCAAGAATATCATATAGAATAGGAGTGTAGAAATAGATTTTGATGGACATAGTGGTTACCTCAAAGAGCTTTCTTCCACCCAATCAAGCCTCAAGCAAGCTCACAAAGCCCCACCACCTTCTTGATCATCTTTTACCCAAAGAACCCCAAAAGAACATACATAAGAATATGCAAAAAGACTAGCAAAACCATAAAATGCAAGGTAGGTTTTTAGCTAGATGCATTTACCCAATCCTAAACAAGCTTAAAGGAGCAATCTTGACTTGAAAACTTGTAGGAGAAATGAAGATCAAATTTGGATGATTTAATGGTGAAAATGGCGTGAGAGTGTAGAGTAGGGAGGAGAGGGAGTGAAAACCTTTAGGGATTTTTAATCTTCAATATATATACTAGGATACATATAATGTATTAGGGTGAAAGACTTTAATGTGGAATGGGCTCAACTATATATTATATTACTTACAAGAATATATATGTAGAAGATTAATAAATTGGGCTAATGAATTCATCCCTTACAATTAAATAGATATATTAGAATAAAGAAGCCCATAAGATGTCTTAAAGACATTATACTAATATATATTAAGAAATTGGGCTATGTAGGAATATTTTAATTACAAGAATTGTAAGGATCCAAATTGAATAAAATCCCTTACAAGAATAAATTCAATTAATTGGGCTCTTGATTAGAATAATTAAATTA
>CP025658.1:15164312-15203098 GCA_003576665.1 Ipomoea trifida | reverse complement strand
AATTAATTAAATTGCCCAAGGAATTAATTAACGATCGAAAGGCTTGAAATGAATTTACGGGGTGTTACACTCTACCCCCCTTAAAAAGGAGCTTCGTCCCCGAAGCTCAAAGCTAACGGGAACTTGAAACAGAACGATTCAAGGAAACAAGGATTCAACGAAAGATTAAAGAACGATTGCTCAACAACTTCTAAACTCAAGAACATACTAACATGCAACTAAACTCATAACTTACTAACACTTCTAACAATCTAAACTTATAACTTACCCCAAGCCAACTATCATGCAAGAACATAAGCTAAACTACTCAACTACACTACAGGGTTCTACTACGGAGCTAACACTAACGAGAAAAACTAACAACTAACCTGGATGGCCTCCTTGAGAAGAGCTGCCTGGACCGTGGGGTGGATACTGATAAGGGTACGGGTAAGGATAGGGATACTGCTGCTGATAAGACGGCAGATACTCCGGTGGCACTTCAATCCCAAGCTTATTCTCGATGTAGCCCAAACGCTGGAAGCCGTGATCCACCCTCAGATCCAACGAATCAAGCCTCGCCTCAACCATACGCTGCATCTCCTGCAGCTGTCGGAGTACGGGGCCAACTGGTGGCGTAGGAGCCAAGGGATCGTGCTGCTCCTTCCTTCTGTGCTCTCGGTCAGCCTCACCCACCGGTTCTTCTTCTTCGGCCTCTTCTTCAGCCTCCTCCTCTTCCTCATCATCACCTGCCTGCTCAGCCTGCTGAGGTTCGACTAAACCTCGCAACCTCTTATGTGGAATGTGGTAGCGCTCGATCAGTTCCCTGCTCTCGGCGGCTGGCATCCTACTCAGCTCATGAGCAGTGATGTACTCGTTCCCCTCAACCTGGAACAGCCCAGAAAACTGCAAACTCGGCGCATTGAACGCGCTATGAACCGGCTACCTTGCCAACTCCCCAGTGACATTAACCCTCCTTTGTTGGAATAACCAACTCAGAATCATTCCATAAGGCCGGTTGCGCCTCTTAACTGTCTTGCAGAAGTCCATGTGCAAGATCATCAGAGTATGCAGATCAAACTTCACTCTGTGCTTCAGAAAGTATGCAAAGGCACACTCGATAGCTGTAACTTGTCGGCTGTTGTTCCGGCTAGGCAACAAACTCTCCCCAACCAACAAAGTCAGAATCCTCTGCTCACCCGTCAGGTTGTGCTTGTCGGGGCGAGTATCTAAAGCAATATTCTCATTCTGCCCTGTCATGTACCTCAGATAATCACGGAACCCCACTTCCTGTGTCTCCACCCAAGCATTACGCTCATACTCATTAACGCCTCCCAACGGCAAATTAAGCCACCTAGCCAACTTAGGCGGGTCAAGAGAAATCCTTACGCCCTTCACTATCGAAGTGAGCACGGGCACTTGGTTAGTAGTCTTAACCTTCATATTCTGATAAAACTGATTGACCAAGTTGGGATACACAACATTCTCAATCCGCAAGAACATATTCAATAAACCTTGAAAATTAAGCATGTTCACAATCTCGGGCGAAAAGTGTAGCGGGTCAAGAGCTTTACCATCAATTATGTTGTAACGGATGTTGCTCGAGCCTTCTCCTACCTCGGCTTGATTTCTTCTTGACATCCTTGTCGTGGGTGAGGTTCGAACTTGGGTTGATGTGGAAGGAAACGCCAACACACAAAACTGCGGACTTTGGCGGAGAACTTGCGGACCCTTGCGGACGAACTCGCGGACTGGAGCGTCGGGCAGAAGCCGATCGCGGACTGTGGGCGCTGCTTGACGGACGGAACTCGCGGACTGCGCTACTCCCTTGCTCTGTCGGTCGTTGCTGCTGTTCGCGTTCTGTTTGCGGGAAAAGAAAAAGAAGAAGCGGAGAGGGATAACGGGCTGTCTAGGGTTAAAAGAACACGCTCGACACGTAAAAGGACGCATGTGCCCTCCAACTTGCGGATCGTTCCAACGGGGACTGGGCTCCGTTACGCTGTCTTCCCTTCTTCTCGCGGATCGCTTCGACGGAACTCCGCCTTCCGCTAACTACTTCCGCATACACACACGGCACACCTCCACGGAACCCTTGGTTCCGTTCCCCCGCACCGCCTCGTTACTGCTACTGGCCTTTATGATTAAAACCAAAAACTTGCGCCTAAGACACCACGAACCAAAACTGTTGGATGGCGTAGTCTCTTGCTATTAACCCTTAGGCGCGGGTTCGAGCCCCCCTTGTGCACATTGGTTAGGTCCTTAGGCTCTTTTCCCCTTTTCCTTGCGTTTTGTTCCCTTACTTTGACTTCACGAACTCCCCAACACTTGTAACAAGATCGGGTCTTCACGACTTCATAACGAAACGCGTCTTAAAACTTTCTAACTAACGAGGGGTCGCCTACGGTTCACTTAGCGGTTCAACTACTACAAGTATTTAACGAAAGACTCGGAAAGCACTTAAACCACTTATTTAAAGATTAAGCTCGAAAGTTACCTTCTTCAAGTCCGTTTGCTTCAGCTTGGGTGCGGCCCATCACGAAGATCTTTCTCTGTTGCGGCCCCGCCTGCTGCCCTCGGCCTCCACTCGGCCGGCTACCTCCACTACCCTCGGTCTCTCGGGAGGGTCGGGTCGCTGCTGGAACTCCCTGAGCTGCGCTCGGTCGAGGCTGAGGTGGTCCTCCCTTCTTAGCCGTGCACTCGTAGGCCCGATGTCCTCGCAACCCGCAGCTGTAGCACTCCACTAACCTCCCCTCGCAGTCGCGTCCAGGGTGGTCTCTCCCACAGCGTCTGCAGTCGAAGCGTCGAGTGCACACTCCATTGCCCCCTGAACTCTGCCAAAAGCTAGGGCGAGATCCACCGCTGTGGCTAGCACCTCCTCGCTGAAAGCCAGCTCTCATCCCGGAGCCCCCGGGCCTAAACCTCTTGGAGTCTGAAGCTCCACCCTCAGCTGGCCGCTTGGAGCGGTCCTGGATCCCCTGACGGATAGACAGCACGCGGTAATGGTCAGCGGCGCTGCTGTAGGCCTCGCTCAGCGTCTGAAACTTGAATACGACCAAGGCCATGCGCGTATCCAAGTTCAACCCAGCCACGAACCTCTCGATCCTGGTCTCCTCAGTCGGGGCTAACGTCGGCGCGAAACTAGCCAACTCCAAGAAGCGTCGGTGGTACTCCTGCACCGTCTTCGACCCCTGCTTGAGGTGCAAGAACTCCTCCTGCATCGCCGCTTTGACGTGAGCTGGATAGAAGCGAGCTCTTAACCGATCTTTGAACGTCTCCCACTCAAAGTCGGGCTCCTGTCGCATCGCCGGGCCGCCGTGGACCCACCACAAGTCAGCTTCCTCCTTCAGGTAGAAGCTCGCCATCTCGACCTAGCGACCAGGTGGGCACTCCACCACCTCGAGGATCTTGTCAAGCGCCCGGATCCACTCCTCCAAGATCACGGGGTCCTCCTCTCCAGCGAAGAAGGGTGGGTGCTGCCCCGCCACCCTCCGAACCAAGTCTGGCTGCCCGCGCTGGTTATTCTGAACCATCACGTTCCCGAGAAGCTGGGTAATCTGGGTCAGCTGCTGGAGATTCTGCATTAGCTGCTCCGCGTAGGGCACTTCCGGGTAATCCTCACGTCGTCGTGGCGGCATGGTCGCTAGCAGAGGGAGATACTAACAGAAGGCGAAGAGAACACTGCGGTCGGTCTAAACCAAACACGCAAGAAAGCAAGTGAGAACGAGCTCACAGCCACAAACAACAAACAACCTGCAAAGCATAAACAAAAGCAAGTAAACGAGTCCTCACCGCGCGGCCTAAAATTCACACATCTTAGAACTCTTAAGCATCTTAACTTCTACTGATCAAGTCCTAGAGTCTCAGATTACAACCCTAGGATCTCTATTCAGACCTCAACACAGGCTCTGATACCAACTGTGACACCCCAACCTCACACAGGCTGAGATAGATAAAACTTAACACAACAGCTGCCTATCTCAACCAGCAAACAAAACATAGCGGAAGCGAATTTAATACTTAAGGGCGTCATGCCACATCTAGGTATAAACACAGCCTAGATGCACAGGCTAAGCATAAAACGAACTAAGCTGTCATAGATATAAACCAAGATAAAATCCTCAAGTCATAATCCACAAGTACCCGAATCACTAAACAAGAGTATATAACAATATCTCAAAGGCACACAAGCCCAACAACTCAAAGTCTAAACAAGGTAAGCTAAGTCTACGCATCCTCAAATAGATAGCTCTAGCGCGCTCTCGCATAGACTACTCCATACCTGGAAAACACGCAAAGAACCATTAGCAAAAGAATGCTAAGCAACCACCATTCACACCCGCAAGGAGATATAGATATACATAAGCTTGTAAATAGGTTTACACACCCATATAGAATATAAACACCAACGAACTGATCAATAGTTCAAACCGATACTCAACAACAATAAGCTGAACGAATCAATAACCAAGACTCAGTCAAACAAAGACAATATCCAACAACGAAAGCATAATGCAATAACGAACCAACAACCGAGATACTAACTAAACAACAATCCAAAAGGAACCAACCAAACTCAACGAGAATAATAAGATATCAACCGAATAACACAAAGGACTCACAACAACCCACCAAGAAAGAATCCCAACTCCAACCTCCCAACCAAGTCAAACCAACCACCAAACCAAGTCAAACCACATAGTCAGAAGTCAGAAGTCAAGAGTCAATCCCGGAAAACCGGTACACAGGGGTGATTAGCCCAATCAAGGGGACCGAAGTCCAATCACAGGGACCGTAGTCCAATCACAGGGACCGACAGTCCAATCATAGGGACCGAAGTCCAATCACAGGGGTAATCAACCCAATCACAGGGACTGAAGTCCAAAGTCAGAAGTCAATAGTCAATAGTGAATAGTAGCTCAATAGTCAACTCCAACCAACAACCACCAACAACATCCATAAAACCACCATCACAACCTCATACTCCAACATCAACTCAAACATCCAACCAAAGTGTTCATCTCAAATATGAACACAAACCAACTCCCAGATAATGAATCAAGGAATCAATAGATCAAGAATATCAAAAATGGAAATCAAAGACATGAATCAATACTCCAAGCTATGGTATAAAATACCCAATAAATGACATGAATAAATACTCCAAACACATGGTAAAATACCCAACAAAACAATCCAACAATAATCAGAAACAAAAGAGAACAACAGACAACAACAACAGAGAAACTGCTCACTGGAAACCAATTCCCAGGAGTCATGCGGAACCCACTCACGGAGCTCACTCTTCCGCCAGTCTCCTCCGCAAGAAGGAGACGGCCTCCCTCGGCGGACCACCCTCCTCCGCCTAAGCCTACCGTCGCCACCTTGCGGAGCACATCAACGGGTTACATTGTGCCGCTCAAGTGTTCCGCAAGGCCAAACTCGAACCCTTCCCAGACAGTTTCTGCTCAGATCAACAATCCAACTTCCAGAATACAAAAACAGACCAAATACACTCACATTTCATCCAATTTAGAGTCCAAAAATAGGGAAATCCATAACATCATTGATCATACAACACTAGGCAAGAGATCAAGATGAAAACCAACAAAATACATCCAAGAAATAGGCTAAACAACAAGAAATTTCAGGATTTCCAACACCAAGAACATCATATATAGAATAGGTGAATAAAATAGATTTGATGGACATGTGGTTACCTCAAAGCCTACTCCAACAAGCTAGCTCACAAAGCCCCACCTTCACCTTGATCATCTTTTTCCCAAAGACCCAAAAGAACACTTATAAGAATATGCAAAAAGACTATCTAAAACACAAAATGCAAGATAGATTCTAGGCTAGATGCACTTACCCACTCCTAATCAAGCATAAAAGAGCAATCTTGACTTGGAAACTTGTAGGAGAAATGAAGATCAATTTTAGGGAATTTTAGGATGAAAATGGCGTGTGATTGAGTGTAGGAGGAAGAAGGAGTGAAAATCTTTAGGGTAGCTTGATCTTCAAATATATACTAGGAATACATACAATATTTAGGGTGTAAGACATTTAAAGTGATGTGGGCATAAGTAACTTATAATATAATGGGTGTAGGAAATAAATATAATCAAGACTAGTAAGTTGGGCTTAATGAATTCACCCCTTATAAATTAAATACAATAATTAGCCCATAGAATGTCTTAGGAACAATATATATATTATATAATATATGATCAAGAATGTGGGCTTGTAGGAATATTTAATTACAAAGGTTGTAAGTGTCCAAATTAAATAAAATCCCTTACAAGAATAAATTCAATTAATTGGGCTCTTGATTAGAATAATTAAATTAGGCATCAAATATATATATATACAAGTGTATATATATATCAAATTGAAAGAATTAGCCCAATTGGATTAATTAAATTGCCCAAAGAATTAATTAACGATCGAAAGGCTTGAAATGAATTTACGGGGTGTTACACTGAGCTTGATCTCTCAGAGAAAAAACGAAATAGCCTCAGTTTGATGGCATCACTGGGAATTCCATTCATCTTGATAGTTTGCAGATCTGGTCGAAGTGAACAACATGAGCCTTCGGATCCTCAACCCGAGCTCCTCCAAACTGATTAGCTTGGACCATCTGCATAGAGAAGTCTTCAGCTCAAAGTTATTTGCCTCCACTCCTGGATAAACAATGCAATCTTCTTCATCAAACTCAGGAGCCAAATGAGCTGCCATGGGTGGCTGACCACCCTGCTTGAACATAGGAGGGACCCCCTGTGGAAACTGCTGGACAAACTGGTTGAACAGGTTGGGATTCATCTGGTAGAGAAGATTCTGCATCCCAACTCATTGGCCCTGCTTCTGAAACGCAGGACGCTGCTGCATGTGAGGAACTCCCAATCTTCCCCAACATAAGCATTTCGGGTTCGGGTTGGCCATGAAGTTCTGTGCCTGATTCTGACATTGTGCACTGGAGGGTTGACACGAACTCCATGGTTTTCCTAGTAACCTCTCTCTGCATAGGATTTTGTTGTGTGTTGATGTCATCATGAGCAAGCTGCCTGGTGTTGCTATTGTCTCCGATATCCATGTTTACTTCGAAGTTCTGGAACTCTCGAAGCCACTCACACAACACCTTCCTCCCCTCCTTAACTTCCTCTCAAGGTCTGGATCGAAGGAATGAAGATTTTCACTCCCCTTCGATATAGTCCGCATAAAAGGAGGGTAACCTACTGCCAAACACAAATACAAACACTCTTGGAAGAAATTCGTTATGGGTTAGAACAAATAAAGAATTCTTTTTTTTTTTGAATTTTCGAATGGTAAATAAAATAAAAACTTAATCTCCTAAAAATTCACTAACTCTAATGCTAGAAATAAAATAATCACACAATAAAACCAAATAAACCAATCCCCGGCAAATGCGCCAAAAAGTGATGTGTATAATTGTGAGTGTAAAAGAGGGTGTAGAATGTCGTTCCGCTGAGGATTGAGGCTATGACACGTATTATGTGAATTAAGAAATACTAGGCACTAGAGTAATTGAATCAAATAGAATCCAAGTAAATGATAACTGAATAGGGAAATTAAAGAAAATAAATTGGCTAATGAATTAATTGAATGATAAAGAAATGGGTCAGATTAGGGGTATTGCAATCTTGATGTTCTAACAACTCAGAATTAGGGAAAGAATGATTAACCTAAGGATTTATGGGCAATGCACACAAGAATTCAATTCAGCTACTTTCGTAATCAATAAACAGAATTAGGCTAGGATTGCCCCACTTTCGTGATGCATCAATCATAGTCTGAAGCACCTAAGCATTGTAACCCCCAAATTAGTCCTATTCTCATAGTAGGAAAAATTAGGTTGAAATTGGTAAGGCTTGAGGTCTTCAAGCAACTTTCGTTGTAATGAATCCCTCTCCTAAACTAGCAATCAATTGTGGCCATCAATTAATAACAAGTAGAAAATAATCTTCAATTCAACAGAAACCCTAGATGAATGATTCAATCCCTTTATGCAATAATCACATATTGAACATCGAGATTAACAATGGATCCCTAATCTAAACCCATAAATGAACTATTCACTCATTGTTAAGGTAAACAAAGCAAAGCAAGAATTAAAATACTGAAATCATAGCAGCGAATCTAAAGAATAAAATAAAGAACTTTACTAACAATCTCGAAGAGTAATTCCAATCCAAACAATGATTCCAAGCTTGCAAACGAATTCAAGAAGGTAAATCTGTGCTATTCTATGCGATGAAAAACTCTTAAGAGAAGGAAAATTGTATTGAACTAAACTAGGGCTCGGAATACCCAAAAAGACAGCAAATGCGACATTAAATACTGGACAGCAGCAGGGTCACGGGCACCCTCACGGCCGGGATCGGGCCCGTGAGGTGCAGTGACCAGCTGCTGTACGTGATGAGTCTCACGGGCGACCTCACGGCCGTGAGGCGCCCTCTTGGTTTGACTTCTGACTTCTTTCGTGCTCCGTTGCTCCTTTCCGACCTTGGGTAGATTCCTATGCTTTGAAAACTTGTCCAAGATGACCGAAAATCCTTCCTTTACTCCTCGTTCGTGAATAAACTAAGATTAAGCAAATGTAATACACAAATGAGTCTCAAATTCATCAACGTAAAGGAAATAAGCAACAAAACCAACTAAATTATGGGGCAAATAATCGTATAAAATCATATGTATCAGCAGCACACATCAAAAGGTCACTATTGTGCAGAACGATTTCTTGTTGCGTCCTTTTGCGGAAGAAGAAATGAAAGAAGCCATGTTTTCCATGTTTCCAGATAAAACCCCAAGCCCGGATGGTATAATCCAAAAATTCTATCAGTACTTCTGGTATAATATTGGTGCGGGCTTAGTGTTTTTTGTATTTGATTGCTTGACGCATTGTCGTTTCCCTGTTGGTCTTAATCATACAAACATTGTGCTAATCCCAAAGAAAAAGGTTCCGAAAGAGTGGTAGAATTGCGCCCTATTGCGTTATGCAACGCTGCATGTAGGGTGATTGCTAAAATTTTGGGGAATCGCATGAAAGATTCTTTATGGGACATTATCTTCCATTAACAATATTAAGTAAATAATTGACTTAGAGTTTGCAGTGGAAAATAAATATGGTAAAGTGCTATAACTAAAAACACATAAAAATGAAGAGTTCTTTCACATGCAATACGTTAGAAACCCTTGAAATAGCTCAAATAATAAGTATGTAAATTTTGGTTCACATGCAAATGTGGGAACTATCAAATCCAGATGAATAATTCTAGACAGTGAATAGTAAGTCACGAAATATTCAATCAAATGCAAGTCAGATGAGTCAAGTATGGATTATGTCTTGCATGCACATGTGATGACACAAAATCCTAGATGCTAAAATGTTCTGGATGACAATATAAATGATGTATGAGATGATCCAGATAAGTATGCAACAATTGAAATATAAGCAAGTAAATAAATGGACAGAGAGATTTATAGTTGTTCAACAGTGGTGTAATCCTCCTAATCCACTCTTCTCCTTTCACTCTAAGGAGGGATTTCACTATCTTCAATCACCTAGATACAATAGTGACCAACTGCCCTTCTAGCACTTCTACAACTCTTGAGTGTCTCGCACAAAGCTACACTCAATCCTAAGTATCTAGTAGAAAGCTATATACTTCTACACTAACCAAGTGTCTTGCACAAAGCTACACTTAGTTTCCCCAAGTGTCTCACACAAAGCTACGCTCCATTTTTTTTTTTTTAGATGAAATAAGAGTTTATTTTTAAGACTTGAATTTCTCTCGTGTTTAGCTCAATACTTGCACTTTTTTAATCGAAATCTTTCTCAATATGTCATATGTGCTTGTCTTAAAGTCTTATTGGATATTTATAACTTGTCTATTGTAGATCTTCAAAACTTGATCATCTTCAGATGATATTTGTCAACTTTCACTAGTACAGAATAGCACATTAGCTACACCTGTAAAAAGCAATCCGCTACACCTGTAGCGGGTGTAGCCTATACTAGAGTCGCTAAAAGGCTGAAGCTTTTCGCGGCACGCGTAAGGAGGTGCCGCGGAAAGTTTTTCTTTAAAATATATATATATATATATATATATATATATATATATATATATATATTCTTTATAAATTAGTAATATATTCTTTATATAACGAATTTATAAATAGAAAATACATAAATACAATTTATAAATAAACTAGCTAATTAATTTTATTAAAACAATAAATTTTTTGCTTTGAACCGTAAAAACAATAAATTTTTTTTAAAACAAATCTACCAATGAAACAAATCCACAAGAACTCCTATTTACAAACAAATCAATAAATTAACAAAAGAGTCTATCAACACTCTCCATAATACAGTTCAAATCAAAACCAAGCATAGAAAGCTATGTTTGCAGTCTATTAACACATTAACCGACAAAGTTCAAATGAGAAGTAAGACATACAAAACCTAGAAGCTCGACTTAGAAATCCATCGGCAACAGCTAGACCATCCCCTACATCTCCTCTTCCTTCCAAAAAAACAGATCACCACCTCATCTCTACCTCTCGTCTCTCGCCTTTCATCTTATCCCTTTCACCTCTCTCGTCTTAGTCTTGGCGGAAGCAAGAAACAACGGCAACAATGGTGAACTCCGACAGTGGCAGCTAGAGTTTGGGCGTAGCGGCTTCACGGCTATAGACCTCCGTCCTCTCTTCGTGTCTCCCTCATCGACGGCAGCGGATGGCAGGCGCAAGGCAGCAGGAAATTCCGGCGGTAGAGTGACGTCCGACAGACGTCTTGAAGAAGCAAAAACATGGAGCGAAAGAAATGGAGAGTGAGAGAGAGAACAGATCTGTAGAAAAATGGAGATGGAGAAATTTTTTAGGGGAGAGAGATGGAGTGAGAGAGAGACCAGATCCAGATCTATGCGTGAAGAGAAATTAGATCTATATGTGATATGTGCTATGTGGATGTGTGCTATATGCTAGATCTAATAATTAAGGAGAAAGAAAAAAGATACTCCATCAGAATGGTCTTGTACGTGTACGTGGTAGATATGTAAGAAATGACATGGTTTTTCGCGGCACCCACGGGAGGAGGTGCCGCGAAAAATAAATTATTATTTTTATATTTACTTTTCGCGGCACCCATAGGAGCGGGTGCCGCGGAAAGTAAATTATTAAAATAATAAGTAACTTTTCGCGGCACCTACTCCTTATGGGTGCTGCGGAAAGTATAATCTTTTTTTATTTTACTGAATCCACTACACCTCTACAAGAGGTGTAGTGAAAAGCTATACTTATATGATCATTTTTGTAGTAGTGAATTTGATGGCTAGTCAAATGAATTTAAATATTTGCATATGATGATCTTCTAAAGTTTCTTCAATCATTGACATTGAGTAGTCTTGAAACTTGTAGCCACTTTTTCTTGACTTTAACTTATCTACCAATAATGTGAACAATTGACTTGTTCCCTTTTTTATAACTCAAGTTTATCTGAATATCTCAGCCTGGTGATTCTTGCTTGAAAATTAATTCCACCGAAAAGGGAAAATGGCAGTTTTTCCCCCTATGTTATGTGCATATAGCACTTTTGCCCCCTGTGTTATTAAAGTGGCTATTTTTCCCCCTGAAATGTTAAATTGGCATTTTTACCCTTAAAAATAATTATTTCATTTATTTTTTCTTCTCTAACAAATTATTACTTATAGGTATGGATGGTCACGATTCGGTTCGAACATAACCAAATACTGTAGCAATCATACCGAAATAGTATGGATGGTTCTGGTTACGATTCAGAACCGAAAAAAAATAAAATTAAATAATTGTTGAACCGTGAACTGAAACTGAACCACGGTCATATACAGTGAAAAATGATCAAACACTTATTTTGATAAATCGGTACGGTTCGATTCCAATTTCGATTTTGAACCGCCAATCAAAACTTATTTAATATTTATTTTTTAATTTTATTTCTTATTTAAAAATAATCTAAATTCAACAATTATTTTATTTTATTTTTTCGGTTCTGAATCGTAACCGTTACCGTCCATACTATTTAAGTTCAATTGCTAAAGTGTTCGATTAGGTTCGTATCGAAACGCGATCTTCCATACATATTAGTAATACTTGGTTGGAGAGTTAAAAATAAATGAAATAATTATTTAAGGGTAAAAATGCCAATTTAACATTATAGGGGAAAAAACTACCACTTTTAAAATAATTGAGGGGGAAAAACTGCCACTTTAATAACACAGGGGGGAAAAGTGCTATATGCACATAACACAGGGGGAAAAAGTGCCATTTTCCCCCACCGAAAAAGTACTTTGACTTTCCTCACTTGATCTTAGCTCGAAGTAGCAAGAATATTTTGCATTCTTCAAATTGTTTCCTCAAGGGTCATCCTCTTGCCATATTCAGAAAATAATATCTTCCTTTTGTAGAATAAGTCATCCCCTTGCTATACAATATTTTCAATTGGCCTCGTTGAAAATAGATCATCCTATTTTCCCTTTCTTTGCCACGTCGTAGTTAGCTTCCACTCCTAGAATGGTAAGTCAGCCTCTTTCTTTAATTAATTGTACATGGTTAGCCTCTTCCTTAATTAATTGCACATGGTTAGCCTCTTCCTTGAGAGTTAGCCTCCTTGACTTTGAGTTGAGTAAGTCATCCTCTCCTTTAATTAATTTGAGATCAACCATGCCCCCTTCAAGCTTTCAAAAGGTCATCCTCTACTTCAAATCAATAGCTTTCAAATTAAACTTGAGTCAGCCTCTTGTTGCATTAGCCTCTTCTCGAACTTCATTTGTGAGAGAACTCATTTCTTGTTGACTCCTTGATTTTGACTTTTAATTGCAACATCTCCATCTTGGTATAAATTAATTCTTCCAAAAGAATCAATTATAGAGCTTCGAACTCGTGACATTGACTTCAAAAATCTGTCACGATGCTTGACCAATCTTCAATTTATTCTTTTCTTGTAAAGTGGAAGCAAATGATTTGCAAGTATAAAATATTTTATACTCTAGTAATTTCCACATCATTCTCGCAATCTAACTAGACTTGTACTTAGCAATGAAATAATATACTAGACTCAAAATAAAATTGGGGGTCTAAAGTTACATTTTTTGTTCATCAAAACAATTACAGCCGGGTGTCTAAAGTTTCATTTTTTGTTCATCAGAACAATTACACCTTATTCCTAATAGCGTATGACCGCATGGAATGAGAATCCTTACGTAGTATGATGTTGAAACTCGGTTATACCCCACATTGGACCGAGCTGGTTATGTTATGTGTCACCTCGGTTGAGTATAACATCCTTGTTAATGGTTCTATTATGGGTAATGTGATACCTACACGTGGCATTCGGTAAGGGGATCATATCTCTCCATATTTATTTCTTATTTGTGCCGAGGGCCTCTCTTTGTCTTTGCAGGAAGCTGAGGGGAGGGGTGACATACATGGCTGTAGAATTGCGAGATGTTCCCCTCCAATATCACATCTCTTCATATATAAATGATAATATAAATGCAACTAATACTATAGAAGCATATTTAAATATATTATATGAACGTTATAAGTATTATATTTTCTAAAAAATGGAAGCTTTAGAATATATATAAGCCAAACCTTTACAATATTATAGAGATATTAACCAACATATTATAAGATGTAGAATAAGTGTCGAAATAATAAAACAAAAACAGGAAGAAATAAAAGAATCTATTGAAGAAAATTATAAACTACAACAAGAAATAAATAATTTAAAGAGTTAATACCACAAATGGTCCTCCGACTATTGGGGTAGTACTCCTTTTAGTCCTGGACTTTCAATTCGACCAAAACACATACCTTAACTTTCATTTTTAACCACAAATAGTCCTCCGTTATAATTTCTGTTAAGTGGGTGTTAAATCTAAGGCTAATATCGTCAAATCTAAAAGTATTAAATGTTCTTTTAAAACAAAATATTAAATGCTACTTAACAAAATGAAAGCAACCAGAAACAAGAATTATTAGATCAGTCTTTGCAAATTAAAAAAATATTAGCATACTTTCCTTCATTCTTCCCCAATTTTCCTCCACAACTCCAACAAGCAGAATTTAAAGAGAGAAAATGCCACCTCTCATTCTTCCCCAATTCTCTTCCACAGCTTCAATACCCATAATTTGGATAGAAAATACCAAATACCCTTCACGTATTTGTTTTTCATGTATTAATACAGTAGCTTCTAACATGTAAACCATTATTTTACTTTACCCTTCATAATTGGACAAAATGTATTAATACAGCAGCTTCTAACATGCAAACCATAATTTTACTTTACCCTTCATAATTGGACAAAAACCAGAATTAATCCATGAAGGGTATTTGATATTCTTCTATCCAAATTATGGGTGTTGAAACTGTGGAAGAGAATTGGGGAAAAATGAGAGGTGACATTTTCTCTCTCTAAATTCTGCGTGTTGGAGTTGTGGAGGAAAATTGGGGAAGAATGAAGGAAATCATACTAATATTTTTTAATTTGCAAAGACTGATCTAATAATTCTTGTTTTTGGTTGATTTCATTTTGCTGAGTAGCATTTAATATTTTATTTAAAAAAAAACATTTAATACTTTTAGATTTGACGATATTAACCTTAGATTTAACACCCACTTAACATAAATTATAACAGAGGACTATTTGTGGTTAAAAATGAAAGTTAAGGTATGTGTTTTGGTCGAATTGAAAGTCGAGGACTAAAAGGAGTACTACCGCAATAGTCAGAGGACCATTTGTGGTATTAACTCTAATTTAAATAATAGACTAAGTATAAAAGAGGAAGAAATTAGACAAAAGGATATAGAAATAAGAACACTATTAGAAGAAAAGTTCAGAATTATACTGGAGGCTGAGGGGAGAGGTGACATACATGGTTGTAGAAGATGTTCCCCTCCAATATGACATCCCTTTTTCATGAACAATAGTCTCCTTTTCTTTAAGACCTCCATTGATGAAACTGTACGAGTTCATAAATGTCAGTAGAATTATGAGTGAATGTTAGGCCAGTGTATTAACTTCAAGAAATCAAGCATCTCCTTCAGCATTAATACTCCCATTGTCATTAGGGACCAGATTGCTGCAATTTTTACGGTGCAACAAGCGATGGACTTTGGGAAGTACCTAAGCTTGCCACCTTGCCTAGGAAGAAACAGGTAGGATATGTATGATTATATTGAAAGGAAAATCTGTGACCGTATTCCGGATGGCAAAAGAAAATCCTATCACGTGCTGGAAAGGAAGTTTTACTCAAAACATAGCTCAGGCAATGCCAACTTTTTCCTCTTCTTACGACTTCCTCGAACATTGTGTGATAAACTTGAGAAAATTTTCAATAAATTCTGGTGGGGTGGAGGCAGTTCAAATACAAAAGGAATTCATTGGCTAAGTTGGTCGAGAATGTGCGCTCCAAAGTGTCATGGAGATTTGAGCTTTAGAAGATTACAAGAGTTTAAATGTTTTATGTGCCCTTCTTACTTGTCAAGCAAGGACATCTTTTCACGAAGCAGAAATGGGGCATAATAACAGTTTCATGTGGCCTAGCATATTAGCAGCAAAAAACCTCCTTGCTGATGGTCTATCCCGTCATATTGGTAATGGGGAGGACACGACTATTTGGGGCACATCATGGTTGGCATGCAGGAATGATCCACATCTCCTCACAGATTGCATACCCGAGTTGAAAGATGAAAAAGTCTCCAGACCTATGATTGCGAATAAAACATGGGATTTGGAAATCTTAGAAGATTTGTTCAGGCCCGAGGATATCCCCATAATTCTTAATACTCCTATTTGTCATAAGTACTCTGACAGTTGTTATTGGAAGGATGATTTGCCGTTTGCGTGGTCAATACATGATCAAGAGTGGTTATCGTAGACTTCTAGAGGCGATACTAGATGAACAACAATACATGATGTAGTTCCAAGCTTGGGATAAAATCTGGTCAGTTCAGGCTCCACATAAAGTTCGTAATCTTCTGTGGCGGTGTGCGCGTAACATATTACCTGTTCGTGAGAATCTACGTAATAAAGGTATTGTGACCAATGAATGATGCACATTCTGTCAGCATGCACAGGAGACTATGGAACACGTTTTGTTTGAGTGCAGTTTTTCTAGGCAGGTTTAGGATGAAGGTATTTTCACATATATTTTCTTAACCGGAGTACCTCTCTCCTGCAATTCATGAATCTATGTTTATAGAACAGTTCTAGGTCAGTGGCGACTAATTTTGAGGCGTGTCTCTGGACTCTTTGGAAGGTGCGAAATGATAAGACTGGAATCATAATCGTCACATCCTCCAAGCGGGCTGTTTTGGGACCAGTACCACTTTGGCCAACCACTTGGGATATTTGACCTCTCGAATATGCCCGGAAGCTAATAAAGCATCGATCTCCTTCTTTACGAGTTCTCTACGGGGGGTTGAGAGGTGCCTCTTTTTTTCCACTACTGGCCTATAAGTTGGATCCATAGCTAACCAATGAGTAATTATAGACCAGTCCACTCCCAGCATATCCTCGGGTCCCCGTGCGAATATAGCTCGGTATTTCTTCAAAACTTGCTCGATCGACTCTTTAACGGTGTCTGGCAAACCCTTTCTAATCCTCGCCCCTATCTTTCAGAGTGAGTTGGGTCAATCTCTACCCCTTCTAGCTCAAGAGCCGTCTTAGGTCGTTCTAGCACTCACTCTATTAGTTCTTCCTTCTTGGCGATAGTATGAACCCAGAAGTTTGCACTACCCATTTTACGACATGTTGCAAGTAACAATCGTGGGCCACCTCTGATCACTCCGCACGACCCCAACTCCGTTGGGCGTCCAGAACATCATCCACAGATGCTGCAAAGAGATTAGTACCCCCAAATATTCCAATCTCGGGCTTCCCAAAATTACATTATGTGAGCTAGCATTCTAACTGGACGACTACAAACTCCATCTCTAGAATCTTGACATTCGGATACGTGCCCAACTCGACGAATAACCTTATAGAGCCTTCCGCCTCTATTGAGTCGCTTGTGAACCCCGCCAAGGATGTCTTTACTGACTTCAGGACGTCTCTCGCCAACCCCAACTTATTAAAAGTGTCCAAATACAACACATTGACGCTACTGCCTATATCTACCAACACTCGTCTGACGACGGTGCCAACTATATCCATGGCTATGACTAAAACATCTCGATGAGGACCGACCCCCAAGGGTAGGCCTTCATGAATGTGCTAGCGGACAGCAGCGACCGAGCGGTCGGCCGGTCCTTTCTACCCTCAACCTAGCGCTTAAGATCTCTAACACCCTTTGCTAATTCAGCAACCTCCCGGGCAGGTTCTAATGTTTCTCCATTACTCTCAGCTATACCATCAAGAGAACCAACCTTTAAGTATTCTACTGCTTGGAGCTTGTTGGTCCAAGGCTCCGCTAATCTAGCGGCCTCGGGTCATCTGCGTGGTTTGGGTCTTGTTATTCTTCATTGAGTTTCGACTCTTTGGTCGTCATGGCTTTGACGTTTAGATGCGCTTGGTTGGCTCCAAAGACCCAATCGATATAGGACTGAGCATGCCTAACGATTTTCTCGATTAGCAAGTGAATTAGGCCATTGCGTTTTCTCCGGAGACTAGTCTTGCCCTTTTGTTTTCTACGACCGACCACGACCAATGGGTTCCATCATTGTAGGGATCGTCTTTCCTGTCGATAGGTCGCACTATAGAGCCTCCAAGATGCGTTCAACAGCCTCTATTATCGTAGGGCGAGATCTGTTTGGCCAACTGGTAAGAATTCAACGACCGATCCAGATGATTACTGCACCTCTTTTTCTTAAGGATCTTCTTCCAGATGATTACTGCACCTCTTTTTCTTAAGGATCTTTTTCTTGGCCGAGTGGAGCAACCAGATAGTGCACGGAGGTCGCGAGTCGATCTGCTAGACTGGGTTCGCTAACGTCACTACAAGAAAAATGCTCATAGACAACGGTTTTTAACAGTTGTCTATGAGGTAAAATTTCTGTTGTTGAAGCCGGTGTTGTTGTAAGTCCCGCGCAAAAAAAACCGTTGTCTATTCTAGAAAAGACAACGGTTAAAAACCGTTGTCTATTTAGTGTTGTTGAAGCCGGTGTTGTTGAAAGTCATGCACATAGACAACGGTTTTTAACTGTTGTCTTTTGTAGAAAAGGCAACAGTTTTTTAACCGTTGTCTATTGAGTGTTGTTGAAACCGGTGTTGTTAAAAGTCACGCATATAGACAACGGTGTTTAACCGTTGTCTTTTCTAGAAAAAGACAACGATTTTTTAACCGTTGTCTATTGAGTGTTGTTGAAACCGGCGTTGTTAAAAGTCACACACATAGACAACGGTTAAAAATCGTTGTCTTTTCAATAAAAGACAACGGTTTTTTAACTGTTGTTTATTGAGTGTTGTTGAAAGTCACAAGCATAGACAACGGTTTTTAACTGTTGTCTTTTCATTATAAAACAATAGTTTTTAACCGTTGTCTATTGTGTTTAGGTTTGTTGAGGAACGAACATAAACTTTTCTTATCGATCCCCATAGACATCGCCAATGTTGGTTTTTTGATTTTATCCCCATAGACATCGCCAATGTTGGTTTTGTGATTTTTGGGCACAACACTACCTTTAAAATAACGAGTATATGAGAAATATAGAGAGAATATAGATAGAATAAATATTTTGTATTGATTAATATTGTTTGTCCTTTATCATATATGAGAATAGGGGGTTATTTATACATATTTTAGGTTAAGACCCCTATAAGGAATAGAAATCATAGATTACCTTATATTAGGAGTCTTTGTTAACTTAGGAATGGGAAGCCCAATCCAATCATAGTTTTATTGAGGACTACATCACGCTCGGAAGGGGAAAATGGTGTTTCTAGTCGATTTACTCCCCCTCTCTCTAGTCTTGTCCAGTTTTATATGCAGTTTGAGCGTGCTTTGGACTCTCAAAGACACAATCATGCAAAACTTACAAGTGATAGTGAGGGGAACATCCAATAAATGAAGACACCTTTGCCCATTGAAAAACATGCTTCAACTGTATACACACTCTCTATTTTCTATTATATTCAAAAGGAAATATGCACATCATGTTATAATTGTCGAGTTTTGAGTGTTCGAGAAGATGGTGACATACTATATTATGTGATCACAGATGGCAGTGATAGAAAGTTTACTGTGGAGCACAATGTAACTGAAAAGAAAGTTGTTTGTAGTTGCAAGATGTTTGGAAGAATTGGATTGTTGTGTAGCCACACTTTTGTGGTTTTTAAGGATTTAAACTTTGATAAAATCCCTATGAAATATGTGCTGAATCGATGGACTAAGGATGCATGCTTAAAGCCAATCTTCCATATTGATGGTCTCACATTTGATCAAGATGCAGGAATGGATGAGAGGAAGGTGTTGTTAGCACAATTGTGGGGTGATATGCAGTGTTGTATTGGTCTAGCAGAAGAAGCGAAAATGGATAAATTGGTGGAATTGACACAAGTGATTAAACAACAAAAACTGATATTGATGACAGAACAAGCTGATTTATCCCCTCCTCATAGGAAGAATGCAATCATAGAGTCTTATTGTGAGTCATCTAAGCCTTCCGAGATCTCTATTTTACCACCAAGAAAAGCAAAAAATAAGGGTAGTGGTAAGCATATGAAAGGGAAAAAGGAGTTAGCAATCGATGCATCAAAGAAAGGTTTAAGAAAATGCCATACGTGTGATGCTTACTTAGAAAATGACAAGAGACATGACAGTAGGAATTGCCCACTTCGAAAGGAATTAACAAGATGAAGAGGATTGAGTGATTGACCTGCATTTTCATATTTTGTAATGCCAAAATAGTATGAATTACAACATTTTAAAAAGACGAACGAATATTTTACTGTTAGGTTTAAATATTTGCACTGTTTGATTTTAATATTTGCACGTATAAGTAGAATTTATGCACTACAAGTTATTATGTGAACAGTTAGGTTAGAATATTTGCACTATTAGGTTTAAATATTTGCACTATATGAGTAGAATTTTTGCACTACATGTTATTATCAAAAAAGATGAGTTCTATGCAATTTCAATTCATATAGGCATATGAAAGTGCACTGGTAGGCACAAAAATATACTGTATGGCACAAAAAGACCCCTATAAGAAATGGAAATCATATACTACCTCATATCAGGAGTCTTTGTTAACTTAGGAATGGGAAGCCCAATCCTATCATAGTACAAAATAGGATCAATCCTCTGAATCTCTTAATTTTGCTCCATATTGAATATTCTTCTTGAGCTTTTCTTGGTCATCTTATTTCCTTGGTCTGGCCTCGCAGCCCAGCCTTTATAACTTGATCAATCCGATCGGTGGCCCGAAAAGTGGTCCTACTAGCCAAATTAGTTTACCATCCATGAATTAGTATTACATTTTCTAGTATAAGCATTATATTTTTATGTTAACCCAATTCGACTCATGTTATATTAGGGATCCGTAAGATAACCTCACGAGAAAGTTACTCATAAATAAATAATTATTAATATTTCAAATGCAATTAGATAATAATTTTAATTTATTCAAACATCACCTTGCATAACATAAATTGACTATAGCTATTAAAACGTACAACATCCACCTTATCAGTTGGGGTTTTTTCTCCATTTTTTTGTGGGCCCCAACATCACCTTATCATCCACTATCTCACTCAATCACAAAAACTATTCTCCACGTTAGTTTAAAGTTTTTTCTCAGTTTTTTGTGGACTCACAATATTCCAAATCATATATTTTAATTATTTTTTTTATTTATTTGAATTATAAATTTATAATTATAAAAATTAATTAAAATAAACATACCTACATTTAATTAAAATGATAATTACAAAGATTTAAATTAATTTATGTTGTTGCTTTTTTCATTTTAATCATTTTAAATTTTAATTATAATTAAATCATTCAAAAGTTAAATCAAAAATATTAAATGTGGTATTTTATATAAAAAAAATTGAAACAAAAATATTAAAACAATAAAAACAAACAAATTAAATAAAAAAAAAACAAATAGAAGAAGCAGCGTGATAAAACCAAAAGAAAAAAAAAAAAGAAAAAAAACGAAACCAAAAGAAAAACCATAAAAAAAGTAACTCCACATCTCTGCTCTCCCTCTGTGTTTTCTGACATAAACCATGGCTTTGCAGGAATTCAATTCTCCAAAAAAGTAATCCCCACATCAGTGCAAAATTATTTGTTTGTATTTACACTGTTCCAAGAACCAGTGTAGATGCTCCAAAAAATCATAGCTACAGAGATCCATCCGGAGGCGGTTGTGGGACTGTCGGCAGATCCCAACTACGTCCGCCGCCGATTCCGCTACCGCTATTACCGGTACCGGGTTTTCGATTACTCTCACCGCCACCAGTTCCCATTCCACCAATCCTTGCACCTCCTCCGCCGCCACCCCGGCCTCCGACGCCGCCATACGAGGGAGTAACAGCAGACGTTACGAGAAGGAATATTAAAGAGAGCGCAAGAATCACCTTCACCATTTTCTCCGATCCGCTCTTCCTTTTTTCACAAAGTACAGAACAGTGGAGAATGTATATAGCAGAAAGAAACCTCTCAGATCGAGATGTACACCGACCACGTATAGTAACTAAAACACAAAAAAGTCGGTTTTTGATCCACGTCTACTGGTTAACGAAATGTTTGCGATTTCTTCTTAAAATTGCTTTTTAAGAAATACAATGTTTGGTTAACAAAAATATATATAGAATATCTCTCAAAAAAAAAAAAAAAAATATATATATATATATATATATATATATATATATATATATATAGACATGAGTGCACACACTTCGGGCTGTGTGCATCTGCGTAGTAAACTGTGTGCACTCACGTACTAGTTCGCATTTCTCACCTAAGTAGATTGTCTCATATGAAGTCAACCCTATATGCACACAATTTAGGGTGTGTGCATTCGTGAAGTAGACTATGTGCACTCATGTTGTTCGCATTTCTCACCTAAGTAGCTTGTCTCATATGAAGTCAACCCTATATAGAATTATAGAATTATATATATATAGAATACAATAATATTTTTTTAGAATATGTTTTTTTTTTTGGTGAATATGCTAAATCCTTTAATTTTCAATTTCCATAAATAAATTATTTTCTCTTTTTAAAAATTACAATTTCGAGGGACCTCTTCGACAACTTTATTAGTGAGGTTTTTCATGAGTATCAATATTTCCGTCATCATCCACTATTTTACTCAATTTCAAAAATCATTCAATGTATTGTTTTAGGTTTTTCCAAGTTTTTTGTGGACCCACCATTTTTCCTCCATTATATTTTAATTATTTTTCCATTTATTATCATTCTTTAAATTATAATGGTAATTATAAATTTTTTATTTAATTGATAATTATAAATTTAATAACAATATTAAATTAAAAAATTAAATAAATAAATTGATAGTATAATATTATTAAAAATTATGGAGTATGTGGGACTACAAAAATTAAATTAAAACAATTTTTTTTTTTAGAAAAGAAGTGCACCAGATTTTGTAATAAGAAAAGTAGATAAACTCTGAGTGGCTACCAGCTGACAACTACTAGGAATCGTTCAAGTTGGCAGCCGCCTGCTAGGTGGGCAATGAGACTGAATTGTGCGTCTCATTATTATTTTTTAATTCTTGCAAAAATCAGTGTCTTGCATGAGGAAAATACACTTAAAAATTAGTTTTCACATTAGTCAAAAACTAACCCATCAATTTTTTTTTCTGTAGAAACCTTCCCAAAAATCACAATTGGAGATGTTTATATATATATATATATATAGGGTCATGTTCAAGTGTGGCCGTGCTCTTAGGTGTGAACAGTGCGGCCTCACCACTATGTATACAGATATACACCACTCAGTGTTAGAAAATGCACCACACAAATATGCATCGTTAGGGACGCATCACCCAAAACACACCACTAGGTATGCAAATATACACCACACAGTATTAGCAAATGCACCATTAGGGACATGAGAGTTATGGTGCATTATTTTGGGTGAGTGGTGTGTTTTATGGTGTTTTTGTATATTTTCATTGTGGTGTGTTTCTTAACATTGAGTGGTGTATTTCGTAACATTGAGTGGTGTGTGACCGCACGGCCACACCTAAAAGCACGGCCACATTTGATTAATATTCTATATATATATATATATATATATATATATATATATATATATATATATATATATATATATATAGGATAAAGATATTGTGAGAACAACACCATAAAAGTGAAATAAGAACCAATATGAGCTTTACATCTATAAAAATTTGACGGATCTGATTAGATTTAAAAAAAAAAAAAATAGGTGACATTTTCGTACTTATCATCAACTTCACTATGCAAATTTGAAAAATAAAATAAGCAATCTTTAACAACTAAATATGCAAACCAGGTAAAATTTTATAAAATCAACGAAAAAGTTAGATTTTAAATCTAAATCGTAAATGTTAGACTTTTTAGTAGTAAAAAGTGAACAACTAAACCAAATAAAACCATAAATTCAGTCATAAACTCTAAAATCGAAACTTTAAGTGCAATGTTACTACTAAATGTGCAAACCTGAAAAAGTATGAGAATTACATATTTTAGTCTTCAAGTTTGCATAGTAGAGTTAGTGATAATAATTGCAAAAATGTCACCGCATTTTTAAAAGAAAAAATTGATATACTTTTCGATTTTTACAATGTAGAACTAAGGTTGGTTTTTATTTCTCTCTGACGAACTTATTATCATGTCATTCAATACATGTGTACATAACATTCAGTATTATGGATGGTACATAGTATTTCCTTTTTGTTGAATATTTATTCCATTTTTATTTCATAAGCAAAAGACTTAAATAGAAATCATTAAGTTTTTTTTGAAAACAACCTCGTAAAAGGATATATTACTGCAAAAGAGCCGAAATAGAGTCAGGAGGGACGGAGTCCCAGTACATAGTATCGAAATAAGAGAAAGCCTGAGAGGCAAGAGTGTGAGCAATAATGTTTGCTGATCTAGGAACCCAGCTCACTCGACATTGAACAAAAGTTGACATGGTTGTCCTGCACTGATCAATCGCAAGCCCCGCATATGATCGAAAAGAAGGTTGCACCGTTGTTATTAGGACATTACGTAGTTGCATGCAGTCCGTGATGAGGTTAACGCTCGTAATTCCCCTGTTTTGCAGCCACAACAGGACCCGTTTGCAAGCATTGGCCTCTGCCATGAATGGGTTGAAACAATCCGGCAAAGAACCTGCACATGCTGAAACGAAATCCCCCTCCTGCGATAACAAAAGCGCTCCAAAAGTTGTCTTCGCCGAGTCGGGTTGATACCCTGCATCGAAGAAGCACTGCTGCAGATTTAACGCTGCCGTGCCAGCACCGTCGTAAGCCGCTAGCTGGACAGCAGGTTGCACGGGGGTAAGATGCGAAGGAGTGGCAGTAGCTGTTGCGTGGCAATGTACATTCCTCCAGTCGCTCAGAGCCTTTGACGCCTGGAGTGACACCTTTCTGGGAGTGGGGAGATTGTGATCCCATAGTACTGTATTTCTTGCTCTCCAGATGAAATAAAGAGCTGCCACAACCAAACCCACAGCTTCCTCAGTCAAATTAATCATAACATTCGAAAACCATTGAGTAAAATTGTCACCTGATATAGATGATAAAGGCAAGTTGAATTCATTCCATACAAGTTGAGAATAATCACATAAAAGGAGTGCATGCATAACATCTTCATGTGTTAGACCACATTTGGGACATGAGAGATTCACCTCTACCCTCTTTAAAGCCAAAGATGTAGTAACAGGGAGAATGTCACTAAGGGCTCTCCATAAGAAAATTTTCCATTTTGGTGGTACTTTGATTTTCCACATGAGATTCCAACTATCAAATGCCATGGAATTATTTTCACATTCGCCCTTAATGTACCTATAGCCATTCTTAACAGAGTAACAGCCCCGTGGGTCACCATACCAAAACCAAGAATCCTCATAGCTAGGGGATATTGGGATCTTTAGTATACGGTTCACATCATTCGGTAGAAAAATGTCTGTCAAAATCGAGTGATCCCACGTACCTGTACCCTCATCTATTAAGCCAGAGACCAATGAACCATTCAAAACTGCAGGCATGGTGGTATGAATCATGGGACTTGGGTCATCAGGTAACCAGGGGTGGCCCCAGATCAATGTTGATTTCCCATTTCCAATCCTACGTCTTATCCCATTACAAACCATATCATGGGAGGCCATAATACTTCTCCAGCAGAAACTCGGGCAATTACCCAGAGAGGCATCAATAAAAGAGGTTTTAGGAAAATACCTTGCCTTAAAAATTTTTGCCACTAAAGATTGGGGTTTGATCAAAAGACGCCATGCTTGCTTCCCTAGCATAGCCAAGTTGAAAGCTCTCAGATCTTTAAAACCAAGCCCTCCAAATCCTTTAGGCACACACATACGATCCCAGGCCTTCCAGTGAATTCGTCTCTCATTACCAGAATCCCACCAGTAACTATTCATAGCTCTCTCTATAGACTGACACACCGAGGTAAGCAATAAAAATACACTCATTGAGAAAGTAGGCATTGCTTGGGCCACACTTTTCAATAAGATCTCCTTACCTGCCTGCGATAAAAACTTTTTATTCCATGAGCCAATTCTTTGTCTGATCTTATCCTCAATGTAAACCAAAGCTGCCTTTTTGTTTCGTCCAACAAAAGCCGGTAAACCCAAATACTTTCCAAAGTTTGGGGCTTGAGGCACCCCCAACACGTGGGCTATCTCCTCCCTATGCTCCAACAAAGTATTCCTACTAAAACAGACACTGGACTTATGGAAATTCACAGCCTGACCAGATAATAACTCGTAATCGTGCAAGCATTGCTTAACAGCTTCGGCCTCCTGAACATTTGCCTTAAAGAAAAGGAGACTGTCATCAGCAAAAAACAAATGAGAGATAGGCGGGGCACCCCTCGCAACTCTGCACCCATGAATGAGTCCCTCACCCTGCGCCTTCTGTAGAAGCAGTGATAAACCTTCAGCACAAATAATAAAGAGATATGGAGATAAAGGATCACCTTGCCTCAACCCTCGCGATGGAACAACCTGACCTCCACTAGTCCCATTAACCAAGAAGTTATATGAGACTGTAGTGACACATAACATAATCAGATTGACCCACCTTTCATCAAAACCTAGCGCTTGGAGCATTTTCCGCAAAAAAAGACCATTCCATACGATCATAGGCCTTAGCCATATCAAGTTTCAGAGCCCCCCAGCCGACCACTCCACACTGCTTTCTATTCAAATAGTGACCTATTTCTGCAGCCACCAGAATGTTATCCGTGATAAGCCTATCAGGAATAAACGCACTCTGAGACTCCGAAATAATGTCACCCAAAAGATGTTTCATACGATTAGCTAGCACCTTTGCCATGATTTTATAGACCACATTACATAGAGTAATAGGCCTAAGATCTGACACAGTTTCTGGGACATTCTTCTTGGGAATGAGTACCACATTGGTGTCATTGAGACCCTCTGGGAATGAGCAAGTGTTTAGACAATCAATCACAAAGTCAGAAACATCACCCCCACAACATCCCAGTAATTCTGATAAAAACCCGGGTTCATTCCATCTGGTCCTGGGCCTTGTCAGGGTACATTGAGAACAGAGCTGCCTTAACTTCATCATTAGTAAAAGGGCGGAGCAACATATCATTATCTTCTGTAGTGACTCGTGGGGTAATAGAATCATAAAACAAGTCCATAGAGGCGGAACCACGTGACAGGAATATATCATTAAAATAAGCAATCACAACATCATGCAAAGGTTCACCCTCAACCCCACTCACCCCTATCATTTTTAAGCTTAGCCAGCATATATTTCTTTCGGCGAGCAGAGGCGTACCTGTGATAAAAGCGAGTGTTTGCATCTGCACCTCTAAGCCAATGCTGTTTGGCACGCTGTCTCCAAAATACATCCTCCTGAGCCTCAAGACGGGTCAACTGATCCTCAATACGCTGGAACTCAGCTAAAGAAACTGGGTCCCTCCGGTCCCGTAAGGCCATTTGAGACCTCCTGAGGTCCCTTAGCTGCTCACCAAACTTATGAAAATGATCACCACCCCACTTCAACAACTTCTCCCCACAAAATCTGAGGCAGTTCATCACCCCACTCGCCTTTCTTTCATGCCAAGCTTCCTCAACCACACCTCTGCATCCCTCGTCTAGGAGCCAAGCCATCTCAAACTTGAACTTTCTCTCCCTGCCACTTCTGCGAGATATGTTCTGAATGCAGAGGAACAGAGCCGAATGATCCGATGAGCGGGTATGAATATTCTCGACATAACCCCCACTCCGCAAGTTACACCAGCTATCATTGGCCAAAACCTTGTCTAACCTCTCTTCAATCCAACCTTGGGTGCCTCTACCCCTCTCCCAGGTGAATTGACCCCCACGCATTGGCAGCTGAGACAGGCCACAAGCATCAACCGTTTCCCCAAAACCCCGCAGGAGGCTCTCCGGATGAGGATTACCCCCACGCTTCTCTGACTGGAACAGAAGATCATTAAAATCTCCTAACACCACCCAAGGAAGTTTAGAGCGATGAGCTAGAGCCGTGAGCAACTCCCATGACTCCCTCCTCTTACTGCGCTCTGGAAAACCATAAAAACAAGTCATACGCCAAGCTGACAATCTCTCCACAGTAACTTCCACATCAATATGATTTTTCGAAAAACTCAATAACCGTGCCATGCAATTCCGTCTCCACAACAGAGCCATACCACCACTTAGCCCCACATTATCAACATAAAACATACCATCGAAACCAAGCTTGACCCGTAGGCGCTCCGCATGTGACCGGGCCACCTTGGTTTCCATCAAAAACATAAACGCAGGCTTCTTACGGGACACAATGTCCACTAACTCGCGAACTGTGCGTGCATTGCCCAAGCCACGATAGTTCCAACTTAACGTACTCATGATGATGGGCGGGCCTGTGGACCAAGACCCGCCGTATGCAAGTTTTTTGACACATCTGACATCATGACATCACCACTGCCCGCACCGTGCCTCCTCCCTCCACCACCAGACCCCTCCCGCCGTCTCTTAGACACGGCCACGATCCTTGCCTCAGATTCCGAAACCCCCTTCTCGGCCGGTGAGACAGCGCCAACACCGTCACCCTCCTTCTCCAATTTTTCTGGTCCGTCAAGTGGGATTAACCACGGGTCACCGACTGGTCTCGGACCCCTTGTCGCACCTGCTCGCATATCAGGGCCAAACAAATACTGATCAACCGATAGTGTAGACTCCCGAGCCTTCAAACAGAAACGATACGCATGCCCTAACATACCACAGTAGAAGCAATACGTGTGTAACCTCTCATACTTAAAGGTTACCCAGCACGTAGACTTATCTCTCTTAACAAGCTTCATTCGACGCTTTAACGGCCGATCAACCGGAATTGCGACTCGGATACGAAAGAAAGTTTTCCATGGAGCGTCCGCAAATCTATCATCCACACGCACAAAGGAGCCTAGGAAGTTCCCTATTTGTTCCAGCACAGAATCTGATGTATAACCAAGTGGGAGCTCATGCACTTACACCCACATATCCACAGAGTCGAGAACAACATTCCCGGGTAGCACACCATCACGAACCTGTCTGCATACTAGGGTGTGATTCTCGAACGACCAAGGCCCCCCTTCTAACACATGTTGCATGTCGGATTGATGATAAAAAACAAAGAGGAACAAACCTGGTTGGACCTCCGAAATTTGAACCCCTTGACTGGTTGCCAAACCGACGCCAAAACCTGCCGCATGTACTCGATCTTTATCAGCTTATTGGTTAATAAACGGCCTACTATCATCCATACATCCTGACCATCAATCCGCACGACGCCGACCTCATCACCAACCGGCTCGAAGCCCTGCTCCTCATCTTCCAGAGCCATGTCCGCCCATCGTTCAGTTAGTCGACCCATTGCACCTTCTTCCGACGTCGCCATGATTCCCCAAAGCAAGGGCACCAACAACCAGCGTCGAAACAAGAGACAACAGCAACTATCGTAACACACAGAAAGAGAAACTCCCGACACACAGGAGAGAAACAGCCGTGAAAACGGAGGAAAAACCTTGAAGAAACGCAAGAAAAACCCAGGAAAGCCTAGGAGGAGACCGGAAACCCTAGAAATCATTAAGTTTATTTCTTAACGAATCAAATAATGAAATAATTTTTTATATATATTTTTTGTCTATTACATTTTCTATATATGAAATATGTTTCCTATTACTAAAATTCACTCTAGGAACCAAATGTAACTTAAAGAATTTAATTTCAATTAATGAATGAAGTTTTTATAACATCTCATTGGCAACTATCCAATCTATACTATATATAAAAACAATTTCATCCTCTTAAATTTTCCCCCCAAAACTTAGGGATATTTTGGTAAAATCATTTTATTTATTTATTTATTATTTTATTATTTTATTAATTATCCATCCTATAATATTATTATGGTAATATATGATAATGATAATATGATAATATGGTAATATTGTTAATATTAATGGGTGATTGGTGATCTATAATTGATAATTGATAATATGGTATATGGTATTATTCTTAATATTAATATATTAATATATAATATATTAATATATACTAATATTAATTAATTAATTGGTGATTATTTTAAAAAAGAATAATTAATTGGTGATTGGTGATTAGTGATATGGTAATATTGTTATATATATATATATATATATATATATATATATATATATTAATATTAATTAATTAATTGGTGATTGGTGATTAGTGATATGGAAATCTATACTATTAATAAAAACAATATCCTCAGTTTTAACTTCCCGCCCAAAACAGACCTATGGTTTGCGTAATATTGCAAAATATGGTAATACAATTCCTATCCCTAATACAATTGTAAATTAAAATAGAATTTCTAATAAAATATATTCTTCCCTACGTTCCTATTCGTAATACAATTCTAGACTAGAATTACAAATGGTAATAATTCAGTATATATATTTCTCTGCAATGCAATCTATACAATTAATAAAAACAATATCCTCAGTTTTAACTTCCCGCCAAAACATACCTATAATATTTTGGTTTGCGTAATATTGTAAAATATGGTAATACAATTCCTATCCCTAATACAATAGTAAATTAAAATAGAATTCCTAATAAAATATATTCTTCCCTACGTTTCTATTCATAATACAATTCTAGACTAGAATTACTAATGGTAATTATTCAGTATATATATTTCTCTGCAATGCAATCTATACTATTAATAAAAACAATATCCTCAGTTTTAACTTCCCGCCCAAAACAGACCTATAATATTATGGTTTGCCTAATATTGTAAAATATGATATACCAAACATATGTTGGTACAGGATCATTCAAAAACATTTATATTATATATAAAAGTAATATCCTCCTATTTCATTTTTCGCTAAAATTTTTGTAGTCAATTAATTAAATAATTATACCATTATAATTGTGAGAATAATGAAAACAAAATCTGTGTAATTTTATAAGAAAAAAATAATTTATTAATTATTATTCAAATTTGAATTTATTTTTATAATAAGAATAATTAAATTATTTCTCATTTTTCCATATTTATTTTAGTAATAATATAATTACATAAGTCATATTACATATTGATCTTTTTAATATAATCGTTGACAAACAAGTCATATATTATTAAATTAATTGAGTAATACTTTTGCCCTAATCTTATAATCAAATAAATGTATATGTTCAATATTAGAATTTTTTTTTATAATTTCATCTTTGTTTTTATTATCTAAATATATAATAAAAAATTTATCCGTGCACCGCATTGGGTAATTGGACAATTATTTGCTCTAATTCAAGCAAAGAAAACATCAAAAAAACATAATCGATCCAACCAATTTCATCAATTGCGCTAAATAATATTCGGTGTTATAATTTATATAATTTTATATTGATCCAAATATTCTTAACATATTATAACAAATTCAATCCGTGCAACGCACGGGCAAAAATACTAGTATTGTTATATATTAATATTTATATTTATATAGATTGATATTGATATTAATTAATTAATTGGTGATTGGTGATTAGTGATATGATAATCTATATCTATATCTATATATCTATATATATTTATATAATTGACATGTAATTAACTATATTAGAATGAAAAAATTATATAATATTGTAGTACAATTTTTACATGTCAATCATCTATATTTACATAAAATTAAAATTAATTATACTTTCCTTTTGAAAAATCTTCCATATTATGTTTATCCTCCACTATATAATGATGAGAAATGACTCCTCTCACAACGTACCAATATATGTGCTCTCACTATTAGTTAGAGATCTATAATCTGTAAGTCTACGAAGTCGAAGATCGAACTTTAACACGCGTAGAATTGTTATGGTATGCGGTATGATTTAATTTTTAGTTGATTCATTCTGCATGTTGGAGATCCTTATGGTGTAGTCTGCATTCCATAGAGTATTTTGTAGTACTGCGATTTAGTTTGATTTTAACAGCTCAATATGCTTTAATTTTTGCTGATAAGGTTTCAAGTAGCTAGGTCAATTTTGCCATGGGCGTATCACGTATGTAAAATTACAATTTTCAGAGTGATTGAAGTGAACAATCAAATGTTTTCTATAATTATATATTTTAATCACATTACTTTGATTGATAATTTCTAATGGAAAAACATTGTACTGTAAATTTGTATTACAAGATTTTGAATGATAATACCTTATTTAACTATCCATCATTTTAGTTATACTGTGCAAAATAACTAGCAATCTACGGATGCTCATCTATATATTGTAAAATTTGCAATCTTGATCTTCCCCATTTACGGATGCTTATGTAATTTGGTAAAAATGGTGGTTACTATACTTGAATAAATCCTCAATTATTCATTCCAATTGTTCATTTTACCATTCCAATTCTTCATTTTATAAAAAATGGTGCATTGGAAGCTAAACATGGGTCATTGTATCATTGATTGTTGATTCCAATTATTATTAATCTTTATCATTAATTGCACAATACTAATTCACACTTATTAGTTAAAAAATGGTGATTACTATACTTGAATAAATGAAATAATAATATTAAATTTTGTAGCCTCGATTTAAAATCTATTATGTTAATATAATAATAATAATAATAATAATAATAATAATAATAATAATAATAATAATAACAACAACAATAATAATAATATAATACTCCGTAGTAATAATAATCTAAAATTCTTAATATAATTTTCCTAATAATAATATAATAATAATAATCCATAACTCTTAATATAAGTTTGTAACTAAATTTTCCTATTATAAAGGTAATTATAAATATAGAATTGAGAAATTCCTATGATATTTTATTTAATTGATATTTTTCCTAATATATTTTATCTAAAAGGCTTCCTTCCTTTTTTATAACCTTGTTCTATATGTTAATCCGTTTAATATGCTAATCTATATAGGTAATTACCATATACTATTTACCATCTAAATAATCCATGGTAATTACACTATATTTAACATCTAAATTTATTATGGTCATTAAACATAGAGATTTCATTCTTACGATAATTTTATATATTTTTACTTCAGATAATGTCAATTACCGTGCATTTCATTTGATTACTTTTGAATAAAATCTTAAAAATTATGACAACTAATGAATTAATATTGTTGTTCGTAATATAAATTTTATCAAATCAGTTAACTAAAACATCCATAATTAGAGGAGATTAACAAAATCATGATAATTATTTCAATTCACGCGACGTATTATTATGCTAATTCACATATTATTACGTCCATACAATTATGTAAAAATTATTTCAATTCACAGATTATTACACATATAAAATTATGCTAATGGTTACTTTGGAATAAAAATCTTAATAATTATGGTCATTGAGAAATTAGTTCAAACATTATACTTTTATTAAACGATTTTTTATACTTGCCGTAATTTTATCTAATCAATTAAAGAAATTAATGGTACACATATTATGGACATAGTTAAAGAAAATTAAACATACACATATATATTACGAATAAAATTAAAGAAAATTAAACATACACATATTACGTCCATAATTAAACGAAATTAAAATATACATTATTTTTTTAAATATAATATAGACTTGATGCATTAAAACGACGTTGAGACTACAACGACACTGCAATTAAACTTGCCAATTCAGAAGTTGAACAAATTTCTACAATTGCTATTATCCCTGCATCAATTGATCCGGTATGCAACGGAGGTTTTACACACTAATTCAATATATTATACTGAACATAAATTTTTGTAATGATAACAACTTGTAGATTCAACCTGTTTAGATAAAAAGGGAAAATCAGCTTTAAGCATCATAACAAAAACATATGGTACATTGGATGCAATCATTATTTTATGAAAAAGGTTCACGCAAAAAGTGACAAACATTTTCACTCCATGCATTGTGGTGAAATGATTGCAGTGGGAACACCACGGTTAGTAAGAAATTTTATATACATTTTATTTAGAAGGATGTAAGTATCAATTTAATCATTAAAAAAAATACAACAATGCTTATCTAAAAAACAAAATAGGTGTAAACTGTACGTGGAAATTAGTGATAAAAGTGGATGTCTTGTTGCATCTGTATTTGGAAAATATGTACTAAACAACTATTAGTCTTAACCAACAAACAAGTTATGGAATTGGAACAACAGGTACTACTGCTCCTCTTCTAACCACAAACACTCATATATGTTTCACATTAAATTAACTTATGACACTACATATGCATCTTGCAAGGTCAAGAACTAGGAATTCAATATATCATTAATCGCTTAC
Organism: Ipomoea trifida; assembly: GCA_003576665.1. Lineage (NCBI taxonomy): Eukaryota > Viridiplantae > Streptophyta > Magnoliopsida > Solanales > Convolvulaceae > Ipomoea > Ipomoea trifida. Next base: position 15,169,089 of record CP025658.1, on the reverse strand, counting down.
AATATGAAGAATATATAATACAATTGAGGTCTCAATCCCATACACAAGTCAAAAATATGGTATCATATACCATAACATCATTGCAAGAATCATTTTCGTTCACTACCATCAGTAAACAAGATGCAAAAAAGACACAACTAGCAAAAAGAAAACTCAACTTCACTAAATATGGAGAAGATGAAGACAATTCCGAGCCTCAACAAACGCGCACTAAGAAAAATTAATTTACTCTGCTCAAATTAGTACTCTTTATCCAACTGTTTTCTTCCCGTGGTTGATCATGATAGATAGTCAACATTAGTTAGTGGTTTATTTGTTTTTACTTACTTTAGTTATAATTTAGCTATTTACAATGTCTTTATCTTTTATCTTTTATTAAAATATAAGCACTGAGACTATTTCTTTATCTTTTATTAATTTAACATTTTTCTCTCTTTCATTATTATATGAATACTTAACAAATTAAGGAATACTAATTTAAAAATACACATTGGGCATTGGTCTAATCGCGCAACGCGCGTGTAGTAACTAGTAATAATAATAAGAGTTAATACCACAAATGGTCCTCTGACTATTGGGCTAGTACTCCTTTCAGTCCTCGACTTTCAATTTGACCACAAATGGTCCTCTGACTTTCATTTTTTACCACAAATAGTCCTCTGTTAAAATTTCTGTTAAATATGTGTTAAATCTAGGGGTAATATTGTCAAATTGATTAATATTTTTATGATTACTTCTTTTTTAGAATTATATGACAACATAATTAATTTCAAACATTAATAAACATTAAGTTAATAAATATAAAAACAAAATGGGCGTGACAAATTACATAAATGGACAAATTAAATAAAAATTCATGATTAATGTTCGCAATTACTTGATTAATTGTATTAAATTATTAATTCAACGGTGATAACCTTCAGTTATGTCTCAAACAAAATGTTGGATCGATTAATGAAAAGTGAAAACTATTAATCGGCCATGTATGAACAACCATGAAAATGATACGACCCTAGATAAGATCGTAACGGATATGAAACCTTTCGAGCAGGCTTCTGGCTCTTAACCGTATTCGAGTCACGACAAACTCCAATTTCACACTTCGAGCGTGTGAGAGCTCCAAGAAGGATAACTAAGAAGAACAAGAATAAGAACAATATATTTCTCTTGAGTGGTTCCCAATCTTCATATACAATGGAACTATTTATACTAAATTACTAACACATATAATAATTAAGCTACTAAAATTACTCTAACTATATAAAGTAATGATATATTCTAATATACATAATTTCTTTATACTAATATTTTGTCAATTATCCTCTAATTACATATGATTCATTCCTTTTAGATTCTCCACTAATTACACCACCAATTATTCCTATCCTTTTATGCGTATCACTCTCCACCCCTTCAAAAAGCACCTTGACCTCAAGGTGTAAAGAGAGATAAAATAGAACCATATTTGTGGCGGAAGCTCATGCCATTCTGACTTATGGTTGATCGGTAGAAAAAGTGATTCAAAAGATTTTTGGGTGTGATCATGACTTATGGATGACGTACTCTCTTGGTTTGTCTTGTCTTGTAATACTTCAATGACCTTTACTGACGGATGATCTTGTGAAAGTGTGACATGCTCCTCTAGTGTGAAATCCACGTCAAAATCATTCTCACACTTTGTGTTGGAATATTCAATGGGGTGCTCTAGGTATCCAACTTCATGTTGACCTTCATTTGGAGTAAGCGGAGAAAGTTTTTCATACTCTGCCTGATACGCTGTCACAGTAGGAGCTTGATGTAACTTAGGAAATTGAACCGTAAAGTCTTCAAAATAAACTAGATCAAAACGAAACTTGACCTGCTAAAGAAAATCATCCCATGAATGTAACAATGCATTACTTTTCATCCAATGAAACCATTCCAAGGCTTCACCATGAACCATAAAATAAACACAAGAAATACGTTGTTCATGAGGCACATTATGACATTCAAAAAATTTTTGTGACCAGATAATCCAAGCATAAGGGTCCTTCCCATCAAATTTTGGAAGATCATTCTTCAAAAGAAATTGATGCCAATAAATAGGGAGATCGGACTGCTCAATTCTCATTGATGGTGAATCATTATTAGAGAGTGGAAAATGTTCATGGCTAGGGTGGTTTGTATGGTGTTGGGACATGTGGTGTGTTGGAAGGGAATTAACGATTTGAGTTAAAGTATCTATGGAATGTTGAAGAGCTTTCAAGGCTTGACGATGAGAATGGTTGTAGTCATGGAATTGTTGACAAATTTCGAACAAAGATTCTACCCATGGTTGAGAAGTGGAAGGAATTTGTAGGGAGTTACTATTAGTCATGAAAAATATAGATCAATGAAACTTTAAAATAAAATAAATAATTGATTTTGATTTTTTTTAATCTTTTTTTTTTGGTTTTTTTTTTTGGATTTTTCTAAGGATGCAGCAAAAAATAAATAATTAAATAAATAAAAATAAAAGATAAGAGATACTCTCACGTCTCTCTCAGTGAAAGCACGCACCAGTTGATACGACCCTAGATAAGATCGTAGCGGATAGGAAACCTTTCGAGCAGGCTTCTGACTCCTAACCGTATTCGAGTCGCGACAAACTCCAATTTCACACTTCGAGCGTGTGAGAGCTCCAAGAAGAATAACTAAGAAGAACAAGAATAAGAACAATATATTTCTCTTGAGTGGTTCCCAATCTTCATATACAATGGACCTATTTATATTAAATTACCAACACCTATAATAATTAAGCTACTAAAATTACTCTAACTATACAAGGTTATGATATATTATAATATACATAATTTCTTTATACTAATATTTTGTCAATTATCCTCTAATTACATATGATTCATTCCTTTTAGATTCTCCACTAATTACACCACCAATTATTCCTATCCTTTTATGCGTATCATATTTTTATTATTATTATTATTATTATTATTATTATTATTATTATTATTATTATTATTATTATTTTGACCATTATCACAAGACCTTTTATTTGCTTTATATTTATTTCATTATTTATGTTGAAGGTTATGAAGAGTTGTATAGATGTATATATATTCATACTGAAGGCTTAATGAAGGGATGCGGTTTATGTTGAATTCTTGAGTTCTATATTTTATGTTCTACTTTTCTCTTTACTCTTTCATTCCATTTTCTAATCTTGTTCATACGTACGATCGACGCGTTACCTACAACAATCTCGATAAACTAGGCTAACGGAAGGCCAAATTATAACATCATTTTTATATTTATTTATTTGGTGTATATATAATAACTAATAATAATAATAATAATTGTTTTTTATTAAAAGATATATTTTCTTTTGAAAATTTTGTCATCTTCTTCCTTCTTCCTTGCTTGTCATACAAAATCTTCGTATTTTTCCATACATTCCAACTAGCTCCTCCATCACCGCCACGCCCATCACTACTGCCTCTTCACTTTTCTTTTCGTTCGCCACCTTCTTCTAGATCTTGAAAGAAGCAGTGGCATTCACACCCTTCTTCCAAATATGGAAGATGGCAACAATAAACATTATTTAAAAAAAAAAATCAAGCTTCTCCAACCATGGCATATTGTCATATTGACAACCAAGAATTTTTTTAATAGGATATTATTATTATTATTATTATTATTATTATTATTATTATTATTATTATTATTATTATTATTATTATTATTATTATTATTATTATTATATCATTTATGGAAAAATGAAAAAGATATGTCAGCAAAAACTTGCAATGTCATATTTTGCAATGCTACTGGCACGGTTTTGATGAGTTTGAATATTTGTATCTTTTTAAAGTTTGAAAATATATATAATTGTTGTTTCTGTTGTGATTTGGCTTCTCAATTAGCTCAGTTCTCGCGTGGTGATTGCCCGGTAATTGCTTAGGATTATATATATGATAGTGTAGTGTAGATAAGGCAAAGGAGAAGAAGAATAACAAGAACACAAGATCACAAAAGCTCAAAAGCCACATTTTATTCATCCATCAACATGTATATATATACAATAATACAACTCTTCATTTCTCAACATAAAGAGGGAGTTGGAAAGTGGCAAAAGAAAAGTCTCAAAATAATGGCCATTAGTAATATATTTATAACACTCCCCCTTGGCCATTATTTAATCATATTCATGCCTCGTTAAAAATTAAACCTCGCTAGAAAAAACCCTTTGGGAAAAACCTAGACGAGGAAAAGAGTACACGAAATATGTTAAACAATTGTGTTGCACCGGTTGCCTCATTAAAAACCTTAGCCTAAGAAAACCCAGTGGGAGAAAACCTTAGCTAAGGGAAAAAGAGTACAACCATAAGCCTTCCGGGCATAATCTTCAAGATTTCTAAGGTCTTTAGGACTATCCATTCAAGTGCACCTATATTTGTTGCCTCATTAAAAACCTTAGTCTAAGAAAACCCAGTGGGAAAAACTTAGGTAAGGAAAAAGAGTACAACCATATGCTTTCAGAGCATAATCTTTAGGATTTCAAAAGTCTTCTAGACTTTCCATTCTAGCGTAGCTAGAGGTTGTCGCTCCCCCTGAAGAAAACAATCTTCTCAGCCTACGCATTCCAATTTTATAAACATATTATTCAAAATTGGATGCAGGCAGAAACTTGGTGAACATATTTGCCAGATTGTTCACGAGGGCGAACTTTCTCAACAAGAATTTTACTAATCTTCTAGAGTTCATGTGGGTAGTAAAACTTAGGTGCAATATCTTTTGTAAG
>CP025658.1:15151513-15163647 GCA_003576665.1 Ipomoea trifida | reverse complement strand
CCCAAGTCTTTCATTTCAAAACTCCGTCTTTCAGCATGAGCTAATATCACCAAGCTCTTTATGTGTGTCAATAACATATAAATCATCAATATCGACTGAGAAGATAAAATAAATAACTCCATTAGCAATTCTTTAACGAACACATAATGGTACATATTATTTGCATATTCCTTCTTCGGGAGGAAAACACTCAGTCAATAATATTCAAGTCATAAAAAGACTTTAGTAATTTAATGATACATGTTGCGATTTTCACTTTCCTCATTTCAAAAGTGTTGAATCCATCAGAGATTTACAGATAAATATTAGCATCTGATGACCCATAAGTTTGAGGTCATGACATTCATCAACTGCATATCTAAATTTACAATTCACTGCCAATGATGTTAATTAGCGGAATTTAATGCCATATGTTGTGGGAGAGTACATTTGATTAAAATCAATTCAGGGTCTCTGCGTAAACCCTTAAGCTGCTAGTCTCGCTTTATATCATACCGCCAAATTGTTTGTATTTCTCTTTTGTACAAACACCCATTTGTAACCTGCTGGGTTAACATTAAATGGTGTACATAGAGAGTACAGTTTTAGCGAGCTAAGCTGTACATGCCTTAATTGCTCCTTTATACATTAAAAAATTAGGGCACTACTGGTGCCTAGCTCTGGATCCAGATTCTTATATATTGAGAGCAATTTATAAGGCAATTGTGTTGTCGACAACTATAATATTTTTTCATAAAATCTCCCATATATATAAAATTCATGGCAATTTCTAAATCAACCAGACTCTAGCTATTTCCCAAAGATATTTTTATCTGGTTGTTCCGCATCCCTAATATTATGATTTTGGGTGCACCTGTAAATTTATTGGGGGTTTTCGTCTTCTGGACGAATGTCTTCAAGACATACTTCTTTAAGAGATTTCAAGAGTGACGAAATTTTTTACTAGATTTAGCTTTCCGCGGATTCTTGTCTGTTATACCAATATGTCTCCACGCTTCTAGCGTCAAGAAGCATTAGTAAATACATATATGGTCCAAGTTGGGGAAGATATGTGAGACCTAGTCACTCTTCTTATCAGTATATATATTGGCATATTAGATATCTTCTAAACTTCTAGTTCAGTTTACCTCTTCTGAACTTCTAGTTCAGTCTACCTAATACGTGGGTTTAAATACTGAAGATCTTTTTCATCAATCATTCCATGAAATTTCTCGGCATTCTATAAAATTTGGGCTTTTATCTCCCCCTAATGCCGTGAAACGATCTTCATCAAGTGTGCAGTTAGCGTACCTAATTATATATTGATCCCATATCATGGGCTCAAGTATTTAAACAACAGACGGAGGTTTTGATAGCCCTTTGAGGTACGCAATGGCGGTAATATAGTAAAATAGACTGCACACTATGAACAAAACGCAGACAGGGAAAAGTTTGATCTTATACCACGTATTAGGAGCTAGGGGGAATAATTATGATATGCAGTGGGTCAGATTCTGATAGCATATAAAACTGATGTCCCCAACAAGAAAATACATAGTTTAAGAATTTTCTTCCACAAAATATGCTTTATATAATATGCACTTGAAGGAATCTGACTCACCAAAAAAATATTTGCCCAAGGCAACTCACTAGCTCATCCCATATTATAATATCATTTGGGTCTTTGAAGCCTTTAAAAAAATGTACCGCAACATATGAAGTACCCAAAACATATACGCAATCATCTATGATCAAATATGAAAACATACATATCAAATGATATTATAAGGGTACACAATAATCATAGGAAAACTGGGAATTGAAGCTTGTCAAATAAAATAGATCTTCAAGATCTCTATCCTCATCTTCCCATTAGTTTCACTCACTGGTTAATTTGCTTCGTGCAAATTCACATAATATAATTCACTCCCCCATTTGCTTCAGGCAAATTGATATGATATAATTCATTCATTCGTTTGCTTCGGACAAACTGATATGATATCATTTGCTTCTATATTTCAAGCTAATAACATTTAAATCAATCATATCATGTATGTCATAAGTCAATGATCATTCTTATAAAGGGGTATACCACTCCTTAAAAACACATAATTGCACTAAGACATATTCAGAGGGAGATTCGATATCTTGGCATCTTGAAATAAGTCAAAGAAGGATTATCATAATTTCTTGATAATAGCAATCCTTCCAGGATTGATATAGGATTTTTGGAACAATTTCAACCTTGAATTAGCAACCAGCCAATTGCATACGAGGGTCACGATTTCATGCATGAGAAAAATTTCATAAATAAGCATCCAAACTAAGGGAAGTAACTCCGGGAAGTAAAACGAGATGTAAGATTAGAAAGGTAAGCTTAGAGAGGTAAGCTTAGAGAAGTACACTTCTGAATAGTAAATTTCAAATAGTTAAACCGAATAGTAAAATCAGCAAAGAAAATCAGTAAATTTCAATTTCCTTGCACTCGTAAGTATATATATACTTCTCGGCCATGCAATAACTTTTCAAATATTGCGGTCACGTATGCTTCAAGCATAAGCTAACTTCTCAAATACTTCAAGCATGAGCTAACTTCTTAGATGCTTCAGGCATAAGCTAACTCCTCATACATGAATATATTTTCATGCATTACTCAAACATTATAATAACACCAATCATTTTTTCATCAATACCTCATCACTTCGTTATCATCATTTATTACAGTATTTGCTTCAAGCAAACTAGAACCAACAAGATGAGCTGAGACTCATTCTTCGATGACAAAGTGCTTTGGTGCGCGGCATGTAGGGACCACTGCCCTTCACACCAACATTGAAAGCAAACTTCTTGCTAGAATTTTGCCTCAATAAGTATGGTCGTCATTGATTACCTTGATCACTTTGCTTCTTATTTTTGAGCTCGAAACTCATACCACACCAGTTATAACCTCGACCTCAACCCCTTATAAAGTTGCTCGACTGTGCAACATTATGTGCTTCAGGCACCAGTGCAAAACCAACAATACATGCATTTTGATTCTTCATCAACAACTAGTTATGTTTCTTAGCTACAATGAGTGCTAATCAGCTTAGAATGCTTCATAATTTGTTGTCTTGTACTGCTGCTAGAGTACAAGGTTGCTCGCATGAAAAGTATATATAATATTTTCAAATAAGCATTTTTCTTAAACTTCCTGTTTGCAGAGTTTTAATTGCGAGACTATTTTATGCAGAGCTGAATTATAGTCACTTACTGACTTATAATCTTAAAACTCGATATTAAAAGCTAGTCAAATTGTGCCTAAGGAAGGACAATTGATGACTATGGGTCGAAATGGTCCTTCAGGGACTTCCAATCAAATACTCATTTTTAAGGTCGCGGTTCAAGTGGTGACGTATGAAAATGAGAGCTTTTACCTTCTGGGTATCAATGCTCTGTGACTTAGCAACAAAAGCTTGTCTCAATTCCTTAGATGCCAAATGTATTCAATATCTAGAGCCCAAGTTTAATAATTGCTTCTACCAAAAGAGAGTTTAATAAAACCACATTTGGCAATGGAGGACATGATCTACAAGATCATCATTTTCATGTAACTCTACGAAGCAATGTGTGACAACAATGGGAAAAACCACTATTTTGAATACATGTTCAAACAATGGATGAAGAAACACCATTTTACGAAAAAATGAGTATATGTATCTTAGTATTCTGATGCAAATATAGCAATCTGATACAAACATAATAAGAATTGATTATGCATTCGATATCCAAAGTCATAGAACATACATGGATACATATACATACAATTTGGTATATAACCACATGTATTTTAGTATTTATCATTTTCAAGCATCATGGTTCATGTAGAGCTTAATTCATATCCATGATTCAAGAGGAAAAAACAAGAGAATTTATATTTACAAACCCATGTATTTACCCCAAAACTTTAACCATAGCTTGATGAGGGGTTCATATACTCACAAGTAGTTAACAAGCATGGAGTATTATCACACTAATTATCTGAAGCACACATATACAGATAATAAAATAAAAAAGGGAGAGTACTCATTTCGCAGACACAAGGATTGGGGATTCCAATTCATATTGGAAGGCAATATGCACAAACAAAGTCATAGATTTCACAATAAAATGCCAAGATAAGATAGCAAGCATATCGTTCACCGAAAATCACGATAGAGACTCATGCTGATAACGTGTTGTGATTTGGCTTCTCAATTAGCTCAGTTCTCGCGTGGTGATTGCCCGGTAATTGCTTAGGATTATATATATGATAGTGTAGTGTAGATAAGGCAAAGGAGAAGAAGAATAACAAGAACACAAGATCACAAAAGCTCAAAAGCCACCTTTTATTCATCCATCAACATGTATATATATACAATAGTACAACTCTTCATTTCTCAACATAAAGAGGGAGTTGGAAAGTGGCAAAAGAAAAGTCTCAAAATAATGGCCATTAGTAATATATTTATAACAGTTTCACAATAATTAAATGGGATGCTTTTTTTCTAATAATTTCAAAATTCTATTAATTTTAATTAATAAAATATCATATGAAATGTTTGTGTGAATATTTAATAAAAACTTCTTGAAATTCCGAATACAATTACATAAGAATTTTAATTTATCTAAAAATCATATATAAATTAACTATCAATCAAATGTACAGTGATTCAAACGTACAATCGAACAAACGTAGGGTACACCAAAAAATATATAGGTACATGGGTCCACTCAAACGCAATGGAGGGACTGCTGCTCGAAAAATTTCTGCGTGGTGTAAGTACCGGCCGTGCTCCGATAGCTCCACCGCCGGTTCCGCTACCTCTATTACCAGTCCCGGCGGGACCTCCGTCATCACCACCAACTGTACCGCCTCTGTTATTTGTTCCGCCACCAGTTCCAGTAGTTGTTGTTCCGCCACTCTTTGCATCCCCTCCGCTGCTTACACCACTTCCCTTTGCTCCTATAATGCCGCCGCCGCCGCCGCCACCACGAGCTCCTCCTCCTCCACCACTACCCTGACGACAAACCGCAGACGTTACAAGAAGGCATATTGTAGAGAGCGCAAGAATCACCTTCACAAGGTGATGACTCATCATCATCTTCCCCGCTGCTAAAACTCTGCAATTCTTCTTCTTCTTGTTTCCCAAAGTGGAAATGTCAGAGATATAATTAATGGTAACCCAATAATTGAATTAATGACTACGGCAAAAATTAAAGTAGGAAAAGTCGCAATTGGTATACGGTTGAGTGGTAGTGGAGGAGTCTTATTCAACTTAAATTTTATGTCCATTAGAAATAATTCCTTTTCATACATCGATATATATAATCAAATATACTTATAGAGTTATAGTACTTGTACAATTTATAAGAAATGCAAAAAAAAGTTAGGATATTCTTCTAATTTTTGTGGCTATGATTATTGACCGAATAATTATAGACCCGATCTGGAAAATTCTTAGTCTAATTGATCAAGGGAATCAAGAATACCAAATAATAACGGGCAGGAGCTGAGCAATAAACACAGAGCCACTGCACTTAACGCATGGCCACCATCTCATGAAGAAGCAACAGTTATGGAGGGTCATGCACTTATGAAGGGGAGCAACACACTTATTAGGAGACTATTGTGATTATTATTATAACTGTTATGTTTTGTAGCTATAACTGTTATGAAGGCAATAGTTAATTACTAACGGATCATATCGCAACACCGATTTTAAAAAAAATGTGGTGATATTTTCGTAAATAATTGACCATCGAAGTGCAAGTAAATTGTGTTAAAAATGTAAGTAACAGTTTCATATAGTGCATCTAAGTACAATTAAAATGTATTATATGTGCAAGTAAAATGTACACTACATCAATATTAAGTACACCTAACATTATAATTAGTTGCACCAGACGTTATCATTAATTGCACATATGTGAAAGAGTTTATCATTAGGTGCACGAATGTTACCAAGGTAAATTACTTGCATTTGTAAGTGAAAATAGTTGTACTTGTAAGTGATTTTACTTGCATTTTCTACTTGCAAACTTGCACCAGTTACTTGCACTTGTAACATATTTTACTTGCACCAAAGTTCAAGTTATTTACGAAAATGTTACATCATTTGTTTTTTAAAAATTACATCTGATTCATTGAATTTGGACATGTGGACGATTGTGAGTGGTTCTGATTTCTCTCCTGGGCAATCGCTCTCACTTGAGCATACTCCTATATATATATACTAGTATATTACCCGTGCGATGCACGGACTAAATATTTAAATTATGTTATGTTACGTTGTTAAAAACTATTCATGTTATGGAAATGAAAAATAAAATTGATATATACCATTTATGTAATATTTACAATTTGTCAACACAGTAAACGGTGTAGAGATCTATTTGTTAAACACTCTAAAAAAATTTAAAATTCCGTGCATCCATCGTAGCAGTTTCAATTCCTTCAATAGATATTTGATTCCCGAACAATACGATTACATTTTCCACGAACATCAAAATCAATAGGTTAATTTCTTTAAAGTAGTAAAATGAATAACAATTAATTGAATTTATAAACTAATAAATTATTCACAAAATTCATGAATTCAGTAATACGACCGGTACATTTATGAAATTATTATTACAATATGATATAATTAGTATTAAATTATTAATATGTTAATAGACCAAAATATAATAATATTTCAATACAAACAAAAAATAATAATTAGCATTAATAATGAATAACCTTAATAATAATAATGATAAAAAACAAATAATTGATAACAATTATCATCAAAATAATAATAAAATATGAAGTAATAAAAAAACTTTTAGAATACAATTGCTACTAACAATAATAACAAAAACAATAATATGAGTTATAAATATATAGTATTGTTGTAACATTTATAATTTATAATAAAATAAAGGTAATAATATAACATATTTTACGAAAACATGTGCAGTTAAAAAGAAAACTTAAATGTTTGATTTAATGTTATTAGTGAAAAATTATTTATTATATAATACATAGAATATGCTTACAAATTATTTAATATCTCTATCTTTTACAAATTTAATTTAATTTAAATAAATGAATAAATTATATTATCTATAAACAATAGAAAAAACATCATCACTCAATTCTAAATAGCAATAACAATATAACAACATAACTCAATTTAATTATATAATATATGAAATTCTAACAACATAAATTAAACTTCCGAAATATAATACTTAAAAATTAGTTTCTTAAAAACAAAATTAAAGAAAATTAAAATATTAATACAAAATATACACAATAAAAATTGTTGCTTAAAAAAAAAAACAATAAAAGTTGTTATACTAAGAACAGCAGCCCAATCCATTCTAATCTATTCAAATATATAACCCAACACACAGCCTAATACCCAAGCCTAATAACCAATACCCAAGCCCAATAACCAATACCCAAGCCCAAACCCGACCATATAAAAACAAAAACTAACCCTAGACCAAAACTGATCTCTCTTGGCCTCCATCGGTCTGCCCCCGTCTGCGAATAACCAAGCTAAAATTCCTGCGAAGGATATTCTAGGGTTTCTAGCTCATTCACTGCAATTTCTTTCACATCTTCGACAATCTCACACGCATTTCTTGGAGCAGTGTAAGAAATTAGTCTGGAAACAGACTAATTTCAACATGCACTCACATTTCAGTACACATTGTTGACACTCTCCACAAAATAAACGGAAGGATGAGAGGATATCAAGAAGACTCTCCGGCATTCCGTCTCCGAGCTCAGGTCTTTCTCTACGGTTCTTCCTCTCCCGGTGAGTGTTGACTTCGTCTTAGAAACTGGAAAATCATACAGTAGTATAACTAAAACAGCAATAGCTGTTAACACCCTGTTCTTCAAAGGAAATGAACATACCCTACATTTAAAAGGAAATGAAAAAAAAAAAATTTGATAGGAAGAATATAAGGTAAATAATGATAGCATCCTAGTATAAAAAGATCAAACCTGTTATACTGGAAAACACATTCATGGCTTAACTTTTTCTGATTTCATTTCAGTGACAACATACTTACCGCAACCTTATTGCCTTGGTGGTTCGTTGAGGATGAAGCTGTGCAGTATTAACTGCCCAGACATGGTGGACAATATCCAGCAACAAAACAACTGATGTTCAATACTTGTACTTTCTGTGCAATTCGAAGTTCCAAAGCTCTAAGATGATGTTGTCTAGTTCTCTAAATTTGTGTGTAAATAGCTGTGAAGTATATGTATTTATAGAGGTAAAAGCAGGTTTGTAAAATATATATAAAAAAATATACATAAACAGTACTTTCAATGTATCCCATCAGCAGTGCAGTATACCAACACGCAATGTCAGAAAATAAGTCCACCAACCCTAAAATAGGCCATAACCTATTAACCTAAACTTTCAGCTCAAATCAGAAAATAAAAAATAAAAATGCACAGCCAAAACATCACCATATTTGATGGGCGGGATTTTGGAGCCAAATACTGTAGCCACTTCATTTTGCTTTAATATATATAGAGATATATATATATATATATATATATATATATATATATATATATAGGGTTGCATTCACATGCAAACACCCTTAAAATAAAAACTGTGGACTAAATTTGGCCTTAGGATGAGTGTAGATGGACGGATTAGATGCAGCTAAAGAAAGTAATTACAAAGTCTGATTTAGTTAAGAAAAGGGTAATTATGGGAATCCAATAACTAATTAATTTAAGATTATAATTGGCAAGAATTTCACGCCAAAATTAAGGAAGTGTAAGTATGGTAGGAGTTGTCTACTGCCGTGACAATACGAACCCCTTGCAAATTAGGAATTCGCAAACAGTGCTCCGGCGAGAAGCAATGGAAACGAATCACATAGGGATTGGAATTGTAAGTGTGAATTCAATGTTGTTTACATTGTGACCAAAAGTGAATGAATATGACCAGTTTAGAAGCCAAATTCTGACGACAAACTACGAAGCATTACAGAGCATAATGTTAATATATTACCCGTGCACACACAAATTGGAGTCTATGCACACATGTGTGTTTTAAGTTACGTGTGTGCACAGACGGAAAACTCTGGCCATGGTACCGAGCTGAGTTTCACCCAAAAATATTTACAATGAACCGGCCAATATATTTAGCATGCACACATCAATGCATACGCCAATGGGCTAGTGAATTGCGAACTATGCACTTAGTAAAAATATAGTCCATGCGCACACCTACGGGCATCTGAGCACGCATGTGTGACTTATGAAATGTGTGTGCGTAGTAGGAAAACGATGTGTGCACGTGTGTGATTTGTATGTGAGGCAACTGCTGAGGATGCATGTAATGTTCTTATAATATTGTTGTTTTGGTTAATAAGCGAAGAGCAATCTGGAAGTGGTGTACCGAAATGTGTAATGGACATATCCCCAGACGGACCCAAATACTAGTTACCTACTAGCAACGAGAAAAACACACCATATATTGGACAACGACTCAAAACAAATGAAGAAGGAATTGAGGGCCATGGCAGCCGCAATTATCCAGACAAAATATCACCACCAGAAGATTAGACTCCCATAGTTAAAAGATCAATGTAGTATCATGTTTTTGAAATATTAAGAATATTGTTTTAAGACCAGATTGTTTGTTTATTAAATTGACTCAGAATAGAATAATTTGATGGCTACAGTTTGTGGTTTGTAATTTTGTATGCATAGTGTTAATAGCAGATACAAATGTTCATACGTGCACACATGGTTTGTGTACATGTGCACACAGGTACTATAAGGGGCAACTAGTGTGCACGACTGAACTACCGGATGTTGCAATTACTATTAGAGAATTGATCACTACATATTGGATAATGTTGGCAGAAATGAACGAGTTAGGAGTGTGACATATTTTATAGTGTTGGTGGAAATGCACGAGTTTGGAGTGTGACATATTTTATAATGTTGGCAGAAAACTCTGCAATATAACTTCTTATGGTTACTAATATGTAGCTCAATGGGGGAAGCACACACCTACACTTATATGTGCATGCATACTACACTAAATCTTTGCAGTAGAAAATGCATAATGCGTTCGACACCCACTTGAATGAAGATGAGCACACGGGTACTGTAAGGGGTAACTAGTGTGCACGCATGAACTACCGGATGTTGCAATTACTATTAGAGAACTAACCATGACATATTGAATAATGTTACATTGGCGGAATTGAACGAGTTATGAATGTGACATATTTTAGTGTTCGTGGAAATAAACGAACTAGGAGTGTGACATATTTTATAATGTTGGCACGAAACTCTCAAATATAATTTCGTATGGTTACAAAGACCTAGATCAACAGGGGGGGATCACACACCTAGACTCATGTTCACGCATACTGCACTAAGTCTTCGCAGTAA
Source organism: Ipomoea trifida (assembly GCA_003576665.1). Classification (NCBI taxonomy): domain Eukaryota; kingdom Viridiplantae; phylum Streptophyta; class Magnoliopsida; order Solanales; family Convolvulaceae; genus Ipomoea; species Ipomoea trifida. The sequence continues at coordinate 15,153,221 of CP025658.1, read as the reverse complement.
AAAACACATAGTATGTTCTGCACACACTTGTATAAAGATGTGCACACGGGTTCACAATGTATAAACCAGTGTGAAACACTCGTTACAGCTGGATGTTAATAACGAAAACCATAGTCTAGTAGGAAGTAAATTCAAAGTATCATAAGCTATAAAACCAATGTATATACATGACTGCGCAAAAACCAAGCAGTTTGAACATAAGCATAGAGTGCAGATAAATTTAAACTAACAAAAGTATCCCACATCATGTGGACAAAATACAATTAGACCAAAACTGGAGAATAAATGGTCTATACAACTGCATGTAAGATCCTTCAAAAGCATTGCAGCATACTAGTGTCCCCCTTCAAAAGACCGCAATCCCACTTTGAAACCCCTTGGCCTACATACGTCTCCATGTGATGCACCGTGGCATGATCCGCGGAACCTTGGACTTCTTATCTGAAATAAACAGAACAATAACACCCAAACATGCACAGAGCTAACCGACTCCTCCAACTCTAGTGGGATCCAATGCAAATCAAAAAATTATTAATAAAAAAACCTACAATACACTATAAGAGAAATCTACACAATATCATCATATCATAGCCACCATTCACACAACAATTCTAAAACCCACCACGCACAGAATATGACCAACACTAAAAGGTAAAATAAACATTGTGCATTTCATACCAAAGTACAAATAGTACACTTACAAACACAACACATATATCTTGAACAAAAAAAAACCCACAACAGTTTGGTAGTGTGTGCACACAGCGACGCGTCGGTGCACACATCGAATGCTAGGTCAACCCGGGTGCACACAATGTAATAACTGTGTGCATGTTTAAATGTTATAGTCACAAAATTTATACATTTATACCTCATATATGTATGGTTAATAAATTCCTTAAAAATAATTTTATGCCACTGTGTCCTAACTAAATAACTCCTTAAATAAGCAAAATATAACAAAATATATAGTGTTCCCTGGTCTCTCTGTGAATACTATATAACATGCATATTGTATAATCAAATTCTGTAAAACATATATTGAATTGACAAAACCACAAATTCAACAAAATACATAGGCAAAATATATTTTGTTCCCTTTTCTTAGTGTAGAAGCTTTAACTGTGAAAACCACAAATTAAAGACACAATTGCATAAACCCTAACCTTAATTTACTAGGTATTTTATGGGGATTGTTCACCAATTTTTGGTTTTAGTAGTAACCACCCCCCTCCCGAAACTGTGAGAACCCAACAAACAACACAAACACCCCAGCGAAATCTAAAAAAAAAAAAAAAACGTAAACAACAACAACACAAAGAACGACAACAAAAGAGGGAAAAAAGACCTACCTCGTGCGATAACTTAAGCCGGTGGTTTCTGCTGCTTGCACAGATATGGTCCCCAGCAACTACCATATGCATTGTTGTATAAACGCAAGAACTACGAGTGAAGAAACGCCGAGCTTCGCTATTGAAGGAGACTGAAGAAACGTGCGTTAGCGAGTGAAGAAAGTTGGGAGAGAAACAGCGACAAAGTGATTTAAGTTGGGAGAGAGAACAAAATATAAAACCCCCAAATGCCCCTTACTAAAATAAAAAATGCTAACCCAACTTTACGCCAGAAAAAACAATTAAAAAAGGAAAAAATTAATGAAAGGAGATCCTAACCGTAGATACCCATAAATGAACGCCCCAGATATGTCCAC
>CP025658.1:15128118-15151488 GCA_003576665.1 Ipomoea trifida | reverse complement strand
TCCTGTTCTTCGTGTAATTAGGTCATTCTCTACGTTCTCCCTCTCCCGGTGAGTGCCTCATATAGGTTTTTTGATTTCTAGAATTATAGTCTCATCGCGATTTCTCTTACCTCTCTGTCTATCTACACAGGAAATTCTCATAACACTTAAAATGTGTATACTTTCATTTGAATTTACATTTCTTTTTTTATTTATACAACCTTACGTATATATCAGTATATCAGTACCTGTATATATACATGCATAAGTATATGCATTTATCTATATATGTTCACATGTACACACACACACATATATATATATATATATATATATATATATCAAAGTATAAATTGCTAACACATACAATTCCTGCATTCATGTTGCAGATTGCATACACAAACATCACAGCAATTGAGCAAAAGGTTGCAAATCACTGAGTAAGTAATAATTTCAGATTATTTGAATAAAAAAAAGCAGGTATGTTTCCACATTACCTTCTCCTTCAACCTGCAATTTCCTTTTTCCACAAATGATATTTGTACTCTTCAGTTTTTGCATTGTTGTTATATTGCTTGATATGTATTTGGAGGCAATTGAATTTATATTCCAGTAAATAGGAAATAGAAATCTGGTTCATTAAATGTTAGGTATATATAAATACAAATTCTATACTTGTATAGAAGTCACTATAAAAAATTAAGCTGAGAAGTCAAACCTTACCATCAACAATTAATGCTTGACAATAGGAATAGGTGTAAGGCTAGTATTGGGTATTGTGTAACTTGTATTCTACTCAAATACTTTTCAGTGTTTTTGTTGTTATAATTTTTATATCAGCAGATAAATATTCAAAAATAGAGTCAAATGATGAAAAAAGAAGGGTAATGCCAATTTTTTCATGTGTTGCAGCCACAGATCAAAATCAGATTTGTGTGTGTGTGTGTGTGTGTGTGACTTTATGTAGATAAGTTAGGCTTTAGACACCCTCTCTATTTAACTTAATGAATGTATTGATTTAATGTGACTACTTGTGTGTTTTCAAAAAAAATGTGACTACTTGTAACTATCTTTTCCAAATTGTATGTGATTTTGAAGTTAAATACACAACTTGTTGCATAAAAAAATACTTTTTAAGTACTTGCAAATGATGACAAAGGAGTCTGATGCTTTTTTTTTGGGTCACACATTTGACTTTTCTGTATTCATTTAAAACTGATAATGTCATATTTGAATTACTTTAATTTGAACTGAAAATTTGATAGATTGAATCATTATCTGTTTAGATATATATGTGAATGGTATTCTACTGATAGTTTACACCAAATGTAACCTTAAAATCATCCATAGATAACTTTAGCATTTAAGCACATATTACAATAGAATGGTCAATGATAACTCTAGGATAAATGAATACCTGTTTCATGAAGTATATCTGTTCAATAGAAGTAAAAACATGATTAGCCAGAACTGCAGTAGACAGAACACCATAACCAAGCCTAGAGGCAGAATGTATACACCTTAACAGTGTCAGATTATAGCTACAAACAGAAAAGAAGACACAGTTTAGAAACTGGAAAATCATACAGTAGTTGCAAACACCCTTAAAATAAAAACTGTGGACTAAATTTGGCCTTAGGATGAGTGTAGATGGACGGATTAGATGCAGCTAAAGAAAGTAATTACAAAGTCTGATTTAGTTAAGAAAAGGGTAATTATGGGAATCCAATAACTAATTAATTTAAGATTATAATTGGCAAGAATTTCACGCCAAAATTAAGGAAGTGTAAGTATGGTAGGAGTTGTCTACTGCCGTGACAATACGAACCCCTTGCAAATTAGGAATTCGCAAACAGTGCTCCGGCGAGAAGCAATGGAAACGAATCACATAGGGATTGGAATTGTAAGTGTGAATTCAATGTTGTTTACATTGTGACCAAAAGTGAATGAATATGACCAGTTTAGAAGCCAAATTCTGACGACAAACTACGAAGCATTACAGAGCATAATGTTAATATATTACCCGTGCACACACAAATTGGAGTCTATGCACACATGTGTGTTTTAAGTTACGTGTGTGCACAGACGGAAAACTCTGGCCATGGTACCGAGCTGAGTTTCACCCAAAAATATTTACAATGAACCGGCCAATATATTTAGCATGCACACATCAATGCATACGCCAATGGGCTAGTGAATTGCGAACTATGCACTTAGTAAAAATATAGTCCATGCGCACACCTACGGGCATCTGAGCACGCATGTGTGACTTATGAAATGTGTGTGCGTAGTAGGAAAACGATGTGTGCACGTGTGTGATTTGTATGTGAGGCAACTGCTGAGGATGCATGTAATGTTCTTATAATATTGTTGTTTTGGTTAATAAGCGAAGAGCAATCTGGAAGTGGTGTACCGAAATGTGTAATGGACATATCCCCAGACGGACCCAAATACTAGTTACCTACTAGCAACGAGAAAAACACACCATATATTGGACAACGACTCAAAACAAATGAAGAAGGAATTGAGGGCCATGGCAGCCGCAATTATCCAGACAAAATATCACCACCAGAAGATTAGACTCCCATAGTTAAAAGATCAATGTAGTATCATGTTTTTGAAATATTAAGAATATTGTTTTAAGACCAGATTGTTTGTTTATTAAATTGACTCAGAATAGAATAATTTGATGGCTACAGTTTGTGGTTTGTAATTTTGTATGCATAGTGTTAATAGCAGATACAAATGTTCATACGTGCACACATGGTTTGTGTACATGTGCACACAGGTACTATAAGGGGCAACTAGTGTGCACGGCTGAACTACCGGATGTTGCAATTACTATTAGAGAATTGATCACTACATATTGGATAATGTTGGCAGAAATGAACGAGTTAGGAGTGTGACATATTTTATAGTGTTGGTGGAAATGCACGAGTTTGGAGTGTGACATATTTTATAATGTTGGCAGAAAACTCTGCAATATAACTTCTTATGGTTACTAATATGTAGCTCAATGGGGGAAGCACACACCTACACTTATATGTGCATGCATACTACACTAAATCTTTGCAGTAGAAAATGCATAATGCGTTCGACACCCACTTGAATGAAGATGAGCACACGGGTACTGTAAGGGGTAACTAGTGTGCACGCATGAACTACCGGATGTTGCAATTACTATTAGAGAACTAACCATGACATATTGAATAATGTTACATTGGCGGAATTGAACGAGTTATGAATGTGACATATTTTAGTGTTCGTGGAAATAAACGAACTAGGAGTGTGACATATTTTATAATGTTGGCACGAAACTCTCAAATATAATTTCGTATGGTTACAAAGACCTAGATCAACAGGGGGGGATCACACACCTAGACTCATGTTCACGCATACTGCACTAAGTCTTCGCAGTAAAAAACACATAGTATGTTCTGCACACACTTGTATAAAGATGTGCACACGGGTTCACAATGTATAAACCAGTGTGAAACACTCGTTACAGCTGGATGTTAATAACGAAAACCATAGTCTAGTAGGAAGTAAATTCAAAGTATCATAAGCTATAAAACCAATGTATATACATGACTGCGCAAAAACCAAGCAGTTTGAACATAAGCATAGAGTGCAGATAAATTTAAACTAACAAAAGTATCCCACATCATGTGGACAAAATACAATTAGACCAAAACTGGAGAATAAATGGTCTATACAACTGCATGTAAGATCCTTCAAAAGCATTGCAGCATACTAGTGTCCCCCCTTCAAAAGACCGCAATCCCACTTTGAAACCCCTTGGCCTACATACGTCTCCATGTGATGCACCGTGGCATGATCCGCGGAACCTTGGACTTCTTATCTGAAATAAACAGAACAATAACACCCAAACATGCACAGAGCTAACCGACTCCTCCAACTCTAGTGGGATCCAATGCAAATCAAAAAATTATTAATAAAAAAACCTACAATACACTATAAGAGAAATCTACACAATATCATCATATCATAGCCACCATTCACACAACAATTCTAAAACCCACCACGCACAGAATATGACCAACACTAAAAGGTAAAATAAACATTGTGCATTTCATACCAAAGTACAAATAGTACACTTACAAACACAACACATATATCTTGAACAAAAACAAAACCCACAACAGTTTGGTAGTGTGTGCACACAGCGACGCGTCGGTGCACACATCGAATGCTAGGTCAACCCGGGTGCACACAATGTAATAACTGTGTGCATGTTTAAATGTTATAGTCACAAAATTTATACATTTATACCTCATATATGTATGGTTAATAAATTCCTTAAAAATAATTTTATGCCACTGTGTCCTAACTAAATAACTCCTTAAATAAGCAAAATATAACAAAATATATAGTGTTCCTTGGTCTCTCTGTGAATACTATATAACATGCATATTGTATAATCAAATTCTGTAAAACATATATTGAATTGACAAAACCACAAATTCAACAAAATACATAGGCAAAATATATTTTGTTCCCTTTTCTTAGTGTAGAAGCTTTAACTGTGAAAACCACAAATTAAAGACACAATTGCATAAACCCTAACCTTAATTTACTAGGTATTTTATGGGGATTGTTCACCAATTTTTGGTTTTAGTAGTAACCCACCCCCCTCCCGAAACTGTGAGAACCCAACAAACAACACAAACACCCCAGCGAAATCTAAAAAAGAAAAAACAAACGTAAACAACAACAACACAAAGAACGACAACAAAAGAGGGAAAAAAGACCTACCTCGTGCGATAACTTAAGCCGGTGGTTTCTGCTGCTTGCACAGATATGGTCCCCAGCAACTACCATATGCATTGTTGTATAAACGCAAGAACTACGAGTGAAGAAACGCCGAGCTTCGCTATTGAAGGAGACTGAAGAAACGTGCGTTAGCGAGTGAAGAAAGTTGGGAGAGAAACAGCGACAAAGTGATTTAAGTTGGGAGAGAGAACAAAATATAAAACCCCCAAATGCCCCTTACTAAAATAAAAAATGCCTAACCCAACTTTACGCCAGAAAAAACAATTAAAAAAGGAAAAAATTAATGAAAGGAGATCCTAACCGTAGATACCCATAAATGAACGCCCCAGATATGTCCACACATTTGTATTTTAAGGGTTGTTTGTACATGAATGTAATTCTATATATATATATATATATATATATATATATATATATATATATGTCGATTTTTTTTTTAAAAAAAATCCATGTCATATTAACAAATACGGAGTAGATGTTAGTAGTTGGCGGGAAAGTTATGGCCCGATTTGGTAGCATTGTTAGCTTATCAACCAATTTTGGCTTGTTTGGCCACTATTAACTATTTGACTTGGTTAAATAGTCAATATAAGTGTTTGGTTAATAAGCTTTTTGTAACAACTTATTATTCCAAAACACTAAAATTCAAAAAGCTACAGAAAGTAGTGTTTGAGAAAATAAATTATACCAAAGTAATTTTGCATGTAATCAGTTATTAGCTAACAACTAATTTACCAAATATCTTTCTACAACCAGCTAATGTTATTAGCTAGTCAAATCCACTAACAGTTATTTGCCAAACATCCTTATGAACCATGGAACTTTGATAAATTATTTTTTGCACTTTTGGTCCCACGAGTATTATGACAGTAACAATTTTGATACACAACTTTCAAAACATTGCATAATTGGTCCACGAGTATCAATTTTTTAGTGCAAATGGTCTTTCTGGTGAATTCTCCGTCAATATTTCACCAGAAAAATTATTTCACCTTTATAGTAGGGGTATAATGGTCTTTTCCTTTTCATCAGTTTTAGTTTCACACTTTTGGTCCCACGAGTATTGTGGCACTAACAATGTTGATCCACAACTTTCAAAATTTGCATAAATGGTCCCTGAGTGAGTATCAATTTCTTAGAGTAAATGGTCATTCTGGTGAAATCTCCATCAATTTTTTACTGAAAAAATTACTTCCCCTTTATAGTAGGGGTATAATGGTCTTTTTCTTTTACCACTGCGTTTTCTTTTTCATATCCAAAAACAGTTCTCTATATCTTTTCTCGAGATTATCCTGTCTTCGGTTTCACCTCTGCACAGTCTGATTCCGGTCGAAAAAACATCCACCAAGTATTTTGCGTTGGTGACTTAATCGCCCCATTGCAGGAAGGCGACGACCGAGGTTCTAGTGGCGAGCGCTTCCATGGATGAATTTCACCCGCAATGAGTCACGAAACATGCCATGGAGGGTGGGCCAGCTCATGTTCTTGCGGACACCATTGCACCATTTTGGCAGGCTGACCCGCTTGAAGGCTAAGCCTTTGCTAGGTGGCCTTAAGCACCAAAAGAAATAAATTAAACTCCGGAGTTCACTAAACTGTGAGCTATATTGTCGACTTGTTTTTTCTCAAGACAGTGATACTCCCGAATGATATGTACACCACAAAATGAGCTATTCTAGTGAAAATTTTGCGAAAATAAAAAAAAAATACTATTATACCCTGCTATAAAGGTGAAATAATTTTTCAGTGAAAAATTGACGGAGATTTCACTGGTAGGACCATTTGCGCTAAGAAATTAATACTTGTAGACCAATTATGAAAGTTTTCAAAGTTGTGGATCAACATTGCTAGTGCCATAATACTCGTGGACCAACAGTACAAAAAAAAAAAACTAAAAATTGACAAAAAGTTGATACTCATGGGCCAATTATGTAAGTTTTGAAAGCTGTGGATCAAAATTGTTAGTGCCATAATACCCGTGGGACCAAAACTGCAAAAGAACTCTAATATTTCACAACTAGACTTTTTGGCTCAAAAGTCACACTTGAATTTTTGAAAAACATAGAATGTTTTAAAAGTTTTTTTTTTCGAGCTAATTCCCACAGATGTCTCTTGTCTTTGATGACAATTTAAAATTTAGTCTCACACTATCGGTTTTTATATTTAACACCCCAGAGTATCATATTTTGGACACTCTTAGTCCTTTCGATTACTTTTCCGATGAAACCATATTTTAGGCAAGGGTATTTTTGTCTCTTCAATTTATTATTATTATTTTCACAATAATGAGTTAATTCTAGTGGAGGTCCCTTGTCTTTGGTAGAATTTTCAAATTTAGTCTTAGACAATCATTTTTGTCATTTAACACCCACACTATCATATTTAGGATACTTTTGTTCCTTTCAATGTGTGCCCAAATTCAATGTGAAAATCCTGGAAGTTTGTGGCGCTACTAGGTTGGGAAAAAAACGAGATCATGTCACAAGGCTAAAATATACATAGTTACATCAGAATGTTTGGAATTACTTCACATAGATTTGATTGGATCTACTCAAGTAAGTTGAGAGTGTCAGTGGTAAGAAGTACATATATGTGATCGTTGATGACTACTCACAGTTTACATGGGTGATGTTCATCAAAGACAAGTCTAAAACCTTTGAAGTGTTGAAGAACTGTGTTTGAAGCTCCAAAAGAAAAATTGGCATCCTATTGTTAGGATCGTAAGGTTACAATCTGATCGTGGCAAGGAGTGTAGAAATTCAAAATAGTGATATTTGTTATGTCCATATATGAAATCTGCCATGAGTTTTTTGCCCCTAAGATTCTTTAGCAGAATGGAGTCGATGAGAAGAAGAAGAATTACACAATACAGGAGATAGCACATGTGCTGATAAACAGAGCTATAGGTTCACAATATCAGAGATATGCATTCATAGATACAGAGACCTAGGTTTACAAAAACAGAGTTGTTCACAACAACATAGCTCTATGTTCACAGATACATAGCTCTGTGTTCACAAATATGTAACTTCATGTTCACAATAACAGAGTTATACATTCACAGATACAGAACTCCATGCTCACAAACACAGAGCTATAGGTTCAAAAAAATAGAACTTCATGTTCACAAGTACGTAGATCTACATTTACAGATGCAGAACCCTAGGTTCACAAAATATACAACTCAATGTTCATAATAACAAAACTACGCATTCACATATACAGAAATTTAGGTTCATAAACACAGAGCTCTATCTCTAGTTCACAAAAATATAACTCCATGATCACAATATAACTCCATTTTTGAACCATTAACACTGTATATTACACAGAACATAAACCCTATTCTAAATAAATTTGTTATACTACTTAGAATCACAAAATATTTACAAAAACCAAAATTTTTGATCTACAAACCCTAATATAAGAATGAGAAATAAGTAATACTTGAGGAACAATGGTGTGAAAGACGGTGAGAATGGTGCGACAATGATGGAAATGGCAGAATCGCAGATGAAATGGAGAAGATGAAATGCACAAGCTTGGAGAAGATGAAATGCACGAGCTTGGAGAGTTGGAGAAGATGAAATGCGCGAGCATGGAGAAGAAGAAAACGGTTTGGGCGGAAACTAATGAGTATAATCTTTATATTTTTCAAAAATAAAAAAAATATATTATTGGCAGATGAAAATGGTGCCACTAAAGGCACCTTTATCCTGCATTCAATACAGCGCCGTTTTGGACCCAGGCCCACGGCATAACAACTGCATATACACGGCTGGGAAAAATAAAACGAAGTGTCGGCTGAAGAACAAACGAAAAAAAAAACCTAGAGCTCCGGGTGAAGATAAGCCGAGAAGGGCGATCAATAGAGCCGCGTCTACCATCAGCCACCGCCATCGCCGGTGTCACCGTCGCCGATTGTGGACCACCGCCGCAGATAGTCAGAAAGATCTCGCCTGGAAGTCCAGCGTCGCCGCCTACGCCGTGCCGAGCCGGGCAGATCGATCCTCTGCCTTCGATGATCTTGCCTCAGCCGTCGTCATCGCCGGCGCATCGGTCGTAGATCGGACGCAAACAGCGACGGAAAAAGATGGTCCAAAAAGGTTTGTGGCCCAGAAAATAAGAGAGGAGCGACAGAGGGTTGGGATTATGAAAATGCATACTTAAATTCTGGGGTTTGTTCGGTTATGAACTACTGGAGCAAATTGTCATTTTGGTCTACTGACTATAGGGGTCTTCTTAATTGCAGTCCACGACTTTCAAAAGTGTTAATTGCATACCCTTACTATTCAATTTTTGTCAATTTTGGACACTCCAGCCAAATTGCCGGCCAAATCTCACCGGAATTTCCTAAACCCTAAAATAACAAGGGTATTTTGGTCATTTCACGTTCTTGTCTTCTTCTCCGGCCACCTTCCCTTTTTCTGACACTTTTCTGGAAAACCCCAATTAATCAATGATAGCACTTCTCCGTCACCGGCAGCCGCCCCGTCACCTTGCTAGGCGTCAGCTCGCTGATCTCGAACCCCACGGCGTGGAGTGTCCGATCCAATGTCTCTGTGTTTGATTTTGACGACAACGACGACGATGGATCCATTGATTTTCTTGAATTTTAGTTCACAAACACACCAATTGATATAGGAAAAGAAGGGTTACTTGGAAATCTTATCGGAAGGCAACCCAAATCGCATCCCGGATCACGGAGCATTGCAACACAGTGAGAGATAATGATCTGAGCGACAATTATGGAGAAATAAAGAAGGGTTACTTGGAAATCTTTGATTAGAAAATTCTGGAGAGACAATGGTCGGAAGTTGTAGAAAAAAACAACTGACTTTTGGTGAAATGAAATGGGAATACGAGGTCCGAGACGATTGTTTGACGCGTGATGACTTTTTACTAATGCCGGAAAAGTGCCAGAAAAAGGGAAGGTGGCCGGAGAAGAAGACAAGAACGTGAAATGGCCAAACTTGTAACCCCTCGGGTTTTCCGACAAAGTTAAGATTCGAGAATATTGATATAATTTTTTTTTAAGCTATGACATTTAAGAGAAGGCTTCTCGGTGTTCGAAAGAATTTTTTTTTTTTTTTAGATTAGTTATCGATAAGCTGCGAACTACGTACCGGTCACGAACCGAAAAATTTTTAAGGATATAGATTCAGTTCGAATTTTCCTAGAAATTGGATTATTAAGTATCATACGATTAAGCCTGAACTTCTAGTTAGTTCAAGAAAATTTTAAATGGACTGTAAGGGGTAAATTGTTACGAACTCTGTACCTATATTTCGCGAGATACCGAAAAACTCCCAATTTTGGTTATTTACGACGGGATTATTTTTAGGATAATTTTAGTGTTAGAATTTTCCCGAATTAAGTTATAATCCTTCGAGCTTTCATCTGATTTAACCATAAACTGGCCAATTAAGTTGTGATCTTCCTAGAGACTCCATAGGGTGATGACAAGTGGCAACCAAATCTTAGTCTAAGATTGGATCATTAAATGCTATGTCATAAGAGGTATGGTGCAATTGCACTTGTTGCTTAATGATCAAGACAAACTCACATCATCTCTCTCATTCCTTCATCCCATTTACATGAAATTTATGTGCTAAGTGTGTAGATCAAAAAGTTGGCTCAAAAGTCTCTACTTTGATTTTTGGTAAATTTTATTATGCATGTTCATAGCTATTTTTATGCATGTATATGTTGTATGAGGTCCATAAATGCTTATGTTTGTGAAAAAGGTGGAAGATCGGGTCGTTACCACCCCAATCTTGCGGCCCAAAGTGGGCAGAAACGGACGGACGCGACAGTGGACGCGCGTCCACCGCGCGCCCTTGTGAAATAACGCTTCGGCGCCTCGGCCGAGAGGCTGGACGCCGCACGGACGCGCGCGTCCGTGGGCGCCCAGTTTCGGCGCAGCGCGCCGAACCAGCGGATGCGGTCCAGACGTGCGTACGCCGTGCGTCCGCTGGTGCGGCCAGCCGCGAGTCCGCGCGAGGCGGACTCGTTTTCGACTTGTTTTTGACACAGTTTTTCCCCGATGTTTTTAACCCTGACTGTTGCGATGTTTTGAAAGCCTACGGGCATCCGGGTGAATTTTTGAAGGCTCAAATGTTATTTTTGTGCATTATATTTATTAACTTGGAAAATAATTATGTTTTGAAAATTATTGTGACTCCTGTACTTGGATTTCCGTAATAGGACTAACACTAACCAAAGTGTGTATTTTGGGGAAATATATTTGAGCGAGTATGATGGTTATGGAGTCGTGTGATAATAATGAATGGTGAGGGAGTCTGTATGATTAATCCATACTGCAGAGCGAAGTTTCTTCGCTGAGTGATTGGTGAGGGGTCTGTATGATTAATCTATATTGCAGAGCGAAGTCTATTCGCTGAGTGAATGGTGAGGTTTTGTATGATTGATTCATACTGCAGAGCGAAGTCTATTCGCTGAGTGAAGTGTGAGATTTTGTATGATTGATTCATACTGCAGAGCGAAGTCTATTCGCTGAGTGAAGTGTGAGATTTTGTATGATTTATTCATACTGTAGAGCGAAGTCAATTCGCTGAGTGGAGTTGTGAGAACTAACTATCGGGTGTCTCAACTAGTCGTGTAGGCGCTGTGTTTCTCACCTGTGAATTAATGGCAGTGTTATGTGCTGATGTTACTTATATAATGTGGTACTGCTTGTTGTTAAAATGATTGCAGGTAGACTATGACTATTGGGTAATGTTTACATTTCTTTTTCTAATTATTATTATTGTTTTCGAAAACCTTTGTTTACTTTCGAGTGACAATGGATCTCCTTACTTAGCCGTCGTGCTAACTACACTTCGTTGTGTCATTTATCAGATGCAATCTAGCACAGGTTCTTGTAATCCGCCGGACTCAGATCCGTCTGAGTTCGAGTTTCCTATATATGATTATGATGATTATGCACAGTACCTATTAGATGGAGATCCCTATGCCCCGGGCTATGCACCTGACCCGCTGACGCTGACTTGTACTCCAGACCCCACTCCTGCTCCAGCCTCACCGGAGGTACCTGTGTGGACCCCTGCTCCCGTCGAGCCTCTGTGTCCCTTCGATGCCCTTCAGGCCAGTTATGGGTTCTATCCCATAGAGATCGTTCCTGATAGCAGTCCTCTAGAGTTCGTGGTTCATTATCCGTACCCATGGGATCCAAGTCCCCCGGATTACCATGACGAGTGGATGATGTATATGAGCACTTGTCGGTTTCTAGACCATATTATGTGGTTTGAGGGTGATTGGCACGTGGTTTGGGGCACCTATACGGGCCCAGTGTACCACTCATTAGACTAGGTAGAGTCTAGAGTGGGGGGGGGGGGTTCAGTTAGTGTTTTGTGTACATGTATCTTTTTTGTAGAAGTGCTAACTCTAGAATGGTTGTCTAGCCGGGTCTCGCTAAACTCTCTTGATGGGTTGTATTATTAAACCCTCGTTTGTTTCGGTAGCTTGTTAGCTACACTCTTTTCGATGCTATAAAACGCAGTTTCATTCTAATGATTATGTTGGATTTTGACGATAAGAAACACGATCCTTGTCTTTAGTTGTTAGCCTGTGCACCTAGAGTGAACTCTAACTTGTTCGAGTGGGGTTCAGTCTGGGTGTGGCGGTAACTACCTCAGTTGTACGGTATAGCCGAGTCGGGGTGTAACAAGTTGGTATCAGAGCCCTGTTTCGAGTCAAAATTCTAAGTCAAACTTTTTTTCGAGTCATCTCTAGTTCGAGTTAACCAAGTTTCAAAGTCAGCTTAGGTTTGTTAAGACCAATCTAAATCATTGATACGATGCGGCGAGTACAAGTTCAGAGCAGAGCTAGAACGGAGGCCGGGTGGCATAAGAAGGGGGCATTTCGCTTCTTACCTCGCAGAATCTTACGATTCTGATCGTGAAATAATGTGATCGCTATCTGTGTTTTCTTGCATGCGTTTACTTAAGCTGTTGTAAGTAAGCATGCTAGCGTAGCGCGCTAATTATTAGTACGCTTTGTCGAGACCCTCGCTTAGAGGGTGTGATAAAGACGAACATTAGGAAGAACTGTATAGGACTTGAGTAGGTGCTATACTAACTAGCTAATTCCGAGAGGACTCTTATACCCTGAATACTAACTTAGGATCATCGTTCAGCAAGGATGCCACCGAGACGGAATGCACCTGCAGAGAGCGATAATAACCTCTATGCGATAGATCGAATGGTTCAAGCCATGGAGAGGATGGCTGAGTTGATGCTAGCTCAGCAAGCTTAAAACCAAAATCAGGGGCAGCTGAGAGTGGATTATGCCAAAGCGATAGCCAACCGACAACCACCATACTACGCAGGCGAAAAGGACCCGGTGATTCTGGAAGAGTGGATTCGAACCTTCGATTAATTACTCAACGCAGTGAATTGTCCTGCGAACCAGCGAGTATCCTCGGCAGTGTATTACCTGACAAAGGCTGCAAACAATTGGTGGGCGACGGTCGGACCGACTCTCCTGCAAGACCCAGCCTTCGGTTGGGAGGAATTCAAGGTGGAGTTAAGGGAGCAGTTCTACACTGAGCGCATCAAGGGAATTAAGTGTGAGGAATTCCTACGACTGAAACAGAAAGGAGCAACCATTCAGGAATACTACGACCAGTATGTTGAGCTGATGCGGTTTGCCCAGGAAATCGTGCCGGATGAGGCGAGTAAAGCGAGGAGATTTGTTCGGGGATTGGACTGGAGTATAAGGGGGATGATCGCGCCTTTTATGTGCTCTACTTTAAAAGAGGCATATGACAGAGCGTCGGATCATTATCAGGTTTACCTGGACCAGCAGGAAGCCTATGGCCGGAATAAGAGGAAGGCTGACGACAATTCTCGGAAGTTTCCGGCGGGAAACAAGAAGGTCAATCAAGGCGGCTTTAACACAGTGCAGGGAAGAGGAGGATTCAATAAGGGAAAACGTTCTGCTTGCCCGAGATGTGGGAGGGATCACCCCGGCGAGAACTGTCAAGGGATGAAGATCAAATGTTATCGGTGTGGTCTTTTTGGGCACAAGGCTGCTCAGTGCCGAAATCAAGAAGACAGTCCCCAAAAACCCCTGCAGAATGAGAATCAGGGACTGAGATTCAATGGGAATACTGGCTGGAACCCCGCAGGAGCCGGAGGTCAGAGGATTAACTTCCAATCTGGGAATCCGGCGAACACCACGCCCAGTTCCAACCACAAGGGAAAGCAGGTGATGGGAGAAAGCAGTGGAGAAAAACAAGGCAGGGTTTACGTTGTCAATAGCACTCAGGCTCAGGCTAGCGACGCCGTAACTGGTACATTCCCCATAAACTCAATACTCGGATTTGTCTTATTTGATACTGGGGCTACCAATTCATTTATATCCTCTGCATTCGCTGATAAACTAAAGTTAAGACCTACGGCTAAGTTAGATCTCAACGTCGCAACGGCTTCAGGAGTAGTAGTATCCTGTAAGGATGGTTATGACGACGTTGCAATAGAAATAGCGGGATTTAACTGTCTCAGAAGTCTCATTCGTTTCGAACTCGAAGGCATCGATGTCGTACTCGGGATGGATTGGCTGGATAAGTACAAAGCTCAAATCGTGTGTAATGAGCGAAAGGTTGTACTGCAAGGACCGAAGGGAAGAAGAATATCCTACCGAGGAGTTGACAAGCAACCCGAGCCACGGTTGCTGACAATGCAAAGGTTAAGGAAGTGCGTTCGCCAGGGGTGCGAAGCATATCTTTGTTTGGTGCAAGACGCCGGAGTAGAAGAACTCGAGATGGATCGAATTCCAATAGTGCGCGAATTTCCTGACGCATTCCCCGACGATCTCACCGAGATGCCACCAGAAAGGGAAGTGGAATTCACCATCGATCTTGTACCAGGAACCTCACCTATCTCATGGGCGCCTTATCGCATGGCACCCAAAGAGATGGAGGAATTAAAGGCACAATTGGAAGAGTTAATGGAGAAGGGATTTATAAGGCCAAGCGTATCACCTTGGGGCGCACCAGTGTTGTTCGTAAAGAAGAAAGATGGGAGCCTGCGACTGTGCATCGACTACAGGGAACTCAACCGAGTCACAGTAAAGAACAAATACCCGTTGCCCAGGATCGATGATCTATTTGATCAGTTGAAAGGAGAGGGTGTGTTCTCAAAGATTGACCTATGGTCAGGGTATCACCAGGTGCGAGTAGCGAAAGAAGATGTACCTAAAACGGCATTTCGAACAAGGTATGGGCACTACGAGTTCACAGTCATGCCTTTCGGAGTGACTAACGCTCCGGGAACTTTTATGGACTTGATGAACCGAATCTTCCTTCCGTACTTGGATAAATTCGTCGTCGCTTTCATAGATGACATCTTAGTCTACTCTAAGACCACGGAGGAACACGAGGAACACCTCAGAACAGTGTTACGAACACTGAGGGAAAAGAAACTTTTCGCAAAACTCTCAAAGTGCGAATTTTGGAAAAGAGAAGTTGCGTTCCTTGGTCACGTTATCACCAAGGAAGGGATAAGGGTGGATCCAACCAAAATACGAGCGGTAATCGAATGGGAAGCGCCCAAGTCAGTTACAAAGATCCGCAATTTCTTAGGTTTGGCGGGTTACTATCGGAGATTTGTTCAAGACTTCTCAAAGATAGCAAGACCACTGACGAACTTGCTCAAAAAGACAACCAAGTATAGTTGGAGTGAAGAGTGTGAGCAGGCGTTCCAAGAGCTCAAGAAGAGGTTAACCACCGCTCCAGTGTTAACTCTACCTGTCGGAATAGAAGGTTATGAGTTGTACACCGACGTGTCTCACAAAGGACTAGGATGTGTCTTCATGCAAAATGGAAGGGTAATAGCATATGCTTCTCGACAATTGAAAACTCATGAAGCTAACTACCCGACGCACGACTTAGAACTGGCAGCAGTGGTACTCGCTCTCAAGATTTGGCGACACTATCTCTATGGAATTTCATGCAAAGTTTATACAGATCACAAGAGTTTAAAGTACATCTTCACTCAGAGAGATCTCAATTTAAGACAAAGGAGATGGTTGGAATTGATCAAAGACTATGACTTGGAAATTCAGTATCACGAGGGCAAGGCAAATAAAGTGGCTGATGCCTTGAGCCGAAAAACGAACCATGCTCTTTGGATATTACCCGAGCAGCTATGTAAGGAGTTTCAAGGACTCAATCTGGAGGTGAAGATGAGTGATGAAGAGGAGCAAGAGAAGAAATTATATTACATGTCGGCTACTCCAACCCTATTTGAGGAAATCAAGCGAGCTCAAGAAGAAGATAATTGGGTGGAGAACATCAAGGAAAAGATGGTCGATGGAAAACATGGGCCATTTGAATTACACCCGGATGGGAGTGTAAGATTTCAAGGCAGATGGGTGATACCAAAAGGGTGTAAGAAGATAATGGAGCAAATAATGAAAGAAGGCCACTACACGCCTTATTCAGTTCATCCTGGTGGGGATAAATTGTATAAGGACTTGAAACAAAACTTTTGGTGGTCGGGCATGAAAAATGATGTAGCCGAATTTGTGGCGAGATGTTTGAACTGTCAAAGGGTCAAGGCAGAAAGAAGTAAACCCAAGGGATTATTGCAACCGTTAGAGATTCCGCAGTGGAAGTGAGACTCAATCTCTATGGATTTCGTGGGAGGTTTGCCTAGAACCAAGGCGGGAAACGATCAAGTCTGGGTCGTTGTCGATCGATTAACCAAGACCGCAAGATTCATTCCGATGAACAAAACATGGTCAATGGAGAAATTGGCAAGAGCCTATGTGAAGCATGTGGTTAAGCACCACGGGGTGGCGCGAGATATCGTTTCGGATAGAGACTCACGATTTCTATCACGTTTTTGGGGAGCGTTATAAGCGGCGATGGGCACTCAACTCAAATTGAGTACGGCTTTTCACCCCGCTACTGATGGTCAAACGGAGCGGACAATACAAACGCTGGAAGACATGCTCAGGGGTTGCGTACTCGACTTCCAAGGTTCATGGGGCGAACAGTTGGATCTAATAGAATTCTCCTATAACAACAGCTACCATGCGAGTATTAAAATGGCACCTTATGAGGCATTGTATGGGCGAAAGTGTCGAAGTCTTCTGTGCTGGAATGACAAGAGCGATGTCGTTACACTTGGACCGCAGTATCTCCATGAGACCATTGAGGCAATCAAATTAATTCAAGGAAGGATGAAAGTCGCGCAGGATCGACAAAAGTCGTACGCCGACTTGAAGCGACAATTCACGGAATATCAGGCTGGAGAGAAGGTGTTACTAAAAGTTTCACCTACTAAAGGAGTTAAAAGGTTTGGGAGGAAAGGAAAATTAAGTCCTCGTTATATAGGGCCTTACGAAATTCTAGAGAGGGTCGGAAATCTTGCCTATCGACTGGCCCTACCGATTAAGCTTGATAAAGTACATAACGTGTTCCATATTTCTCAACTCAAGCGGTATGTACCTGACGAATCCCATATATTAGAACCAGAGGAGCTGGAAATGGACGATTCGTTGACCTACGAGGAGAGACCAATTCGAATCTTGGACTCGAAGACGTGAGACACGAGGAGAAAGTCAGTCAAAATGATCAAAGTACAATGGTCGAACCACAGTCCCGATGAAGCTACATGGGAATTGGAGAGCGATATGATGGGACGTTACCCGGAATTATTTAATCCAGGTTAGTGGGATCGATCTAACTTTTATGTGCCTAGCTAAATTATGTGTTTAGACTAGGCATGCTAGAAGTTCGTTTTAGGTAGGGAGCAGTAAGAAGAAATCAACTTTGAATCCAGGGATGACAGAAAAGAAGTTTCGAGGACGAAACTATTTTAAGGGGGGAAGACTGTAACCCCTCGGGTTTTCCGACAAAGTTAAGATTCGAGAATATTGATATAATTTTTTTTTAAGCTATGACATTTAAGAGAAGGCTTCTCGGTGCTCGAAAGAATTTTTTTTATTTTAGATTAGTTATCGATAAGCTGCGAACTACGTACCGGTCACGAACCGAAAAATTTTTAAGGATATAGATTTACTTCGAATTTTCATAGAAATTGGATTATTAAGTATCATACGATTAAGCCTGAACTTCTAGTTAGTTCAAGAAAATTTTAAATGGACTGTAAGGGGAAAATTGTTACGAACTCTGTACCTATATTTCGCGAGATACCGAAAAACTCCCAATTTTGGTGATTTACGACGGGATTATTTTTAGAGATTATTTTTTGTGATCTTCCTAGAGACTCCATAGGGTGATGACAAGTGGCAACCAAATCTTAGCCTAAGATTGGATCATTAAATGCTATGTCATAAGAGGTATGGTGCAATTGCACTTGTTGCTTAATGATCAAGACAAACTCACATCATCTCTCTCATTCCTTCATCCCATTTTCGAAACTACACAATTATGAAGAAGAAGAAGAATTAGTTTGGTCTTCCATTGTGATCAAAGAAGCTCCCAAGCATTTTTCCAACCCAAGAGACTAAGTGTAGGTAAGACCTTAGACTTTGTTGGATTAAATCATCTCTAGAACTTAAGTGTTAATGTTTGGTGCATGAAAAATATTGTTATTATGGTGATATTTTAGGATCTTTGAACTCAAAAGAAGGAACTAGCAACTTCTTCGGTTTAAAAATCTTCCATCGAGGTAAGGAATCCCTTAAGTTGGCTCAATCACTTGAAGATAGACAAATGCTAGTAAATCGTATGATTAGGAATTTTTACATGAAACTTATGTGCTAAGTGTGTAGATCAAAAATTTGGCTCAAAAGTCTCTACTTTGATTTTTGGTAAATTTTATTATTCATGTTCATAGCTATTTTTATGCATGTATATGTTGTATGAGGTCCATAAATGCTTATGTTTGTGAAAAAGGTGGAAGATCGGGTCGTTACCACCCCGATCTTGCGGCCCAAAGTGGGCAGAAACGGACGGACGCGACAGTGGACGCGCGTCCACCGCGCGCCCTTGTGAAATAACGCTTCGGCGCCTCGACCGAGAAGCTGGACGCCGCACGGACGCGCGCGTCCGTGGGCGCCCAGTTTCGGCGCAGCGCGCCGAACCAGCGGACGCGGTCCGGACGTGCGTCCGCCGTGCGTCCGCTGGTGCGGCCAGCCGCGAGTCCGCGCGACGCGGACTCGTTTTCGACGTGTTTTTGACACAGTTTTTCCCCGATGTTTTTAACCCTGAGTGTTGCGATGTTTTGAAAGCCTACGGGCATCCGGGTGAATTTTTGAAAGCTCAAATGTTATTTTTGTGCATTATATTTATTAACTTGGAAAATAATTGTGTTTTGAAAATTATTGTGACTCCTGTACTTGGATTTCCGTAATAGGATTAACACTAACCAAAGTGTGTATTTTGGGGAAATATATTTGAGCGAGTATGATGGTTATGGAGTCGTGTGATAATAATGAATGGTGAGGGAGTCTGTATGATTAATCCATACTGCAGAGCGAAGTTTCTTCGCTGAGTGATTGGTGAGGGGTCTGTATGATTAATCTATATTGCAGAGCGAAGTCTATTCGCTGAGTGAATGGTGAGGTTTTGTATGATTGATTCATACTGCAGAGCGAAGTCTATTCGCTGAGTGAATGGTGAGATTTTGTATGATTGATTCATACTGCAGAGCGAAGTCTATTCGCTGAGTGAAGTGTGAGATTTTGTATGATTGATTCATACTGTTGAGCGAAGTCTATTCGCTGAGTGAAGTGTGAGATTTTGTATGATTGATTCATACTGCAGAGTGAAGTCTATTCGCTGAGTGGAGTTGTGAGAACTAACTGTCGGGTGTCTCAAATAGTCGTGTGGGCGCTGTGTTTCTCACGTGTGAATTAATGGCAGTGTTATGTGCTGATGTTACTTATATAACGTGGTACTGCTTGTTGTTAAAATGATTGCAGGTAGACTGTGACTATTGGGTAATGTTTACATTTCTTTTTCTAATTATTATTATTGTTTTCGAAAACCTTTGTTTACTTTCGAGTGACAATTGATCTCCTTACTTAGCCGTCGTGCTAACTACACTTCGTTGTGTCATTTATCAGATGCAATCTAGCACAGGTTCTTGTAGTCCGTCGGACTCAGATCCGTCTGAGTTCAAGTTCCCTATATATGATTATGATGATTATGCATAGTACCTATTAGATGGAGATCCCTATGCCCCGGGCTATGCACCTGACCCGCCGACGCTAACTTGTACTCCAGACCCCACTCCTGCTCCAGCCTCACCGGAGGTACCTGTGTGGACCCTTGCTCCCGTCGAGCCTCTGTGTCCCTTCGATGCCCTTCAGGCCAGTTATGGGTTCTATCCCATAGAGATCGTTCCTGATAGCAGTCCTCTAGAGTTCGTGGTTCATTATCCGTACCCATGGGATCCGAGTCCCCCGGATTACCATGACGAGTGGATGATGTATATGAGCACTTGTCGGTTTCTAGACCATATTATGTGGTTTGAGGGTGATTGGCACGTGGTTTGGGGCATCTATACGGGCCCAGTGTACCACTCATTAGACTAGGTAGAGTCTAGAGTGGGGGGGGGGGGGTTCAGTTAGTGTTTTGTGTACATGTATCTTTTTTGTAGAAGTGCTAACTCTGGAATGGTTGTCTAGCCGGGTCTCGCTAAACTCTCTTGATGGGTTGTATTATTAAACCCTCGTTTGTTTCGGTAGCTTGTTAGCTACACTCTTTTCGATGCTATAAAACGCAGTTTCATTCTAATGATTATGTTGGATTTTGACGATAAGAAACACGATCCTTGTCTTTAGTTGTTAGCCTGTGCACCTAGAGTGAACTCTAACTTGTTCGAGTGGGGTTCAGTCTGGGTGTGGCGGTAACTACCTCGGTTGTACGGTATAGCCGAGTCGGGGTGTTACAAAACTACCCTTGTTATTTTAGGGTTTAGGAAATTCCGGTGAGATTTGGCCAGCAATTTGGCCGGGGTGTCCAAAATTGACAAAAATTGAATAGTTAGGGTATGAAATTAACACTTTTGAAAGTCGTGGACTGCAATTAAGAAGACTCCTATAGTCAGTGGACCAAAATGGCAATTTGCTCTGAACTACTGCTACTATGTAACTTTGGGTGATCCTTTCCAGTTTGATTAAAAAAAATGGTAAAGCCCTTCTTCTCAACACTTTTGCCAGAATATTCACATCTCTATTTTTCATACAGTGTATATATATATATATATATATATATATATATATATATATATATACATACTATTGTTAATAATGATGATGGTTGTCGAATATGTATATTCATGTATGATGCAGAGAAAACATATCTACAGATCATAGCATATATACAAACATTTGTAAACTACAAATACAAAATGCATGTGAATTTTAAAGCATATATTCCATATCAATAGAATCTCCTAGCGCAAATATATAATTAAAACATGAGAAATATGCGATAAAACAAATATATGCATATTTCTATTTTGTATATATAAAAGAAATACCGTTCACCACAATTGAGCGTGCTGATAACGTGTTAGAATGAATTTGTTATTGTCTATTGACCTTTAGCTCCTTAACAGTTTGAATGGTGAATTGTAAAGTTATGAACAAACTAGACTTACAGAGAGAATAGAGACAAGGAGAAAGGAGAGTATTCTTATTCATTGATCATCCATAATACAACATATGAATATAATATAATATATATATATATATATATATATATATATATATATATATATATATATATGGGTCACACTTGTGTGAGACCGTCTCACGGATCCTTATTCGTGAGACGGGTCGGGTCGGGTCAAAACACCATGCAAATGTCATACTTATATGTGCAAATGTCATACTTATATGCTCAAATATAACACTAATCAAGAATACAATTTTTGCTACTTATAAGAGAAAAAGTAATACATTTTTTATAATAAGTAATGTTGACAAGTGCCCCTTACTTATAAGGGCAAATATAATACTTTTGAGGAAAAATGTAATACTTTTAAATCGAAATGTAAAAGTATTGTATTTTCCCTTAAAAGTATTACATTTACCCTTATAAGTAATAAAATTTTTATTCCTGATTAGTATTGTATTTGAGCATATAAGTATGACATTTGTGCATATAAGTGTTACATTTGCATCTTGACCCGACCCGACCCGACCCGTCTCATGGTGAGACGGTCTCACACAAGTTTTTGCCTATATATATATATATATATATATATATATATATATATATATATATATATATATATATATATATATATATATATATATAAACACTAACATTATGATGACCGTTATATAGGTTACAACTGTTACAATACTACATAATAATGGCTACAAATACAATTATTTATAACACAAGCTACCATACTAAGGAAATATAACGTTGTTTTCGATTTGACAGCAATTTACATAGATTTGTAGTACCTACGACGATTCAAATGTAGAATTTATCTGATAAATTGAGTGTATGCCAGAAGTAGGGGAATAGGTACATAGGTCCATACAAACGTGGTGGAGGAGGGACTGTTGCTCGATGGATCTCCGTCGTCACCATCTCCGCCCTTTGAAGCCGCCCCTCCGCTGCCGCTGCTGCCGCCCTTAGGGACCCCTCCGCTGCCGCTGCTCGCTCCACCTCCCTTTGCTCCACCACTACTACCGCTACTACCGCCAGCCGGAGGAGCAACCACAGACGTTACAAGAATGCATATTAAAGAGAGCACAAGAATTGCCTTCACAACTTGCTGCATTTTCTCATATACTAGAAAACATGTATGTTATGATTTTCTCCTTCTTATAATGGCAATCCACATAATGCCTGTCCAAGTAAAACACGAAAACTTGAAACTTCTTAGAACAATCGATGATAAAGACCCTTATAAGTTATAATTATTATTCTTGATTGATTTATCATCTTTTTATTATATAGATATATGAATTCTTTATTAGTTAAGATGGAGTCACCCAATTCACTAATAAAATAAATAATTTTTTGGTTCTAAATCAAAAATGACTAAAGTCATCCCCATTAGCTTATCTTGGCACAAATTTTTAGGTTAAAAAACTGATCGACCCAACTTTTATACAGACGGAAGTGTTACATTTTGGAGAAATTTATTCTCAGCAACACTCCCTGTGCTGTCAGGTTTTTATATAAAAAAAAAAGGGAAAAAAGCACTTTTGGTCCCTCAATCGTTATCACTTTTGCAATGTTATCCCCATCTTTCAATTTGAACAGATTTGGTCCCTCAATCATTGTGACGGTTGCTAATTTAGTCCTTCTGTTAGATTTTTTTCTTAACACCGTTTAGAGCATGGGCAAAAGCGGAATTTCACAACCGAATGAATATACTAACGGGAACTTTTCACCCTTTCCTCCGCTTGGACTGCCATTTCCGCCCTAACCATTTCAACCCCAATCTTCTAAAGTGTTTATCTGGTCGAAGAGAAGCAGCCATTGACGCCCTAACCAATAGCAGCAACAGAGTAGTCAAGCTCGAAGCTCCAACGTCCAAGCTTGGTCGACAATGTCTTCAAGCTCTATTGGGTCAACACAATGGTTGCGAGAAGTGCGCTGTTGGTGTGGGGAAGTGGCTCCGGTGA
>CP025658.1:15107116-15125100 GCA_003576665.1 Ipomoea trifida | reverse complement strand
AACCAAACTCACAATATCTGCATCACTTATTAAAGGCCTTAGTTCAGTTTTTCTCTTGTTCTTTCTACCCTTAACCAGAACCCAAAACTGTGCCTTCCTATCACAAAACCTCAACTGTTTTACCATTCTCCTTAAGTCTAATAAGCTGCCTTCATGACAGTTGAAATGGTCAAAATATTCAACTCCTCCATCCCTATAACCAATTGTTGGATGCCAGACTAAATCACCCCCAATATGGAGTTTTAAGGTAAAGACAGTGCCTTCTTCACCAACATCTATACACAAAGCAGTAAAAGAAACTCTATTTATTTTCCTTACAATATCACAACCTAACAAACCACTAACAGTCAAATAATGCACTGCTTATTAATGCCCTGCTTTTAATTGAACCACAGAATTGGACCCCACAAAACAAAAAGGAACAACACAGGGACCACAGAATTAATGCACTCCTTTTAATTGAATTTGTGTGTGTATTGGGCACAGGTACCTTCTTTGCAACCTCCATAACAAAACAGTCTACACCCCAGTACAAATGGTCCCCATATGTTTCCCCTTTTTATATTCAGCAGACAGTCTTTCCCCTTTATTCTACCCTTTTTGTATTGAACAAAACAAAACATCAGTATTATATATATACATTTTTGTTTAGATATACAGAGGCCCCCACCAAACACCATAAGAAGACAACACAATGCACATGCTAGCATCACGTCTACCAACATCAGTACTATATATATACATTTCATATGGAAATATGCGAACAAGAAAACAAACAAACAGTGAGAGTTCTCAAACATTAGGTTCGAAGACTTACAACTAGGAGTACTATCAAACCCACTAATCCGCCGACTAGTCATTGCTCAGCACTTGCGTCCTCAATATAGCGTCAATGGCTGCTTCTCTTCGACCGGGTAAACAGTTTAGAATATTAGGGCTGAATTAGGGCTGAATTGGGGTTGAAATGGTTAGGGCGGAAATGGCAGTCCAAGCGGAGGAAAGGGTGAAAAGTTCCCGTTAGTATATTCATTCGGTTGTGAAATTCCGCTTTTGCCCATGCTCTAAACGGTGTTAAGAAAAAAATCTAACAGAAGGACTAAATTAGCAACCGTCACAATGATTGAGGGACCAAATCTGTTCAAATTGAAAGATGGGGATAACATTGCAAAAGTGATAACGATTGGGGGACCAAAAGTGCTTTTTCCTCTATAAAAAAAAAAATAGAAAGTGATGCAGGCAATTGAGACACTCAATTGAGACAATTAGCTTTGTTGCTGCTGTTTTTTTTTTTTAGTGCCGTTGCATATTTGCAGCGGCCAGCTTCTTTCTTGTTTTTTTTTCCTTTAAAATTTAATGCTGGCCTTGTTTTGTTTTTTTTTTTTTTAATTTATTTTTATTTAATTTTAAATTTAATATTGTTATTAAATTTATTATTTTTAATTAAATTAAATATTGTTATTAAATTTATAATTATAATTACAATTATAATTTTTAGAATGTTAATAGATAAAAAAAATTAAAATATAATAGGGTGAAATGGTGGGTCTAAAAAATGAGAAAAAATTTAAAACTAATGGGAAGAAGAGTTTTTGTGATTGAGTGAGATACTGGACGATGAGGTGGATGTTGGGGCGCACAAAAAGTCAACAGTTGCTTCCACTAAAACTCGAACCCACTCCCATTCATGTGGGAGTGTAAACCAGGTGTCACTAGACCACAAGGTATTTAGCATGAGGAAGGCATAATAGGAAGTGATAATTGTAGGGTGGACAACATTTTTTATATTCAAAATGCTATATTTAATACATGGAATATAGCTTTATTATATGTTTCATTTGTAATTTGTTTTAATGATTTTGTCAAGATCTAAGTATTTATCGTCAAGAAGTATAGTTAAGAGTTAATTCCATTTTTGGCCCTAGATTTATAGGCGTCATTTCACTTTTAGTCTTTTTTTTTCAAAACATCCTATTTTGGTCCTAGTATTATTGTGGCATGACCATTTTTGGTCCTTTATCAACAAAATCGTTAAAATTCTCATAAATGCAAGGGCATTTTGGTCTTCAAATAGGAAATTTTTTCAAAAAAATAAAAATAAAAATATAACAGATCAACTTACTTTGTAAAAAAAAAAATCAAAATGCCCTTGTATTTAACGTCATTTTAACGATTTTGTTGAAGGAGGACCAAAAATGGTCATGCCACAATAATACTATGACCAAATGTAAATGTTTTAATAAAAAAAGGACTAAAAGTAAACTACCACCTATAAATCTAGGACAAAAAATGGAATAAACTCTATAATTAATAACCAACTTTATTACCATACCCACGTCACCCACGTAATAGTCCATGTGTCATTTCAAATGTGTGATACGTTAATTATGTAATGATTCCTCTGTCTCATTTTATCTGTTTTACTTACTATTCAACGGTCAAAACAAATCTTTCTTCTTTGTTTATTTTCTTTATTATTTTTTCCTTTAATCAAGCCTTGTTAATCGAATTCGACACATAAAATGAGACGGGGAGAGTATAGGTTAATAACTTAATATTCAACAATATGGAAGCTAAATTAGATGGATTTTATTATTAATAGAGAAAGTAAAAATCGTCAAATTAAATAATTAATAAAATAATCGTAACAAAATTTATTAATAGCGTTGAAAATTATCGACCACCAAAGATGAGCGATGCCGGTTGCCGGAAGCCGGAAACCCCGCAAGAGTCGGTCGTATGATTCACAAACACGTTATAATCTTTGGTAAACCTCGTATGGAACTTCATGATCGTGCAACGAAATGCCAAAATGCTCATTTTATGTGCGCACTTTATTATCGCCGTTTGACTTAAATTTGTATTGATTAATATAATTTTAGCGAACAAAATAAAATGTAGATACTGTGAAAATATATATTATTTTTTGAGTTAATTCCATTTTTGGTCCTAGATTTATAGATGGCATTCCACTTTTAATCCTTTTTTTAAAAAACATCCACTTTTGGTCCTATTATTATTGTGGCATGACCATTTTTGGTCCTTCGTCAAGAAAATCATTGAAATGCCGTTAAATACAATGACATTTTTATCCTTTTTATACAAAGTAGGTTGCCTCGTTATATTTTTTATGTTTATTTTTTGAAACAAAATCAAAATTGAAGATTGAAATGCTCTTGTATTAGACGAAATTTAAACTATTTTGTTGATGGAGGACCAAAAATGGTCATGCCACAATAATGCTAGGATCAAAAGTGGATGTTTTGTAAAAAAAGGACTAAAAGTGAAATGCCATCTATAAATCTAGGACCAAAAATGGAATTAACACTTTTTTTTTATTAAACATAAACAATACAATTCAAAAATTATTACAACATAAAAAAATTAATAAACGAAAAATAGTTAACAGATGAAATTAAAAAATTATTATAAACCGTTGCGGACTTTCTTATAAATAAAAATAAAAACGGTCACACTTGTGTGAGACCGTCTCATGGATCCTTATTTGTGAGACGGGTCGGGTCGGGTCAATGCACCATGCAAATGTCACACTTATATGTGCAAATGTCATACTTATATACTCAAATATAACACTAATCAAGAATACAATTTTTGTTACTTATTAGAGAAAAAGTAATACATTTTTCATAATAAGTAATATTGACAAGTGCCCCTCACTTATAAGGACAAATATAATACTTTTGTGGAAAAATGTAATACTTTTAAATCGAAATGTAAAAGGATTGTATTTTCCCTTAAAAGTATTACATTTACCCTTATAAGTAACAAAAATTGTATTCCTGATTAGTATTACATTTGATCATATAAGTATGACATTTGTGCAAGTGTTACATTTGCATCTTGATCGACCCGACCCGTCTCATGGTGAGACAGTGTCGCACAAGTTTTTGCCAAATAAAAATTGTATTATTATAGATGTTTAATATATAAATGAGGCTCTAGATCTTGTTGAAAAGTCATTAGAGTTTCTCCAATTACTCCGTTTATGATATTAAAAACCATCACTAATAGTGGTGTTCCTAAAATTTATTCAATCTAAAACCTATTTCTCAACCCAACAACGATAGTACCAATATGACTGGATCAAAAAGCAGTGATCCCAAGAATTGCGAGAGTGACTTATCGGTAGGAAAGAGAGTCTTCTCGCTCCTAGAGGTCGAAATCTCTATAAGAAGAACAAAGAGAACAAAGTGGCACCTTTACCATAAAAGGTTATGCTTGAACAATGGAGGCTAACCTGGCCCTAGGAGGTTGGGGATATATAGTGGCCATTGTTGGCCTAATAATTGGGCAACATCATAGGTCGGTGTTTGGATGACACAACAAAAATAGGGGGCATCATAAAGCGAGGTGTTATGATAAGTTTTTAATTGCACTTATTTCTATATATGATTGATATTTATAATAATTTTGTTTATATCTCATTTAGTTTGGTGGAATATATATATAGTGCTCAATTTATTAATATTTGGTTTTTAGAAATTTCTTTAAAAATATGATAGAAGAATTAATTACACTTTTGGTCCTGTGACTATTGGGGTCGTGTTAATTTCAGTACACAACTTTAAAAACTAACAATTTAGTCCCGTAACTATGCAATTTTTAACACATTTAGTCCACCGGCCAAATCACCGGTCAAATCTCACCGGAAAAGCGTAAACTTTGTTTTTAAAATTATTTATTCATGGGGGCATTTTGGTCTTTTCAGGCTCTCCATCTTTGTTTCCTCCCTTCTTCGTTCTTCTCCGCCTTTCTTGCAACGACGACCGAGGATTAATAAGGGGATTAAGTTTGCTTTGCACACAGATTTCAACAAAAACAAACCCAGCTTGCCAAATTTCTTGAATTCATCTTTGCCTAACTGCAGAGGATTAATTTTTTATTTGGAAAAATAGATTTAAGTTTAAATAAAGGGATTAATTTTGCTTTCTCCGTCAGCAACCACCGTCATTAAGTTTAAATAGATTTAAGTTTAAATAAGGGGATTACAACGACGGCGGTAACTGGACGGTATCTGCTGCTGACATGAGAGGCTGAGGGAGTACTCCGGGCACCCCATCGGCCGAGGACAGTGCTGGATTTCATGGTGGCTTCAAGCAATCAGAAGTTAACCAGGGAGAAGAAGAAGAACAAATGAGGAGCAAAAGACCAAAATGCCCCCATGAATAAATAATTTGAAAATGTTTACACTTTTCCGGCGAGATTTGGCCGGGTGGACTAAATGTGTTAAAAATTGCATAGTTACGAGACTAAATTGTTAGTTTTTAAAGTCGTGTATTGAAATTAACACGATCCCAATAGTCACATGACCAAAAGTGTAATTAATTCTATGACAGAATATACAATTTGTGATATGTTAAGAGTACTTTTTTCATCTCTTTCATATAAAGCCCAATTGAGATGATTCTAGTTTCCACGGAAAGTTATGACAATCCTCTACAACTTTGATTTTAAGAGTTTTAAAAGATTTAGGACAAATCAAAATTAAAAAGGTGGATAGATTTTGATGCACCCAAGGACACAACCCTTCGACATTCTAATAGTTATTTCGGTCCAATCTCTTTCATAAGTTCAATTGAGGTTATTTAAGTGTCCCTATCAATCTAAGGGAGTTCTCTATAACTTTGTTGTTCAAAGTTTTCAAAGATTTGGTCCAAAACATGAAGAAAATGCAAAAAACATATCAACATTTGTGTCAATTTTCTAGAATCTATGAGTTTATTACCGAAACGGTCCCTCGACTATTGCGAAATTATCAATTTGGTCCTCGACAGTTTTTTGTGCCCAATTAAGTCCTTTGATTTTGAAAATTTTAACCAATTTGGTCCTCCGTTTATTTTATCGTTAAACATCCATTAAATCGGGACCAAATTGGTAATTTTGCTATAGTTAAGGGACCAAATTGATAATTTTTCTATAGTCAAGGGACTACATTGGTAATTAATTTTTCACTGAAATGGTCCCTTGACTATAGTAAAATTACCAGTTTGGTCCCTTGACTATAGCAAAATTACCAATTTGGTCCCGATTTTAACGGATGTTTAACGGCAAATTAAACGGAGGACCAAATTGGTTAAAATTTTCAAAGTCGGAGGACTTAATTGGGTACGAAAAATTGTCAAGGACCAAATTGGTAATTTCGCAATAGTCGAGTGACTATTTCGGTAATAAATTCAGAATCTATTTAAATAGTGTTTTTAACCCTTTTGAGGGACTTTTGGACCCTAGGCTTCAAGAAACATTCCAAGACACTTTTGAGGACTTCAACCACTCTTGGGAAGGCACCTTTATATCTTGGAAAGGCTTGGAATCAATATTTCTTCGTAGATTAAACCGGTTTTCCTATGCTCTTCAATTATATTCTTTTATTGTTTCTTTGATTTCTTTTGTGTTTGACCCCATGTTTAGAGGCTAAACTCTGTAGTACTTGGATTTATCATGAACCATAGGATGAGATTTCATTCTTGATTTTTTTTCTTGCCATAAAATAATTGTTTTTCCTTTGATTCAATTGTGTTCTTTATTTATTGTTCTTGAGTTGATAATTGCTCGCTTCTTAAATTCTTGATTGATGAATATACTTTGCGATGGACATATCCTTGGTATGCGTAGATCTCAGATGATTAGAAGGAGTGGATTATAATCTTAGAGATAGGATGACATCAATCATGTATGTTCGAGTCAAATCATTCAGTAAAACTGACAAATCTTTAATGCAATATTTATGGTGATTTTGATTTAGAATGGATTCTAATTAATTAACCTAGGGATCACGATCATAAGAATGTGCAATTGTTATTGGCATTTATCTATTATGGTCAATGATATCTTAGGGGATCTATAGATCAAAGTACCTTTTATTTATTGGTTAATTTTATCATTCTTGCTTGGTTTTGTTTGCATGGCTAGAGTATTATTAGTCATTCATTTTCATTTTCACTTAATTATTCTTCACATATATAGGCTAGATAATAAAATGATAGGTAGCACCAGTATTCGTAGTCCTTGTTTCACTTAATTATTCTTCACATATATAGGCTAGATAATAAAATGATAGGTAGCACCAGTATTCGTAGTCCTTGTAGAATACGATATTCGTTACTCAATCCTCTATACTAAAAAATGTTAGGTGTACTTGCCTAGTTGAATTTGTATAATTGAAAATCAAGTATCAAGCTTTTAGTATCATTGTTCGGTCTACGATATTAGGAACACTTTATTTTCATTAATCTAATCAATTTTTTTTTAAAACAAATTATTTTAGCATTTCCTTTATTCTTAGAATACTTTTGTTTTTTTTTTTTTTTTCGTTGCAAGTTATGAAAGTTTAAGACAATCCACCAATACTATTCAATATTGGACACATGATTTGAACTTCCAAAACGTGATCATCCAACCTTGTAACAATTAGCCTTGTACGATTGCACAGTATAAAGTGTGAGCAATGTTTCTCAACAGTATAACAGGTGAACCCACTTTTAATGTCAGCATGATTATTTGGTACTCCAAAACACCGCAAACGTAACCATTTTAAAACTATGGGGTATGCAAATCCGATCCGATAACATATCTCTATTCATGAATTGGACTTACACACCAAATCACAACTCAAATATGTCTTACCTTCAACACGATTCTGATCATTTATCTAATCATTGATATTATCTACCAGTCTCTAAAATTGGAGCTAATACAGCACAATTCTGTAGATAAGTAAGATCACGGTGACCACTATGAAACATAAGGAATGTCTTATCAACAATTGTAGCAATATTTGTTGGATATTTATATAGTAATGGAGATTAATGTTTCAGATGTCTGCCATGCAAGCTTAAATGATATTTGAGTTGTGGAGTAATAAATATTATTTAGTTTGGTAGAGATGGTTTTGGATGTTCGAGAGGTCTCGAGAGGTGGACGAGAGATCGGTTCGCAGAAAATCAATGTCTCGCGAGAGGTCAGTTCGCGAAGAATCTATCTCTCGAAGCTTTGATGTTCCACACTAAGTGCTTTGCAACAATGTCTCGCACACTACTTAGTGAAGCAAATCACTTGCATGACATTTGTATTATGTCTCGCGTGTTGAAAATAAAGGGCAGTCACCTCTCGAACAGGCATGAACATTTCCCTTTGAAGTTTACTCTAATTCTATGCATGCATGTGCTTATATACTTTAATATTTCTTGATTTGCATGTTCACATGCATGTGAGATATTAAAATACAAATATAATTGTTTGAATTATATTGCATGCATAGATTTAGAATTTTTACGTAAAAGCATCTTACCTCTCGAATGAGGCAGTGAGGTTATTTCTATGCATGTGATTTCACGTTTATTATTTCATATTGGCATGTACTCATGCATTTGAAATATTAAAGTATTAATATAATTGATTGAATTATATTACATGCATACTAAGATAATTCTACGTAAATTAATCCAAAATCAGATATATTTCATATATATCTTGGGAAGTTGGTTTTAAAACTGCTATAAACTTCCAGTAACTGCTCCTAACAGTTAGAATTTAACTCTATAAATTCTAGGAGTGTCATCTGATCAAATACGCAATTTATTTTGCATGATATCTTGATATATCACAGTACAATAACTCTCCAGAAAGTTCTTATCAAAGCAACCTAAGAACTTTATTTCATCTTCTTGTATCCCATAAGATTTAATCTTGATACTTCGTTGCTTTTGTAGAGGAAAGATTAAAAGCTTATATAAAAGTGATATCATGCCTGAAGATCTCATTTCCTCTCCTGTTTTCTCCTCTTATCCGAAATTTAACCAACAATATTAGCAATCCATTGTGCAAACTCTTCAATCTCTTGAGATTCAACCTCGGATTGTATCCCTTTTAGGCGTAGATTTTTTGTTAGCCTAAATACTTTACAGCTTCTACAAAGATATATATGATGAATTTATATGTGCCCACAAATCCTAATCCTACGCAAATCCTCGGATCGTTGTCTGAAAACATTTCCTCTACCTTCTCTCTATCACTTTAGAAACCACAGCTGCAACTACAAAGCTTCGTTGTTTCCTTTTTTTATTCTTTTGTTTAGCGAAGGCGACGCCTTTTGCTCCAGGATGATAATTCATCTTCATGCCTCCATTCTTTTTAACACCACTTTGACTTCATTTTACCCATGCAATGCATGGAATTAATTATGTCATTATGAATTTAAATAAAAAAAAATTAAAATATATTAAAATATACAATACAATAACATGACACCTCTGTGATGCACGAACTAAATATTATAAGTATTGTTGTTATGTTATGATACTAAGAACTATTAGTCTTATTAAATTTTAGAGAAAATGACATCTTTGGTCCCTGAGATATACCCAAAGTAACGACTCAGTCCCTGAGTTATGGTTGTATTCGAGTTTAGTCCCTCAGTTACGAACGAAGTGGTGCATTTGGTCCATGGCCGTTAAATTTGACGAAAAATATTTAAAATTTGAGGGGTAAAATAGGAAATTTATATTTTATTCTCTTTATTATATCAAAACCACACTTTCACAAAATTATTTTTCACTTCTTAGCCTTGGCATACTAAAAATCTCAAAAGTTCTGGTTTGATTGCATTTGTTGCTTAGTATGTCAAATAATTATTTTTTACATACTAAAAATCTTAAGTTATTCCGTTGGTGAATTTTTCATAAAAGCAACCTGAGAAATTTGACATCATTTTGTATCTCAAAAGTTCTGGTTTAATTGCATTTGTTGCTTAGTAAAGAAAATAAAAAATTATTAGGATAGTGTGTTTCACACGCCTGAAGACAATGATCAAATGTTTCGGTTCAAATTTAAGACACCAATTCAAGTCACCAATATCCTAACCAAATATGTACACGAATATATCTTAAATTCACTTCAAATTTCTTGTTTCGGTTCAAATAAATAATCCAAATTGATAGAACTAATTTGTTCAAAGTATTCATGTACTGTATTTGTATGTATGAATCTAGAAAAGAGCTGAGAGGGGAGGAATTGAGAGGGGAGGAATTGGCTTGAAGGAGCTTGTTTTATTGAATGTGTAGAGGATGTCTAGCTAACAGAGGGAGTTCAGAGAGAGAATGAAGGAGAAGAAAGTAAAAAAAAAATTCCCTTTTATTACCAAAAGGTCAAGTGCCCTTATATAGGTTCAAATGCTTACTTGTTGATTTTGATTTTGACCCGAACCGTTTAACCTGACCCGACTACAGAACAAGAGCATGGACGTATAAGGAGGTCAAAATCGGGGAATATTCTCTATCACAAATAATTCTAGTAGGTGACTTAGCTTGTTCATAATACTAGATTTATAACAATATTATTCTATAAAATTATTTTATTGCCTTAATATGAACACAATTAATGATAACTTTGACTAATTGATTAAACTTGACTTAAAAATAAAAATAAAAAACTAAATGATGGATTTAATTAACCCGGGTAGCGGGAATCACTAAACCCGATAAAATTATAGGGTGTATGACAAGTAACGGATCAAAGTACACCTCGGAGGTGGTTATGTATTGAATAAATAATAATGTTATTACAAGATTGTGTAAGAATATGACAAGAATGTCGTCGTTAGGACAAAGTAGATGAAGATGTCTTAATAGGACAATATTGCATGTTTTTATACTAATTTTAGGCCTAACTACCCGGAGAGATGGGAGGAGAAGTCCTCTAACGGCCTTGGACCGCTTCCCAAGTCGCAAAGACCTGGGCCACGCGAGACTCGGGGTCTCGACCGAGCCGACCCCCGAGGTCGATCCTCGAGGTCGACTGAGGCCTAGACCAAGCTAGCCACGCGAAACTCGGGGTCTCTCGGCCGAGACAACCCCGGAGGTCGGCCGAGGCCTAGCCGGATGGGTCCGCCTTCGGTTGGGCCCGAGTCGTCCCACGTATTCCCTCCCCGGGCTGACCCACTCCATGTTCGGGTATGATTTATCCATCACTACTAAAAATAAAAAATAAATCCATTGCTAAACCTAAGGAACAATCAAATAATGGGTGCTGCAGTTTCGTACAAGCTAAGGTTATACATTTGTTTCTGTTACCAATGTTAAAACAAGATGACGTGAGTATAAAGCATAATAAATAAATACCATCAAACTACCATACTAAGGAAAATATAACGTTGTTTTCGATTTGACAGCAATTTACATGCATGTACCTACTATACGACGATTCAAATGTTCAATTTATCTGATAAATATAGTGCATGCCAGAAGTAGGGAAGTAGATACATTCCATACAAACGTGGTGGAGGGACTGTTGCTCGGCCGTGCCCCGGTGGCCGCTCCTCCGGTAGTTCCACCATTGCTTCCGCTATTTCCACTACCGCTGCTCGCTCCACCTCCCTTTGCTCCACCACCACCGCTACTGACGCCGCCGCCACCACCCCGGGCTCCTCCTCCTCCTCCTATGCTGCCACCACCACCTCGGGCTCCTCCTCCTCCTCCCGCACTACCACCGCCAGCGGAAGGAGCAACCACGGACGTTACAAGAATGCATATTAAAGAGAGCACAAGAATTGCCTTCACAACTTGCTGCATTTTCTCATATACTTGAACATGTATGTTCTGATCTTCTCCTTCTTATAATGGCAATTCACATAATGCTTGTCCAAGTCAAACACGAAAACTTGAAACTTCTTAGAACATTCGATGTTGTTATCTTGTTGACGGAAGGGAATTAATTCAAGGGCGTTTGTTAGAAAAGTTGGAATTTAAAGTAAAAAGACAAATTCTTGCTTATTAATCATTAGAACGAATTTTAGTAAAAATAATTTCTTTATTTAGAAATAAATAATATTTGAAATTAAAATAAAATATCTATAGTTTTTAGTATAATTATGCATAGTATATATATATATAAAATTAAAGACCCTTATAATTATTATTCTTGATTTATCATCTCTTTATTAAATATATGAATTCGTTATTAGTTAAGATGGATCCACCAAATTCACTAATAAAATAAATAGTTTTTTTTCAAGTCATTTTAAATTGAAAGTGACTGATAGGAAGTTAGGAAGTTAGGAAGTGATAATTGTAGGGTGAAAAATGTTTTTCATTATTCAAAATTCTACATTTAATGCATGGGATATAGGCATATAGCTTTATTATCTGTTTTATTTTCTTTTTAATGATTTTGTCGATCAAGATCTAAGTATTTATCA
Source organism: Ipomoea trifida (assembly GCA_003576665.1). Classification (NCBI taxonomy): domain Eukaryota; kingdom Viridiplantae; phylum Streptophyta; class Magnoliopsida; order Solanales; family Convolvulaceae; genus Ipomoea; species Ipomoea trifida. The sequence continues at coordinate 15,112,892 of CP025658.1, read as the reverse complement.
TCAAAAAATATAACTAATAATCAACTTTATTACTATACCCACGTCCCACGTAATACTCAATGTGTCATTTCAAATGTGGGACACGTTATCTAAATATGTTAATATTCAACAATATGGAAGGTAAATTATTAGATGACTTTTATTATTTATAAAAGAAAATAAAAGCCAAAGACCTTGGGTCCCGTGGCATCAAACACTTCCCTTTATACGGGAGGTGGTGGGTTCGAGCCTCAAGAAAATAAAAAATAGTCAAATTATAAATAATTAATAAAATAATCGTATCCAAATTTATCAATAGCGTTGAAAATTATCCGCCACCAAAGATGTGCGATGCCGGAAGCCGGAAGGAACCCCGCAAGAGTGAGTCGGTCGATGTGCGATGCCGGAAGCCGGAAGGAACCCCGCAAGAGTCGGTCGTATGATTCACAAACACGTTATAATCATTGGTAAACCTCGTACGAAACTTCTTGATCGTGCAACGAAATGTCAAAATGCTCATTTTATGCCGTTCTTATACCGTGTACTGCCGTCCATAATGTATTGTGGACCAATGTCACAAAACGACGTTATTTTAATAAGTGGAAAAACAGCTCCCGTAATTCTCCGTAATTGATACTACAGTTCATTTTAAATGATACTGCAGTTGTGTTGAACTGATATTGAATTTGTGTTAAACTGATACTGTAGTTGTATTGAACTGATACTGTAGTTGTATTGAACTGATACTGCAGTTGTGTCCGTAACTGATACTACAGTTCATCTCAAATGATTCTACAATTGTGTTGAACTGATACTGCAGTTGTGTGCTGAACTGATATTGCAGTTGTCGGAGGCCGTTTCATCCGTCTAGAGCTGCAGTTGTGTTGAATGGGAATTGCAGTTGCGCGAAATGGAGGCAGTTTCATCCGTCTGCTTTAATTAATCAAAACGATTAATGAAATTTGCGCATTTTATGTGCGCACTTTAATATCGGTGTTTGACTTAAATTTATATAGATTAATATAAGAGTTAATTCCACTAGAGGTCCTTTGTCTTTGGTGGCAATTCTAAATTTAGTCACAGACAATCATTTTTGTCATTTAACATCCCAGACTATTAATTTTTGAACACTTTTAGTCATTCTCATGACTTTTCTCATTTTTAGTAAGGGCATTTTTGTCTATTCATATTTTTCTTGTGTTATTTTTTCTGGTTTCAACCGGTTTAATTGGTTTAGGACTTTACTAAAAATCAGAGATTACCTAAAGTCTTAAACCAAGTAAACCGGTTGAAACCAAAAATAATAATAAAAGAAAAATATGAAAAGACAAAAGTGTCCTTACTAAAAATAGAAAAAGAAATTAGAAGGACTAAAAGTGTCCAAAAAATTATAGTCTATGATGTTAAATGACAAAAACGGTAGTCTGGGACTGAATTTAAAATTGCCACAAAAACAAAGGACATTTGGTGGATTTAACTCATTAATATCATTTTAGTGAACAAAATAAAATGTAGATACTGTGAAAATATATTAAATTTTTATTAAACATAAACAATACAATTTAAAAATTATTACAACATTAAAAAATTAATAAACAAAAAATAGTTAACAGATAAATTAAAAAATGATTATTATAAGCCGTCGCGTGCTTTCTTATAAATAAAAAAAAATTGTATTATTATAGATTTTTAATGTATAAAAAAGGCCCATCCTGTTGACAAATCATTACAGTTTTTTTAATTACTCAGTTTATGATGGTTTGGTCTATTAAAAATCATCACTGACGCTATCTATGGGGAACACAATGAAAGTGGTTTTCCTAAAATTTACTCTATCTAATTTCTCAACCCAACTACGATATTACCAATATGGTTGGACCAAAAAGCAGTGATCCCAAGACTTGCGAGAGTGAATAACGATAGGAAAGAAAGTCTTCACACTCCTAGAGGTCGAAACCTCGATAAGAAAAACAAAGAGATCAAAGTGGCACCCCTACCAAAAAATGTTATGCGAACAACAGAGGCTAACCTGGGCCCTAGGAGGCTGAGAAAAAGTGTCCCACTTTTGGCCTAATAATTGGGCAACATCATAGGTGTTTGGATGACACAACAAAAATGGGGGCATCACCTAACGAGGTACTATGATAAGTTCTTAATTGCACTAATTTCTAATATGGTCGAATATTTATAATGATCACTAAGTTCAGTGACAACATAACTCCTAACTCATCTCAACCTTATGGCTTTAGCGGTCTGCTGTGGATGTAGCTGAGCTCCAACAATGAACTGCCCAGACATAGTGCAACAGCTTGAAGTTATCTCTTTTTCTTATTCTGCAAACAGATAAAGTTTTTCAATGTTGGGATTCTGTTGCTAAGTTTTTGGTTACATATTTTGAGTTACATTACGTATGTATATATAGTGGTGGAAGTGAGATAGTAGAAGTCAACCACTAACTGTGGTAGACATTAAAAAGAGAATAAATACCAGTGGAGGTCCTCCGACTTTGATGGTACCGCCACTTTTAGTCCTCAACTTTTAAATTAACCACTTTTAGTCCTCCGAATTTGCTGGTACTGCCACTCTTAGTCCTCAACTTTTAAATCAATTACTTTTAGTCCTCTTACTTTTTGTTTCTAGCCACCTATGGTCCTTCCTTTACAATTGAACATCTAATGTCATTTTCTCAAGAGCAATTCAATCATTTCATAATTAATGTATTAAGTATTATGTTTCCTCATCAGAATAATTGAAGAAACCATATTCTCCACTCTCCTTTGTTAACACTAAATTTTGGACCAAATGATTGAATTGCCCTTGAGAAAATGACATTAGATGTCCAATTGTAAAGGAAGGACCATAGGTGGCTAGAAACAAAAAGTAAGAGGACTAAAAGTGGTTGATTTAAAAGTGGAAGTGTCATCAAACTCGGAGGACTAAAAGTGGTTGATTTAAAAATTGAGGAGTAAAAGTGGCGGTGCCATCAAAGTCGGGGGACCTCCACTGGTATTTACTCTTAAAAAATAAAAAATAAATAAAAGCAATAAAATAATATCATAGAAGTACAATGAACAGTACGTCCATGCCCTTTCAATTAGAAAAATCACACCACCTAAACCTAATTCCATACCAACTCTACAATAGGCCAATCCCCTAATTGGACTCTTCAAAGATTCATTTCGATTTTGCAAATAAATAGGCGGGAAATGAACAAATTTGAAATGCAAGACATGATTAAAAAAAATTAAAGAAAAGTGAGACTTCGTCGTTTTAACTAGGCGGGAAAACGGAGCAATCTCATTGGCTAATACCCGGTTGCCTTTATATGTATATAGATTGTTAGGACATCCTCTTTATTCTCGATTATAACTATCTACAGCAATACTCATATTTATTATTAGTTTTGATTACATTGAAAATAATTATTTTTATTTTATATTAACTATTTAATATTTAAAAATTGTATCAAGTATTTGCTTGTTTTAATTTTTGTTTAGGGCATTAATTTAATCGTGTGCGCATTATAACTAATATATATATATATATATATATATATATATATATATATATATATATATATATATATATATATATTTATTTATTTATTTATATATTATGTTGTAAAAGACCTCAAAGGATAGAATCGGACTTGATTTTGATTCCTCATCTTCTCAAACTAGTCTCCAAGATTTAGGATAAAGCGCAAAATGGGAATTATGACAGCTTTTGAATGACTACCACTTGATTGAGTGACAACATGCCAATTCAACTTTTTTAAATCAACACTCAACTCTTCGCATCTGTATAAGGAGGGACCCAAGCTTAGGACAAAGTAATGATTTTACAAGCTCTTGAAAATACAAGAGATTCAAAAGGTTTCAAGCAATATTAAATTTTCTAGGCTAAAAGGGAATCATCTAGATTCTAACAAGTCCCACCCCAAAACATAATCATCTCTTTCTCTAAAAAGTATTAGAAAATCATCTAAGGCAACCTTGTGACTGACCTTTACCGAAGATTGATCAATACAATGAATATTAAGTTGATAAGGAGCTCATGACTTACATTCAAGGACTGTCATTAAAGAAAACAAATAGCAGTGTGTTTTGAAATGCTTCATTCACTTATATTTGGTTATAAATTATTAAATAAATAATTAAATCCCTTCTTAGATTAGAGAGAAGAGTCGACCGACTAAGGAGTTCCTTAAATTACTATAAATCTCTCTCACTTTATATTACACTTTACTTATCTTCCTAACAATCCATACTGCACTTATTCAAGTCAAACCAAGCTACAAATAAAACTTTTCTACTACTACAAAAACTCGCATTTCTTCCAAAGGTTTAAAATTAGTATCCAACCCCTCACCGACTTTTACCAATCATTATTGCATGGACCATGGTCCACACAGCTGTGTGGAACAAAAATAAAAAGTACATTACACTACTACAGGAAACACCTTTAACGTCGGTTTTTTAGCACTTTTAACGTCGGTTAAAAATCGACGTTGATCTGGCCGACGTTGTATATAAATGATACGGCGTCGGTTGTCAAAACCGACGCCGTATGTATTTTTTTATTTTTTAAAATAAGAAACGACGTCGGTTTTTAAGAAAAACCGACGTCGTTTAATTAAAAAAAAATTTAAAAATAATAAACGACGTCGGTTTTTAAGCAAAACCGACGTCGTTTAATTAAAAAAAAATTAAAAAAAAAATAAACGACGTCGGTTTTTAAACAAAACCGACGTCGTTTAATTAAAAAAAAATTAAAAAATATGAAACGACGTCGGTTTTTTTGTAATACAACCGACGTCGTTTCATTTAAAAAAAAAATTAAAAAAAATTAAACGACGTCGGTTAATATGAAATAACCGACGTCGTTTTTTTTTTTTTTTTAAATATTAAAATTATTTTATGAATCTACCTAAAACCTGTACAGTATATTTCCAACTCACACATAAATTTCAGAACCTGTGTAACAAATTAACATTGAATACATTAAAATTCACTATTGATCAAACTAATAAAGTTCTCAATTAATCAAAGCTAATAAACATCACAACTTATCAAACTAATAAAGTATACTAATAAAACATTCATCAACTAATAAAACATTGAATATTCAACATAAATCTCACAATTCAATAACAGTAATAAACAACAAGTATTTAACATAAATCCCACAATTCATCAAGCTAAAGAAGTAATCTATCAATCCATTCATCAACTAAATATTGGCACCATATGTCTCTAACTTCATCAATTTCTTTTTGATTGTATGGCAATCTTCCTTGTCTCTCCAAAAGCTATAAAGTTTAAAAGAGAATAAAAAGAATTAATAACTTAGTATTTTAAAAAATATGAAGGAGATCGAAAGATATTTTATTAAAGTACTTGCCTTATTCATTCCTTTGCATGTTCCCAATGAAATGATTTCCAAAATGAACTTCATCACATAATATCCGCATTCGGTACCTCCTCTTTGTATGGCACACTACATTTGAAATAATTAATATAATTAAGATTTTATTATTAAAAAACAATAAGATATAGGTACTTACCGAACATGTAATCCATTTTACTTGACGACTTGCTTTCTTTCCACCTATTATGCTTGTTGTCTTCAAAGACCTATTAATATAAGACATAAAATATACATAAATATTTGACATCACTATATTAATAATAAGTATTAATTATATTTATAAATTTACATACGTTTCAACTATATCTTTAAGCTCATCATGTGGCGGATTACCAATGGAATCAAACCAATAGATTTCATATAATTT
>CP025658.1:15069183-15103242 GCA_003576665.1 Ipomoea trifida | reverse complement strand
ATATATCAAATAATTTACCTTCAGTACAAAAATAATGTACCCTAAAATAATGTACCTACAGTACAAAAAATAATGTATCTTCAGTACAAAAATAATGTACCTTTTATTTTTGGTCCACACAGCTGTGTAGACCATGGTCCATGCAATAATTTGCCGACTTCAATCATTATTGCATGGACCATGGTCCACACAGCTGTGTGGACCATAAATCAAATAATGCACATTCAGTATAAAAATAATGTACATTTAGTATAAAAATAATGTACATTATATTCAGGGGATGTACATTATTTGTGTACTGAATGTACATTATTTTGTATAATGTACACTCAGTACAAAAATAATGTACATTCAGTACAAAAATAATGTACATTTAATACATTAAAAATGTAATTTTTTATGGTCCACATATTTGCCATGCAAATATCCTTGGGCCAATTTGGACCTGATTAACTTGATAATTATTTGGGCAAAAATTGTTCAGCAATTCTAGAAGGTCATGGGAATTATCATTTCGTTAATTAGCATGCTGCATGTCCAACTAATTTAACCAACCCCATAGGTAAATTGTATGGGGCTATCCAAAACCATGATGACTTACTTTAATTAAATAACTAGGCTAACCAAATATTATTAGATTATTTCAATTAACACAAATACAATAAATATTAGCCTAATTAATGTGATCAAAATAGGTAATTCAATAATACATCTTTAACTGCGTCGCACCCTGCAAGTTAGGAGGTTTAGCTTACACTAAAAGTAAAGGAAGCCCATTTGTTTTTGTAGGTGGCGGCTGATAACTTGCAGGAATATTGGCTTTGTCACATCGAAAAGTCAAACTGTTTAACCAAGCCAACAAGAGCGTGTCACATCAAGCCACTTGCATATGGAAGCATTAAATGCATAGCCGATTTAGTATAAAAAGGAGGGTCCTCCCGCTCACTTGTCATATTCACTACTCCGTAGCATCACACCTCTTGTGATTTACTCTACATTGTAATCTACTTCACTTGTAATCACTCGTTACTTGTAATACAACATAGCCTCGGTCTGTCATCACACCGGTAGACCGGCCAAGCGATTGTTCAACCAAGTGCCCTCTTTTACTTGTTCACCGTATACGTATTCTTACCGTAGTCTTGACCTCCGGTACGTTTTACACTATATATATATATTATATGGGGACATTACTGAAGACTTCTGATCCTCTGAAACTCATACACCTATAATTTTATTAGTTTACCAGAGTTCTATGTACTTTGTATATATTGATATTGAAATAATAAGATGATTGATTGAATCTCTTGTATATCTTATTTTATTGTCTACACATAATATTACCACTCTAGAGTCTGAATGACATTATCATTCATCCGGAAACTTCACGATTCACAACAAACCAAATATTATTGGATTATTTCTATTAACACAAATAAAATAAATATAGGTAATTCAACAATACATCTTTAACTGCCCCGATAACATATGTATTGGCCCATTTATCAATTGAATGACTAACAAGTCTATGAAACTTGCAATAATTTGATGTCTCATGTGGTTGCTTCATTTCTAGCAAGTCAATGAGATCGATTAGACAACTTCATTTGAATATCATTATAAATCGAACTCAGGTTCTCTTCACTTGTAGGAATCGAATTCAGGTTCTCTTGAAATTTTTTTCAAAAGAGTTCACTTACCACTTGAGCTACCCCATTGGGTTACATTGTTGTTTCATTACAACATTGTTAAAGTATCATTATTTTTACCACATTAAAGCATCATTATAATTTAAAAATACAATTTAATTTGACAATATATACACTCAATATGTGAGAAAAACAAAAGATTCGAGCTTGAATAAAATTGAACTCGTTGAATTTGAGTTAAAACTTAAAAGTTGAATGATTAAAATTAAAATTTTAACCAAGGCGTGAACAGTATTGGGGATGCATCAGGGTTACACGGCAAAATTATGCTATGAATTTGGATCAACCTTGCAAGGTGGATTTGGATTCATATTCAAAATTTTAGAATTCTATGTTCACAGTTTTAGAACTCTATGTTCTAAATTTTAAATCTCAATATATAAAATTACATTATTCAATATTCACAATTTTTAAACTCTATATTCAAAATTTTATTATATAAATTCAAAAAATTATGTTATATTGTTGAATATAAAATTATAAAATTATAAATATAGAATCCTGTAATTGTAAACATATACTCTTACACAACACTTCTTCTTTCATGAAGAAATTACAAAATTTTCGAAGAGAAAACTGTTGCTTGCATGAAATTTAGCAAAGCCGACAACGGGGTACGTGTGTTTGGTCCACTGGTTTAGGTGCTTTGAAATAATGGACGGGGCCAATGGGATCCAAGGCATTTCAAAAACAACATTTTGGGAAACAATAATGTTTGTTTTCGAACGTTGTATGCGCAATATTTTCAACCTCTTTCCACTCTCTCCCCTCCTCCTGTCGTCCTTTTTTTTCCTTTTCAACGAAATGTTGATTCTAAGTGATCCTTAGGAGCCATAATTGAAAACTGTATGCCCTTCTTTGGGTTTTAAAATCTTCGAATCTCCCACAGGATTTTGATTTATGTTCCTCTTTTCGGAATTTTGATCATTTCCCTTTTCGGCTTCTATTCAATTTGGTTTCCTTCCATTCTCTTGGCATTTCCTCCTCCCCATTCCCGCAATCTATATCTATCATCGTTATTTAATTGTTCTTGTTTCCTTTTCTTTGATTTGCGCATCGCATTTTCCCATGATAGAGGTCGATTCTCGTCATGCACGTGCTTCCATAGTAATTTGTAATTTTCTTGGTTTTTGATGAGGAACCCTTTTTAATCATTTGCTCTTTACAGTGTGTACCATTTACGGATTTTCTCCTGGGAGTTTGATTTTCATCAATGTTTTACCTTTGTTGAAGAGTTTGTTGCGCATATATTGGGATGATGATGAATATGAAGCTTTTAGTGCGAGTGATTGAGGCACGTAATATACCTGGAAATGACCCAAATGGGCTGAGTGATCCCTATGTAAAATTGCAGTTGGGGAGGCAGAAGTTCAGGACTAAGGTGGTAAAGAAGTGCTTGAATCCATCATGGTGTGAAGAATTCACCTTTCGGATTGATGAGTTTAAGGAAGAGCTTGTTATAACTGTTCTGGGAGAGGATAAGTACTTCAATGATGATTTTGTTGGCCAAGTTAAGTTCAACCTTTCTAAGGTTTTCGAAACCGAAGGCAAATCCCTTGGCACTGCTTGGTACACTTTGCAGCCCAAGCAGAAGAAGTCTAAGAATAGGGACTGTGGTAAGCTGTTGTGTATTCTTCTTATTTTGCATTTGATAGAATGATTTCTGTTTCTGCTTGTTCAGTGTGATCATACATTGCCCGGATAGTGGAAATTAGTAATCTGTTACTCATCAGATATTGCTTTGTTTAATAAAGTTTAAATTTTTAGATTGTGATAATCATTTATGATTATGAACAGTGAATAAGTTGCACACAACTACAAGTTACTAATGAATTATTCACTTAATAAGCTAAAAGTGTTGTAAAATCCTTAATCCTTGTCAAACATGTAAAATGTAGACTGTTCAAGTTATTATCTTGATAACCTAATTGTTGAAATTGAGGGATTGAAAGACCTGGCGGTTGGAGAATAACAACCACCCGCCAGTTAGGCAAAAGCAAAGTATGTGAGGTGGAGCACATGCTTCAATTTGGTATCAGAGCCTAAGCTGATAGTTGGACTGCACATTTATGTTTTTATATTATATGCTCAACACTAATTAAATAAGCTTTACCAAGCACCAATGCTGAATTCTGTTCTACTCTATGAACTGTGTTCACTTACTGTTGATGCAATCAAAGTTATTTTACCTGATTGCTCATTTTAGTCAGAGCAGTAAAGATATAATATTACTTTGCTGTGTGATTCTGCTGGCTATGAGCTTGTCTTGTCATGGGAGAGGTACCTAAGATCACACCCATAAAATGCAACCAGTTTCTTCTTGGATATAATTTCAATTCATCCATCTACACGGTGTTTTAGTTGTCATTGTTTTGTCCCATCAAAGGGGAGAAACAGAGGTACAGGAAGAAATTTGAGGTCTTGGATTTGTTAATGATGTGTTTGCGAATTTGGAGTTTAATTGTGCAGTTGAATTGTGCTCTTATCTTTCAACAGGTCAAATTCTCCTCACTATTTGTTTCCCTCGAAACAATTTGTTGGTGGACACACAAACTGGTGGTGATCTTGCTCCGTTGACAAAGAAATATACTGATGCGGGAGGTGAATCTATTTCAAGGTCTTCGCCTTTAAATTTTCCATTACCAGGGAGTTTAGAAGAAGCAAGCTCATTTAAAGATGAAAAATCAAATCCACAAACCTTGGTTGGCCGACTTTATCAAATTTTCAATAAAAATGGTGATGGAGTACCCATGCCTTCTGTTAAAGTTTCAGATATGCCAGATATATCTGGAAGTGTTGGTACTTTGGATAATGAGGATACACAAGAGGAGCAGTTGTCATCAGTAAGTTTTGAAGAAATGATGAAAAACATGGAGATGAGAGAAAATGAGAGTGAAATTCCAAGTAATTTACCAGGAGTAGTTGTGGACCAAATTTTTGCAACAGCACCACGTGAACTGAACTCATTGCTCTTTTCGCCTGACTCAAACTTTCTTAAATCATTAACGAATATGCAAGGATCCACGGAATTGAATGTAGGTCCTTGGAAGTTCGAGAATGGCAGTGAGAATTTGAAAAGAGTAGTTTGTTTTATTAAGGCCCCAAGTAAATTGGTCAAGGCTTTGAAAGCAAGTGAGGAGCAAACTTATATGAAAGCTGATGGGAAGACATATGCAATATCATGCACTGTGAGCACCCCAGATGCTCCTTATGGGAGCACATTTAGGACAGAAGTGCTTTACTGCATCACTTCTGGTCCTGAACTGCCTTCAGGAGAAGAGTCTTCAAGATTGGTAGTTTCTTGGAGGATGAATTTCTTGCAAAGTACGATGATGAAAAGTTTGATTGAAAATGGTGCAAGACAAGGTATAAAAGAGAATTTTGAGCAATTCTCAAGTTTATTATCTCAGAACGTGAAGCCAGTTGATGCAAAGAACATCGGTTCTGAGAAGGAGCAGCTTTTGGCATCTCTTCAAGTGGAGCCCCAGTCAGACAGGAAACTGGCTATTCAGTATTTTGCTAATTTTACTGTAATTTCAACATTTCTCGTAGGGTCATATGTGCTTTTGCACATCTTGCTAGCTACACCTAGCACAATACAGGGACTAGAGTTTGTTGGGCTTGACTTGCCAGATTCTATTGGTGAGTTGATTGTTTGTGGTGTACTAGTACTGCAGGGTAAGCGTGTACTGGAACTGGTGTCACGCTTTATGCAGGCAAGAGTACAAAGAGGTATAAATACTTAATTGGCATTTCAGTTAAACGCATTTATTAGGATCAATATAATGTGTCATTTTTTAGGTTAACAGTCAGAGGTGTCATTGTTTATATGATATCTAAACTGTCAGTAAAGTTGGATGATCCTAAAGTTCATGAGACCTGATGGATGCATACATTTTATTTGCTTTTATTTCTTCCCATGATTTGCTTTCTCACCTAGCACTGCTTGTACCATTCCAGAGACTAACTCATGTAGATTTCCCATTGCTCTCTGAAGCTCAGTAGAAAGCTATCAACACTTCTCATATCTTTCACATTTCATGGTTGTCGTATTCTTTACATAATGTTTTACCTCTAATATGTTCATTCTATTTAAATATATAATTAGCCAAAGGTGGTGACCATGGAGTCAAAGCACTAGGAAATGGTTGGCTGTTGACTGTTGCATTGCTTGAAGGAAGTGATTTGGTGGCAGTTGACTCAGGCGGGTTTTCTAATCCATATGTGGTTTTTACTTGCAATGGTAGAACTAGAGCCAGCTCAATTAAGTTCCGAAGTTCATCTCCGAAGTGGAATGGTAAATATTACTGTGTTGTGTTTACCCTTTATGTGTCTGTAAAGTGCCTATTTAAATAAACTATAAATATATAATTTTTATGGGGTTTGTTAAAAAATATCCCGTGATGTTGGCTAAGGAACATGAATCAATACAAATTAACACATTAAAATGCACATGAATTGTAATTCACACTGGCTAAAATGCATACAATTCAAAGCTGAAATCTTTTGCAATTCAGTGTTATTTATTCTCACTGATGCATTTGATTTTTAACAAGTTGACTTTTACCACTTCCACAATGGTTTTGTGCAGAAATATTTGAGTTTGATGCAATGGAGGAGCCACCATCTTTGCTGAATATTGAAGTTTTTTATTTTGACGGACCCTTTCATGAAGCTACGTCTATTGGACATGCTGAAATCAATTTTATAAAAACTAAAATATCAGATTTGTCTGAAATTTGGATTACCCTTCAAGGGAAGTTAGCTCTAGCCTGCCAGTCTAAGTTGCACTTAAGAATATTCTTGAATAATACAAAGGGTAGCAACGCTGCCAAAGACTATTTGTCTAAGATGGAGAAGGAAATTGGAAAGAAGGTATCCCAGTTTTTACAGTGTGTATTCGCTCCTCAAATGGATTTTCCAATTTTTAGTATCTAAGTCTCCTTCCAGCTAATTGGTTAGTTTCATATTAAATCTATTTGTAGATAAAATTACGGTCTCCACAGACAAATTCAGCATTCCAAAAACTTTTTCGTCTTCCACCAGAGGAGTTTCTTATCAACGACTTCTCTTGTCAACTGAAGCGCAAAATGCCCCTTCAGGTAGTTAGAACTGATGATTTAGTTTTTTTGTCATATAAAGCTATTGTTTTAAGTTGCCTCTATTCTTCTATGTAATCACCTTCAATTGGTTAGCATTTATTAAGTCTTCTTTTTGCCATCAACCTCACCAATGTGGTATAAATTTGGAAGTTAGAAATAAGACTATTTATTGCATTGTACCAATGATGCATGCTATTTTAATTTCATGTTTTCTGATTGTTCTCGGCTGTTCTCCTGAAATTACAATTGTGTGGTGCAGGGCCGTCTATTTTTATCTGTAAGAATAATGGGATTTCATGCAGATCTGTTTGGACATAGGACAAATTTTTTCTTTCTTTGGGAAGATATAGAAGACATTAAAGTCATTCCCAAGACTTTGGCATCAATTGGCAGTCCAATTGTCATTGTAACTCTAAAGTCGGGCAAAGGGTTTGATGCAAAACATAGTGCAAAGACTCATGATGAAGAGGGCAGGCTAAAATTCCATTTTCAATCCTTTGTATCTTTCAATGTCGCAATCAGGTACTTCTAGATTCAAATTACATTTGTCTTTTCAATCTTATTGGTAATTGTGCCATCAAGGTGAATGAAAGGTGAGTGGAGAAACATCCAAACCATTATATGATTGGAGCAGATTTCTTGTGGACCGAACAATAATTTAATATGGGGCTAGGATCACATGGGCCAAACCACACTAAAAGATTGAATTCAACCAATTAGTTAGTCTAACCCATAGCCTTATAAACCCATATTTGCTCTCTTATTTTATCAATGTGGGATTCTTAACAAATAGTAATATAGTATTTCTGTGTATTCAACTATACAGAAATCCTATATTTATAGAAACATTGGCCTAGGCCCATACTAATAGGAATAGGATTACAGTTTCCTATTTCACATCCATGATGACTATCTCATGAAAGAGAATCTATACCACATTGGTGAAGGAGCAGTACTTTTTCCCAAACAAGGAGTTGAATTCTTTGTGAAAAGGTGCTATGTGTGCCAAACCTCCATGCCACTACTTGTTCCTAAAAACTTTCTCCTTGGCCTCCCTAGCATGCAAAGAAGTGGATTATATTTTTGTGGTATGCTCTCAAAGATGGGTCATCACTTTCCTGGCGAAAGACCTCTAATGCCTATGGTGTTTCCTGGAGGGAGTGCGACTTCATGTAGTCCCTCCCATATTCAATTGTTTCAGATTGTGACATTCAGTTTGCATGACCATGTGGAAGAAAGATGTTTGATACTTCCATGAAATTTAGCACTATGATAAACCATCAAAGTTATGGCCAAACAGAAACATGTTTGGCCATAACTTGCTTACTTGCCTACGATCAAAATAATAGGGCTTTTCTATGGCACAAGTAAAACTTGCTTACTTGCCTATCGTTGAGCCATGTATAGTGCCACTGGCAAGTCTCCCTTGTCTCAAGTGTTTGTAACGCAATGGACTTGGTGAGGGTTGGTAAGTTTATGGGGGCCTCAGCAAATTCAGATTGAGTTTTCACAAGTGGGGTAAACTGATGTCAGATCTGCCAAAAATATCTGCTCGCCACTTGTCCACTGGACACTAAAGTTTGGCATGAGCAGCTGCAGGTCAGACTGGAACTCCAGTCTTGCACCAATCATAGTCTGAAGATAGCATCTGGGCACAAGAGCCTGAGATTGGTACATAGGTCTAGCATTGATCCATAATTATTGGCTTTTCTTATTACATTTAGGATTCTGATTTTACTTGGAGTTTTAGGACAGTTATACTAAGTTCTTGACTTATTTCTAGGGCTTCTTAGGCAATATATATCATTAATATATACACACACACACACACATATATATATATATAGTTGTGTAAATACTTTTGAGAGCTCTTTTTCTCGTGTCAATATTTGTGGTTTGGGTTTGTTATCTTTTGTCTTTGTTTCAGGCTGCATCAGACTAGAATAAATATGAATTGAGGTTTGGTATAAATTTCTTTATTGATGTTTTTTAGTGGATGTCCATAGGATGATGATGGCACTATGGAAGGCAAGAGCTTTGAGCCCAGAGCAGAAGGCACGGATAGTTGAAGAAGAATCCAAGGCTAAAAGCCTCCAGATACCTGACGAGGATTCTATAGACAAAAACTTAGTGGTAGATGAAGAAATTGAAGTAAAAAACCTCCAAAGTGAAGAGATTGATTTAACCACCGGAGATGACGATCCCAATATGTCTATTGCTTATTCCTCTGTACTTTCTGTTCCTGTAAGTATCCAAGTACACCTTTCTCTCAAATCCCTCCCTTTGTAATGTGTGCTTTCCACTTCTGTTGTCTTGTTATCTTAAGGGTCAAGTGAATTTGGGATGAGTTTCATGAAGGAAATATTTGTTTTAAATTCTTTTATTTATTTTATTTTTTATGTGCAATATTGATTTCAAGGACTGGTCGATTTCTTTTCCTATATATGTTACAAACCTGTCATTGTATATATAGTGATGAGAGTAATGGCCTCCTTGTACCCAATCCATGAATGTAAATTCTTATGCAGTTTGATTTCATGAATGTGCAATATTGATTTCAAGGACTGGTCGATTTCTTCCATATCCAGACAGATTTTTTCATGGAGTTATTTAGCGGGAGTGAACTTGACCGAAGAGTTATGGAGAGAGCTGGCTGTCTTAATTATTCTTGCAGCCCTTGGGAATCCGAGAATCCTGAAGTGTATCAAAGACAGCTTTATTACAAATTTGAGAAATGCATATCACGCTACAGAGCTGAGGTGACTAGCACGCAGCAGAAATCTCTCCTTCCTGATAAAAATGGTTGGCTCATCGAAGAGGTCTTGACACTTCATGGTGTTCCATTTGGTGACTACTTCAATGTATGCATCTTGGAGTTGTCCCCCTACTTTTCTGACTAAGATTCTTGTATCTAACTGCCCTTTAAACCCAAAAAAAAACGCCTTTCTTTGTTGGATTGCAGCTTAACGTGAGGTATCAGGTTGAGGATGTGCCATCAAGAGCCACGGGATGCAATGTTCAGGTATACTCTGGAGTGCAATGGTCAAAATACTCTAAACACCAGAAAAGGATCACCAAGAACATTACTTCCAATCTACGAGAGCGGTTGTTGGTCATGTTTAGTGCACTCGAGAAGGAATATCTCTCGGAACAGCAACTGGATAGAGCAAGCTGCCAGCAGGGTTCCTAAGCAACTGAATCCCCCACTGCACGCTTCATTCCCATGACTTCTGCTCTGGAACAGATCTTCACAGTGACGTGCCCGGTAAGGTATATATTAAACATCATCGCGATGTCTGGATTTTGGTCAGGTTCCAGATGTAATTCACAGGTTCTGCTAATGGGAGAGACTAAGAGACTTTTGATTTTGGTTTTTGGATATGGCAGTTTACATTTTGGTTACTCCGGCATTTGGTGGTCGCATTTGACACCAACCAATCTAGAGTCGAGTTGAGTTGAGTTGAGTTATGCTCCTTACTAAGGAGCTCTCCTAAAGCCTGTTGCAGGATATAGTAACTGATCCATAGTCTTTTGGTACATTTGAGAAGATACATACTCAGGTAGAATGTCTGTAAAGGGGTTTTATCTTAGAATCCTAGCTGATATAGATAGTTACTTGCAGATCTACAACCATTTTTCTTTTAATAGCAAAGCTATGACCACCAAAACTACTAGAGTGGTGTAATTCTGTTGTTATATTGCTAGTGACTATCATCACTAGCTCTAGAATTGAGCATTTTGCAAACCACATTCTCTTATTTGTTAGTTGTATGTGAAATTGGGATATTTGTTGCATAAGTTATATCTCATGTATAGATTCAGCCCCTTGATTATTCTCATGTTTATTTTTAGTCCCTTGGTTATTTTTGAAGTAACAATTTTAGTTTTTAGTTTTTTTTGTTAATATTTTATTATATTTAGATGAAAAATTCAAAAATAAAAAATAAAAATTTGATAATAATGGTACAGCTAAACATGAAAATTTGATTCCCTCCTCTTCTCCTATATAGGAGTTGTATCTTTGTTCATTCTCAAGTTTGTCAAATAAATTTATTGGAACTTCAAGATATCTAACTCATATAAAGAATTGGAGGTAATCAAATTTTCATATTTATAACAATCAAATAGTCACAAGCATAGTCCCTTGTTTGTGCTTTGCACATTCTTTTAACATTATATTTCATAATTATATGATCAATAATTTAGAACTCTAATTGTTTGGTACATCAAAAGTAAAGTTGGCAAATGGGCATTTTGGGTATGTCAGAATAGGTTAGAAACAAATCATTGTCTAAGTTTTGGAGTGAATTTTTAAGATGAGAACGGTTATTTTTGGATCAATCACAAAAGTCACAGGACACAACAATTATATACACAGAGAAGAGTTATAAAGCGCAGGGTGAGCTAATAACATGAAGCTTGTCACGAAGAGCTTTCGTCAATATATCTGCTAACTGGTCCTTCGTCAAAATAAAGTTTATCTATATCTCACCTGTAGCCACCTTGTCACTGTTAAACAATAGAATAGCAAAACTAAGTATTCGTATATATGTTCAGTGTGTAAATGTACAGGAGAGTAGAGCTATATATACTAGTGTAGAATTAACCCTAGCCACAGGTTACTAACACTAAAACCTAGGGCTAAGAGTAGATATCTCAACTAACCCTCATATCGCTAACACCCCCCCCCCCTCTCAAGTTGGAGCATAGATTTCAACATGCCCAACTTGTTACATATGTGTCACATGAACCATAAGACTCCAAATCTAGAACTATAAGTCTTGAACCTTCGAACCATGCTGTGCCAAGTCAGTCCACAATGCACCTTGTCCGCACCAACAAAGCTTCCACAAAGCTACAAACCAGGCCAAACACCACAACCGCAGCGCACTTGCCTCTCACACCCCACACCCTTATCACCGCTGCTTAACACCACAGCGCACCAGCCTCTCACTCCACAAACCCTTATAACCGCTGCCGAACACCAGTGCTTTCCCGTTTTCTTGTTGCGTGCACACAAACTGGTTCCTCCTGAACCACTCTTCAGCCGTCGGCCTTCCACAATAGTAGCAACATATGTCAGGTCCACACCACCCTTGGCACCTGTGCTGCCCATCACTGCAACACCCCTGTACAAGGACTGCCTCCAACTCTCACACCTTGGCACTGCTCCAAATATGATAGTAACCTCATATTAACCCACTTAAACAAGCCAAAAAAATACAATAAACTAAATATAAACTTTCAAGACTTATGACATGATAAACCAAACACCTCAAAACAAAAACTTACTAACTAATTATTTGTCAACTTCCATCCCAGCAGCCTCACCATTAACTTACTACCCAATCATTCTCATTTTCAACACTCCAGCATCAACACCCCACCAACCACAACCACAGTTGCTGGCAGCCACCACCCACCACTGCCGGAAAGCTTCACCGACCACCACTGCTCGCCATCGCTGTGGTTCTCTAAACAACACAAGGAAGGACGTTTGTTGAGTGCAATTTCAGCGCGAGGACTGTCGACCCACTCCTCCATGGCCACACAGATGCCGAAAATCGCACTGCCAATGATAACAAAAACACCATACAGAACGAAAGGTCACCACCACCAACAACCACCCATTGCTGCTGCGAAGATAGGGAAGCCGGCGAGAGAAAAGAGGGAGAGGGAGACCTGACAGTTGAGAGACCACCACTCCAGACCTACTGGGCTTATCGAGATGAGCCTACCAGACAAAACTCCGACCGGAGCAGCCACCGGAACAGTGCACACGCGCCGGCGCGTGGTGTCGGAGACCTCGAACTGCGGCGGCGCGTCAGAACTCCGGTGGCTGCTCCGCTTCCTCCGATAGCGTTGCCTCCCTACCCCGACCAAAGCCCACTCCCCACTCAACCTCGCTCTGATACCATGTTAAACAATAGAATAACAAAACTAAGTATTCGTATATATGTTCTGTGTGTAAATGTACAGGAGAGTAGAGCTATATATACTAGTGTAGAACTAACCCTAGCCACAAGTTACTAACACTAAAACCTAGGGCTAAGAGTAGATATCTCAACTAACCCTTATATCTCTAACAGTCACGAACGAAGTGATAATCGATTTTCATATGCTTAATACGGGCGTGAAAAACTGGATTCGCACACATGTAGCCATGTAGGTGTCCCCAAGGTTATCACACCATAGCTTTGGCACTGGAACCCGACCAATGCCAAGCTCACGAAGTAGCGAGATAATCCATGTGACATTAGCACACACATCTGTCAATGCCTTGTATTCAGCTTCCGTAGATGACCGCGGCACAGTCCTCTGCTACTTGCAAACCCGCGAGATAAGATTGGAGCCTAGGAACATAGCAACCCCATTCGCAGACTTACGATCGGTAAGGCAACCAGGCCAGTCGGAATCCGAGAAAGCATGTAGATCATTAGATACAAATTTACGCAGACGCAAGCCAAAATCCAAAGTGCCCTTAACATACCTTAGCACACGCTTCAGTTGGTCCAGTGTGACACAATGGGAGCATGCATGTGCTAACAGAGCCAATTAACTACATAAGACAGATTCGGACGCGTAACAATCAGATATTGCAAAGCCCTAGCCAAACTTCGATATTGAGTAGGGTCATCATATAGTTTCGTAGAGTCGTCATCCACCGAGTGAAAAACTAGAATAGGACTGGCTAGTGGCTAACAGTCAGTCATACCAACATGCTTCAAGATATCTGTCATCTAACGACGCTAATAGAGCAACATACCATCAGATAAGCAAACCGTCAGAATATCAAGAAAGAAACCCAAAGCTCCTAAGTCCTGGATTTTAAAGGTAGCATATAGTTTGGCTAAGGGTGCAGCAACTAATGCAAAATCATTCGCCATGATAAGGATGTCATCTACATATACCAACAAGTAAACATGAGAAGATTCCTATAAGTAAATAAAGAGGGACACATTCGTTTTAGATTCCCGAAAGCCAATATAAAGCAAAAAAGCATGAAGATGATGGAATCAAGCCTGAGGAACCTACTTGAGACCATATAGCGACCGCTGCAAAAAGCAAACATGATTAGGAAATTATTTATCGGTATAACCAGACGGTTGACATATATAGTCATCCTTAATCAAATTCCCATTTAGGAAAGCATTATACATATCCAACTGACGAATAAGCCAATCAGAGGACAAAGCTAAAGACAGTAGTAACCTAACAGTAGTAGGCTTCACCATTGGACTAAAAGTATCAATGAAGTCATGACTAGCAACCAGATTAAAGCCCTTGGCCACCAAACAAGCCTTGTGGCACTCAATCGACCCATCAGCTTTCCGCTTGGTGTGAAAGATCCACTTAAAACCAATGACATTCATCCAAGGGCGATAGGGAACTATCGGCCAAGTCTGATTCTGAAGGAGAGCACTAAATTCAACCACTCCGGATAGCGAACTGCCTGCGCGTAACAAATAGGTTCAGCCGGACCAGTCTGGGCAGCCAAAGCCACTAAAGCAGCACCACCAGCGCGCAAGATACTTCTAGTGACCATTGCATGCGTCCGAGTTACCAATCTAGAAATAGTCGGCTGGCCGCGACTAAGGCACAACAACGCGGCTGGCCGAGTGGCAGGTACCTCAATAGTGGTCATCACCAGTGGGTCCCTTAAAGAAGACACAACCCACGGGACCAGTGGAAAAATAGGGGAAACTTGCAAAACCGACTTAGTAGCAAAAGGAAAGACAACCTCATCAAACCAGACATGGCTGTAGACAAAGATCATATTAATGTGAAGGTCCATACATCAATACGTCCAAAATAACTTAGGATATCCTATAAAAACACACGGAGATTACCTAAGACTCATTTTGTGACGATTATAAGGACGTAAATAAGGATAACACATATAACCAAAACTCGTAGAAAAAGAGTAAGACGGTTGAGACCGATGTAACAAATAATGAGGACTGGAGTTCCCTAAAGTAGGTGAGGGCATCTTATTTAAAGATAAACAACAGACTCAAAAGCAAAATCCCAAAAACGAGGCAGAACAAAAGCATGAGCCATAAGAGTAAGCTCCGTTTCAACAATGTGCATATGTTGATGTTCAACATAGCCATTTTGTTCATGCGTATAAGCACAAGACTGTCTATGATTGATACCTAACTTTAGAAACAAAGAATGTAACTTTTTATGTTCAGTACCAAAAACAGATTGGATGGATTTGATTTTACGAGAAAAGGAACGCCCAACCATAGCACGAAAACGCTCAAAAATATCATATAAACTAGACTTCAAGCGCATAGGAAAAAAACCAAGTATAAGGGAGTAGTCATCCACAAAAATAACAAAGTAATGACAACTACTAAATGACAAAAGCAGAGTAGGGCCCCAAATGTCTGTATATATTAAGTCAAGAATATTAGAACTGGAAGACTCAACTCGCGACAAGGGAAATCGCGCAAATTTTCCCAATTGAAATACAGTACATAAAGAAGAACAACTAGTATCACAACTAGATAGACCCACCAACTGAACGCGACTGCAAAATACGACTTAGAACACGCTAATGTGAATGACCCAAATGAATGTGCCAGACAAAAGCAGAAACACGAGCAAAATGAAAGGCAGACAGAGACGGGCAAGAAATAGGCCTGGAGTAGAGACCACCCAAACTATTGCCTCGGAGCAGAACCGCCTTGGTGGTGATATCCTTCACAACAAAAAAGGTAAAGTGAAATTCAAAGAACACATGATTATCAAACACAAAACGCTGAATAATATAAAACTACTTTGAGCGACTTTTTTGAATTTTAGCATTTTGGAACAATATAAGTCAAAAAAAAAAATCAAACACTTATATTGATTGCAAGGTTGTAAAAATCGCGCCTAGGCGTTAGGCGGCGCCCGGCCGCGTCGAGGAAGGCCGGAATCGGCCTCCTCTGCTGCCGGACGCCTAGGCGCCGCCTAGACCGCCTAGTCGGCCGCCCCGTCTCAGCCACCCCTTCGCCGGAAAGAGCTACAGCAGCACAACCCCGCCTGACAGAGCTACAACCTACAGACAGCGGAGAAGAAGTCGACGCCAGAAGAGCTACAGCCTCGCCTGCAATGGCTGCCGCCTCATCGAACGGTGATGGTGAGACTTAGATCTATAGGCGACGGAGAATAAAAAGTGACGCCGGCGGTGATAGTGAGAAGCAGATCTGCAGACGATGGAGAACAAGAAGCGACGCCGGTGGTGATGGTGAGACCCAGATCTATAGACGGCTGAAACAGTGAGACGATGGACGGACTTACAGAGAGAGATGAATTAATGGTGGAGACAGAGTCACGAGCCTCGATAGAGAGGAGTTATTTACTAGCTTCTGGAATTGGGAAAGATTTTTAGTTTATTGGTATACGTGGACTGTGTTATATAATTATATTTAATAGTTATTGGAATTGGGAAAGAGGTTTTGTTTGTTGGTTTCTGTGGACTGTGTTACACCTTACACGGTTACAGTACACCACTTACAGCTACAAGCTATATTTAACAGCAAAAAAAAACTTTAAAAAATTAAATAAAAAAATATATATAATCGGGCGCCTAGCGTCTTTTTCAACCTTGATTGATTGTTTAACTAAGTCAAACAGCTAATAGTGGTCAAATAAGTCAAAAATTAGTTGATAAGCTAACTATGTTACCAAACAAAGCCGATATTTAAAAGTACATTATTTGAGTATTGAAAGTATATTATTTTGTATACTATCAAATAATGTACATTCAGTACACAAATAATGTACTTTTAGTATATTAAAATGTATCTTGTATACATTCAGAATATAAATAATGTACTTTTTTTTAGTGCTACTAACACTGTACTATTACATTGTAGTATTTGTGCATACATACTTTCTCAACTTGTTAAAGCACAAAGAGTCAACAACATCTCTATTGAGGCTCGATCTCATGACCTCCCATATGGGAGAGTCACTACATGCAATCTGAGCACAATGTGCTTGGCAAATAATGTACTTTTAGTATATTAAAAATTTATTTTTGATGGCCCAGACAACACTGTATGAACCATGATCCACGTAATAATTTGTCTTCCCCGCACTGCATGTAGTGATTCTCTCATATAGGAGGTCATGAGATCGAGTCTCAATGGAGGCGATATTGATTCTTTGTGCTGTTTGTGCTTCAACAAGTTGAAAAAATATGTATGAACATATACTATAGTGTAATAGGGCCAGTTGTATTAAAAAAAAAGGATTCATTTATTAGGATCTACATTAATGTGGCAAGGTCATCTCTATAAATTCAAATTTGTTCTGAAGGACGACATTTTCTCAATTCTCTTGTAGCATCACATATATTAATTATTGTATTTACACATTTAAGCAAAAAATGGGTGCATGGCCAACAAAATTTCAAATAAAGTCAATAAAATAGTGAGAAATGTTAATGTATTAGAATATTAAACTTAAATATTTTTTAATACAACAAAAATTCTTTAAAACTTAAAGAATTTAATTGTACTATATTTCGGTAGCATTAATAACAATTTCTTGATACAATATTAGTCAAAGATCTCCATAAATCGTAATTAAATAAGAATTCAACTTTTAAATAAATTGTAAGTTTTTTTACTACTAGTGTTGATGGAATAGAGGCATTAGAAGAACAATTAGGGTCTGTTTGGAAAGCAGGAAAATGACTTCAGGAAAATGTTTTCTGGAAAATGAGTCATTTTTCGGAAAATAGTTTCATTTTCGGTGTTTGGGTGTATTCTGGAAAACTGTCTTTGTGTGTTTGGTTCATTTTCAAAAAAATGGGTAGAATTGTATAATTAAACATTGTAATTATTTTATTTAAAATATAAAAAATTATAACAATATTATTTATTAAAAATGGAATTAAAAGCTCAAAATAAAAATAAAAAACCAAAAAAAAAACTAAAACAACAGGTTTCTGGCAGACTGTGTCCGACGGTTTCCCACCTCTTGGTCCATTTTTTGTCATGGGTGATATTAGATATGGGTTGGTTTTTGTCGAGAACATGTGGAACGGTCATTTTGGCGATTTCGGAAAATGACTTACGGAAAAAAATTCTGTAAGTCATTTTCCAGAAAAATGAATTGATTTTCCTTGGTAAACGGAAATCATTTTCCGTTGACCGCATTTCCCGGACGTTGCCAAGCACCAAAATCTCATAACACATTTTCCGGAAGTCATTTTACGAGTTACCAAACACACCCTTAAACTCATATTTTTATGCATCCATGAAAATATGGGCGGGTGAGGAAGATAAAAGATAGTGTTATTGTGTTTGATATTGAGGTTGAGGGAAGTTATATTATTTTATCTTAGAGTTAATTCCTTTTTTAGTCCTAGACTTATTAGGCGCTTGACAGTTATAGTCCTCCTTAATTTTTTTTGCCATATTGTAGCCACGGTTATTAGTCGTTGGACAGATTTGGTCCTCCGTCAGATGGCCTGTTAGTTGACTGTTTAATTGAAGGGCTTTTTAGTCTTTTTATGTCTTCCACTGCTTTGCCTTTTATTTATTCCAGATCAGAGGCTATTTTCATCGACACAATAGCGCAGTTGAAGATCCCAAGCCCAGGAAACATATCTTTCGTTCGAGGAAGGCTCGGCCGTTAGAAGCAAGGTAATTCAAAGAACTGTTCTATCGTCTAAATGGAAGGATCTAAGGGAGAAAGTTGTAACTGTTCGAGTTCTTCCACAACAAGAAAGACTTATATGTTTGGGGAATGGATTTCGATCGAAGTATGTGAATGTGGTCAAGAAATGATTTTGAGAACATCATGGACAAATGACAACCCAGGTAGGAGGTATTGGGAATGTAGAAGATGTAAGGTTAGTATGGATTTTTTTTTTTTTTTGTTTTGCAATGAAGGATATATTGAAATTTTGGGGATTTTTTTTTGTTTACAATTTTGCAATATTTGCAATTTTGCAGAATGAATCAGGGTATAGGTTTGTGAAGTGGTATGATCCTCCAATGTGCCCTAGGTCAAATTAAAGAGAATAATACTTGGGCTATTGAAGAGAATTAACAAAAAATGAAGAAGAAATAGCAAAGTTGAAATCCAAGATGAGAAGTGGATCAAGAGGGGAAGATGGTGAAAACAAAGTGATGGGTAGGACCAAGAAATGTACATCCATGATGCTGCTTGTTGTAGGTGACCTCATTGTATTGTTAATTGCTTATTTTACAAGTACTGGCCTTGGAAATAATGAGAGCTTATGTTATAGAAAGAAAGTGTATATGCTCCCATAAGGCCATTGACAGTGTTGTCGTGTTTTGCAATTGGAAGTATTGTATGTAATGGTATTGTTGGTTTGGATTAACATCTTGACTTGTTTTGCAATTGGCAATAAATGTTAGTTTGTTTATCCATGCATTTTAAAACAGGGTTGTTAAACACAAAGATGTAACAAATGGCCATTGTCAAACCAATTTAAAACAAGGCTGCTGAAAAAGAAATGAACTAACACAACCATTAAGGATTTTAAAACAGGGCTGCTGTCATTCCATTCACCTTGCCACTTCTAGACAAAAATGTGGCCAATCATACATCAAGTTATCATACACATTCCAGTTTGACCCTACCCAAAATATTTCATAATGTTGTCATAAATACATCCAATAATCAGTTTCACCCCACAAAAAAATAGTCTAGAAACCAAGATTTCACCCAACCAAAAAAAAAAAGCATCATTCACATCAATCTAGGGTTAGAGGTTTGTCAGCACTGTTGGTGAACCTTGACTTGAGGGTTGTTCTAGATCTTGTCATCCTACGCACCGGAGCTGAAGTCTTGTGGATCTTCCTTGATTTTAAGCCTAATGTAGACCTTTTGGGAAGAGGTTCAATTTGAACTTGAGTGTTGTTATCTGCTGGAGTGTTGTCAAATTCTTGACTGTCCACAAATCCACTTCCTGGCTGGGTAATATTGATTTCTTCTTGATGATTCCCACCCACAACTGCCACAGTATTAACTCCAATTTCAGGTTGATTGCCAACCTCAAATGCCACATTATTAACTCCAGGTTCAGGTGCATTGTCAAAGAAGGCTGCCACTTGTGATGCTTCATTCCAGAATTCAAGATTTTCTTCTACCAATCCTGTAGAGGCTGCTGGATCAGACTGAATAGTAGGAATAGAAGGCTCAGCTGGAGTGTTCTTCTTCACTGGTTTCCTTTTTTTTTGGCAGCCAGCTACAACACCAGGAAACATTATAAGTTAGATAGGTACTACATCAATAACAATTAATATCCATAAGTGTAAAATAACATTACCTTGCTTTGTTTTGCAGTTGGATAATTAAGACATGTTCTAGATTTATGGCCTGTTTTGTTACATTTCCTACAATGCTTCACAAGTAAGCTAGGGTTAACATGTGTGCCATCCTTGGTTATCTCATCTTTGCCAGTCTTCCTCAATTTCCTTGGTCTTCTAGGCTTCCGTGTATACAAAGGAGGTAGTGGTGGCTCCTTTCCTGACTTGGGCCATTCATTAGGTCCAGCATGTGGGTTTATCCTCCCTCCATAAGTGTTCAAGTAGTTGCTAATTGAGTAGCAAGGATGTACATAATGGTGTATAGGGCCTTTTCCATGTTTAATCCAAATAGCACACACATCATGTTTACATGGAATCCCAGTTAAGTCCCACTGTCTACAGCTACAAGCAGCCCTAAACAAGTCCACTGTATGCTGCTCTAACCCCCCTAATCCTGACATGCACTTAATCTCAAATAGATTATCATCACTTTGAGACCCTACACAACCACTTGCAGCCTTCTCAACTACTGCTATCGTTTTCATAATGTTAGGACAGAAAGGTCATTTCCATTTCAGAGCTTTTTGCCTATTTTGAAAGAATTTTGCCATCAACAATTTCCTAATAGTTTCTACACAAGTAATGATAGGCTGCTCCCTAGCATCTAATATAAGTGCATTGAAGCTTTCAGAAATATTGTTGACTAAGGCATCAGATTTAGAGAAGGGTGTGAAATGTGACCTTGACCATTCTGAAGGGTGTTTATCTGCTAGCCATTCAAATGCCTCCACATTTAAGCTTCTGATTTCAGCCATTGCATCAGTGAAAGTATTTACAGTAGTTGTTTTTGCTGCTGCCCACAATGCATCCTTCAAAGCTTTGCCTATAAATCCTGCAAGCTTCATGTTCCCATGAAGATGCCTAACACAAAATCTGTGTGAGGCATATGGAAGAACCTCTTCAAAGGCAGGAAGAAGGCCTTTTTGTTTGTCTGTAGCAAAATAAAAAAAACAACAAAACAAGTTAGAGATTTATAATACTGACAGTCTAAATAACTAGTTAAACATTGTTTATACCTGAGATAAATGTCAATTGATGTTCTGCTTCCCTTGTGATTTGTAGGTCTCTTCTAATGAAGTGCAAAAACCAGCTCCATGAATTCTTGGTTTTCCCTTCAACAATGGCATAAGCCAGTGGGAATATACTGTCATTCCCATCAATCCCCACAACTGTTAACAATTGACCTCCAAATCTGCTTTTTAGATGGCAACCATCTACCCCAATTAATTTCCTGCAAAACTTGTAGCCTTCCTTGCAAGCATCCCAGCAGAAATACATCCTAAGAAATCTAGGTTTTCCATCATAAAGTAAATCAGTGACCTTAACATGGCATTTAGTCCCAGGGTTGGTTTTCTGAATCTCTGCACAATAGTTCCAAATCTTGTTGAAAGATTCTATAGCTTCTCCATCAAGAACTGCCTTTGCTTTTTTCAGAGCTCTATAGGCTTGCTTCACACTTAAGTCAAATCCTTCATCTACTTTCACTTTCTCTCTAAATTCTGCAGTTGTCCAGTTGCTATGGTGTCCTATCTCTTTCATCCACCTCTTTGCAACTCTAGTTGATTTAACCATTCTATTCTCATTCACCCACCCACAACCATCATGTTCTTTATGAAAACTTGCAATTCTCCAAGACATGGCATTTTTAACTTTCCAAAGATTAATTTTAAAAGGGCAACCAGCTGCTCTACATCTAACATATATCATATTCTTGTCATTTTTAGTAAATTTCAACTCCTTACCATTGCTAAAAGCATAATTGTGGACTGCATCTTTAAATTCAACATTTGTTGCAAATGTTAAGCCAACACAAAATTTAGGGGATTTCATTTGAGTGCTTGCCCTAAATACTGGCTACTTAAACTTCCCTGCATCATCACTATCCTTCCCACTGTCTTCATTAGACAAATGTAGACCATGATCATTGTCTTGACCTAAAACATTAGTAGTATCCACTGTTGACTCAACTCCAACTTCATCACTTTTTCTCAGCCCATCAAACTCCACATTTTATCTACATTTGCCTCAAATTCTAAGTCATCCTTTCCCATACTTTCACCATTGCTGTCAAAGTCTTCTAAAACATCATCAGATTCTGACTCCCCAAGCCCAGAACCTGTGTCACCCTCACCAAGCCCATAACCTGTTTCACCCTCACCAAGCCTAGAACCTACTACCCATACCTCAATATCCTTGGGGAACAATCCAACATCACAAATTGCCCAACAATCACTATCATTTGTTAATTCAAATAAAGTGTCATTGCTAGCAACTGTGAAATATTTAAAGGTGTCTTACATGTTGTATCCCAACTCCTCAACTGTTTCCCTAAGGGTTATCATCCCCCACAAATCAATGTCCAAACTAAAACTGTTAACAACCCCTCCTATATATCCTATTCCATGTCTTTTAAAGCAGCCACCATGTCTTAACTTTAGATTGAATTCAGCTGTGTTACTTCCTCCATCTATTTAATAAGGACAAAGTTTAACTACAAAATCTTAATATGGTATCCAATACAAACAAAAAGGCAGTAAACACTTTTTAAGAAAGCAAGCAACCCCTATTAAGAAAGCAAATTGTGGTCCCCATGTACATACACAGAAGTTTAAAAAAACAAAAAAAAGAACAGCAGAACAAGTGGTCCACACCAGATGAGTTTAAATACACACAACAAAAAACCCACCATATAAAAGGGAAATGTACTGCACTTCATAACGTGACACACCAACCATATTAAAAACCCCACCATACACAGAACTTCAAGGCAAATGTACATCAAACAACAGACAACCAATGACATATACAGAATATTAAAAGGTACTCCACTTGCATCAGATTCTGTTCACGATATATACACAAAGCAAATGTATACCCAAAGAACTCAGAAACTATATATACAAACAACATACAAATATCACCCATAACTAATTTTGGAATTTTACCTAAGGTATTGTTGTCGCCTGGTCCGACACCATGCATCCATTGTGGTTGCTTCCTTCATCCTCGCTTTCTACAATCTGCTTCGTTGTTGTCGAGCTTCCAATTACATAGAAACTGCTTCGAATTAGGTAGCAATTGATACGGATAGATAGGATTTGACTGGTAATTGCTTCGACTTAGTGTTCCTCGACTTAGGCTTCCTCCACTTAGGGTTCCTCGACTTACGGTGTTATGACTTAGAGTCTCTCCAAAAAACACGACCATTGACTACGCAAAGGAGTGGAAGACATAAAAAGACTAAAAAGCCCTTACATTAAACATTCAACTAACAGGCCATCTGACGGAGGACCAAATTTGTCCAACGACCAATAACCGTGGCTACAATATGGCAAAAAAAATTAAGGAGGACTATAACTGTCAAGCGCCTAATAAGTCTAGGACTAAAAAATGAATTAACTCTTTTATCTTATTATTCAATTGTAATTAAGAATGAAATAGAAGCCAAACAATAACTAAAGTAGCATCAATATTTTACAGTAATAGTTGCTTATCCATTATTTCAAACTACTAAATTATAGATATTATTTGTCAATCACCTTGTTGTTTAGTGACACAAAGTAATCGGTACTGAGTTTTTGTGCTTCATTAGGTTGAGAAAAATAGTTATAAACAGAACATAGTTAGTAGTACTCAACAAAAACAAATATATTACTACCTCCGTCCCATTTTGTTTGTCTGATTCAGTTAACGAGGCTTGACTGAAGTTATTTTTAATTCAATTTTTCATAATATTAAATTTAGTATTAGTATATAAAATTTATATATTTAGAAACTACATTAAAAGTACTATTAAACACAAAAAATCAAATTTAAAAATAATTAAAAATTACTAAAGAAAATAAGCAATGAAGAAAGAGTTGGTTTGACCAATGAATGTAAACAGGACAGGTAAAATGTGACAGAAGGAGTATTTTTTTTTTGAATGCAAACAGAAGGAGTATTTGATTATTATAGTTATTATTAATTGATTATAAGTTTGTGTTATTCTTTAAAATAAATTTAAAGGGGGAAATGAATATTTTGTGAATGAAAAAAAATGTGTCATACATGTAATTGGTTGGTCATTCATATTACCTACACACAATGGCACAATGATACAACCTCTCTCTCTTTACGCCTCGTCTCTCTCTATTCAATACAATCGATTTGCTTACGAGCTTCAACTGCAGATAAACCCTAATCAGAGAATAGAACCCGAAATAAGGAGAAAAGAGCTTCAATCTTTGTTCAAAGGGGTAAGCCTTTTCCCTCTTTACACGATTTCCGAGTCGATTCACCGGAACTTATATGACCAAAATTCAATGCTTTTTTTTTTTTTTTTTTTTCCTCCTGAGATTAGATTGGTTCTCGTTGTTTTAGCTTCTGTTTCCACGAATTATATTTTTCCTTATAATTTTGTATATTGTGAACAATTTGCTAAGATGATCTCCATAAATGTTCTAAATCAATGTGCCTTGTTTTGCTGCAGTTTTAGCATTGAAATTTATCCCTCGGATTTATTTCTTCAGCTTGAATGTTGCCACTGTCGTAACTCAGCTTCTCAATTTAGTACTATTTTGTGAACCCCAAGTACTAGCTAAAAGAGTAGATTATTGCATAGTTATTACCTGTTAGGCCTCCACATTTCACTCTAGCGAACAGTTAAGTTATTGCATACATACTTGTGTATCGACCTGCTCTGAGGAATAAAATTGCTTGTTTTGTTAAAGAAGTTGTTTTAGCATTTAACAAATTGTACTTTGTACTCTGTATTAAGGTTCTGTAGAATGTCTTGATTGAGAATTTTTAGAAATACTATAAAATTTCTTTGACATGCTTTTAAGTAATAAAAAAAAAAAAGAATTTTATATGCAGTCAGTTTTTCCTGTTTCTCTCATTTTTTCTTGCTACAATTTCTTGTTTAACTTCATTACAAGTAATAATAATAATAACTTAGTGTAATATTTATTCATCAAAGTGATTTTGAGTATGGATAAAACATGAGTCATGCATGGCAGGGTGTTATTTTTCGGAAAACACAATAGTTTTGTTTGTGTGCTGGTGATGTAAATGCAATAAAGAGGAGGCATTGTGTCAAGTTCCTAACGTCCTGGGCAGCCAGCTGAATTTGTTCCAAAAAGACAACCAAAAAAATGTATGGAAGAACAGGTCTTGATCGCTTTAAGAAAGCTCAAACTTTAGAACCATTCTCAGTAGGTGCAAATTCAGCTTCTAAGACAAACATACAGCCAGCTACAAAAGCAGCCATCCAACCTTCGACGACGCATCCTACATCCCAAATATCATACCAGCAAACTCAGTACACAAATCTACATCCCTCTTCCCAGAAATCAGTGGAGACAAATGTACTTCCTGTGGTGCCAACTCAACAAGTGACTCAAGTTGGAGGAGGCCAATCAACATGGCAGCCACCTGATTGGGCTATTGAGCCCCGACCAGGGGTTTATTATCTTGAAGTCATCAAGGATGGTGAAGTACTTGATCGCATTAATTTGGATAAGCGTAGGCACATCTTTGGACGCCAGTTTCATGCTTGTGATTTTGTTCTTGATCATCAGTCTGTCTCACGCCAACATGCTGCTGTTGTTCCACACAAAAACGGAAGGTGTGCGATCTTCATCCATTGCTGCTAATTGTTTGTTATTCTTTTAAGTTGTTATACC
Source organism: Ipomoea trifida (assembly GCA_003576665.1). Lineage (NCBI taxonomy): Eukaryota > Viridiplantae > Streptophyta > Magnoliopsida > Solanales > Convolvulaceae > Ipomoea > Ipomoea trifida. The sequence goes on along the minus strand of CP025658.1, from coordinate 15,077,422 downwards.
ATAGCTCTATAGCCTTCTCTATATGTTTGATGCTTAACTTACCAAGAATAAATGAATAATTGTTTATAACTCATAAATCAAGGGTTTGGGTCTGCTCCATATTCTTTTCTTCTAGGCTCAAATAGTCCTTGGTTTGGATTAAGCTAGGCCACCCAAAAAAAATCCAACAGGTCTGAAGCAAAGAAGAGTAGTTGATGACTTGATGGTATAAAAAATCAAAATATGTCTAAAGTTGTACCTTTGGTCCCCATTTTGGAGTTTTTGATATACTGGTTGGACTGTTTGCCACCATGCACCAAACTACCTCTTGCATAGCTACAAATGAGCCATATTGGGGCTATTCTATACATGTTAATAAGGTGGGACTGTAATGGTCTCTATTCATTTTGGTTGTTAAACAACTCCATGAGTTTTCATGTTTTGACACTGGATTTGTGGTTAGCAACTTGCCTATGGGCTGTAGGAGTCTAGTTGGAAGAAATGGGGATGATCAACTCCCATAAATCAAAAGCCATTGCTACATGAGATAAACTTCTTAAAAAAAACCTATAACTCTCTAGGGTCAAATTTTCCTACATGTGCATATTTTAAGAAATCTTTTTTTTTTTTTTTGTTTTTTTTGTTTTTTTTTTTTTTTTGTTGAAAGAGACTAAGCATTGAAAGGAAAGAGTAAACTAAGAAAATATTCTTTCAATAATCTGGATGTATTTGTACATGTATATTATGAAAAATAAAAAAAGCTGAAGTGTTGTAGAGAATGATTACAAGCTAAATTTGAGTAATATTGATAATCAATATAAGTATTGGTAAGAATTGAATGCTACTGCCAATTAAAATTTCTCTTGACAAGGAAATTCCTTTTTTCACTTGTACAAGATCTTATCATATTGTACTTGTGTAATTTAGCCTGTATCAACATAAGTATTGGTCAGAATTGAATGCTACTGCCCATAAATATTTCTCTTGGCAAGGAAATTCCTTTTTTCACTTGTACAAGATCTTATCATTTTGTACTTGTCTAATTTTTACTTGGACATAAAAAAAAAGTTTCTTCTGCCCATGGGCCAAATTCATATATGTTGATCTAGTTAATCTTTTCTTCTTCAGCATATATGTAATTGATTTGGGATCTGCACATGGCACATTTGTTGCAAATGAGAGACTGACGAAGGATTCCCCTGTGGAACTTGAGGCTGGACAGTCTTTGAAGTTTGCTGCATCAACAAGGACCTATATCCTGAGAAAGAACAATGCCGCTCTCTTTCCTCCACCACAACCTGCAGAAATTGATCTGCCCCCACCTCCCGATCCAACAGATGAGGAAGCTGTTTTGGCTTATAACACATATCTAAATCGTTTTGGGCTTACGAAACCAGGTACAGGGTCTAAAGTTTCAAAGTCAAGTATGGGGACAGATGACAATTCTATCTCTGAAAGAGCTGCTAAGAGAGTTAGGAGAACCAGAGTGGCATTTAGAGATCAGGTTGGAGGAGAGCTGGTTGAAGTGGTTGGAATCTCAGATGGAGCAGATGTGGAAACAGAACCTGGGCCGGTTGGAGTGAAAGAAGGAAGTCTAGTTGGAAAGTATGAATCCCTTGTACAAATTACTGTTATTCCCAAAGGGAGGGAGCAGTCCTCTGCAAAGGATTCCACTGTTTCACAAACAGGTGTCACTGAAAAACTTAAACAAGTATTGAACAAGGTTAAAAATCCTCCAAAAGGTGGAATATATGACGATATTTATGGAGAATCAGTTTCTGGTAAAGTCGGTTCCTCTTGGGCTTTTTCCACTAATGATCAAGCTCCCTCAACCAATGATCCAAATGCAGAATCTCCTGCTTCTTTGCCTATAAGTAAGTCTAGCAATGACGATGATGATACGGATGATTTATTTGGCTAGGCAATATGCTTTCCTTGGTTGCAAGTGTTGATCAGTACTCCACAAGTGAAGGGCATGCATTTCTTAGAAAACATGCCAGGTAAATGGAAATTTTGTTGTACTTCATCATATTATTCTTTCCCTGGCTGTGCATTGGAGGATTGAACTATAACCATCTGTCTGTCAAAGTGAAATGGAAAAAGATGTCTGTTAATGTTTGTTCTCTATTCTTAACTGATTGAGCATTTTAAAAGGCTACATCAAATTGTGGTAAAGATCATTTGCAAAGATTCACTTCCAGTTGTCAGGAACAATTATTTGATAGAAGTGGCTACAATCACCAGAACAAGAAGCAGCGCTGTGTCTGTCTTTTCCCTGTTAGTTTTGTTCAGAAGGCACAAAGGTAATTTGTTCCAGATGATAAAATCCTTTATGGTAACAAAGAATGGAAGAAAAGATAACTTTGATGTGTATCAACATTACATGAACTTTGCTTGCTTCTTTACCTCTTTTTCTAACATTTGTGATGTGTGGATATGTTGTAGCCGATGTCCATTTTGCTGAAAATTGTCTTTGTTCACTTACATGTCAATTTGATGAATTGATTCCATAGCTTGTGAGGTTAAGTTGGACAAATTTTTTAATTTAAATCCATTTTTAGTCCTGCAACAAACTGTTGTAAAACCACTTATATTTAAATTGTTTACTGCAGAGATTAAGCCGTTGTCTTTAGCAAGAAACAGTTATAAACAGTCAGGTGTTTGGTTCAGGTTATTTCGTAACCTTAGGAATGTGAATATGGGTGTATTTGAAAAATGGCTCATCTTTCAAAGTCAAAGTTTGTTTTGTTTTACCAACTTTAGCTTATTGTTGTTTAACCAGTCAAATAATTTTTTGACTTGTCTTATTGATGTCAATAAATTCAAAATGAAAAAGTTCTTTTGAGTAGCTTATTGATATAGTGTATTGCATTTTCATTTTAAAAGTTTAATTTATCATTAATAATTGTTGACTATTGCAGTATTTAATTATTTATATTTATTCAATTTTTTTTCACATTTATATTTTTAACTAGTATTTTTATACACGATACTCACAAATATATGTCCAATATTAGTACTATATATATATATATAAATCTATTTAAATGAGGACACATATTATGGAGGACAATGAGGACAATGAAGACAAATCTTAGGCATTCGAATAAGTGTAATCAAGGGTTGTGATTGTATCCAAAATAATGTGAGATTTTAACCATAAATAATAAGAAAGAGCAAAGAAGACAATTGAGAGGTATTTTAATTTTAGAAGGATTGTAATTAATATAATTAACATAATAGATGATGATATACACGGTAATAAATTGTAGGCTCATAAGGAAGCATAAAATCGAGGGTCGCCTTTATCTACGTACAAGAACAAACAGAATGGTTTGAATACCTCTATGGGGATAAATCACGCAGACACGCAGTGATGTGTGTGACTGGAGGTTGTGTGCCATACATATATAAATCGTGTGCCATGTATAAGACTGTCGTGTGCACATACTGACATACATCACAGATTTAGGGTTAATTTAACTAGCAGTGCGATAAATAATTTCTAGTATTCTGTTTTGAAAAATCTTAGCTTTGTGTACATATATAAAGTTCAATAAAAAAAATGACTTTGTAAGTGTTTTAGGTATTTTAATTTTGGCTAAAAAGTATAGTTGCATATTCAATTTATTCAATCTGCACAGGTAAGTAGACATGAGATTTTGGATAAGACAATTGAATTACCAAATTCAATCCATGGAATGAGACATCTTGAGCAATGAGCCATGTCAAAAGAACATTAAGGAAAAGGAAGGCGTAGTGTTGAAATGATTCCAAGAATTGCAGGAATTCCACGCTCCGAAGCGAACTAAACCTGGGCCTCATGGTTATCTCTTGGTGCAAAAAAAAAAAAAAAAAAAAAAAAAACCGTAAGAATCCCACGATCTAGTAAATCCCCTCCCCAGCTTGCAACCTAGACATTAGAAGACCATTCTTTATACTGTATGACACACATTTATTATAAGTATGACACACATTTCTTTTAAGTATGGCACACGATTATTATAAGTATGGTACACATTAATTATAAGTATTGCACACATTTATTATAAGTATGGCATACAGTTCTTTAAGTATGTCACACAATTATAATAAGCATTGAAAAACTATTATTTATTCATGTCTACATGTCTATACGCATTCGTTGTCTACCTTGCTACTATGTACTTTGGAAGTATCATTTCAACGTCCTCGCCCTTTAAATTTATCAGTTTTTCCTTGACATATTTTCACCTCGAACTCTTCCGTGTAATTGTCTTGTCCGTATGGTTCAGTGTGCAAACAAAATGAATATCCCATTGATGAATACTTATTATTTTAATCTAGCCAAAAATAATAGTCTCAAAAATAAAATGTTGTAGTTATACAGTCTGTATATTACTAATAAAAAATAATATTTGTTTAATACATTTTAAAAATTATTTTCTGCACTAATTAAAGTACTAAAATTCGTTGTACCCATTGTCGAACTAAATGACTATTTTTTTAGCCAAATTTTTAAAGCGCTTACAAAGTGATTTTTTATTGAACTAAATATACATACACAGAGCTAACATTTTTCAAAACAGAATACTAGAAAGTAGAAATTATTTATTACACTGCCAGTTAAATTAGCCTTAAATCTGTAATGTATGTGCAAACGACAGTCTTTTACATGGCACACGATTTATATATGTATGACACACAACCTCCCGTCACACAGACAACACTGCCTGATTTATCCCCATGGAGGTGTTCAAACTATTCTATTTGTTCTCGTATGCAGATGAAGACGATCTCGATTTTCACTACTACAGAAAAAGGATACTACGTCGCCCAATCAACGTCAGTTTTTGACAAACCGACGTTATATGTTAATAAAATAAAGAAAAAATAATATATATTATTTACGACGTCGGTTCATGGAAAAAAACCGATGTCATAAATATTTTTTAAAAATATAAAAAGACATACGACATTGGTCGCCATTCTAGTCGATGGAAATGGCTTCTCCGTCGACCGAACTTCTTCGGCAGCAACCCGTGACTAAATTTGACTTAAGTGCTAAAGTTTGCCGGAGTTTGGCCGGATGTTCGCCGTAGGATTGCCGGAAATATAATTGACCTGTAATCACAAGTCACCAACAAGTCAGTGGATTTAATTGCAATCTTCAAATGTCCAAGGGCCTAATTGACTCCTTAGCAAAAGTTTGAGGGTGTATTTGACCCTTTTCCCAAAAATTAAAGATATAAAGATATTTATTTTTTCTTTTTCTCTTTTTTTCTATTTAAAAGCAACCAGATCACCGCTTCACCTTCACACATAGATCACTACTTCACCTTCACACATAGATCACCGCCATCACAGCAACCGCAAGATCAGATCACCGCCATCACAGCAACCGCGAGATCAGATCACCGCCATCACAGCAACCACGAGATCAGATCACTGCCATCACAGCTTCACAGATCTCGGCGTCGTCTTCCTTCTTCCTTCGTCAGCAGCAACCCATGAACAGACACAAAATTCTCATACTCAAAACCTCAGATACAAGCCCTCTATTTTTTTCACTCCTCCGGTGAACTCTGGAGGTGGATGTCCCACCAGCGAGTAGGACTCCTCTAATGTGTGACTAATTACACTTAAAGGCTTCTACCCCTTCTTGGACTCACTTTTACAGAAAATGGCGTCTTGGAGGTTGGACTGAGTTGGAGTTGGTGAATGGTGGACTGAGTTGGAGTTACTGAAAAGGTTTTTCCGGCCATCTTTGGTGGAGTTACTGAAAAGGTTTCCGGCAACATTATCTCTGGTGGTAGTTGACTGGGAGATGAAATGCATGGGTTTGTGCAGCGATGATTGGTTTGTGACATTCCGGTGACTGGTTTGTTGCCACCAACACTAGAAATATGGAGAGAAGATGATGCTCCTCATCCGACAGATCCAGTGCATCGCCGGTACATCGCCGCTACTTTTTATAGTTTTCTTTTAATTAAAAATTGATATGACGTCGATTTTCAATAAAAAATCGACCTCGTATCTATATATATATATATATATATATATATATATATATATATATATATATATATATATATATATATATATTTAAAAACGATGTAGGGCGTCGGTTTTTTTAAAAAATTGACATCGTATCTACTTATTTAAAAAATTAAAAATTATATACAATCGACGTCGTATAATTTATCTATAACGTCTTCTAGAACTACGTCGGAAAATAACCGACGTTGTATGCTTAAAATAACCGACATTAAAAGGTATTTTTGTAGTAGTGTTTATGCTTTCTTATGAGCCTACAATTTATTACCATGTATATCTTCATCTAATATGTTAACTCTATTAATTACAATCCTTCCAAAATTAAAATACCTCTCAATTGTCTTCTTTGCCATCTCTTATTATTTATGGTTAGAATCTTACATTATTTTGGATACAATCAAGTGTGTGTGTGTGTTTACCTCAAAGATGCAATCAACGTGCGCCTCCTAGTCTCCCTTAGCACTGAATGATAGTGATGATAACTTCACCAAATCGAGTGGGGAAAGGAGTGGCAATTAGAAGGTTCATCAGCCATCTCAGGCTGCTACCGTGCCAAGAATGAAGGTTGGGCAGCCATCAAGCCCGGCATGGCCCGGAGCACCATCTATTCCAACCATTGGTGTGACAAAGATTTCAACAAAACCAAGGGGTCCATAGGTAACCAGCATGGCCATGTCTGAAGACACTGTTACGTTTCCTTTCGACCAAGGGAGCAACCAAGTGACAATTTCCAGCAATGGGACAAGTCTTTCCTTCTGTGGCAGTTATGTCCCAGTCAGCAACGTGAATCATCGCGACTAATCAGAGTGCCCACACAAAAATATATGCCTTTTCGATCCAACATGTTCCTGACATAACAAATAGATGACAGCAGTGATTACGACACACTGCTTTTGCTTGGGACTTCTCTTAGGGATTAAGTACAAGCTTTCAGTACGCCCATCAAAATTCTTGGAGTTTTAACAATATTGTATTCGTTTTCTTTCTCTTCTTTACCATATTCATTTAAACCCTCAACCACTCTTTGGTGGTTCACCTTTTGCAATGCAATTCCTCTAACTATGTCTCATGTATTTGAGGAATTGATTACCCTTCTCATAATCTTCTTATAATTGAAAACATGAACTCTAGAAACATAAGTAATTGTTTCTCCAAGAATAATCGGCTACACTTGGCAAAGCCATGGCAATATTTCTATGGATTTTTCTTGCAACAAGCGACTAGCATTGGTAATACAGGAAACGATTGGCATAATGCCATATGTGTATTCACCGATGTGGTTCGTGTTGATAACGTGTTAAATTTAGATTGCCCATTAACTCTAACACGATGGATCAAGAAAAGGGGAATTGTAGAGAAATGATGAAAGAAAGATAAAGAACAGGAAAAATCTGGGAGCGTCTCTATATCTTCATTCCAAAACAAGACCATATATATATATACAATGTATTTAAGGAATACAATAATGGTAAATAATTACATAGTTGTCACAAAACATTACAAGACATAATTATAATGTAAAAAATAAATATAATATTTATTATAGTTTGGTTACTGAAAAAGATTTGAGAATGAATTAAATTTAAATTTTATGAAAAAAGAAATTATTTAGAATGTTGCATTTATTGTTTAGTTTGTGAGAAATAAGTGGTTAAAATAATTAATATAATAACTCAAATACTTCTAAGGGCATATTCAACCATGGAGATAAGAGGGGGAGAAAAGGGGAAAAAACTGTATTCAACCATGTTGCATATTCAACTTCTTTAGAGGAAATCTGAAAATGCGCATGGCGCAAGAGAGACACGCGCCAATCATATGGTGTGTGCCACTCACATGCCACAAATTATTACTCGTATTATTTATTTACCTTTCAGAGGTTTCGAAAAGATTAATGTTTAACCTTTTAGAAATCTCCGAAAGGTTATCTGTAACGTTTTTTTATGGTTTTATCAGGATCGGGTCCACCATAAATCGGATATGATAATATAGAACGGAATAGGAAATAGTAATATTATTGATTGGGGCGTGGGGCCCAATAAAATATGTACAAAGCCCAAAGGTACCGACCTAAGAAACAACGTCCCAAATAATAAATAAATAATTATGGGATTAGTGAATAAATACAATAAATAAGGAAATAAGGGACTAATAAATAAATAGAAAAGAATTACCTAACTATGTTACCACCAAGACTTGAACCCAAGCACACCAACAAGAGGGG
>CP025658.1:15051654-15069170 GCA_003576665.1 Ipomoea trifida | reverse complement strand
GGGGGGGGGGGGGATTTAACCATTGATCTATGACCCTCCGCATGTACGGTATCAAGATGGCGCCAACTTCCACCAGACATGCATCCTAGACCTTCTCATCACGACCGTCTCCGCCATCCATATACCTAGAACCTTCGGTCAAACCCCCGAGGAACACGGCTAGGAGGACACGACTCGCGCCATGCTCGAGGGACATGGTGCGCTCGGACATGTACCCCGGGTAGTAGCACGCTCTGTCGCCACTCCGGACGTTGACATGTCGCGGGTTGCGACTGTCGCGCCTAGTGGCGGTACGACCAGCTGCTACCAGGCGCGACTCGGCACGTTGGCCGAGGAGCTGTAGGGAGCGAATGACCCGCCTAGGGCTCTGCGTCCCCTGGCGGCGATCGCGCCCCTTTCGGGGCGGTGGTGATGGGCGGGGCCCCATACTCTTCCACTATTCCTTGCGTGCACTAGTCAGCTTTCTAGCTTGCACAATTCCTCTGCTGGGCCTATCTTGTACCACTCTTGATTATTGGGCTTGGCCCTAACAAAAAAAACTAAACCCGTACCCCATAACCCCATCATAAGTCCCCCACTTCTATGAGAAGTATAATTAACATAGCCTGCCAAACTCCCCAGACTCTCAATGTTATTGGCAGCCTGCCCAAGGCCCATCCTAAAACCCCTAGGATTCTTTCAGACCTATTCCTAGTCACATTAGGAATCCCTAACCTCTTGGACCAATTCTCACCCTTATATATATCCTCTTAACCACTTCCTTCATCCCCTCATCTAATCCAGCAACCACCCCCGTATCCCTAACTTCCATTTCCTTCACCTTTATAAGCCATGGATCCTCCCCAGAATCCCTTTTCTCAAAGCTCCTAATTCCTATCATTTTCCTTCACCTCTTTCTTTACTGCACCCCCACACATTCCTTTTGCTCCTAGTCAGCTAACTCTTCCCATCCCCAATCCTTTGTCACACATGCGTATGCCTTTAGCTAACACTGTCGCCATCCCTACCATTCCACCACCCACTACTGCCAACCAACCCCCTCTAATGCTAGCCCAGGATTCTCTCACTTCGCTTCCACCCCCTTGACGCCCTTGGGTCCTCTCGTCTTCAGCACTACTACCGCACGTCTCTTCTCTGAAGATACTCTGGACACGCGCCATTCTTCCTCTAACACAAACATCGCCCGGCCCTCTCCTCGCAGAAACAGGTTGGTACCCCCTCTCAATCGTTCTACCCCTCCCTTAGATCCTTCTACCTCCCGTAATATTTCCTCCAAGGTATCTGAATTAGAGATGAGCTCCATGGTGGAATGGTTGGGCCCTAGGGTGACCGTGGTGAGGGCACAGGCTTCGCATAACATGGTAGAACCGCCTCGCCCTCACCTAGTGACAGTGCATTACCACTCGATCCATGCCGGATTCCCTCCCAATCTATTCCTGTCAGCCATCCTTCATGCCTTTCAAGTTACCCCATATCACTTTACCCCAAATGCCCACAGACTCATCACGTGCTTCCTGACCCGGTGTCGAGAAGTCAAGGTGCTTCCATCCTTAGCTTTGTTTATGCGCTTATTCCGCATAGGTCATACTGATTCCATCCTATACTTCTCCCCGGTCCACAATCAGACGATATTTGCCGGCCTTCCTTTCTTAAAGAACTGGAAGGAGAAAATTGTGTATGTGTCTTATACATATGATATCACACTTCTGGGCTTTACTAATGCCTAGTCTACGAATATCGCTTCATATACTGCCAACCCCTATCCCGAGCTAGACGCCCATGCAGATCTGCTATGCGCAGGGGTGCCCTTTGATCATCACATGTAATGCGACCTAGTCCATCTTCATCAGCACAGTTGGAGGGAGGTTCCTTTAGATAAGTGATCGTATCCTATTTTTTTCGGAGGAGATAGCCACGTGACTACTCCTCGCCACCAGGTGCGGCTGTCGCACCGGGTGGTGGCGCAGCTAGTCACCACATGGCGCGACTGGCCGCCTTGGCCGGGTGCCGAAGGGGGCCACCAAGCTGTTGGCTGCCGCGACCGACGGGCACTTTTTTTTTTTTTGGAGAAATAAAGCCGAGGATTTTTCTTTTTTTGGATTAGGAAATTGAATGTACTAATCTGTATCTTTGTTTTGGCAGCCTCTCAGTCTAGTACTACCCAGAATTATCGCTTGTACCGTGCTCGTGGCAATGGGGAAGAAGAAGATGACTTAGATGTGGGCCTTCTGCCTGAGCCTAATCAGGATGGAGAGTTCGTGATATAAACTATGCTCCCTCCTCATTCACCAAGGTCCATTCTTCAGCTTAGCTCGCCAGTGCCTCCATCTTCAGATTAGCCTCCAGTTTTGGGTTCGCCTACCCCTTTCGTGCGGCCACAAGCAAGACGGGTGGACTGCAATCGCTTAGATCCTCTAGGCGCAAGGCATTCCCCAGAGGCCAAGAATTTACACCTTCATCCCTACTAGTCACACTATGAGGATTCCATCAATCAGCAAGTGTGTGACATGGTGCCTGCAATGATTTTTTTTATTGCACGATGGATTGTATACCTTGTGGGTGATACAGATGCGTTGGGGTATTCGCTAAGTTCTTGGGGATCACATCCCATTGACTTGGGAACACCGCCTTTTAAGGGCTGTGGGCTGCCTGCTGTCTCATGCTAGTACCACGCACCTTTTTTTTTTATTGCACGCTAGGTTGCGTACATTTCCCTACATGCCCAGATGCGTTGGGGTATTCGCCAAGTTCTTAGGGATCACATCCCATTGACTTAGGAACAACGCCTTTTAAGGGCTGTGGGCTGCCTGCTGCCTCATGCTAGCACCACACACCCTTTTTTTTTTTTGCTTAGTTAGAAATAAGAAGGTCGTAGCTGCAAAAACACACAAAGACTTTTATTGAAAGAAAATGATTCCATGCATACAATAATCATATAAATACCTTGAGGGTTTATTTCTTGGTCTTGTATTTTTTTTGAGAGTTTTCCTACTAGAATAAGCGCTTCAGGTGGTGCACATTCCACAGGCGCTCGACTGAGTGCCCCTGCATCCTTTTTAATTTGTAGGTGCCATCTCGCACAATGGCCGCCACCTTGTATGGCCCTTCCAAGTTTTTGGCTAATTTTTCCCCTGAAGAGGCTTGCTACCCTCCCTTCTGCAGAGGACTAAGTCGCCTACCTGAAACTATCGTGGATGCACCCGGGCATCGTGAGATCGCTTGGTGACTTTTTGATATTCGACTATATTTCTCCGAGTTTGCTCTCTCCTTTCCTCTAATAGGTTCTGTTTAATCTTGAGATTCTCGTATTTCTACTCGGGGTTGTATTGTATTGTCCTGCTTGACATCATTAATGCCTCTATTGGGACCTTGGATTCGCAGTCGTAAGTGAGGGCAAATGGTGTTTCATCGGTTGCTTTCCTTGGCGTGGTTCGGTATGCCCATAGGATCGATGCCAATTTGTCATACCAAGTGGATCTGGCCACCTCAACCTTCATTTTCATACCGTCAAGTATTATCCTGTTGGTGTTCTCAACCTGGCCATTTGCCTGGGGGTATGCTACAGCCACTTTGGTGTGCTCCACCCCAAAATATGTACAAAATCTTCTGAAATTGGGATTGTTGAACTGCTTATCATTGTCAGACATGATTTGCAACGGTATCCCAAATCTCGTGAATATGTTCTTCCACACAAACTTGCGCCATTGATACCCCGTGATGGAAGCCAATGATTCGGCTTCTACCTACTTAGTGAAGTAGTCGACCGCGACTATTATAAACTTCAACCCTCCTATCCCTTTTGGGAACGGACCAAGTAGGCCAATACCCCATCTAACGAACAGAATTACCGAGGTGACTATAATAGGATGTCGACTTTCCGTACAGGATCGCAAACTGCTGACACAATTTGCATTTTTTACACACTCCAGACAATCGATTTGGATACGGGGCCAATAATATCCCTGCAAGATCACCCTCCTCACGAGCGCATTCGCCCCCCTGGTGGGCAGCACAAGTCACCTCATGCATTTCACACATTACATGTTCGACTTCCGCTTTGGTCAGGCACCTCAGCAGCGGCCCCCCGAAATATAACTTGAACAATTTACCTTTTATCACCCGATCAGAGGGAGCCATTGCTATTACTTTCTTCATCCGAGTCGGATCATTAGGGGTGACTCCGTTGACTTTGTACAGGAAAATCTCGCGCATCCATTCATCTTGAGCGGGGGAGGATGGTTAACACCTCATCTTTTTCTATGCTAGGCGTTCCGACCTCAATCACATGAGCAATCCTTGAAATGTATTCGAGATGTTCCTCGACCCCATGTGTTACGCGAGATAGGAGGCCGACTTCCTCATTCTCCGTCCTCGAGATTTGTTCCAACTCCCATTGTTCCACTTCTGCGAGCTGCTAGGCTACTATTTCTTTGTACTGTCTCACTATGTTCTCTATGGTCTCAAATAAGTTGTTGACTTGTCGTACTATCAGTCGAGAATCGGACTTGATTCAGAGGTGACAAGAAGATAGGGCTTTTGCGAGCTTTAACTTTCCGATTAGGGCTTCGTATTCCGCCTCGTTGTTAGACAACTATAAATTGAAGCGGAATGCTCGATACATCTTGAACCCTTTGGGCGATATTAAGGGCTTGTTTGGTTATTAGCGGTAAACTTTTAGCGGTAGCGAATTGTGTTAGCGGTTATCAAATAGCGGATTGTATTAGCGGGTTTGACCAGTGAATTGTATTTGCGGTTTGTAAAAAGATGTTTGGTAAAATTAGCTGTTTAGATTAGCGGTTTACACACACACACACACACACACACACACACACACACACATATATATATATATATATATATATATATATATATATATATATAATAACAATAAATAATAAATAATAACAATAATAATAATGTTTTAAAATTAAAAAAAAAAAGGAGGGGGTGGGGTGAGGGGAGCCGCACAGTGGCTCCCCTTTGTTTCCCCACTTATCCCACCGAGGTGGGATAAGTGTGGGATAAGTGGGGAATGGAGCCTTGAGGCTCCTATAAAAAAAGCCTCAAGGCTCCATTTTAATTCAATCAGTTTGCCCAGCGCACTGCTAGACAAATTGTAAGTTTATTTTTTTATTTTTAATTATATAAGGGCGTTTTGGAGAAAGTAATTCTTTCTCCAAAACGCCATTGCAAATTGTTGCTACTTGCAGCGTTTTGTAACTTCGCGGTTTGGAGCAAATTCGCTGCTCCAAACCGCCATTAACCAAACAAGTTTTTCAGCGTTTTGACCACGGTCAAAACACTGAAAATGGCGAATTCGCCAAAAATTGGCGGATCTGCCAATAACTAAACAAGGCCTAACACTACACATCCTTCACAGCTTTTGCTACTAGAGGCCTGGTAGTAAACATTTCCACTATCGAGCGGGCATTTTTATCCCTTCTTTCTTCTTCTTCGGGCCTTCGTGCAATGTGCACTCTATTATAAAATCCGCCAAGGCTTGCCCTTTGATAGTGGTCCGAGGTCTGTACTCTAGGCTATATTGAGTGAGCTCAACGGCCCACTTTACCATTCTTCTGGATGACATGGGATTTCTCATGACCGAACCTAGGGGTTGGTCAGTTAGCACCACCACGTGATGAGCTTGAAAGTAGTACACTGATTTCCTTATTGTCCGGATTAATGCGTATACTATTTTTTCCAAGGGAGTATTCCTAAGTTTAGCATCATGCAAAGCTCGGCTGACGTAGTAGATGGGGTTTCTGGACACCAGCTTCTTCTCTTAGGAGGACTGAACTTATGGCCGCTGGGGCTACCCCCAAGTATACATATAAGACTTTTCCCTTTTTCAGCTTGGATAAAACGGGGGCCGAGGCCAAATAAGCCTTGAAATGATCAAATGCCTCTTGGCACTCGGCCGTCTATGTGAAGCACTCTCTCATTTTCATGACCTGAAAGAAAGGTAACAATTTCTTTGCAAGCTTAGACATGAATCGAGTCAGGGAGGCTAACCTCCTATTTAACCTCTATATGTTCTTGATTGATGTAGGGGGCTGCATTTTCAGGATATTCTGAGCCTTCTCGGGGTTAACCTCGATTCCCCTATGGGTCACCATAAAACCCAAAAACTTGCCTCCTTTTACCGCGAATGCACACTTTTTTGGATTCAGGCGGAGATTGTGCCATTTCATAATCTCAAAGCATCTGGCCAAATATTCTAGGTGGGAACTGGTCTCCTTACTTTTTGACGAGCATATCGTCCACATATGCCTACATTATGTTGCCTAATATGTCATTGAACAGTTCGGCCACCATCCGAGTGAACGTGGCTCCAAAATTTTTTATCCCAAAGGCCATGACCCGATAGCAATAAACCCCATCGAGGGTCATGATGGCTGTATTTTCCTCATCTTCCTCCGCTATAAAAATATGATGATATCCATTGAAGGCGTCCATGAAGCTCAGTAGCTCACACCCAGCCGTCTCACCCACCAATTGGTCCATGCGGGGTAGCGGAAACGGATCTTGGGGGCATGCTTTGTTCAGATCAGTGTAATCAACGCACATGCGCCAGGTTGTGTCGTTTTGGGGCCAAGACCACATTGGCCAGCCATCCGTATACATGGCTTCCCTGATGTGCCCTATGGACAACAAAGTATCCACTTCATTTTTTTACGAATGCCATCTAGTCTGCGGACAGGTGCCGCCGCTTTTGCTTGACGGGCCTGTGAATGGGGTCTACAGCTAGCCGGTGTGTGATTATTGATCTGTCTACCCTTGGCATGTCTTCAGTTCCCATGAGAATACTATTGCGTACCTTCTTAGGACTCAGATGATTTTTCCACGAAGGTCTTCCGCCAGACCCTTTCCTATTTTGACCCTCTTTTCCAGGGAAGTGGGGTCCAACAATATTTCCTCTAGCTCGACGGCTAGTTCCAGGCCATTCTTCGTCTGTTTTTTTTTTCAGGCCCTTCTCCATGGTTTTCACTGGTAACTGTTCATCCCTTATCATTTGGTAGGCCTTCCGATAACAATCGCGGGCCAGCTACTGATCTCCCTATGCTACCGCGATTCCTTTGGGGTTATGGAATTTCAAACATAAATGTTTCATTGACAAAATCCTACCTACCTCTGCCAACCCTGGCCTTCCCAATATGATATTATGGGCTCATGTTTTTCGAACGACGAAGAAATCTATCTTTACTTCTTGGATGTTCGGGGGGATCCCCAACTCTACGGGCAATCATGTGGATCCCTCGGTTTCGATAGTGTCCCCTGTGAACCCCGGAAGCGGAGTCTTGACTGGCTAGAGTTGGTCTTTGGCGAAGCCTAGCTTCGTAAACACATCGTGATACATCACATTTACGCTACTCCCCGTGTCTATCAATACTCGCTTCACCACAGTCCCATTTACCCCCATCGAGATGACTAAGGCATCTCGGGACGAGGTCCCCTTACCTGTGAGGTTATTGTCTGAGAATGTAATGCTTTCCCGCCGCTGCCGCTTAAGAACGGGGGGTTTTTCTACTGACCCCACATAGTTCTCTTCGGCTCCCGCGGGGGTCCATCCTCCGAATATCACATTTATGACTGGGCACTTCCCCTTATCCGTGGGTTCCTTGGCGGGTTTATCCTTGGATGGGACAGGATAGCGGGGGCGCTCGACCGACTCCCTTTTCCATACGTTCCCATGGTGCATCCTACTCTAGTCAATGTAATTTCCTAGCTAGCCCGATTGAACGAGTGCTTCTATCTCCTTTCGTTAAGCTTGACACTCATCTGTGCTATGTCCATACTGGCGGTGGTAGCGGCAATATTTTCCATGATCGAGGACTGCTACGTAACCTTGATCAGAAGGTTTCACCAGTTAGCATTCCTCGGCATATGCCAATATCTCAATAGGCCGGGCCTTGAGGGTGATGAGAGGGGTCGCAAATGAGGCCTTCGTGGAGGGATGAGGGGCCCACGGAGGCAGTGCCCTTGGAAACCCTACGAGATTCTGGGAGCTGTCACTAAGTATAGCCTTCCCTTTACTCGCAAGGCCCGTAGGCTGGCTTGCTACCTTTTTCTTGGTGGAATCCTCCGTCCTGAACTTCTTAGCGGGATTTTCATCCCCACCTCCTTTGAGTCGGTTTGCATCATCGGCTTCTATGTACCTGTCAGCCTTTGCCATGAGGGCGGCGTATGTGCACGGGGTCTTATGCCTTAAAGTCTTGTAGAGTTCTCCCACCTTTAGGGTGTCTATGAACATCACGATGGCGGAACTGTCATCAATGCTTTCCACGCCCGCCTCCTCCACTCGCCAGCGGGCGAGGAACTCTTTCAAAGATTCCTCTAGCCTTTTGTTCACGGTGGTGAGGTCGGGAAAAGAGTCGATGGAATTACCTTTCAAGTTAGTGAACCACCGCTGCGCTTGTCCTCCTAGGGTAGAGAAAAAAGCCCTACACATCGCTGTGTCGGAAGATCCTACTAAGATCCTACCACTAAGACTTGAACCCAGGCACACCAGCAAGAGGGAGGGTATCTGACCACTGAACTATGAAGTAGATCGTGTCCTGAGGGATGTCTTGCCAGGACCAGACCCCCCTCCCCCTTTTATACTACTAATGGATCCATTGGCACCCTCAACGTGTACGACATCAAGATGGTGCCAACTTCCACCAAACACGCGTCCCAGACCTTCTCATCACAACCGTCTCCGCCGTCTACGTACCTAGAACCTTCGGTCAAACCCCCGAGGAACATGGCGAGGAGGACACCACACGCGCTATGCCCGAGGGGCATGGCGCGCTCGAACACGCACCCGGGCTCGCCGCCACCCAGACGCTGACCCGCCGTGACTGGCCCGCCTGGGGCGCTGCATCCCCGGGCGGCGATCGCGCCCACCGGGGCCCTCTCCAGGGAGGTAGTGATGGGCAGCCCCCTACTCTTCCGTTGCTCCTTGCATGCACTGGTCAGCTTCCTAGCTTGCACAACTCCTCTATTGGGCTTGTCTTGTAACACTCTTGATTATTGGGCTTGGCCCCAACCAAAAAAACTGAGCCCGTACCCCATAACCCCATCAGTTTTTTTTTTTAAAAAAAAATTTTTGTAAATATTTTTTTTATTTGAAATTAAAATTAAAAATTATTATTATTATAAAGTTAAAATTATTAATTATAGATAAGCGAATAAAGTAATAGATAGTGTGTATGATTTTAATGAGTAGGGTCCACAAAAATAAGAAAAGGGAGAAGAATTGCAGAGAAAATAAGAGATGTGTTATAAATTATACTTATTGTGGTCATTATGTTGTAATAGATGTTACGAACACAATTATTCCTCATTATGTATCCCATTTTTGTACCCCTTTTATATATGTGTAAATGTAGTATTAGATATGCTGATGAAATGAAACACTCCCTGCTCTTTGTTGTCTCTCACTCTCTCCCTCTTTTCTATTTACCTACAATGTTCATTGGTTGGAGCTAATGGCCATCGGGCACAACGAACAAATTCTAACACGTTATCAGTAGGCTCAATATACCGTGGTGAACGGTAATTTTATATGTTTTTTTTTTGCCTAAAATTACATATGTTTGCATTTCTGAATATGTGCATTTGATAAAATGCTCTCTGGTAGTATACATATATGAACCAATTGCATATATTTTCCTGTGCATTTTATTTATCTACATGGATTCAGTGTATATGAATATACTTTACAGTATGCTAGTATATTTGTGTAATATGTACATTTCGTATATATATTTCGAGCATATACTGTTTTTTTTCTCGAAAAATTAAAACTAGAATACAGTTTTTTTTCGACAAATATTTGTAGTAAACAAATTTATTCATATTATACAAATTGCTAGATTGAATTGATTATATATGTATTTTCTTTTTCCTGATTCTATCTATCCTGTGTTTTTTTTCGAACAATAATGACAATGATGTTTGTATGTGGTGAGTGAACGTGAAGTGGTACGGAAGGTGGTAAAACGAAGAGTCAAGACTCCCCGAGTGTCGTGTCTCTCAAGGATGGCGAATGGGAACCGAATTAGTGTGTTGGCATCTAAGAGGTTGAAGAGAAAGAGTTACGGGAGTGCTAAGAGTTGGATTCCTTTGTAAGAAAGGGAAGGTTGATAGTGGTTGTGTAAAATAAAGAAAAGTAAAGTGGAGATTGGGGCTTTGGGTTTTTCCATGTGGTTTATCTTTGGATGATTTTGCCAGTGCAAGTTGTGGAATAGACTAGGGAGTTCGTGGCACATCACCAAGTGGCGTCACACTTTGGACTCCCACATCCTCATTCGGTTGGGGCATTTCATCGAACACTTTGTCTACCACTCCTCTCGAATCTTGTCCTTTCGGACTAAGAGCGGAGATGTGGGTGAGTTAGACTTGTGAGTGGCCGCTATTGCGCACACACTCACTTCCTTTGGGTTTGCTACCTAATGTGGCCACAAAAGGCACAAAGCTTGAGGAACATCATCCACACAAGTTCAACATCCAACAAACAAGCAATTCACAAATCAAAGCAATAATATTAAACATCCACATAGATCTACCATGGGGCCACCAATCCCCTATCTAATCTACTCTAACATACTAGAGAAACAAGAAAGAGAAAGGAAAATTCAAAGAAACAAGTATTGAATTAGAAAATGAAGAGAATGGTTACCACCCTTTAGAAAAGGGGATCTTTACAACCTTGATCTTGAAATCCCAATCTTCCTTCTTGCCCTTGATCTATTCTAAAACTTATGAAAGAAAGGAATCTTCCCCCAAGAGGGGAGAAAACCCTCTAAATCTATTCTACCCTATTCTATCAATTTTCTGATCTAACTCCCCACCTTGGTTTAGGGCAAAAGGGATTTATATAGGTGACAGAAAAAAGGGGACAAATTCCCAAAATTGCCCTTGGCCCGACCACGCTTGCTCACACGCGTGTGAGTGGCGTGGTGGCTCTCTGGAATAATTCCACGCTCAGCCACACGCGTGTGCGGCTGTGTGGGACGCTACTGCATCCCTCTCCAACCTGTGAAATACTTCAAAACTCTTTCTAGAAATGTTGTTAGAAGATTTTAATCGCATTTGAGCTAAAATGCATGCAATTGTTGTAATCAGATTGTTAAAACGACGCGCTTTTAATCTAATAAAGACCCCTTATAAGTGCTATTCTTGGTGCTTATCAAATAAAAAAATCAAACAAAATTTTCTCAATCAAACCTGGCGATATGCTTTGCTCTCTGGCGATGGTGTGCTCTACGTTCTCGAAGACGACAATCAGCGACGGCGGACGGCCCTCTTGATCTGCATTCTGCCCTAACATCCGGCGGCTTTGGCGCCTTGCCATCTGGCGGTGATCGGTGACTCTAATGGTGGCGCGGCAGATGGTCGTTATGGCCGGCGGCTCAACCTCGCGGTGAAGTCGCGGCCGTGTTGTCTCGATCTGTGTTCTGTCTAGATCTGTTTTGTGATCGATGATGGCGTCCTAGTAGCGGCGCTCTCGCTGGTAGCGACAGTCGTGAAGAAGACGACGCGGGTCGGGGTTGCGGTCAGTGACGTCGACGGCAGGCGCGGCGACGTTTCCCCTTTTTTTCCTCCGTGTTTTTTCTTTCTCTAGCCGCGATTTTTTGAAAAATGAACTGGGCAGATCCTAGGGTTCCTGTGTTTTAATTATTCATCAGGGCTCATCCATTATTTTAATTCTTCATAAGGGCTAATTCAATTATCATCTTCTCTCAACCCAAAACAATCTCAAAATAAAATAGATTTTTTTTGGGCCCATTCTTTTGTTGAGCTATCAGGCCTAATTTTAACATAAATTTCTTTTAGCTCATTTTGTGTTCAAAGTAATTGAACAAGAATGATGCCATGGCGAATTATGTTGGGCCACGATTAGACTAATTTAATCAATTAATTTGAGCCTACTTGAGCTATCTATAAATTCTAGGCTCATTTACATTGAGTTTAAATTTTAAGGGATTTTTTTGGCATGTGATTATTTAGTATGATATACATGTACAAATCATTTTGGGCCTATTATTTGCAACTTATTATTGAATATGCTCATATTGTTATTATTGTGCGAATTATAAAGAGGTGCACCCTCGACTTCCGGTCACAATTGCATAATGTCAATTCCTTTGTTCAAATTTGAGATTATTTATTTGCTCAAATTTGCTTTAATTTGTGGTCATGTGAACCATCATAGTATTCTCGTTGGTAATACTTATTTGCTATAGGCCATGAAGTGAGCTTCTAAAATACATTGACAAAGAATTGGTATCCTATTCTTGGGTTTGCATACCGCAAAACGATGACATGGATTTTTTAGGATACACCTATTGTTACTAAATCTTAATTTGCCCTTGTGACAACAATTATATGCCTTATAGAAATCCCTGAAGGATTCCTTTTTCTAAAGACACATTTTGACTGACTTCAAGCTTTAAAGATTTTTAAGTCAGTGACTGAATCTAAATCAGCTATTCACACAAATGTGTCCCCAACTTAAGTTATCCAACTAGTCGAGGGCACCCTCATTCATATATAACTCTAGCCCAACAACAAAGTATGTTTCCCGTATGGGTGTAAAAGGCACTACTTACGTACGTGCCACACCCCGAAGCATTTTGCTGAAACCTAGGCAAGCAACACAATATTGAATCCAACCACGTTGCCTTTACCTGAAGCAAACGCTCTTGTTGGTCATATTTGATGACCTCCCTTTTCTTATGTCCCCTTTTCGACGGACCTTTATACAACATCTACAATTATTCCTACCATTATCGATAAGGTTTCTTTTGTGAGCTCGGTAGAGCCTCAGTTTTACTCTACCAGTTTAGTAACATTATGTCAATTGGTTTTTCATGTAAAACGATTCGTGAAAATACCTTATCATAACACAAAATTTATATATATCCCAGAAGTGATATGCTCTTCCTTTATAAATTACAATAGTAATTCTGTTGTAAGATGCTCAATATTTTGATCGGGTGCATGATCTATGTTCAGTTGATGATCACTATCCCTCAAAGGTGATAGTTCATCCCAATATGAATGATCATTAGTAAGATCAATCGGTAATAAGTAGAGGAATCTTTTCAACTATATTCTCTCGATGTTGTATACATCTGAGTCAAACCAAATTATCCACATCATGCCATTACAATTATTTGCTTTAATTTTATTAAAGCTATTCTGACATTTTTTTGAGGAATCATTTATCATTTGGTTTGTCAAAATGTCGTGATAAGACCCAACCAGGTATTGATGATTTTGGGGACACCATACTTGATATTTTTTTTCAAATTTACCTCACTACATATCAGTATCAATCCCCCATCAACCTAGTACGTGTAAAACATTTCCCATTTTGCGTTCCTATTCTTAGTGTGCAGTCCAATTGCTATATCACCACCATTTGCGTATCTTTATGGGCTATAAAACTCCATCTATTTACATAAAGGCCATGATAAGGAATCAATAGATATGCTGACTGCATACTAAAGATCAGTTTCACGATATTAGGGGAAGATATACCCAAATTTAAATGCCGAGAAATCCCATGAAATGGAATGATCTTCATTATAATCCACGTACTAGTAAAACTGAAGTAAAAGTTCAGAAGATAATCTATTTGCAATATTAGCAAATAATCTGCCAAATATATATATACCGGTAACATATATATACACAGATCATGTTGATCAGAAAAGAGGGACAAGGTCCCATATATAATCCCCAAATTGGACCAAATAATATATATCTCGATACTCCTTGATGCCAGTAGTTCTATCGGTTTAAGAGATATGAAACATAATACTAGATCTAGTAAAGAAGCATTGTCACTCTTGTCCTAAAAATGAATTATGTCCTGAAGACATCTGTCCAGAAGACAAAAACCTAGTAAGGTGCACCAAACAAACATAATACTAGGGATGCGGAACAATCAGATCTTAATACCTGGGAAATGTCAATGATCTGATTAAATTATCATAAATTTGGGAGAAAATTATATAGTTGTCGACAACATACGCCTATATAATTGCTCATTTAAATAAATTGGATCCAGGTGAGGTACCAGAAGCATCCTCATTATTTAATATTTAAAAGAGCAATTAATGCATAGCTCGACTCGCTAATACAGATTTCTCTTGATAAAACATACACCATTGAATAATAATCCTGTTGGTTACAAATAGGTGTTTGCACAAAAGAGAAATGAAAACAATAAAGGTGGTATAATAAGCGAGTATTTGTAGCACATGGGTTCACGCAGATACCCTTGATTGATTTTAATCAAATCTCCCATGTTTGATGACATTAAGTTCCGCTATACAAGATAATTGGCAGAATAAACTTAGATATGCAGCTAATAAACGTCGTGATCATATGACAATAAGGTCATTGGACAGTATGGTCTTTATATGACCTTAGCACAGATCATAATTGACTGAGTAATTCTCCTTTTGAAGAAGGAATTATGTGTCATTATGACTTCTTTAAAGGATTACGAATGGAATTATTACCCTCATTGTGAAGGGATAATATGTACCACAAGTGTTCTTTATTGAGTTGTAAATGAGAATAGAATTACCAAATACGATATGTGTATTTGAGAAATCCTTGATGGATCTATAATTCTCAACATAAATATTACAACATGTTTGTTGTTGAAGTACAACGGCTTTACTTAAATCGTAAAACAATTAACTGAGTAACTTCCGCATGAAGCAGGAAAATGTAAAAATCAAGATATACCGTTAGTACCTATTGAGGGGCTTCTAATCCTTATCTCAACCTATGATGGTGTTATAAACATCGTAAAGAACTTAATGGTATTAGCTCTAAAAACGAAATATAGAAATGAAAGGACTTGGAAAACCAAGCATTATCTCGACCTGCAGATCGAGTATTTCCTTGAAAGTTATGTACACCAATCAGTATATTTTTAGAAAGATGTCTTCAACGCATTTCATATAGATAAGTATGGTTGACTTATCACACTAACGGTTATATCTCTTGAAAAAGATAAGGAACCGTTTAAACTCAAAAATGATACTGAGGACATTTTGAGACTTGAAGTCTATTACTATTGGAGCACTACTGTAGAACCAGAAGTTCTATGATCATATTTTGATTGGCATTGTCCTTACAATGAAATCAACTATAGTTCCTAATGCCCTAAATATCCTCTAGTATCTCCAATTTAAAAATTATGCGATACACCAATGTGTGTTTTCCCATAAATCACTTGGTAATGATTGCTTTTGATCTCTATTCAAAGTTAATTATGTGTGTTCTACCTCCACTGACTCATGAGAGGACAGTAAAAGTGTGTTTTTAAGTGGGTATTGTTAAGGAATATTGGCTATATTCAACCTACATAAGCTCTAGAAAAGTCACGAGATCATTGTATAAAGTGTTAACTTATAGTGACAATCCTGAAGATTGCCATATCATCTCCTCTACGCTCTTTTTGAAACAGTTATTCTACTTTAAGTAATGTAGAAATTGAAGACTGTTATCTTCAGGGGGAGATGTGAACTACATTTACTTAAATTAATCATGAAGATTGGGTGGGTCCTAAAAGGACCAGCAATTGTACTCTTTTGCAACCTATATACCATGTACTCTTTTCTTCACTAGATTTTTTCCATTGGGTTTTTCTAGTGTAGTTTTTAACGAGGCATGAGTATGATATAATAAACGGAGAGATAGTTGCAAATAAATACTTAAATAAACGAACCCCGAAATCCTGATGATTATGCCTTGAAGGCTTATGATTGTACTATTTTCTTTAAATAAGTTTTTTTCACCAGGTTTTCTTAGTATAAGGTTTTTAACAAGGCAATCAGGAAAGTTGTCTTCAGGGGGAGCAACAACATATACATAAATTATTGGTCCAGAAGACCACTAACTCTTGCAAATCCTGAAGATTAAATGCAGAAAGTTATGGTTGTACTCTTTTCTTTAACTAAGTTTTTTCCCACTGGGTTTTTCTTAGTGTAAAGTTTTTAATGAGGCAACTAAGGCTATATATGAGTTTATAAATATCATGTAATACTCTTTTCTTCAACTAGGTTTTTCCCCAGTGGTTTTCCTAGTGAAGTTTTTAACGAGACATGAAAGTACTTGAATAAACCATTCATGTACCCTGGACTCTTTTATTGTCGGGTTTTGTCTAGGTTTTTCGTACATGGTTTTCCAAGCAAGTTTTTGACGAAGTAAGATCGTGAACAAATAATGTCCAAGGGGGAGTGTTATAAATTATACTTATTGTGGCCATTATGTTGTAACAGTTATAACGGACACAATTATTCCTCATTATGTATCCCATTATTGTACCCATTTTATATATGTGTAACTGAAGTATTAGATATGCTGATGAAATGAAACACTCTCTGCTCTTTGTTGTCTCTCACTCTCTCCCTCTTTTCTATTTACCTATAATGTTCATCGGTTAGAGCTAATGGCCAACGAGCACAACGAACAAATTCTAACAAGATGGGATTATAATGTGATAGGGAAGAGTTGGGTAAGAAAATGGGAGAACTATTGTGGATGCCCAATAGTAAAGATATGTGAAAGTAATATTAAAAAATATAGAAAAAATAAAATGCCAAACAAGAATAATGAATTCATTTCCCTCAAAATCTTTTTTTTTGTTTGTTAAATTTATAAAGAAAATATTCTCCCAAATCCCAATAAAATACTTATTGTTGTTGTCAACCTAACCGGCTACAATTGATCGCCATATATATAAGCTATACACTCCATAGTTCATACGTATACCTCCTTCACTCTTCTTTGTTCTTCTGCACTCAGTTCACGTTTCTCCCTAATATACTCTGCTCTGCTTTATTGGCGCCACTGCTCAATTGAAGCTCCTCCCTTTTCGCTCTTCAGGTAATTTTGCAGCTTTCTGAAAGCTAAGCTTTTCGATGAGTAATAATTGAGTTCTCGATTACTTCACGCTAGAAAACGAATTCGTCAAATATTTTTCATTTGATTTCCCCGAATAAAATCACCAGCCAGTAGTGTAGAGAATGTGAAAAGCTTGGATTATTATGCTAAAGCCTGTAAGCTATTTATACATGTACATGGAGATAAAGTAGCTAACAAAACTAACAATAAGGAACTATTCTGCAGGATGAAACTAAGCAACAAATAAATGAAAATAAATAAAATCATTAATCCTTAACAAGTAGTACTTCTGAGTCTCAAAAAGGGGTTTCAGTTTGTTTCTCGGTTTTACAACATTTGAGTATTTGATTTTGTGTTGTAATGCGTATGTATATATGCATATGCATTTTTCAGGGAAGAGCAATGTCGGGAAAAGGAGGGAAAGGAAAATCGCAGCCTAATGGAGGAAAATCTGCTCTCAAAACTTGTAATTCCACCCCTTGATCGTTATCTTATTATCTCAATACTTGTGTGTTTGATTAGTCCTGTTATTGGTTTTCTCTGTTCTTTGTGTATGTATGTATCTATGTATTTGTGTTTGTCGCTTAGTGCATTTTAAC
>CP025658.1:15022616-15050619 GCA_003576665.1 Ipomoea trifida | reverse complement strand
GTGCGACTGTCTGGCTTCTTCAACGTCCTTCAACATGCGCTCATGTTCAGTCAAAATATTATAAAGATCACCATAGGTGATTCCTGCTTTCTGGACACGAACAGCAGGGATTATGGAAGCATAGTCATTGCCAAGTTGATTTAACACATAGGCAATTAAATCATCATCATCAACCGGGCTTTGTGCAGCAGCAAGAGAGTCGGCGATTGAGCGCATATCCTGAAGGTACTCAACAATTGAACGAGAACCTTTTGGATTTTTAGATAACTTGGTTTTAAGATAGATGAGTCTACCCTTAGAGTCATTAGCATAGCTGGTCGCAAGTCTCGACCAAGCTTGATGGGCAGTGGCTGCGGACGAGATGAGAGGTTGGATTGAGTCGGAGCAGCTCCCTAGGAGAGCACTGACTAAGATTTGATCCTGTCGATACCAAATAGTGTAAGCCGGATTCACGGTAGTGCGAGCCGTATCAGTGAATTGAGTAGGTGCTTCGTGTGTGCCATCAACATAGCCTAGGAGATCAAGGCCGATTAACGTGGACTTCACTTGTCGCTGCCAAACCGGGAAATTGGTGTCTGTCAACCGGATGGGAAAGTGGGTTGGGGCTGTTAAATGAACCAATGATGTGGTTGTAGAAGCGGAAGCCATTGAAAGAAGGGAAAAAAAAAATGGGATCTTTTAGAAAAATTCTCACTTAGAGAAATAGGGCTCTGGATACCATGTAGAGAATGTGAAAAGCTTGGATTATTATGCTAAAGCCTGTAAGCTATTTATACATGTACATGGAGATAAAGTAGCTAACAAAACTAACAATAAGGAACTATTCTGCAGGATGAAACTAAGCAACAAATAAATGAAAATAAATAAAATCATTAATCCTTAACAAGTAGTACTTCTGAGTCTCAAAAAGGGGTTTCAGTTTGTTTCTCGGTTTTACAACATTTGAGTATTTGATTTTGTGTTGTAATGCGTATGTATATATGCATATGCATTTTTCAGGGAAGAGCAATGTCGGGAAAAGGAGGGAAAGGAAAATCGCAGCCTAATGGAGGAAAATCTGCTCTCAAAACTTGTAATTCCACCCCTTGATCGTTATCTTATTATCTCAATACTTGTGTGTTTGATTAGTCCTGTTATTGGTTTTCTCTGTTCTTTGTGTATGTATGTATCTATGTATTTGTGTTTGTCGCTTAGTGCATTTTAACATATGAAATTTCTGTGATTGGACTGTGCTGGATGTAGTGTTGCTTATGTCTTTTTTCTAAACTTATACTCCCTCTGTCCCATTTTTACTATTCATTGTTCAAACCAACTCTTTCTTCTTTGGTTATTTTCTTTAGTATTTTTTTTTAAAATTTGATTTTTTGTGTTTAATAGGACTTTTAGTGTAGTTTCTAAATATATAAATTTTGTATATTATACTAAACCTAATATTATGAAAAATTGGATTAAAAATAACTTAAGTCAAGCCTTTTGGGACGGAGGGAGTACTATTTTGTATATATTATTTATTATACACTCTTCTCATGTGAGCTTTGATGGGGCACAAGTAACACTTGAACGTAGTCTCTTTATTGGTAGCAAATTAAATGATGTATTCCGTCTCAACTACTGCACATTTATATTTTATATAAATTATCCTCAACAATTGTTATGTAGCAAACACATTCTTGTTTTATTGTTTTGGAGTAATAGGTGCACATTAATGCTTTAACATGTTTAATGAAGAAAGCATTTTATACCTTGTGTTTTACTTGTTCAAGCAGTGTATGTTTCCATTGGATTCTGTTTGAATACAATTCTCTAAAAGTGTATTTAATTTTGTAGCATCTGCAAAAGGGAAGGATGATAGCTCTGGAAAGACAAAGAGAGGAAGGAAAGTTCAATTCGATTCTGATGGTTAGATAATTGTTTGACAACATTTTTCTTATTATGTTCAATTTTTTCTTTAAAAAGGGAAAAAACATATTTCTTTAAATATCTCATGCTTCATATATCTGGTATTTATGGTGCTTGATGTCTTCAATGTTCAATATTATAAATGCTAGATTCACTGGATGGGAGTTTCATGAAATCTAATGGGAAAGCAGATAAACCAGTTGGCGAAGGTTAGGCTCCTATTAGTACTATTGAATACCAAAAATGTTTCCATGCAATCACTTTCTTTTCCATTTCAGAATTAATTTTTATTTTTGGTGGAAATACATTTTGTGATTGTGAAAAGGAGACAAGGTTGGAAAAAGTGGCAAAGGCCAAACTGCAAAAGCACCTACTCCTTTGGAGCTCAGGGTTGAGCAAGGTTTGTTTACTGTCTTAGCGTAAATATGTATTTTTAGTTGCCAATCATTTTTCTAGCTTGGATACTACACTTGATAGAATAGCAGTTCATAATTTTTACCTTTCTAGTTCTCTTTCCTGCATTTTCTTCTTTTCTATTTTCCCCCTATATCTAATTCTAATTTTAAGGAGGATGACTTTGCTCTCAAACATTTGAAATGCTTAAACAAAGAACTAAAATTGTGCTTGAATTATTTTTTCATTTTCCTTGTTCTCTCCAAGTATTTTCCATGACTTCAGAAGTTAAAACAAACTGTATGTTCTAAATGTTGCCTAGAAATTATAGTGGTTGCTACTTCAACTTCCTTTCAGCGTCTACATGTTACTTTTCAATTTATCGGTACTCATCTATTCTGTTATTCAGAGGAAAATTAAATAGATGACCTTTCTGCAATGGCAATGTTCTTCACTTCCTTTGTTTAGGAAGTTCACTCCTGAAAGATTTACCTGTGCCACATTGGATATCTTGCTAATTGTATTTATAGTTGGTATCCCCGTTTCTTTTTCCTAAAACTATTGATCTCTGGATTTGCAGAAATTTCTGGGAATAATACTAAATGCCTGCTGGATTGTGAGGCTGCAGAAATCTTGCAAGGGATCCAGGAGCAAATGGTTGTACTCTCTGAAGATCCAACCCTAAAACTTCCTGTGTGGGTAGCATCTTATGCCTTTTACTCATGACTTGTCATAAAAAAGATATGACTCTTGTTTCTTTAATTATTATGTGCATGCTTAGTAAAGCTTCTTAATCCTTATTATTGACAGATTATAGATTAAGCAATCTACTTGCTAAATATTTGCAAAGATCATGGATTATGTACAATACATTTAAGCCAATGATCCATAAGTGTTAGATCTTTGATTATTCATATAATCAGGAAAAAGCACTTTTGGTACCTATGGTAGTAGTGTTTTCTTAATTCAATCCTTAAGATACTAGGTGTTACTATCTACTCCTTAATTATCTTGTAAAGTGTTTATTTTGGTCCCTCATATCACAAAATAACCACTTTGGAGGGCAGCTAATACGGAAAAATTGAATTTACAAACTGCTACTCCGTACTACCTTTTAGGGATCATAGATGCTTTTTTCCCTTCATAATCATAAACCATAATTATATTCAAAGCTCTAAACTGGTTGTGAGTCTTCTGATTTTAATTTATTATTTTGCCACCAGATCGTTTGACAAGGGACTAATGTATGCACGAAGACACAAACTTTATGAGAATTCAAAGACGGTTAAACAAGCACTCCAGTATCCTTTTATAAATGTAAATCATTGTATGCCATATGAATACACTTTTTGCTATTTCTCTCTAAAGCCGTTGTGCCATTAACTCATATTAGACCTTTGAAGGAGCGTGGTGTATCTGATGGCGAGGTATCTAGTTTTAACTGGTTAATATTTTATATTCAGCTATTCTTGCAATGCATTTACTTACATGTTTAGGATTGCAGATGTGCTTGATTGCCAACTTTCACCTTGAATCTGTTGATGAAGTTTTTGCACTTGTCCCATCCTTGAAGGTAAAATATATTAGTCCTTTTAATTTGAAGTCTTGGTGAGGTATATGATAATGTCATTTTCTTTTGAAAGCAAAAGTTAAATTACCTTTAGGATTTATTTATTTATTGGGTCCTTTAGTAAAAGGAAGTGTGTCAATCCTTTTAATAATGGTCAAATAAGCCAAAATTGGCTGATAAGCTAACTATTTTACCAAACAGCGCCTAAACCTTTTGTCTTGTAAGGGTAAGGAGTTTTTTTTTTTTTATGAATAATAAGGGTAAGGAGTTGTACAAATTAAAGCTGTAATTAGGTTTGTGAGATTGAATTATGGTTTTGAAATACATTTGGAAATTTTTTTTTGAAGCGTTGGAATCGTTGTTTATCATTACTTCATGAATTTCCATGTCATGAACCCAATACACAAGCATTGTGGTGTTGCTGTTTCCCTTGAAATTGGTTTTTGTTTTACTTTTTAGAGGGCAAGAAAAATAAGGTGGAAGAGCCTCTAAAAATGTGTTGGAGGAATTAGCAAAGCTTAAGAAGTCATCATAAGGCGTTGCTGTCTCTTTGTTCTTCAGTAGGTTGAGAAAGTAGTTTATGAACAGATACTACACTGTAATAGAGTTAGTAGCATTCAAAAAAAAAAAAAAAAGAAGTCATCATAAGGTGTTTAGAAGGAGGTGATGTTTGCGCTTGCTTCTTTTAATATACACATAAAATGATTCAAAGAGTGATCCAGTTGTGTCATGGATGATCATAGAAGATAATAATGTGCAGGTATGAAGAAGAAGAAGAAGAAGAAGGATCCTGTTTTGTTAACCATATTATGCAGACTCCATTGCTGAGCTGCCAGCCAGCATATAATCTTTCCATTTTGAAAGTGATGTCTCATGTCTGTCAAATTTTAACTACTAGGACTAACCATATTCCAATTTCCACTTACAACTTTTTTTTTCATTGTACAAAATTTGCATGTGGGATTGATACATACATATTGCTAGTCTTGATGAATATACACATCAAGATGTGCATTTACCAAGTATTAATCCTACTTTTTGTCTTTCGGTTATAGTGAAAATTTTAATTTTTGTTCATGGCGATTCCTATTGTTAGTATATCCATTATATAATGTTCGTACGAAATATATTTACAGTACGTAGGTTCGTTACTTTATATAATGAAAGTGGATTGGCATTATTATCAAACACAAAATATATGAAATTCAAATAGGAAATGAATATGTACGTCGATGCATGCATGGAAATCAAATAAGAAATTAAATATGTATGTGGAAGGCTTGGATGCATGCATGAGTGAAATGAGGAGATGATATCTACACGTGGAAGCCTAGGAAGAAAACAAAGAAAAGTGAGGCTCAAAATTGCAATGCATGGAAGAGTGGTATCATGGATCGTGGGTGAATTCGTACGTAATTCAAGGAATCAAATGCAAGACAAATACTATAAACAGATTCATGTGCTTTGAAGAAAGGTCGAAGTTTCCAAAATAGAAAAAATAGTCATACTATTCTGGAAGGTACTACAAGGGATTATTTGGAAGGTGCTGCAAGGAAACTTCAAAACAGGGAAAGATTGGTGTACTATCCGGAGAAATTAGCTCCATGTTATATTAGTACAAGCTGTGTCAAAATCCAGGTTGGTTACAGTTTGTTTAATTGGTAGAATTAGTTCAAACTGTACGTGTAAACTTTTTCATAAAGTTATTTTATGAGGTTAATGTTTAAATAGGTGGTAGACCTAGTTTTGTAATTCGTTGAACCTTGTAATTGTAAAAACCAGCGGGTTGATCTTAAGTGAAAAAGTTTTTGGGCGTGGCCCCGCAGATTAGGAGGTGTTCTCCAACTGCGTTATCAAATTCAGCTGTGTACTTATTTTGGCGCTTTCTTTATTGCTTAATATTTTGATATATATCTGCATTACATAATTTCACCTATATTTAATCTTCATGTTTTCAAACATATTATTATTTCATACGTGAAAAGATAGACTTAGCTCAATGCCTCAATTAGGGAGGGGCATTTCAAACTAAAATGAAATATACAGGTTAAATATAAGAGATAAAAACTTATTCACAAGCTGAGGAATGATGAAGGAATTTGGGCTGAAGGAGAAGATGAGATTGGTGGTATCATGCAAGGATATGTTGAAAAGTTGTTTACGACAAAGCAAAGGGAAATGCATGAAATTATTGAAAATATTTCCACGAAGGTTACGCCCAGGATAATGCTAAATTACTTCGTCCCCTAAGTATTGAAGAAGTGCGCACTGCAGTGTTTCCTGGCCCTGATGGATTAGGACCGGGTTTCTTTCAGCATTTTTAGGATATTGTGGGTGGCTAGGTCACTCTTTTTTGCCGGAACTTCATTGAGTCGTCCAAGTCACTAGTGAAAGCTAATGATACATACATTGTGCTCATCCCAAAGAAACCTAGTCTGGAATCTATGTCAAATTTGAGACCCATTGCGTTGTGTAACGTGGTGTATAAGATTGCAACCAAAGTTTGTGCTAATAGACTGAAACCTCTTCTCGAAGGGCTTATTTTGAGTAAGCAAAGTGCGTTTGTGCCTGGCCAGCTAATAACGAACAACAGTATGCTAGCTTACGAGGTACACCATTTCTGATCTTAAAACGAAAGACTCAAGTAAAGGAGAGTGTGGTTGCGATGAAAGTTGACATGAGTAAGGCATATGAGTAGAATGGGGCTTTCTGGAGGCTATATTTGTGAAAATTGGTTTTGACCGGCATTGGGTTGATATCCTTATTGAGACGGTTAAATCAGTCCAGTATAATATCCTTTTTGAACAACGCCAACTAGGTCCTATCATTCCAGGCCATGGGTTAAGACAAGGTGACCCTTTATCACCATATTTATTTATGTTTGTGGTTGAAGGGCTCAATGTATTATTTTTATAAGCAGATGCGCATGGGGAATCTGCATGGTGTTTGTGTAGCTAGGGGGGGATCACTAATATCTCATCTACTTTTCGCGAATGACTGTTTTCTGTTTCTTCGGGCTAATTGTCAAGAGAGTATGCGAATGCGAACTGTTCTTGATGTTTATTCAACGGCATCCGGTCATAAAATAAACTATGAAAAGTTAGCGGTGTAGTTTAGCACAAATGTTACTCAGCCGGTTCGTAATGAGGTGGTTCGAATTCTTGGGGTCATAGAGGGCAATACTACGAGTAAATATTTAGGACTACTCTCTTTTATTGGTAAGAGGAAGAAGGAGATTCTGGGTTTTTCTAAAGATCGAATCCTGTCACGGGTTCGCAGTTGGAATGCAAAGTTTCTATCACGAACGGGTAGAGTTCTGTTGAAGAACGCCATCCAGGCTATGCGGTCTTATGCCATGATCGTTTTTCTTTTACCGGCAGGGTTATGTACAGAAATTGAAACACTAACGAATCAATATTGGTGGACTAGCTCTATAGGTACGGGCAAGGGTTTGAGATGGAGATCATGGGGTGGACTATCGATTCCAAAAGCTACTGGAGGTATGAGTTTTAGGAATTTTTATCCTTACTTGGTAAGCAAGCCTGGTGTTTTATCACCAAGCTCACATCATTAGTAGCACGTGTCTATAAGGCACGCTATTTTCCTAAATTGTTCCTATTTTGATGCACCAGTTGGTAGTAATCCATCATTTATTTGGCGAGGATTGTGGGTGGTGAAGAACACTCTTAAAGATGGTTGTAGGGGTAGCGTGGGGAATGGGCTTGATACATTTATTGGAAGTGATGCTTGGTTAATTACCTGCGACTAAGGACCGTATATCCAAACGCCAAGGCATGAAGAGGTGTATGATGCTCCGATTGCGACATTACTCAATGATCAAGGTACGGGTTGGAATGCGGATCGCATTAGAAGCATTTTTAATGCTCGATACGATAATTTAATTATGAATATTTCCATTAGTTTGTGTAAGCCACCAGACTCGTGGGTTTGGTATTAAGATCAGAAAGGGAATTGCACTGTTAAGTCATACTATAAACGGCTAACAAGCATGGTACAGGATAATCGACCTTGGTCTAAAATATGGAACTTGCATGTACCACCAAAAGTTAAAACCGTTGGCTTCTTCATTTTTGCCTACCAGGGATGTGCCCTTCAGTCAAAACATATCCAATGCTCATTAATTTGCCACATGTATGTGCAGGGAAGAGAATGAAAGTGCTAGCCATATATATATATATATATATATATATATATATATATATAGGGTCATGTTCAGATGTGGCCGTGCCTTCCCGTGCGGCCGTGCGGTTCACACCACTCAATGTTACGAAATACACCACGCAATGTTAAGAAACACACCACACAAATATGCACTGTGGTGTGTTTCTTAACATTATGGTGTGTTTCATTGTGTTTCATTGTGGTGTTTTTCTTAACATTGAGTGGTGTATTTCGTAACATTGAGTGGTGTGTGACCGCACGGCCGCACGGGAGAGCACGACCGCATTTGAACCAAAATCTATATTATATATATATATATATATATATGTTTGTTACTTGTAATGAAGCTGTTCGAATTTGGAATATGCTCGGCTACCTCCGTCTGTTCATGCAAATGGTAATAACATTATTGAGTGGTTCTTTGGTTATGTTAATGATTTGAGTAATGATATGCTTTCTACATTTGTTATGGTGTTTGGGGAATGTGGTGTAGCAGAAATGAGTATGTTTGGAATCAGTTAGCTTTTGATTTGAATTCAATGTTTAGAAAAGCTATGTCCTTTTTAGAAAATTGGAAGCATGCAAATGATTCAATTCACCATGTCAGTGCAACTGCTAGTGGCGTGCGATGGGTAAAGCCAGCATGTGGGAGAATTAAGCTAAATGTGGATGCTGCATTCGATCATAGTAATAATGCAATGGGGCTTGGATGAGTTCTACGAGATGATGATGGAAGGTTTTTGACAGCAAAGAACATAGGTGTTATGGGCACTTACACTATTAAGGAAGCTGAAACTATTAGTGTGAGGGAGGCTCTTAGTTAGCTCAAAGACACTGGAATGGGTAATGTAGATGTTGAGATGGACTCCCAGATTGTCTTCCATGCTATTAATAGTTTATCTTTTAATTCTGCTTTTGGTTTATTAGTTGATGACGTTAAGGAATTGGCATATACGATTGGTGATGTCGAATAATTCCGTTTTGTTAAGCAATCTGCGAATTGTGCCGCCCACACGTTTGCTCGGGAGGCTTTTTTCTATGCTAGGTTGCAGGGAATATTTTGATATTCCTCCATATTATCTTGTAAACTGTTTGGCTCATGATTTAATGAATTAAGCTTTTATCTTTAAAAAAATTAAAAAAATTTATTGAGTTAATACCTCCAATGGTCCTCCAAGTTTTAAAAAATAACCACCCGTGGTCCTAATTCTTAAAATAACCCGAGTTTAAAATGACAACGAGATGTCCTAAAAGGACCACAAGTGGTTATTTTTTAAAACTTAGAGGACCATTGGAGGTCATTTTAAACTCGAGGGACCACAACTGGTAAAACTCTAATACTCGGAGGACCATTAGAGGTATTAACTCAAAACTTGCTTTTTGAAGGTGAAAATGGATTTAACTTAAAGTGATTATTACTAACAAAAAGACACACAAAAATTAAATAAATAGAAAATCAAAGAATTCTGCATTTGAATACAATTAAATAGAAAGTCCAAAGGAAGGCACTTGGAGGAGTAATGGCACCAACCATCACAATCTATTTGGTCCCTCAATTATTCGCGAACTGTCAATGTTGACCCTTAATCCCGTAATCATCGATTTAACCCTTGAAATAAAATGTGATACGTTAACTTAACCCTTTCGGCCGAATTCCGTCTAATTGCCAGTGATGAGCTCGATTTAGCAAGGGAAAAGTGTACATTTCATATTTAAAATTCCAATTCTCTCTCTTATTACGTAAAATCGCCCGTTTGAGTTCACCAATGACGAAGGAGTTCGACGAAGAAGAGTAAAATCCCTAGCTCTAGAATCCTAAATCGACGAACAATCCGAGGCATTGAAGACTTAGGATCAACACCATGACCAGCCGGAGGATTAATGGGGGTGCTGGGACGCCAAGTTGTAAGTTTACGTAGCTAGGTTTTAGGGTTTTTTGCTGCTTTACCTTTGCTTTTTTGATTCGTTAAGCTTTTTGGTGTTTGGGTGATTTACTGCTTTTAAGGATGTTTGTTGTGCTTTTATGAGTTCAGTAGGTCCACTAGTGTGCAGTATTAGTGTGGTGGACCAATGATGTCGAAATGCATGCTTTAGGAATACATATTCTGAATGTAGTTGTGTATTGTGAATGTAGTTGTATATTCTGAATGTAGTTGGGGGTGGGGTCCATATTCTGAATTTGTCTAAGTATACATATTTTAGGGGTGGGGGCCATATGCTTAATGTTTGCTTCTTGTTTGTTGTTTTCCATCAAGTTAATGATGGGGACCATGTGGTTGTGCTTTTTTGCTTTTATGTCTACGAATGCTTTGCTTTTAAGTGTATTTGAATAGTATATTTTTATTTGTCTAGATGTTGGTGAGGAAGACTCAGTGTTTACCATAAAAATGCATATTGGTGGGGATTTGGTATTGAGACCTAGGCTTAGTTATAAAAATGGGATAGCGGAGTATTTTGACCATTTTAACTGTGATGAAGGCAACATTTTAGATTTGAGGAGGATGGTAAAAAAACTTAGGTTTTGGGACAAAAAAAGTCCAATTTTGGTATAAGTATGGGAACACAAGGAAACCTAAAGTTATGAAACTAAGTAGTGATGCTGATATTCTAGGGCTGATAACTGACATTGCAGAGAACAAAGAATTGGACATAAATGTAGAACACCTATATGATGGTCAATGGGACTATGAGGTAGAAATTGATAGGGAACTAGGAGATGATACCCTAATGCATGATGCACTTGAAAGTGAAGATGATATCAATGGCAGTGTTGGTGAGGAATTTGTTGAGGTTGAAGAAGTAGATGTAAGGGACACTGCAACTAGTTGACATGGTCAGGGTTTAGATGGTTTAGGGAAACAGAAAGAGGAATTTGCTGAGGTTGAATGCAATCTTTCTGAACAAGTGTTGAGAAGCTTGTGTGATTCAGATTCAGATGAATGAGTAAGTGGGCCAGTGAATGTGTTTGATGAGAGGAATCTGAAAAAAAAGAAGGGTTTAAATTTGTGACTGGAATGGTTTTTAATTCCTCTAGGGAATCAAGTGGGCAGTTGAATATCATGAAGCCTTGACACAGAAGGATGTCAAGTTTAAGAAAAATGAGGCCTCGTGAAGCCTTGAGACAAAAGGATGTCAAGTTTAAGAAAAATGAGGCCAGGAGAGTAAGGGTTGTGCGTAGACACAATAACATTTGCAAATGGAGTATTTTTGGTTCAAAAAGCAATCCA
This sequence comes from Ipomoea trifida, assembly GCA_003576665.1. NCBI lineage: Eukaryota > Viridiplantae > Streptophyta > Magnoliopsida > Solanales > Convolvulaceae > Ipomoea > Ipomoea trifida. The sequence goes on along the minus strand of CP025658.1, from coordinate 15,039,348 downwards.
AACTGTCCTTTTACTATCAAGACATACAACCATGTTCACTCATGTGGAAATCAAGATGAAAACAAGGTTGTCACTTCTGGATTTCTGGCTAAATTCTTTAAGGATGAGTTTAGAGTAAATACATATTGGGGTAGAGGACCATTTCAGGAACATGTGAAGGCAAAATTTAACTGTCAGTTTACTAGAAATCAAGCCTATTTGGCAAAAAAGAAAGATTTGAAGCAAATAGATGGACAAGATTCAGAACAATTCAAACTATTGAATGACTACTGTGAGGAGTTGATGAGAAGTAATCCAGGTACCACTGTCAAGATGAAGTTAGACAGTGAATTCATTGTTAATGGAAGGCCTAGGTTTGTAAAGCTTTACATTTGCTTTGGAGCATGCAAGGAAGGATTTATTAGAGGATATAGACCCATCATTGGGCTTGATGAATGCCACTTGAAAGTTTCTCAAAAGGGAGGCCAACTACTGAGTGCTATAGGTTTAGATGGTGATAATAGCATCTTTCCAGTGGCCTTTGCTATTGTAGAGGGTGAGTTGAAGGATTCATGGTCTTGGTTTTTACAACTTTTGGACAATGACTTAAATTTGTCTAATAACCCTAGTGCTTGGACAATAATATCTGATAAACAAAAGGGTTTACTACCAGTTGTTAAGGAGTTGTTTCCAAGGCTGGAACACAGGTTCTATGCAAGGCATATGCATGCCAATTTTCTTAAGGATGGTTTTACAGGACATGTACTGAAAATGCAATTCTGGGCAGTTTGTAAGGCTAATACAGAGGCAGAATATCATGCTAGAATGGAGGAGCTAAAGACCTTGAATGTTAAGGCTTTTGAATGGTTAAGTGCAAGGGATCCAAAACACTACTGTAGAGCCTTTTTTAGCACATTCCCAAAGTGTGATTTGCTTCTCAATAACTTGTGTGAATCTTGGAACAGTTGCATATTAAATTTCAGGGATAAGCCAGTTCAAACCATGTGTGAGAAGATAAGAATATATCTGATGACTAGGATGCAAAAGAATAGGGACAAAATGAGGAATTATTCATCCATGGTGTGTCCGAAAATTCTGAAATTGATAGAGGAAGGCAAAGATAAGTGTGCTAGATTCAGTGCTTACAAAGCTGTTGATGATATTTATCAAGTAGATGATGACAACTTCAAGCCTTTAAAGGTGGATTTAAGTAACAGGGAGTGTAGTTGCAGGAGATGAGACCTCACTGCATCCCTTGTTCAGGTATAAGGAAAAAGGGTGATCTTCCAGAGCTTTATGTTCATCACTGTTATTTTGTGGAGCAGTATTTGAGAGCTTATGGCCCTGCAATCTTGCCTATTAGAGCTGAAGAGTTATCGCACAAAACATATTTGCCACCTCCATTGCCACCAAAGTATAAGGCACAACCTGGGAGGCAAAAAAAAAAAAAGAGAAAAATTGATCCAGTTGTTGAAAAACCTGATCAGACAAAGCTTAGAAAGAAAGGTGAAAAAAAATGTAAACTCTGTGGCATGAAAAGTCATAACAGAACAACTTGCAAGGGAAAAAGGACAAGAGGTAAACTAAAAACTCTGTGGCATGAAACTTTATTATACATACTGTGCTTATATATTAATGCTTATCTAATCTGCTTTGTAGGTACAGCAACCACATTCCCATGTGCCACAACAACCAGTCTCTCATCAGGTAGAAGAAACCCATGAAGTTCAAGGGCAATTTGAAAATGTGGTAGTTGAGACACAAGTTCCTGACTTTGTGTTAAATGAAATGGTAAGTGCACTTTGACTTCAATCCATGAAGTTTTGATTCTTTTAGCTAATCTATAATTTTTTTTCAGGAAGGAATGTCATCACAACCATCTCAAGCCTGGTGGAGACAATGCAATCCCAACTGTTTCAAATTTTATTTCAACTGCAACAACAGCTGCTGCTGCTAATGAACCAACATCTACGAGGAAGAAATATCTAACAATTGGAGGCATAAAATACACATATTCTGAAGCATATTTGATAAGAAAGTAGCACACTGAGGAAGTAGACTGTTTGGCATATTTGGCATGAATTTGTAATGTATTAGCACACTAATGGGTAGTGGTTATGTGCAGTGTACTGGTTACGTTTTGGTAGGTTACTTGTTATGGGTAGTGGTGATGTAATGTATTAGCACATTGTTTTGGATGACAAGGATTTGAAGATGTTTTGGTAAACTCTTGGTCACAAGTTAGACAACTGTGTAAATGTGACCATTTTGGCAGTGTAACTATTAGCAGAATTCTGTCACCATTTTGGTATTTAATGAATCTTCTATTTGACCAACCAAATATTACCTTTATGTGACCATTCATTTGACATTTTTGGTATTTAGCAGACTACCCTAATGACCATTTTGGTATTTACTTGCAAATAGTCATTCATTTGACCATAAATGTGTGCAACCAACTACAACCACTCAAATAGTTCAGTACATTACACCACTCAAATAGTTCAATGCAACCAATTGTAACCATAAATGTGTGCAACCAAGCTTCTCATTCAACCAAAAAAAATAATAGTACATTACACAATTGAAGCACTACATACACTGATACACTTCTCATAAACACTACTCTACTTTAGCTGCAATAGCCCTACAGTTGATAAACCAGTTCTCATACAAACACTGATAACAAACATAGCAATTACAATTCCAAATCCAAATCCAAAAAAAAAATCATCTTGGACTCCCAACTCTTCTTATGAATTTCAAGATCTTTTTTCTCAACTGTTAAATTCAGCTTCTCAATCTCCTTTTCATAGTTATTTGCCCTCTTCAATAAACCTCTAATCACCTTTGCTACGCGTTTGGATACATCGTAATCCATCCATTCAAAATATCGGCAGCTCTCGTTTCCCTGACCATTCACCATTCACAAATTCGAATTACAAAACAACAAATAAGATAATACTTCCCCAGAATTTTACACTTACCCCGTATCTTGGACATGCCATATATCTCTTCCCTGGGTTAGCATAACTCCATGACATCTTCAATGGAGCCAAATATCCGCACCTACATCGCACATCACCCATGAATTCCGCTGAAGATGTATTGTTAGAAGACATTTTCTTTCGTCTTTCGTCGCTTGGAGCTGCTCTAGGGTTCTTACGCTGAATTGGAATGAAAAGGGCAAGAGATTTACGTAATAAGAGGGAGAATTGGCCTTTTAAGTATGAAATGTCCACTTTGCCCTTGCTAAATCGAGCTCCTCACCGGCAATTAGACGGAATTCGGCCGGAACAGTTAAGTTGACGCATCACATTTTATTTCAGGGGTTAAATCGATGATTACGAGATTAAGAGACAATATTGACAGTTCGCGAATAATTGAGAGACTAGGTGATTTCCCCTATATTTAAAAGAAAATTCCAAAAGAAGTGCTTTAGCTGATGGCATCAACTTAATTCCAAAAGAAGTGCTTTAGCTAATGGCATCAACTTCCCAAATCCCAACCCTATTCTTCCAATTGGGTTGTAAAACTATTAAGAAAAAATTTTATGATCCTTATATTTTGATACTTGACTATTAATATTTTCAAATTAATTGCATGATTATGTAATTTGTATCACATTTGGTCTTTAACTATTAATATTTTTAAATTAGGTGCATTACTATGTAATTTGTATCACATTTAATCATTTTGTCCACCTAATTATTGTTGAAATTTTACCGAGAAAAATAATATGTTCTAATTAAAGGGGTATTTTCGGCCAACTATTGTCGAAAAAATTATTTTTGTCATTGCAATTCTGACAATAGTTGGCCGAAAACTTGGCAAGAAAATTGGACGACAGGACCAAATGTGATACAAACTATATAGTCATGCACCCAATTTGAAAATAGTAATAATAAAGGACCAAATGTGATACAAATTACATAGTCATGCACCTAATTTGAAAATATTAATAATTAATGGCTAAATTTGATACATGTACAATAGTCAAAGATAAAAAGTGAAATTTGTTCAACTATTAATCGTAATAAGCACAACCTGTTGAAGCACAAAGAGTCAATTTCAAGATCTCTTCCACCGAGACTCGAACCCTATACTTTTCTCAACCTGTTGAAGCACAAAGAGTCAATTTCAAGATCTCTTCCACCGAGACTCGAACTCATGACCTCCCATCTGAGGGTGGCCACTACATGCCAATTGAGCACAAGGTGCTTGGCACATACTACATTTACTTAAATCTCAAGTTTAAGCGATTTATTTAAGTCAATCAACGGTAGGCAAACAACAAAAATGTCTGATGACTTGGCATACCTTTTGTGGTTTGAGGGAAGTTAAAATTAAATTAGCTAAGAACGACCACTTTCACTTTTAAGGGGAAACAAAATTCTAGTCCTAATTCAATTAGTGGGACGTTTACGTTTATAGGTAATGGTGGTCGTCAGTTCGGGTGAAGTATATGAAAATTTCGGATAATATTTTTAACCCTCGATATTCAAACTAAATTTAATTCAGTTTGGGTGAACTTATTTCGAGTTAACTTAGGTATATTTAAAATTTTATTTTTATCAATTTTAAAATTTTAAATAATTTCATTATTGGTGTATTTATGTATTCAGTATACTATCAACTAAAAATAAGACAATACTAATAATTAAGTTTGAAAATTGTACTACAAAAAAGTTTTGAAAATTAATAAAATATTAGTAATGAAATACATTTAATAGTCAATATATAATTTATGTTTTTATACTTATAATAAAACTCCGAGTAGTTCAAATTTCTGCTTAAGTATAGATATAAATTTAACACTCGATATATGAACAAAATTTATATTCAGATATACCATAATTAAAAATATCTAAACCAATATTTATTCAGATTCACCTAAAATTCAAAATTCAATTCGAGTCCGGAGTGTTAGTTCAGATAATCCAAATTACAAATCCGGGGAGTTTCTGCGAGCTGACAATACAATTTCTAAACATTTTTGTAAAACCGTGTCCCGTCCGTGTGTGCAGGCTGATTTCTCAATTCTCACACGGCTGAGTAGTGAGTAGGTGGGTAGGGTGTCGCTGTCGGGAACATATCTTAGGAAAGGCAATCCATCATTTCCTTAATCAACTCTGTTTCAGACCCAAAAAAAAAAAAAAAAAAAAAAAAACTCTGTTTCAGACTTACTTGCCTAGTAGTAGTATCAAACAAACCTTAGCTTAGCTCATAAGAAACCTTGAAAATTTCACCATCCCATACTCAAGTTAACTTCCTTTTTTTTTTTCCTCTTTGATATCAATCAGGTAATCAACATTTGTCTTACTGCCCAATACTTTGTTTTATTATTATAGTAGGGTAAACATGTTTGAATTCACCAAGTTTGGTGAAATTTTGTAATGAAGAATCCAAGACTAGAGCTTTTTTGGCATCATATCCTGACAAAAACAATGTAATGAAATTAAATGATCAATAGTTTCTGCAGAAAATTGGGAGAAAACAGTGAAGATCTTCAAATGGGAGGGCAGCAAAGCACAGAGCAGAGTTACTGCTACAGCTATAGCAGTGCCAGTGAGTGTCAACCAACTTTCACCTCTTCATCTTACCATGCCAGAAATGAATTTCAGCAGAAGTACCAAACAATTGGTGACAATTTTACTTCTCTTGATCAGGTAACCTTCTGTTACATTAAACTACCATCAACCACCTCCTTTTCTTAATCTTACTAAACAAAACTCAACTAGGTTGTTTCTTTGTGTTTTTTGTTTTTTAGTGTACAAAATAACCCAGCACAACATTATATCGAAACCTTAAAAACGATCTGATCTTAGTTTTGATACTGAAGATGCTCCTTTATACACAGCCCTGGCTTAAAAATTGGTAAGTAGAAGATCTTAGTTTCATGGAGACTGATTCTTGATTCAGTTTATGAGGAGAACTGCAGGATAAAATGATAAACCTTACCTAGTTATAATCTAAGGTTGGTTTGTTTGTTTGTTGTACTTGAATCCTCCTTTGCTGAATTAAATTCAAGCATTCCTTTAGGTGGTAGAGACTCTACGCGAAGCTGGTCTGGAATCATCCAATCTGATAGTGGGGATAGACTTCACAAAGAGCAATCAGTGGACCGGAGCAAGATGTTTCAACAGGAGGAGCCTGCATCACCTTGGCAACGGCTTGAACCCTTATGAACACGCAATATCAATCATAGGAAGGACACTCACAGTTTTTGATGAGGATAACCTTATTCCATGTTTTGGATTTGGAGATGGTATGCACAAATCACAACTTTTCTGGTTTTTCATGTCACATGATGCTGCTGATGCTTTTAATGATTCTTACTTTTGCTTTCCCTCTTGAAGTAACTACACATGATCAGGATGTGTTCAGCTTTTATCCAGACAACAGGCCCTGCAATGGCTTTGAGGAGGCTTTGACTCGATACAGAGAAATAGTTCCACACATCCATTTATCAGGTGGGGTGGAGTGGGGGGACCCCTCATGATTCTTCAAATTTTCTTCATTCTGGTGCATTGGCTGGTTTTTAGCCTTCTACCAAGGCAAAAAACTTATGATTGCTTCTGCTTCCACAGGACCGACATCCTTTGCCCCAATAATTGAAACTGCTATTGGAATTGTTGATGACAGTGGTGGTCAGTATCATGTTTTGCTGATAATTGCAGATGGGCAGGTGAGTGAGTTATCTTCATCTTGAAATTTTCCCAGCCCTTCATTTCACTAAGTCTTCCTGAGTCATTTTCATTTCCCTTCCGGTTTTTTGAGGGTAAGCCTCCATTTGCTACATAGGAATTAGTTTAGAATGAAATGCCCACTCTTTTGACGTATTGAGTTCATTCCACTCTCATGTACACAATTCTAGTGTACCAAACAGAACGGATAGTAAATCCAACATACTCCACCACGCTAACAGAGAACCACTTAACATGGTTTTGAAGGTACCGCAAAATGAAGGCATGGATTCATATCATCCAAGTCCTCAAGAACGGAACACAATTGATGCCATTGTCAAAGCAAGGTTAGATTTAACTCAAGAGAGGTGTTTCTTTCTTGCTATAAAAGGAACGCATCATGTAATTTGTTATCTTTCTTGTTTGTATGTATGTATGTGTAGTGGCTATCCTCTGTCAATAGTTTTGGTTGGAGTTGGTGATGGACCATGGGATATGATGAGGAAGTTTGATGACAGCATTCCTGCTCGGAGTTTTGATAACTTTCAGGTCTCATTTTCTTAACAACAAGAATCTATCTGTACTTCTGGTGGATGGCTTGGCTTGAGAATTCAGAATCAATAAAACTTGTTGTGTTGTTGGCTGCAGTTTGTGAACTTCACAGAGATTATGTCGAAGAATGTTCCACAAACCCAGAAAGAAGCTGAGTTTGCTCTCGCTGCGCTTATGGAGATACCTCAGCAATACCAGGCAACATTAAGCCTTGGACTCTTGGGGTAATCATCTTTCAACTTTCTGAATGCCTTATTCTGAAAAACAATGTTCAGATGTCTTAATAAACTCACAATATTTCTGCAAATTTATTTTCTTTTTTTTGGCAGAAACCGAAGAGGGAATCTGGGAAAGAAGCCTTTGCCACTCAAACTTGGGAGACCTATGAGCTACCCAGATTACTTCTTCAAGTCAAGAAGCCTGGAAAACAATGGTGATAAACAATTACCCGGTTCTGCAGGAACAAGGTCAAATGCTATACAGTGCTGCTGTCCAGTTTGCTCGTGCCGGAAAAAAGACCTCGCATTGGGTTGTGGACATCAGGTAAGGAAGATAAATCTCTGTCAGCTTCTTCTTCCTGTAATCTTAGCAGTAACTGAACTCTACTGATTTTCAGACATGCTATGATTGCGGGAGAGACCTCACCTGCTGCCCAACTTGCGGAATGCATATTACCACCAGGATAAGACTTCTCTGACCACCAAAATCTTGAATCCAAATCAAACTTCCATTATGTCAAACAAATTCTGCAAATTTAAATCAGATTCTACAAGAAGACTTCAGATACTAGAATCTAGTTTGTGTTCATTATATCATAAATAATCATCTAGTTCATACAATACATAACCACACAAATGCCACACGTGTACAAATAGACCTAGCTACATCTCTGGAATGGCTTCTAATCTTATATACTATTCTGTGCAGTATCTTTCATATTTTAGTCTATAGCACGTTTCTAAAGAGGGAACTCTGAAAACCCCACTAGAGAAACCCCTAATCATATAGTAAAAGATAACCAGAAACCCTCAACAATTATCAGTACTGTTATAATCCACCTGGTTTGCAAGCTAAATCCTGAAGATTTGCCATCTTCAACCCCAACAAGAAATCGGCATTCACCAATTGAAGGATCCAGGAAAGTGACCATCCCGACCCCATCAAAATCACAGCTTTGTGGATTCTGCTTTTGCAACTGATAATAACTGTTAAATGCATATGATATGTTTCCCTTTGCTCCAATCCCGTTACACGATCCACCATAGTTCAGGGTAGTGCAATCGGCAAAGCTACATGCAATTCTGAAGTGGTTATCCACAGCTGAAGGATCTCTATCTGGTTTTGCGATGCACCACCTAAATGGAAGATACTGGACATCTTTGGCATTCTTCAACTGACCATTGCCAAGGTTCAATTGATACTTTGCCTGGCCATCAAAAGAGAATATGCCCCAGTGTCTCTCAAAATTGCCAGGAAGAACGCTTTTTCCATCTTCATCAAGGAGACTAAAAAGATAAACATCCATAGGAGGAACCCCCGGCCTCAGAGGGGTTCCTTTGTTGCCAAGCACATGATATGCTAGACCTTGGTTGAAAGCTTTTGCAGCAGTTAGGTTGGCACTAATAGCTCCGTCTGTAGGCCAACCCACCTCTCCAATAACTATGGGCATCTGACCATACCCAATTTTGGAGAGAGCTGAAACTAAAGTGTCAAAGTTTCCATCAAATGCATTATAATAGACATTTGGGCCATCCACCACTGGATGTGCTGTCCCGTCAAAAAATGCATAGTCTTCAGGAAAGTCTGAATTTCCATAGAGGCTGAGGAATGGGTATATATTAACAACGAATGGTGAACCATTAGAGTTCAGGAATGAAACAAGCTGAGTCATTATTTGGGTCAGATCTGATCGGAAGGTCCCCTGTGAAGGCAGGGCGGCAGACTCATATGCATCAGCATTGCAAGGGACAACCAGCTTTACAGCCCCCACAAGATTTGCTCTGGATAAAGACTGTTGTAAATTTGTGAGAGCAGGGAGAACATAGGATTGGTATTGACCAGAGTAACTTGTAAGGAAAGGTTCATTCCCAACTGCAACATACCTGTTATCACATTTTAATTGTCACCTTGTCAGTGCCAAATGTAAAAAGAAAAAGTTATGGTCAGGAGAAAGGAGCAAAGGGAAGGAAACCAAACATCTTCTTGTTGCTCAACATTCACCTGTTCTTACAACCGCTAGGATCAAACACATAAAAATACATTTGTGAAACACTTACACTATACCTTAAGCTGAAAATTGATATTGCATAAGCAGTGTTTGGATTTGATGCAAGTAGGTAACACAGTAAAATATTATGTGGGATTCTAAAAGAAGATGCCAGCACAGGAAGTGCTTGGTGGCACACTGACACTAGTTGGTTCTCACCTCAATTCATTTCTATAGGAACAAACTTGTAATCCCAAACTCAAAGCAAGGGTCAAAAAGTAGTTAATTGCTACTACAGAATACTGAAAATAAGTGGAATGGGAAAAGTAAGACATATGATAATGATTTTTGTGTCTTTATACAGCATGATAGCATTATGAAGCCTTCAGCAAGTGATGTGAATAATAACATCATGACACACAGTACAAATCTATACAACATTTTATTACCACTCACTGATATGAAAAGCCAAGTTGATGGTAATACCTAACCTAGATATGGTCAATGAATTCTGTTACAGCATTTACATGTCAAGACATTAAAAGGTTGCACTGGTTTCTTATCCACGCCTAAGAAATCAAAAGTATCCTAAATTTTCTATTCTGTTACTTTATTCTAAAGGCAACTTTCATGCTTTTATACAGAATAATTGAACTTGTAACTGTCTCCATTTCACAATCTTTTCTCCTTGAGGTGGCATCCACATCCAGAATCTAAATATTATTATCAGTTTGAATAACTATATTTTACTTATCTTAATGTTTACCACTGCCATATTATCCAAATTGACTCAAACTAATACTCCAGCACATCAAACTGCAGAAAAATATTCCTTTCAGAGGGTAATACTTTACCACCAATATCAAAACAAGAAATACCTTCACCAATAAAAACCACTCCAGAAATAGGGAATGGAATAATACTCCATACTTATCATCAAGGGACACGGATAACAAAGTTAAGATCAAGGCTATCCTGTAAATCCCGAGAAAGTGCGTCCCTTTTTCTTTATATGATCTTTGTAGATTTGGGAAAGTCATAATTTGAGAACCTTGCCCAGAAAAGGCTAAATTTCCTAGCCCCATACCCACATCCTAACCCAACCGGATAATGGAAGAGTAAATCAGGGTCACTACAGACATTTTAGTACCTTGAACAGAGGGATGGAGTTATTCCATAAAATACAACTCAAATTTACATATTTTCAGGTAAGCTCTCTGAGCATAATAGTTGGGCAGAACCATTTTAATATGGGCGTTCCGAATTTGAGCACTCAACTCAACTTACTAAGCATTAAATGGAGTTAGGTATATGGATTCTACGTCCTTTTTACATAAAAGTAAGTAAGAATGTCAGTCTCAGAAGCTACACATCAAACAGGTGATGGGAGAAAAAAAGGGACTTACTTGATATTAACACCACCTCTAACCATGTATCTGGTGAGATTCTGGGAAACCCAGGAATCCGCAGCGGAGGAAGAAGAGGAAATGAGGGCGAGCATCTCGTTGGGAATTCCAACCATGACCTCAATCCCACTGCCCATAAGCGCCCTGAGCACACCCGGGTCGGCATCGAACAGTTTCACCTTCCGTATATGGTTGTCCCTGAGGAGATCCACCACGGTGGGCGGCGACAGCTTGTGCAGGGTGATGGTACCCCAGTTCACGCCGATCGCCGACTCGGCCGGAGCTGCGGCAAGCAGCACTGCCACCGCCGCGAACAGGAGGCGGAGAATGCTCCAGCTTTTCGCCATTCTTGCTCTATCTCGAAAACCGAGAACCAAGAAACTCCGCGAGGGGTTGTCGGGTTGCTCATCCAAATCAAAATGCCGCTCCGCTGCTGAGCATGCGGCAAGAGAGAGAGAGAGCGGCGCTGGCTGGGAAGGATGTTTCCAGAGGAGCAAAAGATTATGGCGAAATGAAATACGGAAGAGAGAGAGAGAGAAGAGGCGGTCACAGTGTGTGTATCAACTGTCCAGTGTTGATAGGTGAATTGTATCTGTCACTGTTTTAAATAAGCAAATCATTTTGCTTCTATTCTCCGCTTTCTTTCTAACATTGCCAACTTTTAAAATAGGAAAAGGTGTGAAAGGAGCCCTTAAATTGGGGAAAACGTGGTGAGCTATTAAAAATACTCCCCTTTACTATTTTACATGTCCTATTTTAAATCTAACTCTTTTTTTTTTTTAGTATTTTTTACTCATTTTTAAATTTAATTTTTTGTATTTAATAATACTTTTAATGTTATTTCTAAATATATAAATTTTTTATATTAATACTAAGCTTAATATTATAAAAAATTAGATTAAAAATAACTTCATCAAGTCTAATTAACCGAATCAGACACATAAAATGGGACAGAAGGAGTAATAAATTACTAAATGAAAATTTGTTCTAATTTTTCAGAAAAAAATAGAGAATTCGAAATTTTAAAAATAATTAAAAATTGTTCATTAAATTCAATTCTTCAAATTTGTAGCTCTCTCCATTCCTTCCCTTTGCTTTGTTTTAGGAGGCTTTAAAAACACAACTCTCTAAAAATCTGTACACTAACCAACTTTGTTGACCTTACATACTTTAGAGAAATGGAGACACATATACACTAACCAATTTGGTTGACCTTAATACTTTTATTCAAATACTACAATCTAATTAAATAGTGTCATGTCATTATGAAAATTTAAGGGATATATAACATTACTCATTACATTTTAGTTTGAAAAATCAAAATAAATTATCTAAAAGTTTTTTTAAAAAAATTAGTATTTGATTATTTTAAGAAATAAAATAATACCCATCATATAAAAGGAGAGAAAAAAAGGACTTATTTTAACAAAACATGTCTTATTTTTACTCAAAATACATTTTTAGGTTATCTCAATTTCTATCTCACTTCCACTCTCGGTTCTCTCTCCCTTCCTATCTCATCAATAATTATACTTACCTCAATGTCAATGCGTTCATACATGCATGACGTTTGAGACTATAGTTGGATTTTTTATAATATCTCTTCTACAATAAGCTTTCAAACTTTGTCCAACCCTTTTTCGGTTTCTTTTATGTGTCCATCTTCAAAAAATTAAAGGATAGAAGAACAGACAGTGTAGCTAGAAAGCTAAAATAAGATGTAGTAGCACAACTCATATACTCTTTAGTTTCTATCAAAAACTATTCAAGTCGACCTTTGATAGAAATTCAGCAATGGATATGAAGAATGCAATTAGAAATACTTTACACTGACCCAATCAGTGCCACCTTGTCCGACACAATCTATTTTGAAACTAACTTTTTGCATACTACTTTCACAAAACAAAAATTGGATAAAATTGATTTGATTTACTTTTTTGTGCTAGTTTTGTTTTGTTTTGTTTTTTTTAAATTGTCTTCTTTTTTGAAAACAAATTGTCTTCTATTTGTATATATGTATAATTAATACTCCGTATTGTATAAGAAACAATCTTGTAACAGATTTTCTTCATTTTTAGGAAATGATTTTAGAAAAAAATTGTTAACATTTAGCCAAATTATTTCTTCTTTTATTATTATATATTATATTTTTAATTTTAGCAAAACACCATAAAATGAGTTTTTTTTTTTTTAGAAATCATTGTTTAAATTTTCAAACTGACCCTAAAAGTATTTCATATTGCAAGTAATTCATGTGAGACAAGACAAGCTTCTAAGTCATTTCAAACATTTTTTTTTCTTCAATTAAGAGTACATTTTGAGAATAAATTTCCAATTTATTCATTAATCATTTTGACCATATACACAGGTGAAATTTATATTCTCACTTAAATAATCTAAATTCACTTTGACCCAACCAATCATTTTGACCAATTAAGATAATATAAATTCACTTAAGTTTAATTCATATTTTTATAGTGGATAACTGAGAAGGTTTAGATGGATAACAATTTACACTAGATGATATAAAATTGTGCACGGGAAGGTACAAAATTGCACACTGGAAGGCAATCCTTTAAGTCTTAATGAGCATTAATTTAAACCTTAAGGTGGATAAATTGTTTCCTTTAAAGTGGATAACAATTTACATTGTTAGGCACAAAAATATGCACGGAGAGGTATAACTTTAAACCTTAATGTGCACTACTTAAAGAATTAAGGTGCATAACTTTTTAACCTTATAATGTGCATAACTTTAAACATTAAGCTACATAATTTTAAAGCTTTAAGTGCATAAATTTAAACTCTAAAGTAAATAAAAATGTCCATCGAAAGACTTAAGTGTGATGCCTTAAATATTGCATTTTTATCATGTTATAGTGTGCTACCTTAAATATTATATTTTGTAGGTACGACATGGTTTTTGCACCCTTCATAGGGATTGATAACCACACACAAGAAAAAAAAAAAAAAAAGTCTTACATTTGTTGTTTGATTGTTGATGAAAGAGGGCATTGATTCATATGTTTGATTATTTGAAAACTTTAAGAAGGTAATGGGTTCAAAGAGGGAATTTAACGACTCTTTGTGAGTATGTAACAGATGCTTAATATTGTGCTAAGTGTTGCTAATAACGACAAGGAGTAACTCCTCTTCAATGTATCGTCCACTCCTTTTCAATGTGTCGTTCTTGTGTAATGGGTGACCGTTTTGTTGGAAAAACATACTGGCGCAGCGGAAGCATCAAATCACTTTTTCAATGATTCTATGTAAACGAGGGAGTTAGAAAAGTTTACCCTTGAAGCGTGCTTTGGCAGAATCAAAACCGTCCAATCGTCCGGCCTCTAGTCTGTCCACCGGTCGGGCACGCGAGAACTCTCAGAGATTTCTACGTGAAACTCTTTTCAGACTTAATCTCTGTATGTCTTCTCTCTCTCTTAAGAAATAGGGCAATAGCCTGGTTTGGGCCCAAAGGTGCTAGCCTTTAAAAGCCCAAAACTACCCAATATTGAATTAATCCATTAATCAATTATTAATGTATTAATTTAATATCGATTTCTTTTAAAGTTCTCAGCATTACCACGAACCATTAAGGTGTGACTTTCTAGGTTCATAGTCAAACTAGCAACGAGTAATATTTAATAACTCATTATTAAATAACTCGTAAGTCATGAGTGACACCTAGGAGTATGTCATGACTACCTAGTTAACAATGAATATATTTTATAATATATTATAATGAACCTTTTAGTTACAAATATCATGCAACATTCCTTCCACACAACACTTGTTCCGAACCAGGTAAAGGTCATGGTCAAACTTAGTCAAACCCATAAACCCGGTCAATATGTCTATTCAATATTCTTAACCTGAAGTCCAACTTCATTATACTCTGGCCAGAGATTCTCGTTGTATGATTATTGAATAGACTGGAACATCCTTGTTACCTCAAGGCGGTGGATCCTCTATTGAACGCACACATGTCACCGTACAACACTGAACTAGGCCACCAAGTACACTTATAGTCCCATAAGGAACAAAAAGACGCATACTGGCAAAAACTAGTCCACCATATGTACGAGACAACCATGTCGTCTCAAGTAAAAGGATTATTGCATACTTGTAACATACAACATACCGATGACACGTAGGTAAACACCATGCGGTACGTTGTAGTCAGTCAATGTCAATGACTTGTTCTCTAACAATCATCCACATGTCCACTCTCTGTATCTCATACAGAATGGCATGAGACTCACCATAAGAAGGACAATGTGCTA
Source organism: Ipomoea trifida (assembly GCA_003576665.1). NCBI lineage: Eukaryota > Viridiplantae > Streptophyta > Magnoliopsida > Solanales > Convolvulaceae > Ipomoea > Ipomoea trifida. The sequence continues at coordinate 15,024,239 of CP025658.1, read as the reverse complement.
GTCTTGTCGGAATTCTAATGCCCAATAAGAATTCCTATGACTAGGAACATTTTTACAATACTTCATTTATTAGTTCTTCGTCACTCATATTCTTAACACTTAAGAATGAAGAATTAAGAAGATTGTATGGAATAATATCAAATATTAACTAAGCCTTAATAAAATAAATAAATAAATTATTTATTATATTTATTTAATAAGAAATTAATGCCCAAAACAATAAATGTTGGCTCCTAGGGCATACATGTCTAACAGTCTCCCACTTGCACTAGAGCCAATCGGTAACCCTCATCTTCTCAAGATGCCGATCTAACTGCTCTTGATTAAGTAGTATAGAAAATGGATATGCTAGGTTATCCGTAAATGCTATTATCTGCATTGCTATATCACCCTTTCCAACGAACTCTCTTAGGGGATGATAGCAGCAACAAACTCGGCTTCAGTGGTTGAATATGCAATCATTTCCTGTTTGGAACTCTTCCAACTAATTGCACTATTACAAAAAGTAGACTTTCTATCATTTGATCCGATAGAAAAATCAAATTTGTGTATCCTTTACTCTTTAATACTCGTTTTCCATCAGTTAAGACTAAACTCTTAGTTACTTAACTGATGTCCAGTGTTATTCACTTAGATTTGATTGATGTCTACAAGTGACACTCACTACATGAAAAACATCAGATCTTGTACATAACATCACATATATAAGATACCCACTAGCCGAAGCCTATGGTATTTATTCATGTGATCTCTCTCTTCAGTTGTGTCAGGACACAAACTTTAGAGATATAGATTCCATGCTTGAAAGATAATAAAACCTTTCTTAGAATCTAACATATTGAACAACTTCAATATTTTATGTACATGCTATGAGATAAAACTACTAATCTTTTCGATCTATCTCTATAGACTCGAATTCCAAGAATATAGGTTGCTTATCCCAAATCTATCATATAGAAAACTTTAGACAATCAAACTCTTACCGGAGTCATCATGCTTACGTCATTTCTTGTTATTAATATGTCATCTACATATAATACAAGAAACGTGATAGCACTCCCACTGACCATTTTATACACATGGACCATCAATGTTTTACCGTATAGTCAAACAATTTGACTATCTTGTCAAAACAGATGTTCCACATTCTAAAATTGATATCTGATATTGCCTCTTTGTAAATGATAGGATCGTCACTAGACACATTATCTCCAATTGCAAAGACACTCTCTACGTCATGCAGACAACTATAATATGTCTAATGCCTGATTATGTCTAACATTTATCCAAAGAAGAGGCATAACTTTTTGGTTCATATTGCACAGATTCTTAAATCTGATAAGGCTAGGAAGATTTATTAACAAACTCTTTGTCAAGTTATATCTTTCTATCTTTTCAGATCTTGTTTTCAATTTGTCTATTTTTAGGCTTTTGATATAAGCCGTGTAACCCAAATCTTAACATACTTAAGACGAGGTCTCACATATCTCATATGGTGTCTTACGAACAGACTTAGATGGAACCCAATTCAGGATCTAAGATCCATTAAATGGACCATACATACATCAACATGTATCGAATGCTCATTTATTAATCATCAATCATATTCAAACAAGAAATACC
>CP025658.1:14966632-15021841 GCA_003576665.1 Ipomoea trifida | reverse complement strand
AATAATATCAAATATTAACTAAGCCTTAATAAAATAAATAAATAAATTATTTATTATATTTATTTAATAAGAAATTAATGCCCAAAACAATAAATGTTGGCTCCTAGGGCATACATGTCTAACACGTTTGTCTGCCTTCGGGTTAGTGCTTGTGATTCGGGGTAATGGGTGACCGTTTTTCTACCTTCGGGTCAGTGCTTATGATTCGGGGTGCTGCTGCCCTGATTACTCTGTCATGCTCATGCTTTTAGTTACAAGTTTTTTTTTTAATAACATAGGGACGTTTTGGTAAAGGAAGATCATTCCCCAAAACGTCATGGGGTGAAATTGAAAATAGTAACTTTAGGGGAACATAATACCTAAGGGGGCTAGTAATCTCTATTCCCCTTACAAGGAGAATAGAAGGGGAATAAGTCATCTATACTATTAATAAAAACAAGAGTAAATTGCCATTTTGGTCCAATGACTATTGGAGTAGTGTTAATTGCTATCCGCGACTTTCAAAAATGTTAATTGCGTACCTTGACTATGAATTTTTTATCAATTTTGGTCCATCCAGTCAAATTGCCGGCCAAAAGTGGCCGGAAAATTTTAATATGCCAAATAATGAGGGTATTTTAGTCTTTTTAGGTTGTTTTTCATTCTTCCCCGTTCTTGTTGCCGGCGCCGTCCATGACAGAGGTCCCAAAATGCCAATCGTGGTTTCTGAACACAATAACGTTGGTTTAGTCCACTACCAACGGGAATTTGCCAATCTATTCAAACATATGACAGAGGTCCCAACATATCCATTGTTGGAAGCCTGAGTGCTTAGAGAGAGAAAGTGGTGGAATATGCTCTCCACTACCAACGGGAATTTGCCCCTTTCGAGAACACTGCCTAATCCCCAACCGGAAACCACTGCGTCGAAAGCAAATCCCCAACCGGAATCCACCGTGTCGGAAGCGAATCTGGTAGAGGACCAGGACCATATCGAAAGGAGCACGAAAAAACCAAAGACCATGTAATCCAACCAGTGTGGCTTCCCAGATGGGGATGCGATGGAAGGGGTTGAACAGCAAAACAGCGAAACCAATAGTGGAGAATCTGTAAGGAAAGCAACTTACAAGGATTTGTTGACCGGAACTCAACAGAAACATCCTATGGTAGAAGATCTGGTCTCATGTGATGGTGGAGTCGTAAAGAAAATAGATTTATTGAATAATAAACAAATAATAAGAAATTAGCTTGAAGCAGCACAAAGAATACTGTGACAATGATGGATAATTTTCTGCAAAATATATCTAGGATATGATGCATTATGTATTAGGGCTTTCATAAATTAAAGCTCACCTTTTATGTTCTGGCATGGAATATATAGAATAATTTCTGCAACAATTGCTGCAACAATGGTAAAAGGGACGGAGGAAGCCGGAGGTTGCAGAGATTGGGTCGGAGAAGAAAGAAGAAAGAGTGAAATGACTAAATTGCCCTTAATATTTCCTCCTTTAAAATTTTCCGGCCACTTTTGGCCGGCAATTTGGCCGAATGGATCAAAATTGATAAAAAAATGCATAGTCAAGGTACGCAAGTAACATTTTTGAAAGTCGCGGATAGCAATTAACACTACTCCAATAGTCATTGGACCAAAATGGCAATTTACTCTAAAAACAATATCCTCAACTTTAACTTCCCGCTCAAAACACTCCTATACTATTTAGGTTTGCGTAATATTGTAAAATATGGTAATACAATTCCTATTCGTAATACAATTGAAATATGGTAATACAATTCCTAAAAATATATTATTATATACGTTTCTATTCGTAATACAATTCTAGATTAAAATTACTAATCGTAATAATTCAGTACATATAGTTCCTTGTAATGCAATCTATACTATTAATAAAAACAATCTATACTATTAATAAAAATTATATCCTCAACTTTAACTTCCCGCCCAAAACACTCCTATACTGTTAAGGTTTGCGTAATATTTTAAAATATGCTAATCAATTCCTATTCGTGATAAAATTGTACATTAAAATATGGTAAAACAAGTCCTAATAAAATATTTTTTTCCTTACGTTCCTATTCGTAATACAATTCTGAATTAAAATTACTATACGTAGTAATACAGTACATATATTTCCCTATAATGCAATCTGTACTATTAATAAAAAAACAATATCCTCCTATTAATAAAAACAATATCCTCAACTTTAACTTCCCGCCCAAAACACTCCTATACTGTTAAGGTTTGCGTAATATTTTAAAATATGGTAATACAATTCCTATTCGTAATACAATTGTACATTAAAATATGGTAATACAATTGCTATTCGTAATACAATTGTACATTAAAATATGGTAATACAATTCCTAATAAAATATTTTCTTCCTTATGTTCCTCTTCGTAACACAAAAATTACTAAACATAATAATACAGCACATATATTTCCCTACAGTGCAATCTATACTATTAATAAAAACAATATCCTCAACTTTAACTTCTCGCCCAAAGCAATCCTTTACTGTTAAGGTTTGCGTAATCTTTATATATATAAAAAAAAAATCCTCCAAAACAAAATCTTCCTTCCCACCCAAAATATTGTACATTAAAATAATTAAAACAAATGAATAATATTAAAACAATACAATTCCTATACTACAATTCCAATACAATTCGTATAAACAATAGAATAATATTAAAACAATACAATTCCTATACTAAAATTCCAATACAATTCGTATAAAATAAATCTACTATTAAAACACGAAATCCAATAATACAAAATGAAGTATACTATTCTACAATTCCTATACTACAATTCCAATACAATTTGTAAACTACAATTCCTTTACAATTCCTATACTACAATTCCTCCGTCTATTCGTATTATAAATACATTCATCAATTAGAAATTTTATAACCTGCTCACACAAATTGAAATAGTAAAACGATATTGTCACGCAAATCTTTCAACAATATTGTTCTTTCACTAATGGGGTCTGTTTTTGTCTCTTGCTTCCGACCTATCTCCCAAGACGAGAAGGAGTTGTATTAGAGGTATAAAATAAATCTGCTATTAAAATACGAAATCCAATACTACAAAATGAAGTCTACTATTCTACAATTCCTATACTACAATTCCAATACAATTCGTATACTAAAATTCCTCTACAATTCCTATACTACAATTCCTCCGTCTATTCGTATTATAAATACATTCATCAATTAGAAATTTTTTAACCTGCTCACACAAATCGAAATAGTAAAACGATATTATCACGCAAATCTTTCAACAATATTGTTCTTTCACTAATGGGGTCTGTTTTTGTCTCTGCTTCCGATCTATCTCCCAAGACGAGAACGAGTTGTATTAGACTCTGGCTAATGCGTTGTTATTTGTCAAGGGAATGTCCACATTCCACAATCAACCAACAGACACTGGAGTGCTTACTCCATGACTCCCAGGTAAATGCTATTAAGTTTAAAAGTGTATATAAATTAGAGAGAGAAGATTGTGTCTATATCGTGGCCGAATTTTGTTTTATGAATTAGAGAAAAAAAGGTTGTGTAAATTTAGCGGTGGTTGGCATTTTATAGTGAACACTGTAGTCATATTTAATATTTGCACCTGGAGAGAATTACAATATTCTTTTTTTTTTTCTTTCTTCAGGGAACTTGTATCCATTTACGTACAAATCTCTAAAGAGTTTGTGGTTAAATTCAATAAACTCTTGAAGGAAGGGGAAGTCTATGATATTCACAATTTCGTTGTGCAAACGTATCGCATGAGGTTTAAGTCGTGCGAGCATAAATATATGATGAAAGCGAACCACGACACTTTGATTAGCGCATCCGATCTAGATGAATCCGTCTTTCCCAAACACATGTTCAAACTCAAGGATTACGCATAATCTTTAAAGGGTATGAAGAAGCCTAAGATTGAGCCGGAAAATTAATTGCGTATTTCCACACCATTAGACTACGATTCTATTTTTGTTTGTTTAAGTGGAGTAAATGCTTAACAGATGGTTCATTCTGTTAGGCTTTAAACTATGGCATAACTATTAGCTTATACACAGTATGAAATAAATTATTTCGTCATTCTTGATTATTTTTTTCCCCTATTTGTGTGTTTTAAATCTGCATGTTAAGTAGTAATTTGAATCATTAATGTAGGAGTAACCATGAGGGACATATTGAGGTTCGCCATACCGGATAGTGCTGAAAAGACTTTTGGTGGAAAGACAATAGATTTGGGCGGCGATTTTAGACAGATCCTACCTGTTATTCTGAAAGCAACAAGACCAGAAGTTTTCGGAGCAACTATTAATTCTTCATACCTGTGGACAAATTGCAAGGTATTAAGGCTGACCAAGAACTTGAGACTACGGACCTTAGCTTCAGAGGAAGATAGACAGACAGTTGATTGGTTTTCAAAATGGATTGCAGACATCGGAGATGGGATTGCAGGGGTTGTAAACAATGGTTCATCTGATATCGATATTCCGGCAAGGTTTTTGTTGAAGTGTGGACACGATCTCATATTAACTATAGTTGAGAGCACATTCCCAAGCTCGAGATATGGCATGCTTGATGAGTCGCAGCTAGAAGGCCGAGCGATCCTCTCGCCGACTTTAGATGTCGTTGATCAAAATAATCAGTACATGTGCGACATGAATACTGCAGAAGGACAGACATATTTAAGTTGTGACTCTTTGTGTAAGGTAGAATCAGACGGTGAAAATCTATCAGAAGTGCACACTCTTGAATTCTTAAATAGTTTGAGATTTTCGGGTCTTCCTAATCATTCATTGACATTAAAGGTCGGTGCACCTGTTATGTTATTGCGGAACATAAACCACTCTCTTGGTCTTTGTAACGGAATGCAGCTCATTATCACAAGATTGGCATATCACATTGTCGAATCAAGAATAGTTAATGGAACACATGAAGAGACCAAAGTTCTTATCCCTCGAATATTTCTTAGTCCTTCTGATACGAGATTGCCCTTCAAGTTCTAGCGTAAACAATTCGCGTTGATGCTTGCATATGCCATGACTATAAACAAAAGCCAAGGCCAAACACTAACTCACGTTGGGTTATTGCTAAAAAAACCGGTCTTTAGTCATGGTCAATTGTATGTAACTTTTTCCCGAGTCAGTCATCCTAATGGCCTGAAGGTGTTAGCAGTAGACGAGGATGGACAAGATTGTTTGTGTTGCAACTTCTAATGTTGTCTACAAAGAGGTTTTCAATAATATGTAAATATAATCGATGATATTATGTTTTTTTTTTCAAAATAATAAAGTTGCTATATATCTAGACAAAAAATATATCATCTATACAAATGAATTAGGATAGCAATTCATTACTATAACTAAGTTGCCAGAGAACGAGCACATTGGCTCAATTTCTAAAAATTTCTAACAATAATATATAAAATCTCAAAAGTTACAGCACCGCATGCCTACATCTACACATTCCTATTAATTTGAACAATTATTTACTCGAATTCAAGCAATGATAACATCAACAAACATAAATGACCCAACTCATATCTTCACTTGCACTATATAATATTTGAAGTTATAATTTAAATAATTTTATATAGATTTAAATATTCTTAATATATTATAACAAACACATTCCGTGCATCGCACGGGTGAAAATACTAGTATTTAAAAATATGATAATACAATTCCTATTCGTAATACAATTGTACATTAAAATGTGATAATACAATTCCTAATAAAATATTTTCTTCCTTACGTTCCTATTCGTAATAAATTTATAAATTGAAATTACTAATCGTAATAATACAGTATATATATTTCCCAGTATTGCAATCTATATCTATACTGTTAATAAAAACAATATCCTCAACTTTAACTTCCCGCCCAAAACACTCCTATGCTATTAAGGTTTGCGTAATATTTTAAAATATGGTAATACAAATCCTATTCGTAATACAATTGTACATTAAAATATGGTAATACAATTCCTAATAAAATGTATTCTTGCCTACGTTCCTAATCGTAATACAATTCTAAATTAAAATTACTAAATGTAATAATACAGTACATATATTTTCCTCTAGTGCAATCTATACTATTAATAAAAACAATATCCTCAACTTTAACTTCCTGCCCAAAACACTCCTATACTGTTAAGGTTTGCGTAATACACTCCTATACTATTAAGGTCACAGAAAATATTTTATTAGGAATTGTGTTTTCATATTCTAATGTACAATATAATTATATTACGAATAGTTGTTAATCGTAATAATACAGTACATATATTTCCCTGTAATGCAATCTATACTATTAATAAAAATAATATTCTCAAATTTAACTTCCCGCCCAAGACACTCCTATACTATTAAGGTTTGCGTAATATTTTAAAATATGTAATACAATTCTTATTCGTAATACAATTGTACATTAAATTATGGTAACACAATTTCTAATAAAATATATATTCTTTCCTACATTCCTATTCGTAATACAAATTGTAGATTAAAATTACTAATTGTAATAATAAAATTACTAATCGTAATAATACAATACATATATTTTCCTTCAATGGAATCTATACTATTAATAAAAATAATATCTTCATCTTTAACTTTCCACCCAAAACACTTCTATACTATTAAGGTTTGCGTGATATTTGTTGCATGCAAGGAAGACTGATACTATAGTTTATTTGTCGATTCTTATATGTTATAAATCATAATATCAAAAAGAACGAATACTTTGATGAAATATGAAGCATGAGTAGTCTGCCAATCAACGGTTACGGACATCGCATTTCAACAGTTTGCATGTGCATCATTCCCAAAAGCCATACACTCGATTTGGTAATCTGGAGTGAAGTTTGTAGTAATAGTTTAGATATATATTTCAACAGTTTGGATGTGCATCATTCCTAAAAGCCATACACTCGATTTGGTAATCTGGAGTGAAGTTTGGAGTAATAGTTTAGATATATGATTCATACATTCTGATATTTTTTTGTTTATTGCCTGATGTCAGTATGGTGATTTGAATTTTGAGAGCATAGAAACAAGCTCGAAACGTGCTTATATGCTTGAACGGTCTCACCTCAAAGTTACTACCCACTATCACACAATGCTTTATTTTGTATGTTAGACTCAAGGTTACTAACTTCTCACAATAGTCAGAGACTTGCTTTATATGTATGAAATATTGACAAAAAAATTAAGCTTTAGATGTGAGTTTTACTAATATATAACTGGGAATCTGAAACATTTTGAAATTTAGTGATTGGCAAAATCAATATGTTTTACAGTTTGACTATCAAAACTAATTTTATGGAAAAAATCACAGAATATATATATGTTGATTATAAAATTAAAATTTTACACTACTACAGGAAACACCTTTAACGTCGGTTTTTTAGCACTTTTAACGTCGGTTAAAAATCGACGTTGATCTGGCCGACGTTGTATATAAATGATACGGCGTCGGTTGTCAAAACCGACGCCGTATGTATTTTTTATTTTTAAAAATACGAAACGACGTCGGTTTTTAAGAAAAACCGACGTCGTTTAATTAAAAAAAAATTAAAAAACGACGTCGTTTAATTAAAAAAAAATTAAAAAATAAGACGTCGTTTTTAAAACCGACGTCGTTTAATTAAAAAAAAATAAAAAAATGAAACGACGTCGGTTTTTAAAAACCGACGTCGTTTATTTAAAAAAAAAAAAAAAAATAAACGACGTCGTTTTAATAAAACCGACGTCGTTTTTTTTTTTTTTTTTAAATATTAAAATTATTTTATGAATCTACCTAAAACCTGTACAGTATATTTCCAACTCACACATAAATTTCAGAACCTGTGTAACAAATTAACATTGAATACATTAAAATTCACTATTGATCAAACTAATAAAGTTCTCAATTAATCAAAGCTCATAAACATCACAACTTATCAAACTAATAAAACATTCATCACTAATAAAACATTGAATATTCAACATAAATCTCACAATTCAATAACACTAATAAACAACAAGTATTTAACATAAATCTCACAATTCATCAAGCTAAAGAAGTAATCTATCAATCCATTCATCAACTAAATATTGGCACCATATGTCTCTAACTTCATCAATCTCTTTTTGATTGTATGGCAATCTTCCTTGTCTCTCCAAAAGCTATAAAGTTTAAAAGAGAATAAAAAGAATTAATAACTTAGTATTTTAAAAAATGAAGGAGATCGAAAGATATTTATTAAAGTACTTGCCTTATTCATTCCTTTGCATGTTCCCAATGAAATGATTTCCAAAATGAATTTCATCACATAATATCCGCATTCGGTACCTCCTCTTTGTATGGCACACTACATTTGAAATAATTAATATAATTAAGATTTTATTATTAAAAAACAATAAGATATAGGTACGTACTACCGAACATGTAATCCATTTTACTTGACGACTTGCTTTCTTTCCACCTATTATGCTTGTTGTCTTCAAAGACCTATTAATATAAGACATAAAATATACATAAATGTTTGACATCACTATATTAATAATAAGTATTTAATTATATTTATAAATTTACATACGTTTCAACTATATCTTTAAGCTCATCATGTGGCGGATTACCAATGGAATCAAACCAATAGATTTCATACAATTTAGGACAAATAGCCATCAACATCCAATGCCCCCTACAAATAAGAATTTTATTAGTTTATAGTATATTATATATAAGGTATTGTATTTTAAAACATAATCAAATACTTACTCGAAATTATATGGGCCTAAATAGCAATCTTTCATCTCACCATATCCCATGGTTTCACTTATATACTGTATCCTCTCATTTCTAGTCACCAGTTTCGGTTGAATCCAACTTGGATCTAAAAATCCATACTTGGTTTGTGATTGAAAACCATACTGTTTATAAATACCCCTGCTCACAATCAAAAGCAATCATATAAACTATTAATAATTATGTTAAATAAAATTAAAACTATTTTGATCAAATAATACTAAAAACATATTACCTTATAAAGAACTGAATAACAGAAATATCTAAGGTATCCATATTCAATAAGCGCATGATTTCCAAACTCTCAAGTTGTAATTCATAATCAATTTTACCCACAACACCACGAGGCATTTGCGTCACCACATTGTGTTCAAGACTACAAGCAATCTTGTATGCCTTGAAGCATGATCTACTCAGAGAATCCGGATCAGCTAAAGTCAATGCATGATGATGAGATTTCACAACTGATTCAAAAGTCGATTTGGTCTTTCCTTTTAACTGTCCATTTTAATATAAATACCAATTATTATTTTTAAAAAAGTCAATTGTATACTATTTTAAATACAAATACATTTATAGCGTACATACCTTATCAGCTTGAGTACATAACTCTGTCAGCTTCTTCGGCCAAATAATAAACTGTTGAAATGCACAACCTACAAGCTGAACTTCACTGGTGGGAATGGTACCTTTGCACGTGGATCAATGACTTTGTCTATGCTCACCTTCACTTGATCTACATTTAGTGTAACCCCATGAACTTGTCCACCACTGTAGGCTATCCCAAATGCTACTGGACGTCTAGTGGGATCTTCCAAGTACAATTGGCATCGTGCCCCTAACTGCATTAATTAATGAAGAGTCATGGAAAATACATTTTAATAAAGAATAATAATAATAAGATTAATTATAAACAATTACTTACCGCCGGTAAATCAGCAAAAGGGTCTGGAGAACTAGCCTTATGACTGTCATTTTGTGGTGAAACATGCTCACATATGGCATCATCCTGCCTTGATTGTGCAGCTTGATGAAGAGGAGTCTGCATAGTACTGAATTGTTGCATCATTTTAGCCATCCGTGCTTCTAATTGTGCTTCTAATTGTTCTTGAAGTCGTGCTTGTAATTGTTCTTGACGTGCTTCTAATCGTTCTTGAACTCGTGCTTCTAATCGTTCTTCAATGCTTCAAATCGTTCTTCAAATCGTGCTTCAACAGCAGCAACAGCAGAGTCAACCATTCGTTGAACGTCTTCAGTAGGCGTGTGAGGAGTACGTTTTGCATTACCAAATACACTTTTTATGCCATATCCTCTTCCCATGCCTCTAACACGGCCAGGATGCTCATCAGTACCTAGCGCAGCAGATAGTATATCTTGTCTTCCTGACGCAACGAATGATCCTTGAGAAGCTTCCATCTCAAGAGAATCCTAGCATTTATAAACAATATTTAATAATTATATGTGTAAATAAAATTACCTATTAACATAGAAAAGAAAATTATAACTTACCATTTTTTCTACGACCACTCTAGTCGCTTCATTGTGAATATTTCCAGACTTGTCCATTCTTGCTCTCTTCCACTTTTCATGTCTACGTGGAGGAGATGGGGAGTAATTGTATGTGATGGATCTGAATCTGCCATGTCTTGTTGTTCTTTCATCTTTTCATCCATCATAATTTTTTCCTTTTATAACCTCCTCGAGATAAATTATGTGGATGAATATTCTTAGCTTGTATTTCTTGATGCTTTTTTCTTTTTGCCTACATATAAACAAAACATTAAGTAGCATTACATAATATAATTAACAAACTTATGAAATTGAGCTAATAATTGATAGTAGAATAATGATACCTCATATTCTGGACCTGTATGAAGCTGCACAAACTCATTCCATACCCCTTGATCAAGGAATGGGTATTTATCACATGGATTCATATGTGACAAATTGCCAAATATATACTTGCTAGTCAATTTTGTTTTAAAATCTTTCCACCGTTGACCGCATATTGTATCCAATGCTTCTTCATATCATCTGTGTTGGGAATATCGTAAGTACTCTGCAGGAAAAAGTTATATATTAGTATCCAATGCAATTATATTAATTTATTTGGTAAATAAAAATGTAAATATCAAAAAAGGTTACCCGAATTTCTTCCCAAACATTCTCCTTAGTCTTCATTGGAACATTCCCCCATGACTTTATTGTGATAGAAACGTTAATACGTGCCACTAATGCCGCATAACTTGAAAGTTCCGCCGGTTGGCCCAAGAGGATGCATTCCATCAAATTGAACTGGCTTCTTTCCTACAGTATTACGCCCTAGAGACGTGCTTCAAATGAGTCGCCCCTCTCGTCTTAGTACTAGTATCACTACCTTGAGTTGAACCAGTACCTCGGGTAGTACTATCATCAGTAGGATTATTTGATGAATCCATAAGCCTGTTCAAATAGAAAAATTATTAGATGAAAAACTTTAAAACAAGTCATGCGTGAAATAATAGTAAATGAAAAAATATGTATATAAATATTACAATAATAAAACTTTAAAACACAGTAAGAACGTAAAGCATTACATGAAATAATCAATGCTCCCATATCCCTTCATTATGATCATCCCGTGATGCATGCACTTCATCTATTTCATTATCTACAATAATCGGCAATAAACATGAAGAAAATGGCGGTATTTCCTCAACATCAACGTCTTCAATCCCATCTGTAGTAATTTGTCTCTTCCCATGAAGAACAACTGACCATTTTTTATCAGAAGGATCACTAACATAAAATACTTGTTTCCCTTGGGATGCCATTATGAATTGCTCATTTCGGTGACCTTCCCGATTAAGATCTACAAGTGTAAATCCTAACTCATCAACTTTCACACCATGTTTGCCATCTACCCATCTACATCGGAACACTGGACCCTGAACTTCACATAATCAACCTCCCATATATCTTCAATCACACCATAATATGACAATTGTGCAATTACAGGATTTCTATCTTTTGAACTACTGAAATGCATTGAATTGGCAACTAAAGAAACTCCACTATTTTGCATAGTGCTCTTTTCATCTTGAGCTTTTGTGTAAAAAGAAAAGCCGTTAATGTCATATCCATTATAACATACGACTTGCATACTAGGACCATGAGCTAACCATCGTATAGTTTCAGAAACATTATTATCTCCAAGAACTTTATTTTTGAACCAACAAATAAAAGTACGATTATGTTCGCTCACAATCCACATGTCGGCTCTTCTGGGGTTTTGCTCCCTAATTAAGGCATTGTGTTCATCTAAATAGGGTTCGACTTCACTTGTATTATGCAAGATGTATAAGTGTACTTGCTCAACATCTTCACGAGACATAGTATGCATTTTGGGATGTCGATGACCCTTTCCATCAATTCTTCCTTCATGTCGATACTTTGGAACACCAATTGCCTCTACCTCTGCCAAATATTCAGTACAGAACTCAATAACCTCTTCAGCAATATAACTTTCAACAATAGATGCTTCTGGCCTGTATCGGTTCCTCACATAACCTTTTAAGACTTTCATGTACCTTTCAAATGGTACATCCACCTCAAATCTGGAAAGTCATTGATTGTGCAGAAAAGCATTGCATGCAACTTAAAACTCTCTTCGGTATGCGTCATACACTAACGCACCTTCATCCCACAAACTTTTCAAGTCTTCAACCAAAGGCGCCAAAAAACATGCCTGGTTGTTTGGCCCAGAAATCATTAAGCACAATAATATGTATTTGCGTTTCATACACATAAATTATAAATTACCAACATAACTGCCACGAGCTATGTTTGCTACTTAGGTTCCCGTGAGGGTTCATACCATCAGTACAAAGTCCAAGCCTAAGATTTCTCGGCTCGTGACCAAATTCAGGAAATGCATTATCAAATGTTGTCCATTGACGAGAATCAGCCGGGTGTCGAAGCTTGCCATCAGAAATTTTTTGATCTGCATGCCATGTTAAGTTTTTCGCGTCGCTTGGATTAGCAAACATACGCTTAAATCTTGAGAGAACTGGAAGATACCACATAACTTTAGCTGGTGGACTTTTCAAACTTACTTTCCCAACATCATTCTCTCTTGTTTTGAAACGAGATGCCCCACATTGGACATGCATGCAAATCCTTGTAATCATTCCTAAACAATATGCAATCGTTAGGGCAAACATGTATCTTCTTATATCCCATACCCATGGGACACAAAATCTTCTTGGCATCATATGTACTCTTCGGCAGTTCATTATCATCTGGAAGCATTCCCTTTAATATCTCAAGTAACGCAGTAAAGCTCTTGTCACTCCACCCATTCCCAGCTTTCAAGTTGAATAATTTTAGTACAGCAGATAATCGGGTATATTTACTACAACCCGGCCATAAGGGTAATTTTGAATCCTTCACTAATTCATCCAACTCGTTTGCCCGATCAGCGAACTCCTCTCCAACATCGCGAAACATTTCCTCTAATTGATCTTCAGACTCATCATCTTCATTTGCTTCGTTGTCAACATATGTTAGATGTTGTAGCCACATTGCTTTCACCATGCCATATCCATTTTGTATAAGATGGATTAATCCCATGACAAATTAGATCATCATATACGTCTTTCACACATAACCTTTTCTGATTACAACACTTCTTACAAGGACAAAGCCTTTCATTACTACCCGGAAGGTTATTCTTTGCAAAGTTAATAAAATTTTTAACTCCATCATCGTATTCTTGACTAATTCGAGAAGCATTCATCCAACTTTTATCCATCACAAGCCAATCTAAAATAATATTAATCCTAATTAAACTTAAGTTAACACTAATTCAACAAATTCTATAATAATAACAAACAAAGCATAAATTAACATAGACCACGGTGTGGCTAATCACCGGATGCAGAATATAAAGCCAAAACATAAATAAACATAGACCACGGTGTGGCTAATCACCGGATGCAGAATATAAAGCCAAAGCATAAATAAACATAGACACCGGATACAGAATATAAAGCCAAAGTATAAATAAACATAGACTACGGTGTGGCTAATCACCGGATGCAATATATAAAGCCAAAGCATAAATAAACATAGACCACGGTGTGGCTAATCAAGAATATAAAGCCAAAGCACAAATAAAAATAGGAAAAAATACCTCAAAGAGTTATCCGTCCGTAAAAAAATCCCGAATCTAACTTCGTATTTAATAAAATTCCTACAAATACATAATAATTTTTTAAAATTCAAAAGTTTTGAATTTATAGTGCCTAAAATAGATAATATTTCCTAAAATTCGAAATATATTATACATAATTTCTAAAATACATTAAAGTTTCTAAAAATTCAAAATTTTGAACTTATAAGGCCTAAAATACATAATAGTTCTTAAAATTCGAAATTTATTACAAATAATTCCTAAAAATACATAATAATTTATTAAAATTCAAATTTTTGAATTTATAGGGCCTAAAATACATAATATTTCCTAAAATTCGAAATTTATTATAAATAATTCCTAAATACATAATAATTTATTAGAATTAAAAAATAATTTTTTTATAGGGCCTAAAATATATAATAATTCTTAAAATTCGAAGTATATTATAAATAATTCCTACAAATACATAATAATTTCGAATTGATGGGGCCTAAAATAGATAATAGTTCCTAAAATTCGAAATATATTATACATAATTCCTAAAATACATTAAAGTTTCCAAAAATTCAAAATTATTAATTTATAAAATCTAAGATACACAATAAACCCTAAAATACATAATAATTTTTTAAAATTCGTAATATATTAACAAATAATTCGAAAATTAAAAAAAAAAAAAAAAAAAAGGGACGAAATACTTACCGGTGGTCGCGGTCGGAGGTGGGCGACGGAGTCGCGACTTGCGGTCGCCGGTGGGGGTCGGCGACTGTGGCGAGCGGCGAGCGTGGGCGACGGAGTCGCGACTTGCGGTCGCCGGTGGTCGCGACTTGCGGTCGCCGGTGGTCGCGGTCGGCGACTGTGGCGTGCGGCGAGCGCAGCGGGCGGGCGGCCGATTTCTCCAAACGACGGTGAGGGCGCTGTGGGGGCGGCGCTGTCAACCGGCGGCGGCTGTGGAGGGCGTGGCTGCGGCTGTGGAGGGCGGTGGCTGGGCTGTGGAGAGCGGTGGCTGTGGGAGCTGTCGTGGTGTTTGGTTGTTTGGATTTTGGCTCTCGTCAGATCTGAATGATTTCGGCAGGTGAGGGAGTTTATTTAGATGCTACGGCGTCGGTTGGTGAAACAACCGACGCCGTAGGGTTTTAATTTCTGTTTTGATTTTAAAAATAAGTGGAAAATACGTATTAAAAACTCGGAAATTATAAAACGACGTCGGTTCGTAAGTGAACCGACGTCGTTTTTTTTTTTGTTTTATTAAAAACTCTGAAATTATAAAACGACGTCGGTTCGTAAGTGAACCGACGTCGTTTTTTTTTTTTTTTGTTTTATTAAAAATCGAAATTATAAAACGACGTCGGTTCGTAGTGAACGACGTCGTTTTTTTTTTTTGTTTTATTATTATAGACGGCGTCGGTTCTGCAAAGAACCGACGCCGTAATATTAATTAAAAATACAACGACGTCGGTTCGTAGTACGAACCGACGTCGTTTTGTAATTTCCGATTTTTAAATTTGATACGACGTCGGTTTTTTGTGACAACCGACGTCGTAATTGTTTGACGTCGGTTTTGTAAAAAACCGACGTCATTTAGGCGACGTTAAATACATTTCCTGTAGTAGTGTTAGTGTCAATATTGTTATGACTTAATGCTTTGATTACAATAAAAGCGATTTTTTAAAATTTCAAGCTCAAGATATGACACGTTTGATGAGTCGCAGCTGGAAGGTCAGTGATCCGCTCGCCGACTTTAGATGTCGTTGATCAAATTAATCACATGTGTGACATGAGGATTGCAAAATGACGAACATATTTAAATTGTAACTCTTTGTGTAAGGCAGAATCAGACGGTGAAAATCTATTAGAAGTACACACTCCTAAATTCTTAAATATTTTGAGATTGTATGATTTTCTTAATCATTCATTGACATTAATTAAAAGTCGGTGCACCTATTATGCTATTGCGGAAGATTAACATATCACATTGTTGAAGCAAAAATAGTTAATGGGACACATGAAGGAACCAAAATTCTTATCCCTCGAATGTCTTTCACTCTTTCTGATACGAGATTGCCCTTCAAGTTCCAGCATAAATAATTCTCATTGATGCTTACATATGCCATGACTATCAACAAAAGTCAGGGCTGAACACTAACTCACGTTGGGTTATTGCTAAAAAAATCAGTTTTTAATCACGGTCAATTGTACATGGCTTTCTCCCGAGTCATCCATCCTGATAACTTGAAAGTGTTAATTAGTTCTAGACGATGATGGACAAGATTGTGTTGCTACTACCAATGCTGTCTACAAAGAGGTTTTCAATAATGTGTAAATATAACCGGTGATATTATATTTTTTTCCAAGATGGAAAAATTGCTATATATCTACACAAAAATATATTTTCCATACATATGAGTTAGAATAGCAATTGATTCCTATAAATGAGTTACTACTTACTAGAGAATGAGCATATTTCCTTCAAAAAAAAAAAAAAAAAAAAGAGAGAGAATGAGCAATTTGCCCAATTTATAAAAATCATAAACAATGATATATAAATTATCTAAAGTTCCAGTACCGCATGCGTACATATACACATTAGCTATTAATTAAGCCATTATTTGCTGGAATACAAACAAGGATAACATCAGAAAACATAGTCAATCCAAAACATATCTTCAATTGCACTATATAATATTTGATGTTATAATTTATATAATTATATATCGATCCAAATATTCTTAATATATTATAAACAGATCCATTCTGTGCATCGCACGGGTGAAAATACTAGTATTAATAAAAAATAATATCCTCAACTTTAAATTCCCGCCAAAACACTCCTATACTATTTAGGTTTGCGTAATATTGTAAAATATGGTAATACAATTCCTATTCGTAATACAATTGAAATATGGAAATACAATTCCTAATAAAGATATTCTTATCTACGTTCCTATTCGTAATAAATTCTAGATTAAAACTACTAATAGTAATAATATAGTACATATATTTCCCTGCAATGCAATCTATACTATCTATACTATTAATAAAAACAATATCCTCAACTTTAACTTCCCGTCCAAAACACTTCTATACTATTTAGGTTTGCGTAATATTTTAAAATATGGTAATACAATTCATATTCGTAGTACAAATGTACATTAAAATATAGTAATACAATTCCTAATAAAATATATTATTACATACGTTCCTATTCGTAATACAATTCTAGATTAAAATTACTAATCGTAATAATTCAGTACATGTGCGACATGAATATTGCAAAATGACGAACATATTTAAGTTGCAACTCTTTGTGTAAGGCAGAACCAGACGATGAAAATCTATTATAAGTATACACTCCTAAATTCTTAACTAGTTTGAGATTGTATGATTTTCTTAATCATTCATTGACATTAATTAAAGGTCGGTGCACCTGTTATGTTATTGTGGAAGATAGACCATTTTCTTGGTCTTTATAACAGTACGCGACTCATTATCACAAGATTGGCAGATCACATTGTTGAAGCAAAAATAGTTAATGGGACACATGAAAGAACCAAAGCTCTTATCCCTTGAATGTCTCTCACTCTTTCTGATATGATATTGCCCTTCAAGTTCTAGCATAAATAATTTCTATTCATGCTTGCATATGCCATGACTGTCAACAAAAGCTAGGGCCGAACACTAACTCACGTTGGGTTATTGTTGAAAAAATCAATTTTTAATCACGGTCAATTGTACATGGCTTTCTCCCGAGTCACCCATCCTGATAGGCTGAAAGTGTTAATTAGTTTTAGACGATGATGGACAAGATTATGTTGCTACTACCAATGTTGTTTACAAAGAGGTTTTTCAATAATGTGTAAATACAACAGGTGATATTATGTTTTTTACAAGATGAAAAAATTGCTATATATCTACACAAAAATATATCTTCCATACATATGAGTTAGAATAACAATTGATTCCTATAACTGAGTTACTAGAGAACGAGCATATTTGCCCAATTTATAAAAATCCTAAACAATGATATATAAAATTTCTAAAGTTCTAGCACCGCATGTGTACATCTACACATTAGCTATTAATTAAGCAATTATTTGCCGGAATTCAAACAGGGATAACATCAGAAAACATAATCGATCCAAAACATATCTTCAATTGCATTATATAATATTTGATGTTATAATTTATATAATTATATATCGATCCAAATATTCTTAATATATTATAATAAATTCATATTGTGCATCGCACAGGTAAAAATACTAGTTCTGTATAAAAATTTTGCCAAACAAAAAATAGACCTGAGAATGTTATTCCATTTCAGACCTATTTCACAAACAAAACAAAACGTACCATAACATTATCAGTAACCGACGTTCACGTGACGCCCACTGCTACAGCTCCGACATATCGTATTGGCTTTGTTGTTTACCGGACTTGATTTAACAATTCTTAATCAATAAAACATTGTTAATGTGGTAACATATAATTGGACCGACTTTCATTGATTCCTGTATGATTTTAAATCCAAGCTAGACCTCGATCTATACACAAGAATATGCGGCATAAAATCCCACATTCTTAATACTTCATCTGAAAAGTTAATATTTTATTTGAAATATAGTTAGAGAACTATAGACACTAATTGTATTTTGTAATATTAAGTAATATTTAATATTTAAGATCTAAGGTTTTAAATAAGTAGAGTACATTAGAATATGACTATATATTCTTGTATGGATTAGCATTACATTTGACGTGAAATGTTAATTCAATTTTAAAATGTTTAAATAAAATAATAATGAGTGGGATACCTATTCTACGAAAAATTAGAATGCGTTAAGAACAAATATTTAGGCAAGAATAATGTTCAAGAACTAAAAAAGTAAAAAGTATTACCGTCTTAGAACGGTTACTCGAAAGTATATTACACTTACAATACATTTAATTTATGAAATAAGTTAAAACCAGAATAATATTCTCAAAAATAAGTTTATTTTATTGTTTAGTAGCTATTCTTCAAAATAACCAATTCTCCTTGCAAAGGAGAATATTTATTTTAAGTTGGTCTAATATAAGGATATTCTTGAGTATAGTTCTCATAAATGGTTACACTTGTGTGAGATCGTCTCACATATCCTTATTTGTTAGATGGGTCGGGTCGGGAAAACTATGCAATTGTCATACTTATATGCTCAAATATAATACTAATCAGATATAAAATGTTTGTTACTTATAATGGAAATTAAAATGTAATACTTTTGAGAAAAAGTATAATACTTTTACATTTTGATGTGAAAGTAATATATTTTCCATCAAAAGTATTACATTTTTCATAATAAGTAATCTTGGCAAGTGTTTGTTACCTATAAGGAAAAATACAATATTTTTGAGAAAAAATGTAATACTTTTAAATCAAAAGGTAAAAGTATTACATTTTCCCATATAAGTAACAAATATTTTATTCCTAATTAGTATTATATTACATTTGTGCATATAAGTATTACATTTTCATCTTGTTCCGACCCGACCCGTCTCACGGTGAGAATGTCTCACACAAGTTCTTGCCCTCAAAAATAGTTTTTTTTTTTTTATTTTGTAATGTTTAATTTACCCTTGGATATTTTTGTTATGTATACTAGTACTAGTTTTATACGCGCATTGCGCGTATGGGTTAATGCCCAATGTTTATATTTAAATAAATATTTGAAAGTATATCAATGCAAGATTATATAGGAGAAGTTTATACATGGGTAATTGAATGTCGAATTTTTTTATTTAAATATCTAACTCAAAGTATATGAATCCATGATAATATATAAAATTCATTATAATTATTACTAAAATAAATGTTTGCAACCTTGTAAAATCGATAGTCTAAATATTTGGTCTAAAAATGATAGTCTAAATAAATACTACTTTTAATTTGAATTTTCCTAAGTGTTCTTAATTCTCTTTTGAGTAACATTGTCATTGTCTTTATCTTTACTATTTGTTCTATTCCTTTTTGTTGATAGTGTGTTATTTGCAATTCAGTTATTGTTGGTAGCATAGATGACAACGTCATGCAATGAGATTATGATATATGAGTTATGAACTTTCCTTTAGGCGTTCTGCTTGGGGTTTATTTGGTTCAACTATTATTGTTGAATGAGTTGTTGTGGATAAAGAAATCCCTAGTTTAAGAAAAAAGATTAAATAAATTAATAAAAATTTGGAAATTTAAAATATTATATATCCAAAAATATTAAAAGGTAGTTTCTCGCTTCAATTCAATTTGCGGGGTAATGGGTTATTTGAGTAATTTCATTGTCAACAAATCCCCCAAGTAGTTAATATGATTGGTTTCAAACTATTCTTTTTTATTTTTTTCATGGAATTAAAGAAATACATATGTATCATTTTTTGGTGCAACTACTAATTTATTTAATTCAATAAGAGTAAAATATAGCGGTTCCGCTTCAATTTGTTGGGTTATTTGAGTACTATCTTTGTCAACCAATCCCCAAGTAGTTAATATAATTAGCTTCAAATTATTTTAAAATTTTTTTTCATAGTATTAATAAAATACTTGGTAAATAAATATATAACATTATTTTGTACTATAACTTTGATATTTAATTACAAGATATTGTAAAAATAAGATAACGGACAATAATGTAATGAATATCAATTGATAAATTTGAATGTAAAGAATCTTTGCATGAGAGAAAATAAAGACAATATAACTAATGAAATTATTTCTATTATTTAATTTAATTTTTTGATATCGAATACTTTTTTCAAATAAAGGTATTGTAGACACATAATTCTAAATTAAAGAAATACATATGTATCATTTTTTGTTGTAGCTACTAATTTATTTAATTTAATAAGAGTAAATAGAGTGAGAAACTTAATTATCTCAAATTTGATTGAGATGAGGTTCGAACCTAAGATCTTTCTTATAGAAATTAATGGGTAAGTTAAAAGTTAACGGAATATTAACGGAGAAGAGAATATTTAACGGAAAACTTAACGGATAATCATAAAAGTAAGGTTAAATTAGGTAATCTCTATTAATAATATTAATCTGAATTATCTTAGCCATCTATTTGATTAAATAATTCATCTGAACCATCCATTTGATTACCGCCATTTTTTCTACCCATTTTAGGCCTAACTCTCTTTGGCTCTTATTAGTATAGTAGATTTTCACCCGTGCGATGCACGGAATGTGTTTGTTATAATATATTAAGAATATTTAAATCGGTATAAAATTATTTAAATTATAACATCGAATATTATATAGTGCAAGTGAAGATATGAGTTGGGTCATTTATGTTTGTTGATGTTATCATTGCTTGAATTTGTGTAAATAATTGCTTAAATTAATAGGTAATGTACAGATGTAGGCATACGGTGCTGTAACTTTAGATGATTTTATATATCATTGTTAGAAATTTTTAGAAATTGAGCCAATGTGCTCGTTCTCTGGCAACTTAGTTGTAGTAATGAATTGCTATCCTAATTCATTTGTATAGATGATATATTTTTTGTCTAGATATATAGCAACATTATTATTTTGAAAAAAAAAACATAATATCAATAGGAATTGTATTGTTTTAATATTCTTCTATTGTTTTAATTGTTTTAATGTACAATATTTTGGGTGGGAAGGAAGATTTTGTTTTTATATATATAAAGATTTTATATATTAGAACATGCCTTCCTATAAAAGAAAAAAAAAGAAGAATAATCTCAACAATGCATCTAGGATTATCGGACATATAAGGCTAGAAATCTAAAACAATGTGGTGATATTTTCATAATTATTACAAACTTTGAATGTGCACTAAAACAAGTTTGATTGTGCATCGACGAATGACTGATAATGCATTCAAGATGTACCAATATTGTACTCAAGTTTATTGCATTGTAACCAGTGTTGCAAAAATCACGCCTAGGCGCCGATTAATTGGCGCCTAGGCGCTAGGCGGCGGACTAGGTGGCGCCTGGGCCGCCTAGCCCGCCTGGCTGGGCGGCTGCTTCTTTTTTTTTTTTTTGTTTTTTTTTTTTTAAATTTTAAATCTTAAACATTTAAACTATTAATGTTATAATATATTAACTAATACTCTAAATAGTCTAATAAGTAATAACTTAATAAAATAATAAGTAATAACTAAATTAAACTAATACGTAATGTACTAATAATTAATAAATAATAACTAATAACTTAATAAGTATTAACTATTTAACTATTAAAGTATAAAGACGTACAATATTAAACACTTTACAATTATTAACACTTAAAATATATTTTTTTAATTTTTTTTTGAAATAAAAAAAAAAAAAAAAAAAAAAAAAAAAAAAAAAACTAGGCGCCTAGCGATTTTTACAACCTTGATTGTAACATATCAATGGATCGTACACTGCAAATAAGTTTGAGTGCACTCTTGGTACATTTAGAATGCATTATCACATATCTGTTGAGCTTGTAGTGTACAACAAAAGTTCGTAATAATTACGAAATTGTCATCACATTTTTTTATCTTTCTCCATTATTTTTTTAACCGTTGATCACTCTATATGGAAATGTTATACCATTCCACATTGCTTACAAAAAGACATTGTTCTCAATTGATTATGTGTACGCATGTGCGTGCATGTATATATATATATATATATATATATATATATATATATATATATATATATATATATATATATATATATATAATTCAAACTTTGAAGTGCAAGTAAATTGTATTAAAAATGCAAGTAACAGTTTCATAGAGTAGTGCACATATGTACAAGTAAAATGTATTAAAAGTGCAACAATATACTCCATAGTATATGCCGAGCAACAATATTATATTAAGTCATCATTAGTTGCACCAAACATTATCATTAAGTGCATTAGTGTGAAAAATGTTATCATTAAGTGCACCAATGTGAAAAGGTAAATTACTTGCACTATTAAATGTAAATGGTTGCACTTTTAAGTGATTTTACTTACATAGTTTATTACTTGCACTTGTTGGATATGGTACTTCAGCCCAGTATGAGTTGCTACGAAAGAAAATTGAGATGTCCAAGCTATGGTTTGAACCTTGGACCTTTTGTTTAAAACTCAAGATTCAATCAACTTTGCTATCGCTGCTGTTGATATTGGAAGGGACGTTATTTAAAACTGTTTTAACAGGGATTCGAACAGGAGACCTTAGGGGCGGCTAAGCCCTTATAGGGTGATGTTTCACCAACTAAACAATGACATTTTTGTGGCCAATTACTGTAGTTATAATATTTGTTTATTCATTTCCGGCCACTATAAATACCCCTCTTCACTCTTTGTAAAATTCATCCCAAAATCATTCACATCTCTCCTTTCTCATACTAGTTCTCTTTATATTAAGAGAGAAATCCTCTATGGTTTCTTCTTGTATAGAAGATATTGTAATATTTTCTTTATAGAAGAATACTTTTATTCTTGTTCGTGGCATTACCCTATCGGGTTTACCTATAGAGGTTATATTTCCTTGTTGTTACTCATTTCTCTCTTATTCAATATTCATTTCTTATACCGCTCGTAGGAATTGATCCTAGTGGAATGATTGTACATGTCTAGGAAAATCACTGGTTAAGACTTGGTATTTAAGTAGTTCATTGGTGACTCACCTCTCTTATCCAGAAGTATTTTCCTGGTGTACTCTTCATAAAGCTAGTATTGTTCCACGTTTGGTATTATTTGAATATTTTATAAATTATTCGTCGAAATTATGGTTATGTTGGCCTGCCGGTGATTGAGCCCAAAAGTCACGAAACCAATAGCGCTATTAAGTATTAACACATGTTACTTGTACACAAAGTTTGTGTTATTTATAAAAATACCATCGCATTGTTTTAAAAAAAAATTATATATGATCTGTTAATCTTCTTAGATGGACGACTCAAATTAGTTATTATTTCTCTCCTGGTGCCCGTTATCACTAGAGGAAAGAGAGAGAGAAAGAGATGTACAATTGTCCCATAAAAATAATAGTACAATAATTGTAAAGTAATGTACAATTGTATCATTATAGGGATACATACAAAAAGTATTAATATTATAATGACCTAAATCATTCCAATAATGCAAAAGCATAATTGAGATATTGAGTCTTGTTTCAAATAATCTTCTATAATTAAATGAAAAAAACTTAACCTAATTTTTTTTTAAATGGAAAAAAATGATTTTCAAGGTTCCTGTCTTTCTGATTTATAATTTTTGGTGTTCAACTTTGAATGCTATGTATTTAGTCGGGCTAATTATTCGATCAAAGTTTAAGTTAAATTTTATACTGTATATCTATAATTTGTAATAATTTTAATAAGAGCCAATAAAGTTAGTGCTCTAACGGAAAGAAAAAATATATAATGTAGTAATTATTTACTTAAACGAATGATAATGTTAGGGCTCTATTATATTATTTTCTTCCCTTAAATAACCCACATTCCATTACTAACTTTAGTAACGGAATATTCTGTTAACTTTTAATTTATCCATTAATTTCTATAAGAAAGGTCTTTAAGTTCGAACATCATTATCCCAATTAGAGTTACATAATTGTTAAACATATACTACGAAAAAAATTTAAAAAGAGATATAATTTTATTAGTATATTGTTATTTTCTACAATAAAAATTATTCATTATCAAAAAAATTTAAAAAGAGATATAATTTCATTAGTTATATGTCTTTATTTTCTACAATAAAAATTATTCATTATTGAAAAAAATTAATTAAAAAAAGAGATATAATTTCATTAGTTATAGCGTCTTTATTTTCTACCATGAAAGATTCCTTACCTTCAAATTCATTAATTAATTATATTCATTACATTATTCATTGTCTTCTTTTTACACTATCTTGTGATTAAATCAAAGTTATAATACAAAATAATGTTATATATTTATTTACCAAATATTCTATTAATAACATAGAAAAAAACTTTAAGATAATTTGAAATAAATCATATTAATTACTTGGAGAGAATTTGTTGACAAAGAAGAATTCAAATAACGCAATAAATTGAAGCAAGAAATTATCCCGCAATATTTTTTGGACTATATCACAGTTGTTCACTTTAAAGTTAAATTGTAATTTTTTTATTAATATGATTTAAAATGTATAAATTTTTATTACAAAAAATGGTATTTATTTATCCTCATTTTTAAACTAAGTATTTAGATTTCGTTTATACAAAAGTGCAAACATTTATTTTAGTAACAATTATAATATAATCAAAATCTCATATATTATCTTGCATTCATATACTTTGAATTACCAATTTAAATAAACAAATTCAACATTTAATTATATATGCATGACCATCTCCTATATAATCTTGTATTGATATTGATAGAGGTTAATTTTACTGTATGAAAAGTATGAAATCAATGGAAGAATTTAGGCCAAATCATCTCTTTTATTTATTGATCTTGAGCCCATTAGAGAGAAGAGAGAGCTATGCCTTTTAGGATCTCTTTAGAGAGAAGGAGAGAAAGGGAAAAGTCCTCGACTTGAAGGGCTAGGGTCCTTTATATAGGCCCCCTAGACCCGTACCCGATACCGTATAAACGCCAAAAATACGTACAGCGGTAATCCCAGGGTATATTCCCTATCAGATAGCCCCCCCAGTCCGTGCCCTGACGTCGAGCGAATGAGGAAGGGTTCGGGCTGGAAAACCTGATTGCATAGTCCGTGATTTACGCTGGTTAGCTTCCGACCAAGAGATCGACACGGATCCAGGGATGGTACGTAAGGCCTTTGGTCGGGCATCTTGACCAAGTGACAGGAATATGAACTTTTCAATCTAATGCCTTTGCGACTTTTGGCTCAGCGACCATAATATGATCTTTTTGATCTAATGCCTTCTCGGCCTTCGGCTCGGTGACCGAACTATGATCTTTTTGATCTAATGCCTTCTCGGCCTTCGTCTCGGTGACCAGACTATGATCTTTTCTATCTAATGCCTTCTCGGCCTTCGGCTCTGTGACCGGAATATGATCTTTTCGATCTGATGCCTTATCGGCCTTCGGCTCGGTGACCGGAATACGATCTTTTCGATCTAATGCCTTTTCGGCCTTCGGTCCTGGTGACCGGAATATGATCTTTTCGATCTAATGCCTTTTCGGCCTTCGGCTCGGTGACAGAACTGGTGCCGCGATTTTTCTCGAACTTAACGATGCCGATGGTGACAGTACCATCTTAACCAAGCTTCGTACACATCTAACCTGCATACGTGATCATATTTACATTTTGCAAAACAAATTAGGTTATAAATTTGTATGGTCGAGGGCATTTTTCCCCGCCAGTTCAGAGAGAGTAGCTTTTTCCGACTTTTTAGTCGTACCCGATCTTAACGATCGCAAATGGGCACCTTCCTCCAAACGCCCTATAACCGGGCAAACAAACGGGCATCTTGCTCCCGTGATGGGTGCCAAACCCAAAAGGTCAGTCTGAGGACCATAACAGGCATCTTGCTCCCGTAGTGGGCACTATACACCCAAAAAAGATCGGTCCGAAGACCATAATGGGCACCTTGCTCCCGTAACCGGAGTTTTAACCGGTCAGAATTACCTACCTCGTAGGACTTATGCCGAGATTTAATCCCGGTCGTACAATATACTACCGGTGGTGGATGACCGACCTAACCGGACTTATTACATAAGTACATGCCGTTACAATTTTCTAAGTATAAGGCTATGACCTATACATCATCATCAGTATCATACATCTTCGTCAGCCTCATCGCACAGGATTAGCAAAAGATGTATTTACATCCGTTTACACTGGAGCACTGTCGAACCCGAGCTGAGTAATGGTCGGGATGGCTGCCTACACCCATTTCTATAAGCTCGGACGTATAGATTCCGCTGCCCGAGCACTCTTTAGACCATCGCAACAAAAGCTTCGTTATGAACGAGCAATAAGATGCCACCATTTATGCATACTGATCTCCCCAGCAAAAATAAGGCTGACCAGTCTCGGAATTCAACGATGAGGCGATAGGCCTGCGGACGTCAATCAAAGATTTCGGTCGCCCCCACCGGCGAAATTCTTAGCGATCACGGAGCACTCTAACGCAATTGGGCTGGATGGTTTTCTTCCAAGTAGGTTCTCCGGAACCTCCGAATTGAACGTGTATGGCACTGACTTGTAAAACTCCAGAACTATGCTCAGTCCCGAGCGATCATAAAAGTATGTTGCTTCACGGTTCAACGAGCGGTGTCACCAAGCATCACGTTGGCAACTCGCAAGATCCAACTCGCGAGCTAGTTTCAGAACCGTAAGTTGGGTTCATAGCCTGATCACCCTACAACCTGCATTAAGAGTTTAAAACTAGCTGCTCTTGTTGCCTTGATGGGAGTGATAGTTTTTGCATGAAGATCACAAACTCGGGAGTATTAAAGTCGGTAGCCTTGCCCTGAGATCGAAAGGCAACTGGTCTACTACTTGCACTAGTCATCTACCCGAGCATGTGAAAAAACATATATGGCACAGATAGCTCGTTATCCGCTGAGCGCCTATTCAACCTGGACAGCCGACACTTTTCCCGGCCTCTGAGCTGATGATTGGTCGGTTCTCGGCTTTTTATATGAGTACATACGTCTGCTGGAGGAGTGGCTTCCAAAGCTTCCTAATTTTAAATCAGCCGATCAAATCACGGGACCAAACTCATGGTTTGAGAAATGGTCGGGAGCTGGTTTCGCTACTGCTATCGAAACCGAGCTCCGGTCACTCCATATGATGACGAGCACCCTAGTTGACCTTCATGGGGTGTAGCGATGAGGAGCTGTCCGGCGGAGTCAAAGAGGACATCCAAACAAACCAGATTTCCCAAAACATGGCGACTTCAACGCTCAAAAATACTCGCTGACAAGAGAAAGTGGTGGTGGCAGTGTCGGCGCTGGTTTAGGCAGTCGGGAAAGGCGGTAGTAGCATCGCCAGGGGATGGTTCAAGGGATTTTCTCATAAGATAAAGTAACACCAAGGTCCGTGATATTAGGAAGGACGCAGGCATTCGCGCTCGCAATGCGATCTACACTAGCAACTGCTAACCATTATACCCCCGATCGGATAACTGAGATCGGTTCCACGGTGCAGGCGTGCTTTGGAGACTGGGAATCCGTTCATTTCTCGTGAACCAAGATATTAGAGCTTGCGGTCTCGGAACAAACTTCTAGCAGAACGACTGTAATTCCCTGCCTGTAGGCTGTAGCAGTAGGAATTTGTTCACAGCCAACAGCTTGACAGAAGAAGGAAATGCGAGGTCGTCACTCGTCTGGTTAAGCACGATCAAAAGTTGATAGGTGGGGGGAGAGCTTTCAGTTCTCAGATCATCAAGGCTCTGAATAGGAGAGGAAACCGATCATGAAGTTAATGGGCCATGTTTGGATTTGAATATTTGTCGCCTGTCAAACTGAGTCGTCCAAGCACCATGATGGGGTAAGTCAAATTGAAAGTAACAGCCCGGAGATTTGTTTTCTTGAACGAAGAATCCTACAATACTCAAGCGTGTCGGGGTCCGTTCGGGAAGGTCGGGAAGGAGCTTCCGACCGCTCATCAGGTAAATGAATAAGATGAAATGGTTCCAGGACCTTCAGGATCACTCGTGAAGATTGGTGCGATCGCAATATCAGGTATGTGCATATTCCATCATTTTCAGGTTCCTAGAAGGCAATGTAAACCGAGCTCTCATCCACTGTGGAAAGCAGTGTGAAACTATGGAACTCCGACTACACGCTCGGGGAAAGTCGACCGGGAAGAAATTGGCTGATGGATAATCTCTGGAAGTTGGAATAATCGAAGTACTTACACGTCTGCATGTAAATGATGATGTTCCATGCTACAGTTAGGTGAGAGGGATTGATGACAGATTGAATTGCTAGGGCAGTGAAGTCGTTAATCCGCTAATCTTTGATTGATTATTTGGATTGGTGTCGACCACACTAGAGTGCTTAGTGTCTGATTCTGATTAAGATTGAAGAAATTATGATAGTGCTCGGTCCGACCCCAACGACAATGGGTGAGGTCGGTTGTCATGCTTCATTAATTAACCCGGCCTCCTGAGGACTGACTGATGATTCCGAGTAGATTTCGACATGCTAGTCGGTGTGCGAGACGCTTGAGTAATCAATATTCGGTCGGGGAGAGGCCGAGTAGCAATTGGCATGATCGAGAATAAACTGGATGAAGATCACGAAGCTCCAATGGCCCGGTGGTATCCGATCTGACCTGTCTAAACTCTGCTTAAGATTTATTCGGTCGAGAATGGGAAGACCCCGGTACGGCTGACAATGGTATTTTCGGGACTGATCTAGTCGATGAATCCGGGAAGAATGTTTCGGCTGGGAGACTCAATGATCGGATTGGGAGCATGGAGGCGCAACAGAGAAGACCAGAAGAGGTCGGCTTGGGGCCAATACTTCTGCATGGGACCGCCGATTGCCAACTCCTGACATTTAGCCAAAGTTCTAAAGAAGATCGGTGGTTAGTACACTTATCTGGGAAGCGCTGCTGGTCAGAGTTTGCGTGCTCAAGCCACAAGCTTCGAGCCTTCGAGGAGACCCGGGAGCGCCTTCATCTATTCTGTACACACCTCCATGAATACAAGTGGGCGTAGACAAATGAGATGGTGAAGTCGGGAGTGCGTCTACAACTCTTTTCCTTTTTCTCTCTCTATCCACTTTCTTGGACTTCGCACTTCACAGCCACATGCAGCCAATGAGAAAGCACTCCACCGCCATATGCAACCAACTGAAGAAGAAGCTTCACAGCCACATGCTTCTTTTCTTTTTTCTTTTTCTTTTTTTAAATCTTTTGGATAACCCTCTGCCTCGCGTACAGCAGAAAGGGGATTGCGACAGTGGACAGCAACAGTGAGATGATCTGCTGTGATTACCTTTCATGCAAGCGATGGCGCGACGGGATCTTCCGGCGAAGCAGCGGAGATGGTGCCGGCGCAGCATGGGCGAAGATGACGATGAAGTTTCTGATGGTACCGATGCCTTGAAATTTGTAAGTGAAGCGATGATGATATTTCTCGGTTTCTATCCTTCCTCAGCTACTCATCTGGGCAAGTAAGATTTTTAAGAACCCTGCTGGTGCTAATGTTTGTCGACCCTTTCTGGTAGGAGGACATATATTTACCCTTATCCTTTCTCTTTATAATCCGCTCAAAGAGTGAGGCTTTACAGAGAATATGAACTTTTTATGGGTGGTTTCAAATCTTTGTTTGGCCCACGACTGTCGTTCCACAATTGGAAAACCTTACAGCCCCTTTCACAAAACAAATATACTACTGCATGATCTACTATCTGCTAAGTATGTTCACATTCGATGGCTAGTTGCTGTCATATACTCTGTAATTTGCGTGTCTCCTTCTTTTGGTTTATTTTCTGGGCAGGAGGAAGCTTCTTGATGATCTCAACTGAGCAGCGAAGAATTGATGGTAAAATAAAATAAATTCCCCATCTCGGATGACTAGAGGGACATGGCTTTCTCTTGCATTCCCCACAGACGGCGCCAAAATGATAGAGGTTAATTTTACTGTATGAAAAGTATGAAATCAATGGAAGAATTTAGGCCAAATCATCTCTTTTATTTATTGATCTTGAGCCCATTAGAGAGAAGAGAGAGCTATGCCTTTTAGGATCTCTTTAGAGAGAAGGAGAGAAAGGGAAAAGTCCTCGACTTGAAGGGCTAGGGTCCTTTATATAGGCCCCCTAGACCCGTACCCGATACCGTATAAACGCCAAAAATACGTACAGCGGTAATCCCAGGGTATATTCCCTATCAGATATACTTTGAAGTACTTATTTCAAAATAAACATTGGGCACTATCCTATTCACGAAATGCATGTGAAAAACTAGTTTTTAATACATTTTAACATATTCGTAGTATATGTTTAACAATTATGTCAACTTTGATTGGGATGTGATTCAAACTTAAAACTTTTCTTATAAAATTAATGAGTAAGTTAAGAATAATAAAGAGTTAACAGAATATTTCATTATTAAAGTTTATACTAACGAAATTATGGGTTATTAAGGAAAGAAAATAGTATAATAAAGGATAAAGAAGGAAAATCATAAAATAATTCTAAAATCAAAATTATATGAGCCATTCATTTCAAGAAACAATTACACCAATATTTTTTGTTCCCGTTAAAGGCCTAACTTTATTGACTCTTATCAGATTATATATATATATAGTATTCAGTTCATGTGCGGTGGGGTGTTTCCCGTGCGATTGTGCAGTGGCTTTAGGTGCGTAATTTTCTTCTTAAAGTGCTTGATTTCCCTGCTTAAGGTGCGTGATTTTCTTCTTAAGGTGCGTTGTTTTTCTTTTTAAGGTGCGTGATTTTCCAGCTTAAGGTGCGTGATTTTCCTTCTTAAGGTGCGTTGTTTTTTCTTCTTAAGGTGCGTGGCATATATGCTTAAGGTGCGTGATATGTATGCTTAAGGTGCGTGAGTTGTTGAAACTTAAGGTACACCATTTTAAAACCTTAGGTGCATAGTTTGTGTTCTTAAGGTGTGTGACTTGTGTACTTAAGATGCGTGGTTTGTGTACTTAAGGTGCGCAGTGTATTCTCAACTGAAGGTGCATCATTTAAAAACTTTAGGTGCGTGGTTTATGTTTCTAGCTTAAGGTGAGTGATTTGTGTACTTAAGGTGCGTCATTTTAATGCTTAAGATGAGTACCGCACAACCGCATGGGAATATATACCCGCAACTGAACCCTTCTACACACACACACACACACACACACAATTAGATTTGTAGAAATAAGTAATTCAAAGTATATCAATATAAGATTATATAGGAGAAGTTCATTATAGTTGACAATAAAATTAATGTTTGATTTGCATTTTTGTAAAAACAATTATCTAATACTTATTGTAGTTGGTATATATGCTTATTCACTACCAAAAAAAAAAAAATCGCAAATCGCGACAGAAGAATATCATCACGAAACAACAAAATTCTATCTCAAATCACATTTTGCGACGAATTGTGACGAAATCCGTTCCGTCGTCTATCATCTTAATTTGCGACGGAAAATTTTCCATTTGAATGCTACGTATATAGCTAGTTAATTAATTCACCAAAGTTCATGTTAAATTTTATATTGTATTTATAACACTCTATTCATAGTATATGTTCAACAATTAGGTCAACTCTGATTATGATGAGATTCGAATCTAATACATTTTTATCGAAATCAATGAGTATATAAAGAATAATAAATAGTTAACGGAATATTTTGTTATTAAAGTTTATACTAACATAACGTAGGAGTATTTAGAAAAAATAAATAGAAGGTAACATAGAAAAACTAATAAAAACTACTAAAATAAAAATAATATAAATCATTCATTTCAAAAAATAATTGAACCAGCATTTTTTAGTTTTTTAATATAAATCATTCATTTCAAAAAATAATTGAACCAGCATTTTTTAGTTTTTCTAGAAACTATGCCTACAGAACTTAATTGACTCTCTATAACTTTATTGACTTTTATTAAATAGACTAGTCTTTTCTATGCGCGATGCGCAAAAACATATGCCCAATATTTATATTTTTTAAAAAAAATTAATAAATTCTTACTAATTAAAATCTAAATGAAAAATATTACTTATTATATTAATCTAATAACATATGCCCAATATTTATATTTTTTTAAAAAAATTAATAAATTCTTACTAATTAAAATCTAAATGAAAAATATTACTTATTATATTAATCTAATATATAATGAATGCAAATATTATTATAATTAAAGAATATAAAAAGATATGGTGGATGAATGTGCATAGTAAAGTTAATGGAAAAGTTAACGGAGGTCATGAAGGTAAGGGTATTTTTGTCCAAAAATTTATATAGTACAACTCTAAAAACACAATGTACAAAATGATTAGCACTACAAACATGGACATAAATTAGGGATATAACTTTGATTGAGATTTATTATGTTTTTAGATATAAATATAAATATAGATATGAAAAATATTACTGTAATATTTTCGCTTAATTAATTAAAGTTAAAATAGGGTTCCTATATTTTAGCTTGGTTGCGGTTGGGGATACGGGATGCTAGCCACATTTCCCTTTTCCACTTGCTTTTCTTGATGACTTTAACCTCAACTTGCGGCCGCTGCGCTCCAAGGTAAAGATTCTTACCACGATGTGACATTTCTGGCGGCCCACCATCCACTCACATACTAGTCAAAAGAGTTTCAGATAATGTTGAAAGCAAGAAAAGGGAATAACTAAACATCATTAAACGGCAGAACAACTTTAATTTTTTTTCTTCTACATTATCATAAACATTAACATAATTATTAATTACTAGTATACTACTACATACTAAAGCTGACATGAAAGTAGAATTTAAAGAAAGTGCATGCTATGTCTTGTGTGGGCCGGCATGCATACATAAATTAAGTTGTAAGAAAATCAGGCTGATTGGTGACTGATCTGACCCATGACCATTTATGGTCCCTTGTATCCACCTTATTCTTTGCTGTTGCCACGTCACTCACTGGAATATACGCATAGTTCCCATTTACAGGACCACACACAAACCCGGTGTAGCCTGCCATCACGCCGTGAATTGCAGCGTGGGCGAGGAGAGTGCAGTATAGATTATCTGGTGCGTTTGCATGAACAGCCCGGATCATGTACGTTGGATCAATATACTTTATAGTGAACAGCTGATTCGGGTGAGTCCTACCCCACCAACTCTTCAGCTCCGCCTTCAACCACGCCCCAACATCCAACAACACAGGATTACCTGACTCGTCTCTTTCATGTCTTTGAGATTCACTTCTTGGGATCATATCCTGTCCGGCCCCCTCTGCGACCACAACCACCGCGTGCCCGCTCCGCTTGAGTCGGCGTTCGAGGAATTCGAGGAGACCTCCCTCTCCTTCCAAGTAAAACTCGTTCTCGGGGATCAGACAACAATCCACATCTCGGCTGCTTAAAGTTGCGTGCAGCGCAATGTGTCCGGTGCTGCGCCCCATCAGCTTAACCACCCCTATTCCATTCACGGCACTCACGGCTTCTACGTGGGCTGCACTGATCGCTTGCTGAGCCATCTCCACCGCCGTTTGGAACCCGAATGATCTGTCTATAATGCCCACATCATTGTCTACTGTTTTTGGGATCCCTACAATTGAAACGTATAGTTTCCTGCGTTCAATTTCGTTGAATATTTCCACTGCCCCACGCATTGTTCCATCTCCACCGATAATGTAAACCTAGCAACACGTGGATCATAGTTTCTTTTTTATCCCATGAGACTACTCTGATACTAAATTCAAATATGTACTCAATTTCAACTAAAAATTTAAACTGATAGTTGGATTGCAAATTTATGTTTATATGTTATATATATATATGAACAAGAAGGATTGTAGATTTATAGGTAGGATGAAAAATAATAAAATGTAATGTACGTATAGTACCTGATTAAAGCCTCGATTTTGGATGGCATCAACAATTTTGTGAAGATCAAATCCGCCTCGAGATGTCTCAAGCATGGTGCCGCCATTTCTGTGCCACCCGTCCACCATTTTCGGGTCGAGCCGGAGCGGTTCAAAGGAGTAGAACCCGCGGTAACCGGATTTAATCCCGAAGATCTCGCGAACGCCGTACATCTCCCACAGC
Source organism: Ipomoea trifida (assembly GCA_003576665.1). Taxonomy (NCBI): domain Eukaryota; kingdom Viridiplantae; phylum Streptophyta; class Magnoliopsida; order Solanales; family Convolvulaceae; genus Ipomoea; species Ipomoea trifida. The sequence goes on along the minus strand of CP025658.1, from coordinate 14,987,170 downwards.
CCCACCACCAGCTCCCGGATCACGGTGTTCATCCCGGGGCAGAGCCCGCCGCAGGTGACGATGGCGGCCCGAACTCGCCCCGGCTCAAAGTAGATTTGCTCCCGTGGCCCGGCTCGGAGGTAGGCCAAGGGAGGCGTGGAGGAAGGGAAGGCGCCGGAGAGGTCCAAGGTGCTCTGCCGGAGGACAACGTCGCCGGCCGAAAGGTAGAAGCCCGGGACGGCGTGGTAGAAGGGGTTGCTGCCCAGCGGGTTGGTTTGGGTTTGGGTTTGGAGGGTTTTCTCCGGCAAGTAATCGGCGAGGTGTGTAATGCTCTGTAGCTTCACCTTTGGTAAGGAAATCAGGTGGTCCCCATCTCCGTCTTCTTCCCGGTGAACGTTGACTGACGAGTACGCCATGGATGGAAAGATAGGTGCGAGCTAATTAAGTCTATGGAACGAACAAGAAAATTCCATATTAATTAAACGGCGAATTCAATGAAGAGATCGAGATGGACATTCAACGTGGCGACTTATATCGCGGTAACGTGGCGCTATTTCTTGCATCGTTGCATGAGTTTGCATGACACGCTTCAACGACACCTCGCTTCCTCACCCACAAAAAGGGGTCAAACAGAGTATCTAGTTTTTTTTTTTTTTTTTTTTTTTTTGCAGTATCTATTTTTAGGAAAATGTTTTTACCATCCTGAATTTTCTTTTTCCTATATTATATTTCTTTTTATGTAAATTTTATTCATTAAATGCATATATTTAATTGACTAATACTCTCTCACAGGTTACTCGATCACATTAGTCGATCAACAAATCAACTCGCTCATGCTCTTCTTAAGGCGGTTGATTCCACAGGCTAGTCCTGGTCCGTGTTATTTGGAGGGTGATCCTCTGATCTTTGTTTGTGATCTTTTGACGTAAAACGGTTACTTTGATGTATGATTTCAAAATAAAAGTTAAATGACACATTACTAATTAAAAATTAAAATGTTTTTTCAAAAAAAAAATAAAAAAATGTAATAGTTAATTGAATAATCTCATATCATGATAGATAAAAAATTTTAAAAGAAAATACATATTACCTTTGGAACTAAATAAAAAAAATTATTGATTATATATATATATATATATATATATATATATATATATATATATATATATATATATATATATATATATAGCCCTGATCTTTTTACATATTTAACATTAGCTTTTTGGGTAGTAGTTTTGAAAATATGTGACGTCAATGTTTTGAAAAGTTGATGTCATAACTCATACTCCCTCCGTCTCATTTTATGTGTCTGGTTCGATTAACGAGACTTGACTGAAGTTATTTTTAATTCAATTTTTCATAATATTAAGTTTAATATTAGTATACATATATTTAGAAACTACACTAAAAGCACTATTAAACACAAAAAAAAAAAAAAATACTAAAGAAAATAAACAAAGAAGAAAGAGTTGGTTTGACCAATGAATAGTAAGTATAACAGATAAAATGGGACAGAAGAAGTAACTATTATTTTTTTAAAAAAATACTTTCAAACGTCGATTTTTTTGGTTAATACATCAAAACACCTTTTACAAACTAATATTTTCTATATTTGGATGCCTTTTAAAACATTTACATCTTTATACAAACATTCGAATAGTCCTCAAATGGTTAATGGATCTGTACATGTTCATAATTTTTAATAAGTACACTCTAATAAAATTGCTATTCACTTTTGTCGTCCCACCACGTCACAAAGTGGAACACATGCGATTGATGATGCAAACTTTACCTCCTCTTAATTTCAAATGTATACCATATATACCCGCTATAAAATGTATGTGTAGAGTTTACGGTTGAGTGATTTATCTCCTCTCATTTTTGTAACGAGCTAAGTAACATGTAAATGTAACATATCCTTATTAACAAAGTCATTAATCTAAAAATAATATATACATAATTGAGTTATCTTTATTTATACAATCAAATCAAACAAATACATTACACAATAATAAGTTCCTTCGACTACTTGCCCCAAGCCTTCAGTCCAAACCAGTCCACAACCTCGACCTAAATCCTCAATCTTGTTGAGTCTAAGCTAAGGCCTCGACCCAAGTCCGGAATCCAAACAAGTATTCAGCCTTGGTCTAGGCTAATGTCTTCGACCTGACAAGACCCTCAACGTCAACATAGCTTGTAGAGCTCGTGGGAACATTACTAGCATTCATCAACTAAACTTGTAGCCGATTGAGAGCATTTAGAATATAGTTGTTGATTTTATGTGGGTTGTCTCAACATGAATCTAAAATATAAATAAATTAATGAAAATAAAATATATCAAACACATAAATATTTACGTAGAAATCGTAAAAGTGAAAATCACAATCCTTTTTTTAGCCGTGTCAAACCAAATCTACTTTATTTTTAGACTGCATGCTTTGTACATGTATATTTGTAATAAGCTCAAGCTAGGAATAATTTATATAATTTCGTAAAAAAACTGTAGGGAGATTTTGGTAGAGCCTAATATGAAGACAAATATGCTTTCTGAAGATCTAGATGTTCTCCCCTTTCTCTCGGCCATGGATTCCTTTTATAGTAGAAGTGTATGACTCTTCAATCTTCATGGTAATGAAGCATGATTGGTGGGATGACAACTAACCTTGTAATTGATTGGTGCTGGGTGAGATGATATGACTGGTGACCCTTAAGTGTGGTGGTTTTAGTGCATCTTGACATTCTATGGAATGATTTGTGTTCTTAATTACATGATAATCACAATTTAATACCCTCATTTAATTTGTAATCGTTTGTCATAATTATCCTCCTATGACTACTTTGGTCATATTAATTCCATAACTTATTGGGCCATTTGGCCTATGCCATTAATAGCTATTAAGCATTGATAGGCTGATAGCAAGGATATAATGTGCATATTAGTTAATTTAAGGGTGTCAATAGGGCAAGTTCGTTCGGCTAATCCTATCAAATTGTTGAGCTTATTGATATTTTTGGTCGAGTTTAAAATTTCTAGTTCTAAACTTAAAACCTTAGGCTGTCGGACTGATCAGACGGACTCAACTAAAAGTTTTGACATTTTCAAATTAAAATTCTAAACTTTTAATTTTAATAAACTATCACATTTATACCAACAAATATAAATTTTTACATATTCAATCAATCTAAATCTCAATTTCCAAATTCCAAATAAAACTAATTAATATATTTACTCTATAATATAATAATTATAATAAATGTAAGTGCAATATATATAATGCACATTAGTGTTGGCGTGATTATTTAAACAAAACTTTAGTTTATTATTTTTTATAGGTTGTTGTTTGTGGTTGACGTCTTCAAGGCCTATGATGCTCCAAACAGAAAGCTGCTTTGTTTAAGGGTGGATTTAATTATGTGGATCATATTATTTCAAGGGAGAGTTTCTAGCTTCTGCTTTGGGAAAGAGGTTACGTGTATTACTATTTAAAGGAAGCATCACAAAGCTATTTTGGCAACTTTCTAATTGAGAATTATGAGACAGTGTGCTAAGAGTTCTTTCAAGTTAATTAAGCAATATCCGTGGTTTTCAGAGTTCGGTTCTTCGTTCATGTACTGGTGCTGATTCAGCGAGATTGAGGCTGCACGAATCCAATCATGAAGAGATGTTTTGAAGATTACTTTTGATGAATGTTGATGTTGTAGGTGTTGGACCTTGTATCTGTTTAGTTTTTCATCTCCCTGTAATCTTGGCAAACATCTAGTGGATTGGGCTGTCGTGGGTGTGCCCCGCAGAAGTAGGAGATTTGGCTCCGAACTGCGTAATCATTTGCTGTGTCCTGTTTACTTTTCTTTATCTTTTTATCCTTTTTGTTTTAATCAAATAATTAAAAGGTTAAGATAATCTGTTTTAAACTAAGTAGAATCATAAGGCTTCGTACATTCAAGATTCACGATTATCAATTTCAATTGGTATCAGAGCACGGGGACTTAAGTTATTAGTCTAACCGATCTGGCTTCAAAGTCGTGCTTCTTGAACTTACAAGTTCATCTTGTGCTTTCGTTTTTGTTGCTTTGATCCTGATTTTGTATTTCACCGTTTGCTAAGTGTTTCAGGATGGACACGGCATTACTCATGAATATTCGGCACCAAAGACGCCTCAACAAAATGGAGTGGTGGAACGAAAGAATAGAACAATTCAAGAGATGGGAAGAGTTATGTTGAATGCAAAATCCATACCGAGAAAATTCGGGGCTCAAGCAGTTCACACCTCGTGCCACATGATAAATAGGGTGTATCTCTGTCCGGGCACGAACAGAACTCCATACGAAATTTGGAAAGGTAAGAAACCGAATCTCAAATATTTTCACATATTTGGTTCACGGTGTTTTATTTTGAAGGGCAGGACTCCCACGGCTAAGTTTGAACCAAAAAGCGACGAGGGTATATTCCTAGGTTACTCATACAATAGTCGTGCTTATCGAGTATATAACAAAGTCACAAAAACGGTTATGGAATCAGCAAATGTCGTGGCAGATGATCAACTAAAAGACGCCTTTGAAATACCTCGATCTCAACTAGACTACTCCACAACTAATCCAGAATCGTCTGAACGCACTTCAGCAGAACACTCAGCTTCTACAAGTAATCCAGAATCCACACCGAGCACTCCTGATTCCTTACCAAGTGGACCAGAATCTCCAGTAGCAGCATCGGAACCATCTACACCAAATTCCAGTACAATTCAGATATATAACTCAGGAACAACACCTGAATCTACTATAGATGCCCCTACCCGCATACAAAGGAATCATCCGATACAAAACATCATCGGAGATCCAAGCTCTGGCATAAGAACTCGAGGAAGAAAAAGAGATTATGTTGAACTAGCTGGGTACGCATGCTACACGTCGAAAATCGAACCAAAGAATGTAAAAGAAGCTCTCACGGATGAACACTGGATTAAAGCCATGCAAGAAGAACTTGGACAATTTGAAAGAAATAAGGTATGGAATCTTGTCCCTAAACATAATGGTGTCAATGTTGTAGGTACAAAATGGATATTTCGAAACAAGACAAATTCAGCTGGCAACATTGTTCGCAATAAGGCTAGACTGGTAGCCCAAGGTTACTCTCAAATAGAAGGAATCGACTACGACGAAACTTTTGCTCCAGTTGCTCGTCTTGAATCCATCAGACTCCTGCTTTCAATTGCATGTGCTCTACGTATAAAACTACTCCAAATGGACGTTAAAACAGCCTTTTTGAATGGATACCTTAATGAAGACATATACGTAGCTCAACCAAAAGGATTTGAAGACCCACAATATCCAGATCATGTGTACAAGCTGGAAAAGGCTCTCTATGGTTTAAAGCAAGCTCCACGAGCCTGGTACGAACGTCTTACCCAATATCTACTACAGCATGGATATGAGCGAGGGGGAGTCGACAAAACTCTCTTCATCAAGAGGTCAGGTAAGCACATCACTATAGCACAGGTTTATGTTGATGACATTGTGTTTGGTTCAACTCAGACAGGTGCCACAGATGAATTAATCAAAGTCATGCAACAAGAGTTTGAAATGAGCATGATTGGCGAACTTACATACTTTCTGGGGCTTCAGGTGAAACAAACAGGTGAAGGTATCTTTATTTCCCAAGAAAAATATGCAAAGAATTTACTAACAAAATTTGGTTTAGAATCTGCTAAAGATGCCAGGACTCCTATCTTAACTACGACAAAATTATCTAAAGACGAAACGGGTGTCTCAGTTGACCCAACCCTCTACAGAAGTATGATCGGCAGCCTAATATATCTGACTACAAGTAGACCAGACATCATGCAAAGTGTTGGGATGTGCGCCAGATTTCAAGCAGATCCGAAAGAATCACACCTCAAAGCTGTGAAACGGATTCTCAAATATGTCAAAGGTACAATTACCTATGGAATATGGTACTCTAACGATACAAATCTAAGTCTTGCAGGCTACAACGACGCTGACTGGGCTGGAAATGCTGATGATAGAAAAAGTACTTCTGGTGGCTGTTTCTTTATCGGAAAAAATCTGGTCGCCTGGCTCAGCAAAAAGCAGAATTCGATATCTCTAAGCACCGCAGAAGCTGAATACATAGCAGCCGGAAGCTGTTGTACTCAATTATTATGGATGCGACAAATGCTCACAGACTATGGTCTAAATCAGGATATGATGACATTATACTGTGACAACACAAGCGCCATAAATATCTCCAAAAATCCTGTTCAGCACTCCCGAACAAAACATATCGATATTTGTCACCACTTTATACGTGAACTTGTAGAAGACAAGGAAATTGAGCTGAATTACGTTTCGACCGACAAGAACTTAGCAGATTTATTCACAAAGCCCTTGGACAAATCCCGATTCGAAATTCTACGGGCAGCTTTAGGCGTGTGCAGAATGTCAGCTTAATTCTCTGGTTGCACAAGAATAAAACAGGTTCGTGGTCCAAAATATTTAATTGTGTGAATTTACTAATATTTTTATTCATGTTTCAGGTTATGTGTTTCGAAAATAATGAAATGTGTTTGGAAGCTTTGTGTTTTCGGTTAGAAGATCTTGGAGTCCAAGACTAAGTTTTTTTCCTATTCCTTTTTAAACTCTCACTCTTCCCTATTTTTATGAGTCAATCACATCATCTATCATCCCTCTTCCCCATACACGACTTTTGATACACCCATAAACTACATCCCATTAATTCCAAGCCAACATCCCTCTCTCTCCCTTTTGGATCATCCCATCTTCATCTCTCTCGCCCGTCGTTTCCTCCATAGCCGAAAAAGCTCCAAGCTTTCCAAACATGGAATCAAAATCGACACCCTCTATCCTTACCTCTAATCCTTTTGAAATCTTCACCACATCTTACGCACGGTATCATTTTTTTCGCCAAATCATCGATGCTAACTCTCCTCTTTCTGATGAATCCGAAAATCGGGTTCTTGCTACCCTCAAATTCCATCAGGAGTTAATGGATGACTTATCGGCAAAAGAATCCCGGCAGCTTCTCGCTCTATCTCGCAATGTCGTGGCCGAGCCGTGGCCATTACCCGGACCGAAATCTAGTGGAGAAGAATTGGACGGGGAAGCTCTTCGGGCGTCGCTCAAGCTACTGGAAGAAAGCTCTCAACCTATGGTAACCTCTACTCCTATTCTCCTAGAGGGTACAACCTCCGTACCCGTGTCTCAGTTGCCTTTCTTTTCGGTTGATATTCCCCGTTCCCGTAGCTCTCATATCCCTCTTGTTAGTGCTTTAACTGCTTCCCTTATGAGTGCTTCTATGTGTTTTTCTGATTCCATATGCGTTACCCCCTTGCCTGTGGAGTACTCTGTTTCTTTACCTGCATCATCATCTATTTGCATATCTGAAAGTGCTCAAATTTGTGCTCCCGTGTCTTTACCCGTGTAAGTCCCATATCTGCCGTCCTTGTTCGTGTCTCAATCTGTTCTTGATCTGTCTGTCTCTAAGTTTAGTGAGTTTCATATTCGGGATGTTAATCAGTTTGTGGGTCAACAAAGTGCACTTGTTTCGGGGTCTGGGCTATCAATTCCTGTGTCAGTTTCTGCTCCCGGTGTCTTTGTGTGCGGTGTTTCTTTTTCAGGTACCGAATCCGTCTCTGTCTCGGCTGCTCTTTCCTCCAAAGGCAAAAATCCAGTTTTTTCCACAAGCAAAAGGAAGGTTGATGATTCTGACGAAGTGGTCTTTGTGTCCGAAACCCGAGCCAAGAAAAAATATGCTCCTTCGGGTTCTGTCAGGATGACACGATAAAAAACTGGCTCGGTGCTCCCTAAGTCTGAACCGTCGAAACCTACTCCAAAATCGGCTCCAACTTCTTCCAAAAAATCAAAGACTAAGACTTTTCAACCCGTGTTGCTCAATTCGGGTTTATTCGATGATTGGCAGATCAATTGGGATCGCTCGCTTCTGTTTTAGAGAAATATTATTGAGGAGGATATTATTACACATTGCAATGTCTTGTCTTTGCTTCGGGATCAAAAATTGTTGCACACTGTCCAAAATGTCGGCCCGTACTCGCCTTGGCTAATCCCCGAGTTCTACACAAATCTTCAAGAAGATGTTGATGACCCTAGTTCTGCACACTTTCATGAGATATTCATTCGACATAAGTGGTACTCTATCAGTCCGGCCTCAATCAATAAGTACCTCAACTGATTTTGCAGTCTCTATGAGTTCGAATTCTCTTGCTGGTATTCTCACCCATAATCAGATAGTTGAGTGGCCTTCAACCGGACTCCGGTTACAGAACTTAACGGCTGTGTATTCTATTTTATTGCGGTTAGCTGCTACAAACTGGTTGCCTTCTGTTAATGCAAATATTGTATATGAAAAGATGGGTGTTTTGCTCTATAAAGTTCGCAACAAGCTGGATGTTGATCTTGGATCCATTATTTTTTCCCATATCATGACGTTTACAAAGAAGAAGAAAGAGGCCAAGATTTATCTCCCGTATCCTAGTCTTATATATGGACTTCTGTCTTCTCAAGGCTTCAAAACCGTATGATTATGAACCGGTTTTAGACAATGACCATGTTTATCGGGTTGATCCACGGCTAGCTCAAGGAAATCATTTTGATGATCGTGCCTCTCTCACAGCATCAGCCTCGGCTCCAAGCTCTTCAACTGCTCGCTCTGTTCCCTTGCCTCCTCCAGCGGTGGTTATGCATCGTCAAATGGCAAGCTCCATTGAAGCTTCATTGGCTCTACTTCGGACATCCATTGCTGCCCAACAAGATGCTGCGGCTAGTTTGGAGCGTACTCTCCTTGACCACTACCGGGAAATTGCAAGATTGGAGACTCGGCATGCTGCGATCCTTGCTACTCAAGCTCATACTGCCGTCTCTACTGGTTCTGATCCTGACTCTGCGTTGGATGGTGATGACTCTGGTTCGGATTCCCCGACAGCCCACTAGATGTGTTTTCCCTTTGCCAAATTATTTGCCAAAACAGGGGGAGATGTATGCCAAACATAGGGGGAGTTATGGGGAGTTATGGTTGATTTGAGGGGGAGTTTTTGGTATGTTTTTGCTGGTTGGTAAATAACTTCTACTACTGAACTGATGCTATGTTTTGTTGGTTATTTTTGATGGTTGGATGATGACTACTACTGCTTTTTGGTATGGCTTTTGGAATGTTTTTATTGGTATTTTTTTCTTCGCTTGCTTTTGCTTAGTATCTTATTCATACTCTGCCTTGATTATCATCTCAGAATGGTTTTGGGTATTATATGTGGTTTTGTTTATATGATGGCCTATTTGGTAATGCACAAGTATGTGTGGATATATCTCTTTTGGGTATCTGCCGTGTTTTTTCGTTATGGGTTTCAAGGATGATCTTTTGTTACATGGGCTTTGGAACGTCTTGCTTGTTTAGGATCTTTTTGTAAACAAATATACCTGTGGCTTTTGATAATAAAATGTGTGTTTTGGTGGTTTGGCCTAAGGTATTTTTTGTATGATAGGTTTTGTCAAATAATCGCCAAAGGGGGAGTTTGTAAGTGCAATATATATAATGCACATTAGTGTTGGCGTGATTATTTAAACAAAACTTTAGTTTATTATTTTTTATAGGTTGTTGTTAGTGGTTGACGTCTTCAAGGCCTATGATACTCCAAACAGAAAGCTGCTTTGTTTAAGGGTGGATTTAATTATGTGGATCATATTATTTCAAGGGAGAGTTTCTAGCTTCTGCTTTGGGAAAGAGGTTACGTGTATTACTATTTAAAGGAAGCATCACAAAGCTATTTTGGCAACTTTCTAATTGAGAATTACGAGACAGTGTGCTAAGAGTTCTTTCAAGTTAATTAAGCAATATCCGTGGTTTTCAGTGTTCGGTTCTTCGTTCATGTACTGGTGCTGATTCAGCGAGATTGAGGCTGCACGAATCCAATCACGAAGAGATGTTTTGAAGATTACTTTTGATGAATGTTGATGTTGTAGGTGTTGGACCTTGTATCTGTTTAGCTTTTCATCTCCCTGTAATCTTGGCAAACATCTAGTGGATTGGGCTGTCGTGGGTGCCCCGCAGAAGTAGGAGATTTGGCTCCGAACTGCGTAATAATTTGATGTGTCCTGGTTTTACTTTCTTTATCTTTTTATCCTTTTATGTTTTAATCAAAATAATTAAAAGGTTAAGATAATCTGTTTTAAAACTAAGTAGAATCATAAGGCTTCGTACATTCAAGATTCACGATTATCAATTTCAATAAATTTTTTTTATAAAAATATTTTATTTTGTAAAAAATTTATTAAAATTTTATTTAAAAATTTAATAAAAATACTAAAGATGAGCTTACATATAAACATAATATATATTTGGCTAAAGTATCATCCCGCACCATGAACTATATCCGATTATTCATGCATCACCCTGACCTTTCATAACGTATATATCGAGCCACAAACAAAAAAAAAATTCCGCTTAGAATTTTTTACAAGTTTTCCAATTTTAGTGATGACATGACACAATAATAAGCTGGCGTGACCATATTTCTTAGTCCATTTAAGCATTTTTAATTTAAAACTAAACAGTAATTAATTATTTCGCAGAGTTTCGAGCTCCTATTCGCACGCAACTTTGTCTATCTCTCGTCTTTCTCTCTCCGGTTTCCACTTTCACAAAGGAGGTAACATAAGATGACGGAGGGAGAGGATATTCAACAGTGTTAACGTTGGAGGAACGACAAATCATCATAAGTCTACTGGAAATGGGGATGACGACTTTAATATGGATGGTGGAGGAATAATAAGCTGTTGCATCGGAGACGACGATAATGAGGATAATGTTGGGATGAATTTTTGGCTGGGCGAGGATGTGATTTCAACGTTTTTCGATTCTTTGATGAACGACAATGTGTTCTTTCCTGCTGCCCAAAACAACTAACAATCTAATACGACATTATCCCCTTACCCACAACTTCTGAACATAATAATAATAATCAGCCTCTAAATCATTTCCAACACATGAACTTCCCCTTCAGTACTCCAAGATGGGTTGATGATGATGATGATGATTTTCTACCATGATTTCCGATCCTCACCCACCTGCCCCTTAGTTTTCAGTCTGCTACAATATAATATATATGATTCTCTGATCAATCTGCTACATCAGTGACTAACAATTTGATAATAACTACTACAATTTCTCTCTCTTAACTCCAAAAGAAGCATGTTACAATCCGAGACCAACACGCTTTCCAATATACCACAGACGCTCTCAAGCGAATCAGAATGCGAAGACTTGCAACGTCAAATGTGTTAATACTTGCATTCGCGGCGGCTATGGGTCGCCCAGAGAAGGTTCGCTCAATGTTAGAAAGCCTCTAGTAGTGTTCAAGGATGGGTTCCGGAGCCGGCATTATTGTTTGGTGGAGCGTTTTGATATATGCAATTTGATTAGAGATGGTGAAGATGGACCATAGTGTTTGAATCTCTCCACTCAAAGCTTATAATTTCTTTAATCCCACCTCCATCATACTGAAGAATGATAAGACCAGTATTATGAAGTTCTTTGAAATCCTACCAAGGGCCTCCGAATCCAGTTCATAGAAAAAGGTCAAGCCTTCCGTAGTTCCGCAGGTAATACCATAGATTGCAGCGAGAATGCTAGAAGAAAAAAGAAAAAGAAAAAAGTCCATGTAAGCGTATTATTACCTGCAATCTGTTGGTAACATGTAAAAAATTTTAGATGATTTTTTTTTTGGTTTGTGGCTCGATATATACGTTATGCAAGGTCAGGATGCGGCATGAATAATCGGATATAGTTTATGGTGCGGAATGACACTTTAGTCTATATATTTTGTTCCATATCACTTCTAAAATAAAGAGTCTTAAATGGCTTGGACAATCGGGCTAGCCCATTAGATTTCACGCTACCACGCTAGGCTCTTTGTGTCATCAAACTTATAGACTGTTTGATTCACGGAATAGGTAGGGAATGACATAGCATTCCCAGTAATAACATATTCCGTTGTTTGGTTCGCATTTGTATTCCCAGGAACATTGATCCTGGGAATGAGCTATTACCCTTGCAAGGGTAATAGCTATTACCAGGGCCCTCCTGGTATTAACCTATTCCTGACCTCTCAGGAATAGGTATTTTATTATAATTTCTTTTTTTACCCTTTTTTAAACCTAAAAATTTTTTACGCTCATTTTTATAGATTGAATTCATCGCATCACCTCTCTCTGTCGCATCACCTAAACTTAAAACTCATCGCATCACCTCTCTCTGTCATCGTACGCATCTCACCTTCGCTATTGCATATTGAATTCTTCTTCTAAGGTATTTTTCTAATCTTCTTTGTTTTTACGAATTATTATTTTAATTATACAATAATTATTGCGGCTACGGCACCACGCCGCAACCGCAACAGCATATATATATATTTACTGTTGCGGCACGGCGCGACGCGGTGCCGCAGCTATATATATATATATATATATATATATATATATATATATATATATATATATAAATTCTAGGGTTTAGTTTTATATTTTTGTGATGTATATATGTGTTGTTTTATATTTTTTATATATTATTTGTGAGTTATTGTTTTATAGTGTTGACTTTTGAGTACTGTAAGGTTTGAATTTAATTTGTAGTTATGACTCGTTTGCGTTTAATAACTCGTACTGAAAGAAGGAAAAGATGTGTAGCTGTGTTGCGTATATGTTTGGATATGTGTGCTTCTGTGACTTCATTATTTATAATGATGATGCCTATTTTGACAATTTTGTGTTCTAATAAAAAAACGAATGAAATCTTATATTATTAATGTTTTAGGGTCTCGAGAATATATGTTACGAACAGTCTATTCTTGTGATGAAAAATGCATATCTCAACTTAGGATGAATCGGCATGCTTTTGTAAAGTTATGTACAATGTTATAAACTATAGGAGGGTTAAGGCCAACAAGAAATATGCTTGTTGATGAGCAAGTAGCAATATTTTTACATATTATTGCTCATCATATAAAAAATAGGATCATTCAAAATAATTTTCAAAGGTCAGGTGAAACTATTAGTCGATACTTTAATATAGTATTAAATGTTGTATTGAAACTCCGAAATCATTTATTCAAAGATCCTGAACCAGTTCCAGCTACATCAACAGATCATAGATAGAAATGGTTTAAGGTACTGAAGGATGTAATTTAGTGGGAGGTGAAGGTGAAGTGGTAAAACGAAGAGTCAAGACTCCCCGAGTGTCATGTCTCTCAAGGATGGCGAATGGGAACCAAATACGTGTGGCATTTAAGAGGTTGAAAGGTAAGAGTTACAAAAATTAAAGGGAGAGGAGCTGTTCATGGTTAGTTAAAAGGTGTGAAAGTAAAATAAGATAGAAAATATGTAAGGTAAAAGGAAAGGGGTGCATGCCAAAGTTAAGCTAAAGGATTGATTTTCTTAGGTAGCTTGGAATTGGGTTTCGGGATTGATCTAGGGAGTCACGGTCTTTGTATTGAGTGGCGTCACACTCAAACTCTCAATCCTCATTCGGTTGAGGCATTTTATCGAACACCTTGCCTACCACTCCTCTCGGATCTCATCCTTTCGGATTATGAGCGGAGATATGGATGATCTAGGCTCGTGAGTGGCCGCTATCGCGCACACACACACTTCCTACGGGTTTACTACCTATCCCGGCCAGAAATAGAAGCAAAGATTAAACAACATCATCCATACAAAGCGTCAAACATACTCCCACAACACCAAGACCATAATGTCAAATTATAAGCAACAATCCATAGATCAACAAGGGCACACACACCCAACTACTCTACTCTACCATAATAAACATAAATAAAAGCAATAAAATAAAGATTACTCTCAATCAATAGATCTAATCTAACAATCCAATGAAAAGAATATGTTACCCAAGGGGTGTTGAGTCAACATCTTCAATCCATCTTCAATCCTAAAATCTAAATTAATCTAATGGAAATTGAGTGTGTTTTTCCTCCCTAAAGGGGAAGGAATGATAAGAAAATTCAGATCTGAAAGTTGGGAGAGTCCTCCTTAAAAAATGAGAGAAAAGGGTTTAAATAGCTGCTCAAAAATCAGATTCCCGCTGTTGCCCTACTGGTCTGCTCCCACGCCTGTCACACGGGTGTGAGGGCGCGTGGGAGCTCTCTGGATAAAATCCACGCCTGCTCACACGCGTGTGAGTGGGCGTGGCAGCCTCCTGCATGATGATTTCTTTGATTGATGCTTCTTTTGGCCTAAAACTTTGATGTATCCTTCGGAAATGATTCGAAGTATTTTTCTTGAGCTGGACTTATCAAATAGAAGTTAATTAGAGATTTTATCCATGAAAGTGATCATAATTGGGTGTAGAATCATTAAAATATTATCTAATCATGACCCGCAATTAGACTATTTTTGGCACTTATCAGGTACTTAAACATATCCCCTACACTTGATTTATAACAAATAACTACAATGTGAATATATATTTAATAATATTTGATATAATTTCTAGAATTGTCTAGGCGCTTTAGATGGAACATTCATTACAATAAAAGTGCCATCAGAAGATAAACCTAGATATCGATCTTGAAAGGGTGAAATTGCAACAAATTAAATGTATTAGGTGTATGTACACCTAATATACAATTTGTCTATGTTCTTCCGGGATGGGAATGATCTATAGCAGACAGTAGAGTTCTTCGGCATGCATTATCTAGAAGGCATCCACTTAAGGTCCCTAATGGTAAGTATTATAATATTCAATTTCAAATATGATGTAATATAATATGCATTCTCATTATATTATAAAATTATGTTTATAGGTTGTTACTATTTAGTTGACGGAGGATATGCTAATAGTGAGGGATTTTTGGCACCATTTAGAGGTCAAAGGTACCACTTAAATGAATGGCGTCAAGGTTATCAACCAACAACTCCTCAAGAGTACGTTAATATGAAACATGCAGCTGCTCGCAATGTCATAGAACGGACTTTTGGTTGATTAAAAATGAGATGGGCTATACTTAGAAGCCCATCATTTTATCTTGTTAGAATACATAACAGAATTATACTTGCATGTTGTTTGCTGCATAACTTTATTAGAAATGAGATGAATGTTGATCCTATGGAAGATGAATTTGTACAAGGTAACAGAATAAATGAAGATGATATTGCACAAATAGAGCCTTCAAAAGTTTGGAATAATTGGAGGACAAAATTAGCAAATGATGATAAATCATTACACTCTTTTGAAATAATAATAATTCAATTACAAGTGAACTTTTTCTCTCCCTAGCGGCGACTAGGGTTCCGGTTCCTTCCTAGGGTTTCTAGGCTTTCTCCGATCTTTCATTTTTTCTTCCGGCCATTACCGGTGTTTGCATGGCGACGACGATAACAGACGAGGGTGTAGCGGGGCTCTCTGAGCGTTGGGCAAATATGGTCTTGGAGGACGAGGACTTGGCTTTTGAGCCGATAGGAGTCGATGCCGAGGGGCTTGTCGGAGGGTTGCAAGAGACTTGGTCTGTTGTCGGACGGTTCCTAACTGAGAAGTTAGTTAAGCTCGAATATATGAGGCAAGTTATGGCGTCGGTGTGGAAACCGGTCAGGGGAGTCACGATCACCGAGCTGCAACCAAACCTCTTTCTGTTCGTTTTCTTTCATATCACGGACATGCAGTACGTGTTGGAGGAGGGCCCTTGGTCTTTCGAAAACTCTACTCTTATATGTCGACAAGTTAAGGATGGCGTCCTTCCCGGGGATGTAGTTCTTGATTCGGTTGATATGTGGCTTCAAATTCATG
Source organism: Ipomoea trifida (assembly GCA_003576665.1). Lineage (NCBI taxonomy): Eukaryota > Viridiplantae > Streptophyta > Magnoliopsida > Solanales > Convolvulaceae > Ipomoea > Ipomoea trifida. The sequence continues at coordinate 14,971,368 of CP025658.1, read as the reverse complement.
ACTTACCCATGGGTTACACGTCCGACGTGATTTTGGAGCAGATTGGAAATTTCCTTGGTGCATTTGTTAAAGGGGATGATCGTTTTGCTGGAGCTCCGTGGCTGAATTTTTATCGCATTAGGGTTTCTATGCCGGTGAGCAAACCTTTAAAACGCCGTATGAAGCTGCTTAAACGTGACCGGACTTGGAGTTGGGTGTCGTTTAGGTACGAACGACTTCATAGTTTTTGCCTTTATTGCGGCATGATGGGGCACACATATAAATTTTGTCTCAAGGCGCGTGAGGCGACGATCCGGGTCGATCAATTTCCGTTCAGTGCTGAGTTGCGCGCTGGTGGGAGCCGAGGTCCTAGGGCAGTGGGGGATAGTTGGCTCGTGCCGGTTGGAGCTGCTCCACGGTCGGGTGGAGGCTCGGAGGCCGCGGCAGGTGTAGGCGGCAGCGCTGTGATCGCTCTAGTTATGGTACAGCGACGGGAGAGTGCGGAGGTGGTTGTGGCTGTCACTAAACGCCGTCGGGAGTAAGGGAGTGCATTGGACGGGTTCGGGCGGTTCGGATTTGTGAACCGCCAACCCGTTCGGATTTCGGTTTCCTAAATTCAAACCCTATCCGATTAAATTAATTGAGTAACCCTTTCGGTTTTTAAAAGTTCGGGTTCGGACGGATTTTATCGGATTTCGGTTTATTTCGGACTTTAAAACATTAAAAAAAAAATTATCTAAGATCAATTGTTCAAGTGTTCAACTTTACAAATTTACAAGGTGGTGAACTTAACTAAGCTACAATTTACAAAGCTATAAATTGCCAAACTCCGAATAAAAAATTACATCATATATTCATAGTTGAAAAAAAAAACCAGAAACTCCAACCAGCAACAGTTCAACGCTCAAAAGTAATCTACTCAATAATCAACACTCAACATCTCTTCCTGCTTATTAAAAATCATTAGCCCTTACAAAAACATAAGTTAAATAAAGGAACTACAATTGTGCTGCTGAGAGAGAAAAAAAGCTCAGATTGCTATTTTTCATATCAAGGTAAGATTAGGGGGCAAATCAGAGCAACATACCAACCCTAAACTTCTTTGATTCAGAGAAATGGTGGAAGCATCATCATAGCTATAATAAGAAACAACTGTGAAGTTAGTATAATTGTAATCAATATTCAGTAAAAACAAAATAGTTAAGCTTTAAGAACTAAGAACTAAGTGAGAGTAAGGGAAAATAGTATAACAGTAATATACCTTCCATGTTGGTATTTCAGCCCACCCAGCCCCCTAGCCTTCATCCCATCCCCATCAGCCCCATCATAGCTATACACACCTGCTCTACATAATATCAATCTATAACCTGTTTGCAATTATATGTTCAAATATTAAAGGATAAAAGAATAATGAGCAGCAACTATACCACAAAATTGGCCAACTGCCACCCAACCATATTAGCCTATCTTCATTTTCTCCCCCCCCCCAAACTGCTGCTGCTCCACTCCCTGCTGCTGCAGTCCAAGTTAGTACCTGCAAAACATGTTAATATTTCATATCTCCTCTCTTTTTCTAATTTTACCTCAAACTCACCACATCTTTCTCTCATTCTCACTCTGATTTGAACACCAATTTTACCTCAAGCTCACTTATTATAATTAAAGCACCTTATGACCTTAGGATTCCACCATATTATATGTAGAAAGGTATTAGTAAATGAGTTTAGTTTTAGTCATAGCCAGAACCTAACACACAACACCAACAATTTCATATCACCCACTCAGAACCTAACGCACAACACCAACGAATATAAAATTAAAATAAAGCATGCTCATGATGTTAGCTACACATCATTCAATCAAAGATAAGCATAATCAAATCAAAACTACAGTCAAATTATAAACACTAACCTTCCTTCCTTTTCAGTATATCACAATAGCAGTATAGCAGACTGCTTCCACTTTAGGGACTTCATTTTAGAACACTGGAAATTACTAAAATTTCACCATTAACATTAAATAGTAAAGCACAGTATAACACACTGTTTCCACCAAGTACAGATATAATCATATACAAGACATTTATACAAATACACAATATAATGACAAATATAAAACTAGGGTTTAGCAAATTACTTCTTTTCTCCAAAAAATCAATGGAGAACTCATGTCTTCAATAGTTCAACGCACACCAAGCAGTCACCAGTTCACCAATCAGGTGATCACCGTCGTCACTCGCTAGGGCTTCCACCAAGAATGGACCACCGGAGATGGTCGTCTAAGAGTAGAAACTGAGAAAGAGAACTCAGGTCTCAGTCTCAGTGTCTTGAACTCTCGACTCACTGTCTCAAAGAATGAGAGTATGAGATTACCACTCTACAAGACTACCAGAGTACGAGAAACAGAGAAGAGAACATAATGTCAGAATCACGGATAACACAAGAAAGAATAGAATATGAGAAAAAGAACTCAAGGTATCAGTCTCAAACTACAAGCGACCGAGCGTATAGTATTCGACAAACGGAGAAGAGAAGTAGAGAACAAAGAAATGGAGAATGAGAGATTTCAGAGCGTCTAGAACATCGAGGTCGAAGGTCGACTACGCAAATGGCTCTTCCACCGTGTGAAAACCCTAAATGTTTATATATATATACGAATGAAACGACGGCGTATAGCTGAGTACATAACCCTAAGCGCCCAAATGTTCGCATTTTCGGACGGGTCGGTCGCGAAAATCCAGCCCCCAATCCGATTAAATATATCTGGTCTTTTAGGTGGTTTGGGTCGGTTTTGACAAATCGGTTTTCGGTCGGTTCGGTTTTGCTTACATTCGATTCGGGTAGGTCGATTTATGTCGGGCCGGTCGGGTTATGCTCACCCCTAGTCAGGAGGGCGGGCTTAGTGGTTCTAGAAGGTCGGGCAGTGGGGGTGGAAGTGACGTTACCATGCACGAGGTGCCAAAAAACTTGTTTGTGGCGGGTTTTGGTTCCCAGACCCGCTCGTCATCATGAGTACCTTGAGTTGGAACTGTCGTGGCTTGGGCAATCCACGTACAGTTCGCGAGTTGGTGGACCTTGTGTCACGTAAGAAGCCCGAATTAGTCTTCCTCATGGAAACCAAGGTGGGGAGGGTGCATGCTGAACGTTTGCGAGTGAAACTTGGTTTTGAAGGTCTGTTCTATGTCGATAACGTTGGATTGAGTGGTGGTTTGACCTTGTTATGGAGAAAGAATAATACTGCGTCCTTACTAAGTTTCTCAAAGAATCATGTCGATGTTGAAGTCTGTATCACTAGGCTGGGGACATGGCGCATGACCGGCTTTTATGGGTTTCCGGAGCGGTCACGGAGGAAAGATTTTTGGGATTTACTGAAATCGCTTGCGGGTAGATCCTCTCTCCCGTGGGTGGTTCTCGGTGATTTCAACGATCTACTTTATCAGCATGAGAAGAGTGGTGGAAACCTGCACCCAGATAATTTGCTACACGACTTTAGTGAGGTGGTCTCTGAGTGTCATTTAACTCAGTTGCCATTACACGGCTACCAGTTCACTTGGGAGCGGGGTAAGGGTACTGAGAACTGGATCGAGGAGATGCTTGACAAAGTCCTTGCGGGGACTGATTGGTGTTGCCTACTACCTCGAGCATCAGTCTCTAATCTTCAGACCTGCACTTCTGATCACTCTGCTCTTTTCCTGGAGCTTACGGATGTACGTGCGAGTAGGGTGCGCAGAAAGTTCAGATTTGAGATGGCATGGTTGCATGACGAAGGTTGCAGGTAACAGGTGGAAGGAGCCTGGGAAGAAGAGCGGAATGGTGGTTTGCTCAGATGTATTCAGTACTGCGGCGATCGTCTCCTAAGATGGGGGGGGGGTGATCGTTTTTACAAGTTTGGCAAGAAGATAAAGGCTCTCCGGGGGGGAGCAATTGCAGCTTAAGGGGCTCACAGATTCTCTTTCCCTTGCGAAATTCCAGCGGATTGAAACTGAGTTGTGTCGGCTGGAAACTCAAGAAGATGCCTTCTGGAGACAACGGGCCAAACAACACTGGCTGAGGGGTGCTGATGTCAATACGAAGTTCTTTCACAGGTATGCTTCCGCACGGAAGAAGAAAAACACCCTCTCTAGATTGAAAAATAATGCTGGTGTTTGGGTAGAAGGGGAGGGGCTGAATTCTCTTGTTTTAGATTACTTTAATAGTATTTTTGCCTCAAATTCCGCCACACCAATGGATGATTTCTTCTCTTCTGTTAACCCCCGTGTCTCCCAAAGTTAAAACGATTTGCTTCTGAAGCCTTTCGAGGCGGAGAAGGTTAAATCTGCTTTATTTTCTATGTTTCCGGACAAGGCTCCTAGCCTGGATGGAATGAATCCAGGATTTTATCAGCAGTTCTGGGATATAGTGAGGGAAGATGTGACAACCTTTGTGATTAACTGCTTATCTACATGTTCTTTCCCTGATCACTACAAAAAAACGCCGAAATAACGACGGATTTTGCGACGGATTCGTTCCGTTGCTGAATTAACGACAGTATAGCGACGGATCAACGACGGTTTTATTTTTTTCAAAAAATTAGACGTTAGCGACGGATTAGCGACGGCCTAGCGACGACACGTCGCGACGGTAAACGGTGGTCGTTAAATCCGTAGCTAATTTTAGCGGTAAATTATCGCGCTTAAAATTGTGACGGATTAGCGACGGAATTTTGGCGGGCTAATAAAATACTATTTTTAGCTACGGATCCGCGACGGAAAGATATCC
>CP025658.1:14824902-14962760 GCA_003576665.1 Ipomoea trifida | reverse complement strand
TGACGAAACTCGAGAATGATATACCTCTCATTCTTTTTAAACTTGAACGTATATTTCCTCCTAGTTTCTTCGACTCCATGGAACATCTATCAATACACTTAGCTTACGAAGCAAGGATTGCTGGTCCAATTCAATATAGGTGGATGTATCCGTTTGAGAGGTACGATTTTTATTAGTTATTTTATATGTTTCCGAACATATAATAAAATTGTTACTTATATATGTCAATTTTGTTTAGATACCTTCGAAAATTGAAAAACAATGTCAAAAATAAAGCGAAGGTCGAGGGCTCTATATCTAATGCATATTTGGTGGAAGAAGCATCATCGTTCTGTTCATACTATTTTGAGGACCATGTTAGCACGAAACATAGAAATGTGCCTCGAAATGCGGATAGTACTGAATATGTAGATGAACAGGAAGAAACTCTTTCTATATTTAAGTATCCAGGTCGAGCATTTGGAAAATCAAAAGCGAGATATATGACAGATGAAGAGTTTAAAGCTGCTCAAACCTATGTGTTGTTAAATTGTTCAGAAGTGGAGCCATTTATTGAGTAAGAATTGACTTCTGTTCAATTTTTCTAATGTAATGTGTTATAAATGTTAACCCATTAATTTTTTTTAAAAGGGTTTATACTGAGGAGTTAAAGAGGAGTCAACCAAACGTTTCCAGTACTACCATCGATGGTAAATTGGAAAATGAATTTGCAAATTGGTTCAATGACTATGTAAGAATTGTATATTATTTATATTGAGCTTGAAATTGTTTAATAAACTTTAACACTTAGATTATGTGTGTATTATACAGGCACATGATCCTTTAAACAATATTTCAAATAAATTTATAAAGGATCTTGCAAAAGGGCCACTAAGATGTGTTAATACCTATTCAGGGTATTATGTGAATGGCTTTAAATTTCACACCATTGGTTATGGTGGAACTAAAGAAATAATGAATAGTGGTGTTTGCATAAAAGGTATAAACTATAGTATAGATGAAAGTGATTACTATGGCCGATTGGTAGAAGTTGTACAAGTTGAGTATCCTGGCTTACTAGTCAAGAGGACAATATTATTCAAGTGTGAGTGGTTTGACCCGACAACTGTGGGCATGAAGGTCCATTCCCAGTATAAACTTGTTGAAGTTAATCATAAGCGTAGATTCAATCGCTATGAGTCATTCGTTCTAGCAATGCAAGCAGCTCAGGTTTATTATTGTACATATCCAAGTTTGCGTCGCGACAAGCTTGATTGGTGGGCTGTGTGCAAAATTAAAGCGAGATCTGAAGTAGAAGTTCCTGAATCATCTATATCTTCTGAAGAATCACTAATACCTCCACCATTTCAAGAGGAAATTACCGACAATCATGATCTCATGCAAATAGATGAAGACCCATCACATTTAAATGACCCAAATGGTGGGGTGATACAACTTGATGGTGAACATGGTGACAATGAAGATGAACTTGAGTTAGAGGAAGAAACAGATGATTCAAGTAGAGATTCAGTAATAGGAGACAGTGATAATGGTACTGATAGTTAGTGTTTAGCTTAAATAGTAAATGGTATGTTATATTTATATGTTATTTAACTTTATTATATTTTATTTCAGATGACACGAGGTGGTAATAGAACCGGACAAATAAGAGGACGTGGGCAAGGTATATCGATTACACCTTCGAGTTCTAGCCCATCCTCGTCTGCACTACCTTCTCCGGTGGCACCTCCTCCTACTGTGGTGTCTCCACCTATTGTAGCACCTGTTTCTACTGGTTCACCAACTGACTTGCCGATTTCATCACCATCATACTCTACTGTTCCACCCACATCCTCATCAGTTGAAGGATCATCTATTGGTCCTGATTTGCCTATTGTTCATGTAGAGGAGGGGAGGTAAAAATGTAGAAATGTTTTATTATATTTACATTTATGTGTATATTATTTTATCTTTATTCATTTCTTATATATGTACAGGTTGATACCATCTCATAAATGTTCAACTACAATGAAAAAAATATTCATGCAAAGGATCTATCCTGAAGGGTATACTTGGAAGAAGATACCTAATGATTACAAGGAATCATACTTTGAGGAATTCAAGGTAAATTCACGATATGATTTTGGAAATTGTAGTTAATTCTTGAAGTTATACTGTTATTAAATTTCTGTCAATAAGTTTGCCTTTGCATTTCTTTGTTTGAGGTGAACCTATGTTTGGCCTTTATCGAATGTGTGTGTGTATATATATATATATATATATATATATATATATATATATATATATATATATATATGTAAATTGTGATGTTTTTGTTAGTTACCAAATTTTGGAGGAAAGAGTTACACTTGAAAGAGGAATCGAGGATAAATTTAGTACTGAATGGAGTTAAGGAAAACTTTCTGCTGTGGTTCTTTCTGTTGTTTATATTTCTTATCTTACTCTATTTGGCCTCACTAATTTTTGTTTTAGTTTGTAGTCCTTAGATCATTTCTTATGCTGTAATCTTATATTTAATGAATTTGTAATGTTACAGAAATTTTACAAGTGGGATGCGTCTATTGACCGACATGTTCGTAAAGCTTTTCAAGCACAAGCAGGCATACGGTATACAGATATGGCCTCAAAATTTAAGTCAAACCGAACTTCAACTGGGAAGCCAGCTTGTATACATGAAGATACATGGCGCATTTGGGAGGCATATTGGGATAGGCCGGCCTGACGTTAAAGCTAAATCTGAACAACAGCGGAAGAATAGGATGAGTGAGGTGGCAGGACCCGGTACTGGATGTTCCCGACATACCGGAGGATCTAGATCAGCTATTGAGCACTATCACAAATTGGTAATACACTTAACTTAAAAATTTATTTTATATATATATATATATATATATATATATATATATATATATATATATATTCTTTACTAATTATGCATCATTTTATTGTTTTTGTTTGTTTAATAGTGAGATGAACTTCAAAAGGAGCCTAATCTGTTTGAGTGCTTTGAGCATATGCACAAAAAGAAGAATGGTGCATTTGTTGATGAAAGGTCAAAGAAAATTGCTGTAAGTTTAATGTAAAATAGAACAAATTATTTTGTCTTTGTATACTTCTTTTATTTTGTTTAAATTTGTAATTGTAGGAAGAAATACAAGCACGACATGATGCTGCAACGCAAGAGGTGGAAGGGTCAACTGAGCCACCAGTTATAAACATGTCACAGCTGTATGTGGATGTTGTTGGTGGGGTAAAAAAGCAGCGTATTTATGGCTTAGGAACCAAGGCATCCTCATTTATCAATTCCAATAGTTGTAGTTCATCTGCTACTTCACAATTTCATCAAGATACAATGAAGGAGATGTTAGATACCATGCGAGTTGAGATGGAAGCTCAGATAGAGGCTAAATTACAAGCTGAAAGAAATCAAATGCAAGTTCAAATGCAAGCTCAGATTGCAAGTTTGATGGATGAGTTGCGTCGCAACGGCATCATACCTACCACTTCAACGCCACAACCTCCAACTACTGAAGGACATTCTGTTAATTCAAATGACGAAGACTTGGGAGATGATTAGATTATGTTTCTTAGTATTTTGGCAAGCTCAGATTATGGTTTTGGATGTTGTTGATGTTGTTTGACACTGTTTCGTAGTATTTTGGCATGCTCAGATTATGTTTTTGGATGTTGTTGATGTTGTCTGACACTGTTTCTTAGTATTTTGGCAAGCTCAGGTTATGTTTTTGGATGTTAATGTTGTTTTTGGAAGTTTCTTAATATTATGTTTACTTAATATATTTGGCAAGCTCAGATTATGTTTTTTAAAATAATAGATTTAAACCAGGTACGTGATATTAATTTTGGGTAATTTTTTATTTTTTTTATTTTTTTTTTAATTTTAGCAACGGATAATTCCGTCACAAAGTTCAAGCTAAATTAGCGACCATAGTATCCGTCACTAAATATAACGACGGAAAATAGCGACGGAAAACTCTGACACTAATAATAGCGACGGAAATATCCGTTGTTAATCCCTTGCAAATTTTGACCAAAAATCGTCGTCGAAAGAAATTAGCGACGGACAAAGTGTTAATATAGCGATGGAATTTCCATCGCGAGATGTAGCGACGGAAATTGTCGTCGCTAGTCCCTCACAAACGTCATCGACGAATCTGTCCCGAGACGAAATTTAGCGACGGATTCGTTTCGTTTAGCGAGGGAAATATCCGTCGCAAATTTTAGCGACGGAAAAAAATTGTGTCGCAAAATTCTAGCGAGGAGGGTTTTTGTGACGGACGAAATCCGTCGCTAAACACTTTAGCGACGGAATTTTGCCGTTTAGCGACGGAATTTATCCGTCGCTATTCGGGCGTTTTTTTGTAGTGGATGGCTTGAATGATACCAATGTTGTCCTAATCCCGGAAAAGTCTACCCCGGAGTCAGTGTCTGATCTCAGACTCATTGCACTGTGCAATGTGGTGTAAAAAATCATGGCGAAGGTGGTGGCTAACGGGTTGAAGCCGTTATTAGGGGATGTTATATCTGAATCTTAGAGTGCGTTTATCCCGGATAGGCTTATTACAAATAACATTCTCATTGCTGCAGAGGTGGGTCATTATCTGAATAGGAAACATTGTGGGATTGTAGGCTGGGGGGCTCTAAAGCTTGACATGGCCAAAGCTTACGATCGGATGGAATGGAGTTTTCTGCGTAAAATGTTAGAAGCCCTGGGGTTTGTGCCACAGTGGGTGAACCTGATTATGTTGTGTGTCTCTACTGTTACACATAATTTTTTGGTCAATGGGGAGAATGTAGGGCAAGTAACCCCATCTCGGGGCATCCGTCAAGGTGACCCGCTATCTCCATATCTATTTATTATCTGTGTAGAGGGACTTTCTTTGTTGCTCCAACAGGCTGAATCTAGGAGGGAAATTCATGGTTGTAGGGTGGCTAGAGGGGCTCCTGCAATCTCACATTTATTTTTTGCAGATGACAGCCTCTTGTTCTTTAAGGCAAATAGCCAGGAAGCAGGAGTGGTCAAACAATGTTTACAAGTCTATGAGGCAATGTCAGGCCAGGAGGTAAACTATAATAAGTCAAGTGTTTGCTTTATTAGCAGGAATACCGTCTTGGCTGATAGGGAGACTGTGGCTGCGGTTTTGGGAGTCAATATGGCACCTAACTTTGGCAAGTATCTGGGGTTACCCTCTTTTATAGGCCGAAATAAGAAGATGGTGTTTGCATACATTCAGGATAAGATCAGGCACAGAGTTGGCTCCTGGAATAAGAGACTGATTTCAAATGCAAGTAAAGAAGTATTACTCAAGAGTGTGGCACAATCTATGCCCACCTTCTCTATGAGTGTTTTCCTGCTCCCTGATTCTGTTTGTTTATCAATTCAGAGAACCTTGAATCAGTATTGGTGGGGTTCAGGGGATTCTAGGGGTATTCATTGGAAAGCATGGGACCGTTTGTGTGTCCCTAAGAAGTTTGGGGGATTGGGTTTCAAAGATTTAAGGGCGTTTAATCTGGCTATGCTAGGTAAACAAGCCTGGAGATTTTTGTCTAATCCACATTCTCTCGTGGCACGTCTATATAAAGCGAGATATTTTCCAAAAACCTCTTTATTGAGGCCTCTGTTGGTGGCTGCCCGAGCTACTGCTGGCGGAGTATTATGGCTGCTCATGAGCTGGTTTGTTCAGGGGTTAGGAGAAGGATTGGGAATGGAAACACCACTTTGATTTGGGGACATCCTTGGCTCCCGGATGACCCTGGACCTATGGTTCAGACTGCTATGCCCCAGGCACTTGATGGTTCTTTGGTTTCAGGCCTAATTGACCCAGTTACAAAAACGTGGGATCAGGATATTATACTTGATATTTTTTCCCCTACGGATGTGAACCGCATTGTGAGTATTGCGGTGTGCCCGGATTATGAAGATTCGTGGTATTGGGGTGAAGACCCAAGGGGTTGTTACACTGTTAAGGATGGTTATAGATGCATTTGTGGAGAGATTAACATTGTGGCAGGTGGCTTTGATAAATGGCTTTCCCTTTGGAAAATAAAATCCCCTCCCAAGTGGAGGACTTTCCTTTGGAGAGCCCTTTCTGATATTCTCCCCATTGCACCAAATCTAATTTTAAAGAGCGTTGATATTGATCCTACATGCTCTGTGTGTGGTCAATCTAATGAGAGCTTAATGCATACCTTCTTTTTGTGTGAGTTTTCAACATTGGTTTGGCATGCCTCTTCTATTCCAATTCATACCATAGGGGGGGCTGATTTTTGTGAATGGTTCTCTAATGCAATGGATTCCCTTTCAAATGAGCAGCTTGTTGCGGTGGTGTCAGTCCTATACCATCTATGGAAAGCACGCAATATGGCGGTTTGGGATGGGTATTTGCCATCACCTCGGCGGCTGTGGAACATGGCGTACGCGGTTGTCCGTGCATGGGGAGAGGTTCATTGTCGACAGTCGTCAGCCGCTGCTGCTGCGCCACGCACAGAGACGATACCTGCTTCATCATCGACCGCCGGCGATCCTCTGGTCAGCTGCTACTTTGACGCTGGCTATCAAGCATCAATGAGGAGGGCGACGGTGGGAGCAATCCTTCTCTCGGCACAAGGAACTTTCTTGGCAGCGTTCAACGGACCCCTACACGATTCGGGATCGTGGTCTATCTTCGGTAGCCCTTCACACGGATTGCACTGCTCTTCAACGGTTGTTAGCTTCAGAACAATCTAATTTACATTCTTATGTGGCCTTTTCGTTAAATGTCTCGAAGGCTATTCTGTCATCTTTTACTCGTTTTTCAATTAGTGTGGTACCGAGGTCTGCGAACCAAGGTGCGCACTCGCTTGCTTATATTGCCTATACGCAGGATCATTCTTTGTTTTGGGATGACATCCCACCTAGCTTTATTTCGGCTTTGATTTAATAAAGCTTGCGTATTTTGTTTTCAAAAAATTAGCAAATGACATGTTCAATGAATGGATAGCATCTAGAAATTAAGGACATGTGCATTGACGTCTTTTGTTTTTTTTTTTTTTGTTTTTTTTTGTTTTCTTGTTTTTGTTTTTGTTTTTTTGTAATGTGGTTTATGAACAATGTTATGTCTTTAATAAATGTATTTCATTTGTAGTTAAAAATGTCTTCTGACCCTACATCTGCGACCATTGGCTCTCAAAGTGCTACTAAGCAAACAAAAAGAAAGTGAACACCCGAAGAAGACATTATATTTGTGTCTTGTTTGACCGAAATGCATAATGTAGGGAAATATAATTCCGATACAGGGTTTAAGACAAGTTATTTATTAGAACTTGAAACAATGATTTTGGAAAAAACACCAAATACTACCATAAAAGCTAAGCCACATATTGAGAGTAGAATTAAAACTTTGAAAAAAGAATGAGACATTATTCATGATATGGTGCAAGGTAAAGACACTAATGGTTCGGTTGGAATGAGCACAGGCACATGGTTTATGCTGAAGATGCAATTTGGGATTCATACTTAATTGTAATTATTTACCATTTGTTTTACTTACATTTATTTTTATTAATGTATATGTACTAATAATTTATTTTATATGTTTATTGTAGAGTCATAAAGAAGCTACACCTTTTAGAACAAGAAACTTTAGGTTTTATAATGAGTTATCTGCAATATATTCTAAAGATCGTGCAACTGAAAAAGATGCACAAACAACAGATGATGTAGTTGAAGAAATACAAGCTGAAGAACAAAATGATATAAGAGTTGATACAGATGATAGTGCATTTGTTGGTTTAGATGATTTTGATTTCATGAGTACACAGGTTGAGCCACAAAATGATGGAGGAAAAAGAAGCAATTCAAGTAAGAGAAAAATGACAAATGATGAAGCTATCGAGATATGTGCTGAGAGTATGCTTAATGCTGCAAAACTAATAAGCAATACAATGTCAGAAGTTGGTTAGAACTTGTCTGATGGCCTTCAATATGATCCTGATATGGATATGTTTCAGAAGCTTAATCGTGTATTACAAGAGGTCGATGGTTTGACTTTAGATGAAATAGAACTTGTTTCGTTAAAGCTCACTGATCATCCTAATAAAGTCTCTTTTTTCCTCAGTCTTGATCTTGATCGATGACTACAGTGGATCAGAAGATTTCTTGCTGGCCATTAATCATTATTCATATTTATATTTATATTTTATGAGCGTTGCTACTATCATTGAATTGTTTTCAGTATTTTGTTTTAAAAAACTTATGTTATTCTTCTTCTGAATATTAATAAATGTTTTTATAATATATTGATTAGCAGTTGATTATGAAAATTATTTGAATTTTAATTCATACATAAATTCCATCATGTATAAACATTCTTGAATAACTGATGATCCAAATCTAACGTAGTTTTAAATCACATAAGTCAAAACTCAAAAGGATTCAATAATGAACCGTCTTGAAAGAATATTAGATTCCATTATACATAATAATAATAATAATAATAATAATAATAATAATAATAATAATAATAATAATAATAATAATAATAATAATAGTAATAATAGTAATAATAATAATAATAATAATAATAATAATAATAATAATAATAATAATAATAATTTTGTACAAGGGCATTTATGTCTTTTAAATATATATTCCATTTCTATTCCTTCCGCGAACCAAACGCTGGAATACAATTCATATTCTATTCCTTACCTATTCCATTCCTTATGGAATAGTATTCCTATTCCCTTAAAATTCATTCCGTGAACCAAACGTGCTGTTATTGGTTTTGGGCTTACTGGATTTATTGTTTATAAAATTAAAAATTTTGGCCTTTATCCATCGATTTTGAGTTTAGATTGACATCCATATATCCCGTGACTTTAAAATGTATAAAAGTGTCCAAAAAACGATAGGGAGGACACACTGACATTTTTACCTAAAGCAATATACAAGGATGTGAATACTAGTTCTGTGGATGATGTACAAAGAGTCACAGTCAGGCTCAGGATAAGAATGGTAAATGATATATTCTCAATAATACATGGAGAGGGACTGAGGGAGAAGAAATTCTAATGTGCCTAGAATACATAGTCCTAATACGCCCCCTCAAACTTAAGGTTCTCTAGAGAGAACATTGACTTCTTTTTCAGATTCGAACAATAATTCTAAGAAAAATATAATTTTATTATTGAACAATCCAATTTACAAAGTACATGAAGAGATGTATTTATAAAAATACAAAAAGTACGTCCTAGTCAGATGAGTAAGGATAAACGGTAGATTCACATGGAGAGCGAAGGAATGAAGATAAAAAGGATGGGCTTTTTGTAAGGTATTTATTATGGATGTGGTTGGATAGACAAAATCAGAGATAGTGCTAGAAGAGGAGGTGATGTCGCCGGCCGGTTGCAGCTGAAAATGAGCTTATTATTGATCAATCCATTGTATTTAAAGTACATAAAGATATGTATTTATAAAAATTAAAAAAAAAAAAAAAGTAAAGATAGAAATGGTAAATGATATATTTTCAATAATACGGGAGAAGAAAGAAGTAGCGTGTCTAAAATATATAGTCCTTCGCCTAGAATACATGGCCTAATAACAAACAATTATATTTCTACCTTCAAATATTTTAGCATCCAAATTGTTCTATCTATGGTTTATTTAGCCTTATCCTTAGCCTCTTGACCATAAAACAACACAATTTGAAAACTTAAACGCATTTCATTACTTAACCACAGATTTTTCCGTGTATACGGCTCAAACAAAATTAGTTAATAGCAACCATTTTTTCTTGGAATATAATTTCTATATCGTCATGCATGATTGAACTTTAACCACACGATTCACTAGTGTGGCCGCGAGATTAATCTGGGAAGAAATTTTTTAGACAGCAAGCCCAGCCCAATACAATTGTACACATGTATCATGAGACAGAATATACATACATACATATATAAGGTATAGTCCAATCAAATTTGAAGGGAGGGGGATAAGTACTGGAACGATAAATGCGTATGGCTTGTGGCTTTTGAACTGTTAAGATAGAAGAGCCCAGACTGAGGGGATCACAATAAGAGATAACCTTAAAACTAGGAATCACTCAACTCTTTTCTAGGCATATTACAATACTATTATTGTTCCTACATGTACCATTAAGATATATAAACATTATTATATATCCCCACTGATCACAACACACATGCCCCAGATGTGTATTGTTGAGATTGAGATTTAAGGTAACGATGATATATCTCATTCTTAGCTTTCTGTTGATTCTATAGATTTTTGTTTGAATTGGCGGAGCAATTAAGGAAGATGGAAAGGCGAGAGAACAAGAAGAGAGGAAGGGAAGGGGAAGCGGCGATGAAAAGCAGTGAGAAGAGAAACGCGAAAAAGCGGGGATTGGTGTTGTCGGGTGATTCGTGTTTGTGCGATAATAGCAGTTTAGAAGAAGGCGAACAAAGCAATGAACATCGTCCTCCTAGGAAGTACGAGGAAGAGGATGGCAATGGGTCAGAGGTGGGCGTGTTCGATTTCCCGTGGCTCAAAGAAGGCACCACTTCCAAAGGCTACTACGATGATGACCACTACGAATGCCGCTTAGAATTCGAGGACTTGGTCGCAGGTTGTTGGTCTGGTGCCTACGATGCCTCTTCCTCGGCCTGCCTGGATTTTACTGATTTTAGCCTCGACCATCATTTTTTCCAACAAAATTATGATCATCGGACGGCGGGGACGACGATGACGAGGAGGTCGGATAATGATAACGATTGCGGCGGAGAGGTGCCAATTCTGCGCGACAAAAATACTGTTGAAGAATTGGATGGCATTTGGAGTTCGGTGCTTGATCAGCCCCTTGACAACAATATTGTTAGTTTCCATAAGCTTTAACTTGAATTATTGCCAACAAATTTTAGATTAGTCCCACCACATTATTATACCTCTTTTCCTATTTTTATACTGTTTAGATTACAACTATTATAATTATTTTTTTTTTTTGGAGTTCATTCCAATTTTAAAGTTAGATTTAAAGTTAATTTCAACTTCGGTTCATTGAGTATTGTATTTGTTTCATCATTTTTTACCATTGAGTTCAAATTTATTGGATTTTGTCTCTAACTATTGAAAATTTGTTTGTTACTTTTAGTCCTACTATCTCGATAGAGATGTGTAAATTTAAGTAAAAAATTGGTTAATTGAAAAAAAAATTAGTTCGGTGAATAATTTGAGATTTTTTAGACATTTAGTTATTTTTTTTTAAATCGTAAAGGAGGGGGACCCCTGGGGAGTGACGATTAGACATTTAGTTATTAGTATTTGGTTCTATCAAAAGCATCAATTAATTGAATTGGCTGATTTTATGAGTGTGTATTGATTTATAAAAAAAATTAATTCGGTGAGTGATTTTGTTATAAATATTACTCCGTATTAATTGTGGACATGAGTAACAGTTGGAATAGTTGTCATTATTGATTTTAGTTAGGCAAAAGGATTAAATAGGTACATGTACTACCATTGATTGTTCATCCAGCACCATGAATTAAAATATGGTGCATCTAGGCCATTATACTCCTAATTATTTTTCATCTAGTATTTTTAGCATATTTCTAACAAGCAATCCATCTAATTTGATGACATGGAAAAATAAAATTAAAAAAAATGATGACATGTTATTTATATGGATTTTTTTTGGATGATTTTACCCTATTTCATTAATGAAAAAAAAAAATTTCTTGCAATGAAATAGGGTATAAATCATAATTGTTATATAAAGTTTTAACTACATTGTATGTATAGTATCGAAAATTGATATATGAAAATTAAATTATTTTTATAATAACTTAAGATATTGTATTAGGTAAATTTTATTTTAAAAATAAATTAATATTTTTGGATTTTTGGATAATTGGATAACTTAAATATTATATTTTTGGATGATTTCTTGCAATGAAATAGGGCAGAAATCAAAGTTGCTATATAAAGTTTCAACTACAGTGTACTGTGTATGTATAGCGGGGTATTTAGTGTCTTTCGACAAATGATTTCTTACAATGAAATAGGGTAGAAATCATTCAATCAAAGTTGCTATATAATGTTTTAAGGGGGTGTATTCAATCAAAACTTTTATAGATTTTCAAAGAGTTTTTAAGTGGTGGATTTTAAATGACTTTCATAGATTCTTACTAGATTTTTTTAGAATTTTTTAAACTTTTATAAACTTTGTACAAGTTTATAAATGTCGGTAGGATAAACATTTATAAACTTTTAAAAACTTTTTCATATTCAAAAGTTTATAAAAGTCATTAAAACTCTAAAAAAAATTGAATACACCCTTACAAACATTTAATAACTCCTATTAATATATTATTTATAATTTTCTTACAAATTTATTTTATTATATATATTATATTATTTAAGTAAAACAGAAGCAACTGAGGTTTTGGAAGTCATTCAGATCAGTTACCCTTTTATTAGTAAGAAGGGATTTGTTGTAGTAAATGCCTTTGACGGCAGATAGACGAAACAGTGAGGAATAAGAAGAAAATTACTCGTAATCAAATTGTCGAAACATTAATGTAGAGATTGATATAATTATAACAAAAAAAATTACGGCAATAAAATTAACTAGATAACTGGAATACTGAAAAATAATTTATTGAATTTAGGTATAAGGTTTATAAAGTTTAAATATGAGAAAAAAATAAAATTTAAATAGAGAGAGAAAATCTTCAGAGTTGGTAGCAAGAAAATTTTGAAATCTTGGGGCTGGGGGTTGGATTTCAACTATTTATATTTGAGAAGGAAAAGTCTACCAAAGTCATAAAATTTAAAAGTCCATACAAATTCATAACTTTTTGAATACCACGTGACTTTTAAAAACTCTTTAAAAGTTTTAATTGAATACCACCCGACTTTCAAATACTCTTTAAAAATCTTGATTGAATACCGCATGACTTTTAAAAACTCCCTAAAAGTTTTAATTGAATACCTCCAAACTTTTAAAGTTTTTAAAAGTCTATTAAAGTCATGATTGAATACACCCCCCTTAATTACAGGCACTAATCTATATTTGTAGTGGGGTATTCAAAGTCGTTCGACAATAAGATTTCATGAAAATCGATATATGAAAATTAAATTATTTTTTAAAAAATAATAAAATTTACCCAATACAATATCTTAAGTTATTATAAAAATAATTTAATTTAATTTTCATATATCGATTTTCATGGAATTTCATTACCGAACGACTTTGAATACCCCACTATATAAATACACAATAGTGCAGTACACTGTAATTAAAACATTATATACTAACTTTGATTTCTACCATATTCATTGCAAGAAATCATTTTTGCAAGAAATCATTTTATTCATTAATGAAATAGGGTAAAATCATCCAAAACATTCATATAAATAACATGTCATCATTTTTTATTATTTTATTTTTCCATGTCAACAAATTAGATGGGTTACTTGTTAGAAATAGGCTAAAAATGCTAGATGAAAAATAATTAGGAGTATAATAGCCTAGATGGACCATATTTTAGTTCATGGTGCTGGATGAACAATCCGTTATGCCCATACACAACCAGAGGAGGCCACATATAATGAATAAGGAACAAGAAGGTGATAATCAAGATCCAGTTGTTGAAGATGGCATAGTTAGAAGAGAAAACAGGCCAACAAGAATAAGGAAACCTCCAGGATGGCTTGAAGATTACCTACATTAGAATTATAGAAACTACTTGCCTTAGAAATTATAGTAAGTAGTTACTTAAGTTGGTCTTTGTTTTTCTAAAAGGTAGTGGGAGTAGTACTATATATATTTTGATTATAGTTTACAGCAAGAGGACAATCTTCTGGCGATAGAATATTTCTTATCGTTCTACTTCGTCCTTCTCTTATTCTTCTCTTGCTTCCTTCTTTCTCTGCATCAAGCTCTCTGGATTTTTTTTTGAAGTTTGCACTCTTGTTGAGGGCGTGTCTGGCTCTACTCGTATCAATTGGTGCTTTCATTCATATGAACTGTGAACACCATAACTACTTCCTCCCGTCCAGCGTCACCAGAGGTTTCTCCAAATCCTCCTGCCTTGACTGAGATCCAAGACCATATAGATAGAGCAGCATTCACCAACCTACAACGCCGGACTCGCAAGCTAGCAATCACCGTCCCTTCACCATACGACTTGAGTTGCCCAAGTTTGAAGGCGATGACCCATGCGGTTGGATATTTCGTGCCACATAATTCTTTGATTACCATGAGATTCTCGATGCTCAACGCGTTCGTATCTCTGCATTCACCATGGAAGCAAAGGCGTCTGAATGGTATCAATAGATGAAACGTAACAACCTATTCACCACATAGATGGAGTCTCTACGACAAGTTGAACTACGTTTTGGAGCCTTTGGACTCGAAGACTACCAAGGCAAGCTATCTAAGTTGGCACAACTAACGTCAGTAGCAGAATACCAATCTGAATTCGAAAGTCTCATGAACAGAGTCACTGGCATATCTGAATCTATTTTGATTTCCATGTTCATTGCTGGATTGAAATCACATATCAGGCGAGAGGTTCAGCGTGCACGTCCTGCCTCTTTAATGGCAACTTTTTCCTTAGCAAGGGACCTCGAATCCCATTATGAGGATCTTCAGGTTGAGCTTTCACGGGATCACCATTTTTCTTCACAGTGTCAAGCAAAGGGGCCTACGGCTAATCAACCTATGCAATCTTCATCGGTTGCGACATCTCCTGTTCCAGTACCACCACAACGGTCATTGAACTTACCTCCTACGGTGGTCGGGAACCAACCTAGGGACGCATCTGCGTCGCTGCCTATTCGGCGACTAACACCACAAGAAATTTGGGAAAAGCGGGCAAAAAGTCTATGCTATAATTGCGACCAACGGTATACTGCCAACCATCGTTGCCAAAGTAAGTTCTTGTTACTCCTTGTCATAGATGACAACGATGACTTAGGGGATGTCGTCACAGTGAACGCTGAAGATGACACCCCTCCTGATGATTTAGCTCTCTTGGGAGATATTTCAAGCTTAAATTCCATGGCAGGCCCGGGCAACCCGCGTTCCTTGCGGCTATGGGGCGCAGTGGGTGACACACAAGTTTAAATCCTCATCGATGGAGGTAGCACCCACAATTTCATTCAACCCAGCATTGCATAAAAATTGAATTTGACTACGACGTCAGTGCCACCCTTTCGGGTGTATGTTGGTAATGGTGACTCATTGACATGCAACTATTGCTGTAAAAATACCACGTTAGTTATGCAAGGGTCAGAGTTCTCGATTGATTTATATGTCTTACCAATTCATGGGCCCGAGATAGTGCTAGGCGTACAATGGTTACAAGGACTCGGTAAGGTGGCGCATGATTATGCCAACTTAACGATGGAATTCAAATGGCACGGTCGCGATGTGGCTTTAACTGGGATTCAATCATTGGCCCCTCGCCAGGCATCTTTTACACAACTGCAGGCACTGATGGATAATGACAATGATATTGAACTATATGAGCTTTTTATGTTACCTTCACATGAAACCATCACTCCAGATGAGGAACCCATCAACTTTCCTGATCACCTAAACCCAGAGATTTTACAGCTTTTGCGCTCATATGAGCATTTGTTTCGGGTTCCTAAAGAGCTACCGCCCCAGCGGTTCCTTAATCATCGCATCAGTCTCCTACCAGGCACAAAACCTGTTAATGTACGGCCATATCGCTACCCCCATTTTCAAAAGGGGGAAATTGAGAAACAAGTTAAAGAGATGTTGGAACAAGGCATCATACAACATAGGCAGAGTCCATTCTCTTCCCGGGTCTTACTTGTCAAGAAGAAAGATGGGACTTATCGATTTTGTGTAGATTGTAGGGCTTTAAATGCAGTCATAGTTCGCGACAATTTTCCTATACCAACTGCTGACGAACTTTTCGACGAACTGGGAAAATCACGGGTATTCTCTAAACTCGACCTTCGAGCAGGTTATCACCAGATTTGAATACTTGCAGAGGATGTCTACAAAACTGCTTTTCATACACACGAAGGCCACTATGAATTCCTGGTCATGCCCTTCAGCTTGACTAATGCTCCATCAACTTTTCAAGCAACAATGAACAGAATATTCTCCCCTTTCTTGCGTTGCTTTGTCATCAATTTCTTTGATGATATTCTAATTTACAGTGCCAATTTGACTGAACATGTGCAACACTTACTCCACGTACTACAAACCTTGGGAGATAATCACTTCTACATCAAGCTTAGTAAGTGCCATTTTTGCCAAGAGTCAGTCGAATATCTAGGACATATCATTGAACGAAGACAAGTCCGTCAAGACCCGGCTAAAATTGCAGCAATGCTCAGTTGGCCGAAACCCACATCCGTGAAACAACTTCGAGGATTTTTGGGTTTAACTGGTTATTATAGGCGATTCATTCGGAGTTATGCCCATATTGCAGCCCCACTGACATATCTACTGAGAAACGAAAAGGTCAATTGAACAACAACAGCAGATAAATCATTTGAGGACTTAAAATTGACAATGACGATGGCACCTGTCTTGAGGTTACCAGACTTCACATTGCCATTTGTAGTGGAAACTGACGCTTCTAATCTGGGCATAGGCGCTATTCTTATGCAAGAAGAACATCCCATCGCTTTTTTCAAGAAGAAACTCGGGCCACGATTACAAGGAGCATCTATGTACAAACGAGAGCTTCATGCTATAGTCGAAGCAATTCAAAAATGGCGCCAATACCTCCTTGGTCATTTCTTCATTATAAGGTCTGACCACAAGGTCTTCATAATAAGAACTGCTTCAACAAGTGGTGCAAACCCCCGACCAACAATTCTATGTTCGTAAATTGTTGGGGTACCAATTTCAAATCCATTACAAACCGGGATCTTCAAATAAGGTAGCCGATGCACTCTCTCGAGTACAAGGGGAGACTGAGCCTGCAACATGCACGTCACCCTATTTCCACCTTGTAAGTCAGCCAATTCCTGACTTCTTGGAGCAATTACAACATGACAATGCCACTTTACCTAACCTCAGAGATTTTCATTGTCATTTTGAGGGTGGCACATTACCCTCAGATTACTCCATTTGAAATGGTGTGTTGCTGTTTCAGAATCGGTACTATGTGGGTGAACACTCGACACTCAAGTCTAGATTGTTACATGAGTTTCATGCTACTCCGATGGCCGGTCATACTGGGGTCACTAGGACGCTCCCACGACTATCCTCAACATTTTATTGGCCGACTATGCGACGAGATGTCACTAAATTCATAGCAGCTTGCCTTCCATGCCAACAGACTAAATATTGCACCCAAGCGCCAACTAGTTTACTGTAACCATTGCCTATCCCGACCCAAGTTTGGGCAGAGGTCTCAATGGATTTTATCACTGGGTTGCCGATGTCTCACGGTAAATCCGTCCTTATGGTCGTTGTGGACAGGTTAAGCAAGTATACTCATATTGGAGCCCTTCCACCGCATTTTACTGCAGCAAAAGCAGCAGACTTGTTTGCTGAGATTGTGGTAAAACACCATGGCTTTCCGGAATCCATAATTTCTGATCGTGACCCAATATTCTTGAGTAAATTTTGGGATACCTTGTTCACACTTAGCAGCACTATTTTACGTCGTAGCACTACATATCATCCTCAAACAGATGGACAGACGGAGGTCATGAATCGCACTATAGAGCAATATTTAAGGGTATTTACGCATAGTAGACTGGAACGATGGGCATCGTACCTTTGTTGGTCAGAATATTACTTGAACACAAGTCACCGCGGTGGAATTAAAATGACTCCATTCCAAGCATTATATGGCAGGTTACCACCAACTATACCACAATATACCAAAGATGTAACCACCAACCAGGCAGTAGACGAGATGTTGGTAGAGCGTGACCAGTTGTTACGCGAGTTGAAGGAAAATATCAAAGAAGCACAACACCGGATGGAGCAAAAAGCCAACTTGAAACGAAGAGAAGTCTCGCTGTGTATTGGGGATATGGTATTACTTCGGTTGCAACCGTATCGCCAAACCTCAGTGGTCGAACGGGGATCTCAGAAGTTGGCGAGAAGGTACTATGGGCCGTATAAGATATTAGAGCGTATTGGTAATGTGGCTTATCGTCTCGAACTGCCTGAAGGGGCAAAAATACACTAGGTCTTCCACGTTTCCAAGCTCAAACCATATAAAGGTGGTGAGGAGATTAAAAGTTTTGAGTTACCAGACGAATTTGTTTGAGGGTGCCCAATCTCCGAGCCATTGGCCATCTGTGCATCACGACAAGTTTTACGCAGAGGAAAGGTGGAGACTCAATTACTTGTGCAATGGAGTGATAGTACCCCGGAGGATGCCACTTGGGAAAATGCTAAGGATTTCAAACACAAATATCCACATTTGAACTTTGGGGACAAGGTGGTTTTTGAAGATGCGGGGAGTGTTATGCCCATACACAACCAAAGGAGGCCACATACAATGAATAAGGAACATGAAGGTGATAGTCAAGATCCAGTTGTTGAAGATGGCATAGTTAGAAGAGAAAGCAGGCCAACAAGAATAAGGAAACCTCTAGGATGGCTTGAAGATTACGTACATTAGAATTATAGAAACTACTTGCCTTAGAAATTATAGTAAGTAGTTACTTAAGTTAGTCTTTGTTTTTCTAAAAGGTGGTGGGATTAGTATTATATATATTTTGATTACAGTTTACAGCAAGAGGACAGTTTTCTGGCAATATAATAGAATATTTCTTATCGTTCTACTTCGTCCTTCTCTTATTCTTCTCTTGCTTCCTTCTTTCTCTGCCTCAAGCTCTCTAGATTTTCTTTTTTAGAATCCAGAGAAGAATAAGAGAAGGACGAAGTAGAACGATAAGAAATATTCTATTGCCAGAAAACTGTCCCCTTGCTGTAAACTGTAATCAAAATATATATAGTACTACTCCCACCACCTTTTAGAAAAACAAAGACTAACTTAAGTAACTACTTACTATAATTTCTAAGGCAAGTAGTTTCTATAATTCTAATGTAGGTAATCTTCAAGCCATCCTGGAGGTTTCCTTATTCTTGTTGGCATGTTTTCTCTTCTAACTATGCCATCTTCAACAACTGGATCTTGACTATCACCTTCCTGTTCCTTATTCATTGTATGTGGCCTCCTCTGGTTGTGTATGGGCATAACACAATCAGTGTTAGTACATGGGTTTATTTGACCCTTTTGCCTTTTAGTTATACTGATTGAATGTTAGAATGAAAATTTCTACCATTACAATATTACACGCCAATTTTCCTTTCTTAATCTATTTCTCTTATTTTCTATACTTAATCTGTTTCACCAAATCGGGGAGCGCTACAGGCTAAAAGGAAATCAGTTACAACACGATTGTTCAAGTTGACTATATTTACATAATTGTATTTAGTTTATATGCTTTTGGATATTATTTGATATGGAATATGTTTATGCCTAAAATATAAGATATATTCGAATTCATACCATTTTACATGCATATTCATAGTAGTTTTATATATACATATTTTTCTAATAATAAAATAAAAAAAAGGATGCAAATATTCTACCGTATGTATAAATATATTTTTCGAAAACAAATTATTTTGAAATATACATAAGTTTTTCAAAAAAAAAAAGGAGAATACATCCTTATTGCTATCACTGTCGTCGGTGATGCTAGGTCTAGGATGCCACTCATTCCTATCAGTCATTATACCGTGGACATGGATCACGACTGATACTGCAGTTTTGTTGAATTGATACTACAGTTGTGTTGAACGGATACTGCAGTTGTGTTAAACGGATACTGTAGTTGTGTTGAAAGGATACTGCAGTTGTGTTGAACAGAAAGACGGTCTCTATTCCGCGCAATTGCAGTTTTCTTTCAACACAACTGCAGTATCTTTACAACACAACGGCACTATCCGTTCAACATAACTGCAGTATCAGCCATGATCATGGTCCACAATATAATTTGCGCATTCCGATGGGTGTTGAGTGGCGCAGGTAAGTGGCGGTAATGGCAGCGTTGGCCATCTCGATAGCACTCTTAAGTGAGGTTACCACTACCGTTCATGATATTCCAGATCAGGGAGGTTGTGGCGATGGTGGATGTGTGGTTCTCCGGTGGAGGGAGGAGGCGGCGGCAGTCGTCGTTGTCGCCATTTGCTTCGTCGAAATCGGAGGAAGCCACGTCGTCGTTCTCTCTAAGCACTGCGCCATAGAGCTGAGAAGAAGGATTTTTACCTTTCTTTTACGCAAATTTTACTATGGGCCTCGGTCCACAATGCATGGTAGTTCATACATCAAAACGACGTCGTTTTGATTAATGAAAAGAAACGGCACCCGTTCCACGCCGTTTTGCAAAAAGTAACTATGTATGTATAACATATTCAGTTTCATTTTATATACACTGCAGTTTCCTTTCAACACAATTATAGTTTTTTTCGATAGAGTCATTTCCATTTTTGGTCCTATTGTTATTGGGGCATTGCCAATTTTAGTCCACTTTATTAATTTTTGACACATTGCGGCTAGTCTTATTTAGTCCTTACTACTTTTAGTCCACCGTTAAAATTTTCGTCAAATGGTCGTCCTAAACATGGGTATTTTTAGTCTTTTCATGCTTTGATCATCTCCTTTACCCTTTGTAGTGGTTTTCCTTACACATTTTCATCCAATGAAGAGGTCCAGCGAAAGCTATGTGAGCCACATTATATAGCCATGGCTTTCGCCGGACCTCTTCATTGGATGAAAATGTGTAAGGAAAACCACTACAAAGGGTTAAGGAGATGATCAAAGCATGAAAAGACCAAAATACCCCTATTTTGGACGGTTATTTGACAAAAATTTTAATGGTGGACTAAAACTAGCAAGGACTAAATAAGACTGGCTGCAATGTGGCAAAAATTAATGAAGTGGACTAAAATTGGCAATGTCCAAATAACCGTAGGACCAAAAATGGAAATGACTCTTTTTTATATAACTACAATTTCATTCCACATTATACACTCAAATATGTGAAATTGTTATTCAGATTCATTTTATATACACTATAGATTCATTACAATACAACTACAGTATCATTTCGATATAACTACAGTTTCATTGGACAATATACACTCAAATATGTGAAACTATTATTCAGTTTCATTTTATATATACACTATAGTTTCTTTTCAACACAACTACAGTTTCTTTTCGATATAACTATAGTTTCATTCAACGTAACATTATACACTCAAATATGTGAAATCAGTTAATTTTAAATACACTACAGTTTTATTTCAACACAACTACAGTATCATTTTGATATAACTACAGTTTCATTTGATAATATAAAAACAAATGTGACGCAATATCATTTGAGATGAACTGTAGTTTCATTTACGGAGCTCCGTTAAGATGTGTCGGCAATCGTTTCTTTACTTAAAGAAATGATGCCGTTTTTGGACCATGGTCTATGGTCTACAAAGCTTTGTGGACCATGATCCACGATATAACAACTGTTCTTTTATTGTTTGGACCTGAGTTTGGGCCATTTGGCCCAAATTAAGTATTTTGGGCTTGGACTTTTAAATATTTTGGGCTTGTCACTCTTAAAAGCATATCCTTTCATGTTATTATTATTTTTTGGGCTTGCAATTTGGTTTGTTCAAGAATTGAAATTATATTGTTTAATTTTTTAAAATTATTATTTGAATTATATTATTGAATATGCTCATATATTGAATTATTATTTTGTGCAATTTATTTGGATTATATGATTTTATGAGTTCATATGCATACTATGTCATATTAGCATAATATATAGTATGATTATGCAGATTATAAATTATACTTTAGAAGTGGACCCTCGAGTTTAGCTAGACTTAGTATACATACATATTTTTGACAAACAATAGATCATGGCTGCTATCACCAAACGTGAATTTACCAAGCTTTCGGGAGCAATTATTTAACATGGGCTCTCGATGTTGAGATTTATCTCACATCTATGGAACTTGAATACATGGTCATTGAGAAGTCGATGAGCGATGCGGCCTAAAAAGCCAAAGCCCTAATTTTCTTACGCCACCATATAAACCCCAACCTGAAAAATGAACACCTCACTAAAAAAGACACTGTCTTATGGAAATCTCTCGAGAATCGTTTTGACTAGCAAATATCACTAGCCCTTCCTCAGACACAATTTGACTAGCTTAACTAGAGATTTCAAGATTTTAAATTAGTAACTAATTATTAGGAGTATGCAAACTTCGGTAAACTTTTGGTTAACTGACCGAACAGAAAAAATTTGGTTAACTGTTTTTTTAACTAAACATTTTCGGTTCGATTAATGGTTAAAGGTTTTTAAAAATTTCGATTAACGGTTAATTCAATTCGAAACTTCGGTTAGCCGAAATTATATATATATATATATATATATATATATATATATATATGTGTGTGTGTGTGTGTGTGTGTGTGTGTGTGTGTGTGTGTGTGTGTGTGTGTGTGTGTGTGTATATGTAAAATGCCTATAAATTTGTAGATGGTATTATTTTTGTATATTTTCTTATGGATTTATTATTATATGTATTATTTTAATTGGATTTATTATTATTATTATAGGTGGTATTTTTAGGATTTAAAACTTTAGCTTAAAAAAATTTTGTTAACAGACCGATTAACCGAAAAAAAAACTTCGGTTCGGTTAGTTTGGTAATACAAAGTATGGTTTGGTTAATGGTTAAAATTTTAAAAACTTCGTTAACCGTTCACCCTACTAATTATAATTCAGGTTTACACAAAATTGTGTTCCAACTTAAGTTATGCAAGCAGGTTGTTTCTAACACAGAATTGATTGAAAAAAATATTGTCTACTTTTATGCGAATAACCTTATACTCCAGCAACAGTACAAGGCAAAGAATTATGCGAGACATTCTGAGCTGGTTTCTGCCCTCCTGGTAATTGAAAATCACAACTAGCTCTACACCGGTACCCAAAGCGCACAATGTTGCCCAGTCGAGTAACACCAAGAGCGGTCAAGGGCAAGGTTGCAAGAGTGAAGGCACCAACAACTCTCAAAACCAAAATAGGTAGCCAAATTATCAAGCTCGTTGAGGACAACCACATTCATCCAACTATAACTCTAGCTAGCAACAAGCATGCTTCAAGTGTGGGCGTCAAGGGCATTGGTCCCATACGTGCTGCACCCCGAAACATTTAGTCAAGGCCTATTAGCAGGTGCAAAAACGAGATAATGAGCAACACAAGAATGAATCTAACAGCGTTGCATTGCCTGAAGCAAACACTCTCGTTAATGATGATGATGGCCTGCTGAAATATGAGCTCGAGGATTTTAGTGATCAAGCATGATTATCATTGTTTTTAGATCTTGGATGTTTGTTGAACAGTTTCCTATTTTTGGATATGTTTTATCGTAGCAATCATTCAACGTTTTTCGTATTAATATTCTTTTTGAATAATCCTTTTTATGAATAATCTCTAAATTTTCCCTCTCCTTTGCGTTGTATTGATGCTTATCCATTTAATTATGGAAGATGTTTTCAACGCTATGCCTAGTAGATAGTGCAACCACGCATAATATCTTGATGGATAGAAGATCTTTCCAAACGTTTAATAAACACAAGGGCAATATTTCTATTATTGCAGACGATAAGGTTTCCTTTGTGGGCTCTAGTAAAGCTTCACTATTACTCCCTCAATATAAAGACATTAAGTTAATTGGTTTTCATGACTAAACCAAAACTCCTCATAACTTAGAATACCATATCATAATCCAATTTGTTAACGACAGAAAACAGGAAGCTAAATAACTTAGCCTCCTTTTTCATCAAAATTATACTATTCCTATATTCGACCCTTAAGGTTCGTGTGTTGCAGTTATTTTAAACAAAAATTCAAGGACTTACATTCTTTTAACATCAGGCATTAAGGTGGAACATCAAATATCTTATGTCCACACCCAATATGGTTTAGCTGAATCCTTGATTAAACAAGTATAATTGATTGCTATATATACCATTATTTCAAAAGCTCAGTTTGTCGGTTATTTGTTGGGGAAATGTAGTATCGCATGCTGTAGGTTTAATTTAACTCTGGCCCACTACGTATCATTATTTCCCCTTATACCTAATATGTGGTTTCAAATCAAACATTTCACAATCTGTGTGCAGTCCATTCTACTGTATCACCACCATGGCGTATCTCTAGGGGCTATCAAATGCATATTGGTTATAAGCCTCTTTTTGTTGTCTAAATAATTAGAGCCCTTGAAAGGAGATCAATAGATACGCTAACTGCATACTTTATGAAGATCGATTCACAACATTAGGGGGAGTCTGGGGAGATATGATCAAATTTAATGGAATGCCGAGAAATTTCATGGAATGAAAGGATAATTTAAACCCACTTACCAATATGCCAATTGATTATACTAATCATAAAAAGAGTGACTAGGTCCCATATACATTCTCAAATTGGACCATATATATCCACTAAAGCTGCTTGGCACCAGAAGTGTGGGAGACCCGTCAGTGTAGGAAAACAGGAATCCACAACAACTAGATCTAGTAAAGAATTTTCGTCGCTCTTCAAAAATCTTAAAAGTTTATGTCTGTAAAACGTTTGTCCAGAAGATGAAAAAACCTAGTAAATTTATATGTACACCAAATAATCACAATACTGTGATGCAGAACAACCAGATATGAATATCTTTGGAAAATGGCTAAAATCTGGTTGACTTATAAATTACTATAACATTTATATATATGTGAGAGGAATTTATGAAAATGTTATAGTTGTCGACAACACAATTGCCTTCAAAATTGCTCATATTATATGACAATTTGGATCTAAAGCTAGGCGCCAGAAGCATCTTAATCGATTAATGTATAAAAGGAGCAATTAAGGCATATATAGATCAACTCGCTAATAAATGTATTCTCTTTATAACATGTACACCATTGAAATGTTAACCCTGTAGGTTACAAATGTATGTTTGTACGAAAGAGAAACAAAAATGATGAGGTAGTGTGATATAAAGCAAGTTTGTAGCCTAAGGGTTTACGCAGAGACTCAGAATTGATTTTAATCAAGTATACTCTCCCATAATAGATGTCATTAAGTTCCGCTACATAATTGGTAGAATAATAAATTTAGATATGCAACTGATGAAAGACATGACTATATAATTATGGGTCATTAGACACTAGTTTTTTTTGGGGGTAAATCTTTGATGGATTTATAAGTCTCAGACTGAAAAAAAAAAATATCACAACATGTTTGTTTTTGAAGTACAAAGGTTTTACTTAATTTGAAATATTAAAGTAATTGACTGAGTAATTTCCTTCTAAAGTAGGAATATATAATAATGAATATGTGAAATTATATGTGCTTATTAAATAGTTGCTAATGGAGTTATTTAATTATTATCTCAGTCCATGTTGATTGCATAACTATTATTGAAATACATAAAGAGCTTGTGATATTTATCTAAAGACAGAGTTTAAAATAAAAAACTTAGAAAATCAAATAGTATCTCGACCAACAGATCGAGTATTTCCTTGAAAGGAATACACCAGTTAGCCTATCTTGAAAAATGTCTTTGACGCATTTTATATGGATAAGTACAATTTATTTATCACAATAGTGGTTTCTAATATCTTAGAGAAGATAAGGAACCATTCTTTAACCCAAAGAGGATGATGAGGATGTGTTGGGGACTGAAAGTCCATTACTTATTTATAATTATTGGTGCACTACTTTATGACCAGAGATTTAATAACTGCACTAGGTCTTATATTATATTTGAGATGGAATTGCTAGTAGCATTAAATGTTCTTTTTGCAACTAATATTGGAATAATGTTTAAACATATCCTCCTGTATCTTCGAATTACAAAAGATTTTGACGTTTATGAGAAAAATCAATGTATATTTTTATAGGTTACTTAGGTGCTGACTATTTTGCTTGGGTACTACTATTCTGTTTGATCCCCATAGTGCCAAGTCATAAATATGTTATGTTTTGTTATATCCCCACTATCCTATTTGAGGACAATAAAACTTGTGTTGCACAAATAATAAATAAGCATGATTAAGAATATTTGAAAAAATATATAACGTCAATATTCAACCCACGTGAGCTCTAGAAGAATCACGAGATTATTATATAGAATGTTAATTCTAGTGACAGTCTTGAAGATTGTACCATATCCATTTCTCTACACTCCTTTTGAAACAATGTTTTTATTTAAAAACATGTAGACTTTGAAGATTGTTATCTTCAGCGGGAGTGACATTTACTTGAATAAATCTTGAAGATTGGACTTAAATAATCTTGAAAATTGAGACTTAAAACTAACAGTTGTACTCTTTTGAAACACATGAATGCATATATATCATGTACTCTTTTCCTCACAAGGTTTTTCCCATTTGATTTTTCTGGTGTGGTTTTTAACGAGACATGAGCTGAGTATGATATTATAATGTCAATAGGAAAAGTTGCAAATAAATACTTAAATAGACAAACCCCAAAATCCTGTATATTATGTTCTAAAGGCTTTTGGTTGCACTTTTTTTTACCTTAACTAAGTTTTTTCCTACATGGTTTTTTTAAGTTAAGGTTTTTAATGAGGCAACCGCAACAATACATGCATTATCGATATATCGTGTACTCTTTTCTCGACTAGGCTTTTCTCACAACGTTTTTCTAGCAAGTTTTTAATGAGGCATGATTATGGTAAGATAATGTCCAGGGGGTGTTATAAATATTATTAATTGTGGACATTATGAGTAAATTGTGTAACGGTTGTAACGGTCATATTTATATCTATCATTATTGATTTCCGTTATGATTTTAATTGTATATATATCCTTGTAATGTACTGATCGAATGTTGGAATGAAAATTCCTACCATTACACTATTACACTTTTTCTCTTTCTTTTCCTACTCGATCTCTCTTGTTTGATATACTGTAATTCATTTCACCGGGGAGCGCGCGTTACTGGCTAAAAGGGAATCAAGATTTGAGAGTTTTTAGAATTTCAATTATTTGTTAATTTTGTTCAAGAGTTTTTTCCACTTTTGGTCCTATGACTTTAGTGCTTCCATCAATTTAGGTACACAACTTTTATTCCTGACATAAGTAGTGCTTGACTTTGCTTTTTTTTTCCACTTTTAGTCCTTGACTTTGATTTGTTTTCCACTTTTAGTCCTTTTGGCCATCTGAGCGACAACTTTTAATTGGAATCAACAAACTATTATGCCATTAAGGGTAAAAGTGTCTTTTGATAAAGCCATAAATATGTTTATAAATAAAACCAGAGAAAAAATAGGAAAAAGAAACGTTATTTGCTTTTTCTGCTTCGCTTTTTAAGCGACAAATTTTAATCGGAATCTTCAAACTGTTGTACCATTAAGGGTAAAATTGTCTATTGATAAATCCCTAAATACATTAAACGTTATTTACCCTTAAAGGCACAACAGTTTGTTGATTTCAATTAAAAGTTGTCGCTCAGATGGCCGAAGGGACTAAAAGTGGAAAAAAAATCAAAGTCAAAGACTAAAAGTGGCAAAAAAAATTAAAGTCAAACACTACCTATGTCAGGAATAAAAGTCGTGTACCTAAATTGACGGAGGCACTAAAGTCATAGGACCAAAAGTAGAAAAAACTCTTTTGTTCAAAAGTGTCAATTAATCATTTTCCAAGTTTTCAGTGTTCAGAAGAGTCTAGAAAATCAAACCAACGAAATTATTTTCCGGGACAATGTTGTTTTGGGGCAATATGACTTCCGCCAACATTTGGTGGAAGTCATTTTTCGGACTGGGAACCTTTGCAAAAACTATCTGTTTCACTGGTTCCAAAAACCAGAGAGCAGTGCTCTCTAGTTTCCAACGTTTTTTTTTTTAATTTTTTAATAAATAATATTATTTGATTTAAAAAATAATGCTATTTTTAATATTATTATATTTTAAACAAAATAATTAATTATATAAAATTTTTAATTATACAATTGTACATACTCATTTTTCATAAAATGAACCTATAAACGCGAAAAACTTGAATTGTATATATTCAAAATTCAAAGTATATCGGTTACAATAAGTAGTGTGTATCAAACGAAAAGGGTACAATCTCTGTATAGGAGTCCTCTGATTCTCTACTAGAAGTATACCGATTTGAAGTGTGCCGAATTCGGAATATGCCGAATTGGAAGTGTGCCAAGTTCAGAGTATGCTGAATTGGAAGTATGCCTTGTTGTGCCGAGTTCGGAGTATGTTGAACTGGAGGCGTGCCGAGTTATACCGAGCTATCCCGAGTTATGCTGAGTTCGGGGTATGCCGAACTGGAAGTAGACCGAGTTCAGAGTATGCTGAACTGGAGGCGTGCCGAGCTATGCCGAGTTCGGGGTATGCCGAACTGGAAGTGGACCGAGTTCAGAGTATGCTGAACTGGAGGCGTGCCGAGTCTTTCGGTGCAAATAATTGCAGGTGAGTCCTCCCGGTGCAAATAAATTGCAGGCGTGTCCCTCGATGCAAATAATTGCAGGTGCTCGGTGCAAATAAATTGCAAGCGAGTCCTTCGTGCAAAATAAATTGCAGGCGTGCTCCCGATGAGATGCAGATCTTCAGAGCTTCGAAGTCTTCTGACCTTCAATGCCTTGAAAATGGAACCACTATTTATAGTGGTGGGTGTGTAGAGAAAATCTAACAACCCTATCCCTTTGTATTTAATTTAATATTTTGAATTAAATAGAAGGAATGTACTTGGACACCATCACGTCCAAGTTCATAATTTTATATTTATGAACCAATTTATAATATCCACATCTTTCCCAAAATTATATGATCCACATGTATTTTCGATGGGTCAAACCAAGTCCGAGCCTGTCAATTTGAGCAGTCCAATTGATCCAATAGTCTGGTCCAACTCAATTAAATATTCTTTCAATTGGGGCCGAACAATCTAACATCCAATTACATTTAATTAAGTAATTAAACCAATTAATTATTTATTGGGCCATTAAATCATCCCAATTAAATAAATATTAGTCCAATTAACAAAATTAAGTAATTAATTTGATAACCCGTCATCCATCACGGCCCAACAATATTGTTTAAATTTTCAGTGCCAACAAATTGCCCCTTCGAGACTTGCTTGGCGTGCTCCAAATGCAAAGAGAAGGAAGTCTCGAAAATAAACATAGTCCAAGAGACCCAACTTGTTGTCAATGTTTGCAGGTAATAGTGTGACCAAACTTGTTGTCAATGTTTGCAGCACACGTCCAGCAGCGCAATTGTGTAAACAATCTCATCAAAAGCCTACCTTGTTTGTTTTAATTTGAGTCAAAAAAATTCAATTTAATTTTAGCTACAATAAAAATTTCTTTTCCAGAATGTGGACTCTCAGCACATGTACGAAAATCTCCTGTGCTTTCCTCCTACGAATTCGCCAGCAGCTCACACCCGCAAATGACAAATCAGTTTTAGAACTTCAACTGGAATTGGAGTCTTATCACACATTCAACCACATACTCTGAAATTGATGAGAATTGGTGCAACAATTTGATAAGGATAAACAGCGTATTCTGAGTTCTAAACCCATTCAAACTCCAGCATTTCACAAGTATAAATAGGCCTCAATAATTCCTTTTCTTCAAACCAAGAAACAGAGTCCTTGCAATCGACCTTCGACCTTCTGAGGTAATTTAAATTCTTGCAATATACTATTTTTTTTGATTTCTTTTACAGGAAAGAAGAAGAACAAGATACGCGAAGCATTGGGTAGAAAACACCCGAAAATTTGATTTTCTGAGGTGTATTTCACCATTGCTTGAGCTTGCCATCTTCACAAACACTGGACTAGAACTTCTTGGAAACTGATTAATTCTTTTCCAGAATGTTTCTACCATTGTTTGGTTCTTCCTTGTCGCTGCTGTTACTCACAGTGGACCGAAACCTTTTTGGAAATTGATTTTTCCAGAATTCTTTTTCACGATTGTTGAGCCTTCACTGTCATTGGAGCATATCAACGAGACAATGAGAGACACGCGAAGACTTTGGAACGGAACACTTGGGAATTAATTTTCTCAAGTCGTTGTCCTCCATTGTCGGATTTCACGCCGCCGGCCACCATCGTCGAAGACAAAATCCGTCAAAGCATCGCCTGGCACATGCTCCGGCATGTTGCCGTTATCTCACGAACTGCCATCGCCATATGGTTACCTTAGGGTGTTGCTCCGGCACATCGTCGTCGTCGACCCGTCGCCTTCGCATATGAAGGAAAAGAAACCACTATGGAGACGCAAGGAATCACCCATGAATTAATTTTCTCGAGGTGTATTCTGTTATCATCTAACTCTCGCCGCCGGTCACGTCGTCGGAGACGAAAGCTGTTGCATGCTCGCCAGGCACGTGCTCCGGCACGTTGTTATCATCTTAATCGACGAAGAAGAGGAAACCTCGCCACCGCCAATGAATCTGTTACTGCTTCGCCGCCGAGAATAGTCTGCCACCTTCTTGGAATTTCGCAGCTACCGGCGGAATTTCTGTCACCGCAAGGTGTTGTTCCGGCACGCCTCCATCGTCACCCCCCTGTTTGTGAACGAAGACCTGTCTGGACTTGTTTCTATCTTGCTCAAACTCTCGGCGTCATCAATAGTGGACCAGAGCTCCCTGGGAATTTATTTCGTGGGTTGTTTTTTGTCCTTGTTTGAGGATTGCCCTCCACATCTGGTAGTCTACTACTGCGCCCAAGCTTTCAACATGTCGCCATGAGATGCTCGACGACACCCTGCCCCAGCCGTTGTGGCGGCGCCTTGAAAGAATCTGATATGGATTCTCTGTAGTAGACCATCACCCAGCTTTATTCTAAAGTTCGACGGCGACCAACGCAAGCGGTGAAAACCGTTCGGCTGAGCTCTCCTCATGAATCCATCTCTCTTTATTTAACTTTATGCTACCTTTGAAATATTTAACCTGACACCCATATTTAATGTTGACTTTATTGTACACATCTTGTGTTACCTTGAGCCACGTGCATTTGCCTTGGACAGTGCGAGCACTATTTTTTGAACTAACAATTCGGTCACTATTGCTTTGTTCTCTCACCCACTACCAACATGGTCACCTGGAGCTTTTGCTTTTTTTTTTTCCTTTGCATTATTACTGGCGTGAGTAATAAGTATATATACGGAGCAATGTATATACATACACGGTCCATTGAACCCATAATTCCTATATATATATTTTGCTTTGAATATAGTGTAGACACGTATATATATAATATATATAATCCCCCAACTTTGTATGTTTGTGTGTAATTTTGCTTTGCTTTGCTTTTTTTTCTTTCTTTTTTTTCTCTTGTTGTTTTGTGGCAGTACACAGTACATATACATATATATAATCCATTTTTGTTTTTGTTGTTCTCCCTCATACGTCGTGTATATATATATATATATATATATACATATATATATATATACATATATATATATATACATATATATATATATACATATATATATATATATATACATATATATATATATATATATATAACCCTATTTATTTATATTATATATATATTTGTTTTGGGTGTAGTGTGGGTACATAATATATATATGACAGTACGTAGGTGTATATATAATTTATATATGTTTGCTCTCTTTTTTTTTTGTTTTGTTGTTTTTTTTTTTTTCGTTTTTGTTTTTTGTTTTTTTTTTTTTTGTTTTTTGTGTTTTTTTTTTTTTTTTTTTTTTTGTTTAGCAGTACGTAGTGTATATGACATGAAGGTTTTTGTTTTGTTGTCTTTGCAGGTTGCACAACGTAGGGTCGGAACATACATACACGTGGACCACAATCACCACATTCATAATCCAGGTTTATTTTTCCCCACTGTCTCTTTTCCCTTTGCTATTTACAAAACTCTTTCCCTTTCATCTGCTTGGAGTGCGTGTACACACATATATACACCTCCATAATATATGTAATGTGTATGGTGTATGGCCTTTCTCTCCTTTTCAATATTACGCATGTGGTGACCACGCATATATGTTTAATCTTTCACATGCATTTCCTTTACCTTGCTTTTTTACTTTTTCCTTATACTCCATCTGGCGTGTGCACATACAATTGCTTTATATATGCTGTACATACTTGCTTCGCCATGTAATGTGTGTACACACGTCATAATATATGATAGGTAGATATATGACCATATGTGTATGCATACAATATATATGAAGCTTCCTCTAGACATTTGTCAATTTCCTTTGAGCCTTGAATTCTTCCCTTGCTTTATAAATTGTTGACACCCCGGGCTTGGCTTCTTTGATTCATATACCCAGAACCATCTTTGAACAATGGTGGAAATTTGGGAATCGGTGGAAGCTGATAAGCAAAGGAAACTTAAGATATCAAAGGATGTGATCAGGAAAAATAGCACGTCCTTCATCATCTACCCACCAATGACGTCGAGAACTCTTCCGGCCCCTACATTGCCATATCTAGTGGAAAACTGGACCGTTGACGCTGAAGCCCAGCCGTCAAAGACATGGGTTCTACAAACCGGTCTATAACATGTGGACTACTCAAGCGCACTCCCAACCTTAGGGAGACGGATACTTGAGGGCAAGGCCTCATGGAATCAACACCCTAGCTTCAAGGGCGAGTTCAGCTTCACCAAGGGGTACTAGGAATGGACCGAGGTCATACTCAGTAGGCATCGTAACCTCTTGGAAGCCGTGACAATCTACGATGGCATATATGCCTCTTTGTTCACATATGACCATTCAACACATATCATTCAGGCGTTTTGCGAAGCGTGGTGCCCCAAGACCAACTCATTGCTTACTTCGGCCGGCGAGCTCTCGATCTCACTTTGGGACATTCATGTACTCTGCGGCCTACCAATATCTGGCGACATTTATGACGAACATGTCCCCAATGCTTTGCAATTGACAGGGTCAGATGCTGACCATGGATTTACCCCTCAATGTTGCAAGTATCTGTTCCAAGCGTACAGTTACCTTTACAATCGACGTAAATGACCACGTGGTGTTCGCAATCAGAAAGA
The DNA here is from genome assembly GCA_003576665.1 of Ipomoea trifida. Classification (NCBI taxonomy): domain Eukaryota; kingdom Viridiplantae; phylum Streptophyta; class Magnoliopsida; order Solanales; family Convolvulaceae; genus Ipomoea; species Ipomoea trifida. The sequence continues at coordinate 14,929,631 of CP025658.1, read as the reverse complement.
TGAGGATCGCTCGCTTCATGTCAACGAGTGGATAGAGTTCTGGAGTAGGAGGCCGCAAGTTTATGATAGGCCCATACTAAGTAAAAATGATAAGAGGAAGAGTCGTCCAAAGAACACCCAAAATCCAAGCGGCAAGATCCCCGCACTCAAGGGTTGGACCAAAGTGACTAGAGCGCCTTTCGTTGAGCTCGGAATTCCCCCTGAACTTGAAGAGGAGACCCACCTAACGGCATATCTATGTTGTTGGTTGTGTGTGTTTGTACTCCCTATCAAAGCTACCCGACTTATTCGCTACACAACTTTCAAGATGGCAAGTTTGATGGCAACAGGCCAAAGGTTAAACCTCGCAATCCCTGTACTTGCGTCCATTTATGATGGACTGAATACCATATCTAATTCTGCCAACCCAGGGCAAGCTGATAGTCGCTTTTCCCTCCACTATGTGTATGGCTGGTTGTCATTTTATTACGATACCCATTTTGCAAACGATCTTGTGTCTGCTTCCCCACTAATGATCACTTACTCTGGGGAGGGTGGTGCAAGGCCTTATGGCCAAGCGGAAGCCCGTCGCAAGATCTTTAAGGCTGACGGTGTGAAATGGGCTTGCACAGGACGTCGTTTAACCAAAGATCTCAGCTTTATTGATGATGGGAAGGATGACCACACCGAGGATGATGAATATTTTATGTGCCTCCGCTCTAACTTCCTTATATTACGCTGGGCTAATTCATGTATTGTAGAGCCCTACACTCCTCATCGATTTAGCCGACAGTTTGGCTATTATCAGGATGGCAGCCCTGGCATATTGGGCAGGGATGAACGTGAAGTCACACTTGCGGAGGGTTTCCAACGCTGGCGTCACTTTACACTTAGGGGTTCAGGATCACGAGTAACTTTTCCCACAGCCCGAGTTACGATGAAGAAACACTTCTCACAAAGTTACAAGAATTGGTGGACCCAAGTCCATGGGGACTATCTTGAGCGCAACATTAAGGGCTTAGTTCCTACATATCTCGCCGACATACAACAAGAGGCCGGTACCAGCAAGAAAGGAAAACGCCCAGTCCAAAAAGGTGAATTAACACCCACGAAGAGAAAGAAAGATATCGCCTCAAAACAGATAGTTGATGCGGCACCAGTCCCAAGTGGCGAGGAAAGTGAATCAATACCCACGAAGAAAAAGAAAGACATTGCTTCAAAACAGATAGTTGATATGGCACCGGTCCCAAGTGGCGAAGAAAGTAGTGACAAGGATCGCAATTTTAAACGGGATCGGAAAAGGAATCGGCGTTCACCTTCCCCAGTGAAGGTAAATAACACATTCCTTCATCAAATATCCGTTTCCCACATTTTCGCCAGTATTTAATTTGCTCATTCATCTTCTTTTCTTTTTTTTTTTTTTTTTTTGCCAGGACAATGTAGAAATGCCTGTTAGCGGGGAGGCTGAGTCATCAAACAAGAAGATGACCGGAAGCGATGTTGGGGAGAATGAATACTCCAATAATGCTCCAGTACAAGATTCACTCGGGTCACAGGGTTCCCACGGTGAGTCACATCCGGATCAAATAGATATACCAGAGGTCTCTATCTTTGATGGCAAAGACTTTGTATTGGAATAGTTTAAAGTCGCTGTTATGAATGTCTGGGACAAGCTCCGTGGAATGTTGGAGGAAACTGCCGTAGAACATATTTCTTCCTTACAAGAGAGCTTCAACCGTGCGTTTGCCAGTTTGCATAAGTTGGACCTAGACATCTCGCCACTGGAGACGAGAGTGAATGACGTCTTTGAAAAGGCTCGCAAGTTTGATGAATTAAGGTCCACGATCTCCGAGAAAATGTCGAGCGAGTCTCAGGGGGTGTCGTTGTCTACTGCAAAGGATGAGCTCAAGAATGCCCAAGATAAGGGCGCGCGACTTAAGGAAGATATATTAAACCAACATAAGTTGTTTAAAGCCGCACAAGATAGAGAAGCGGAACTGGAGCAAGAGTTGAAGTTAGCTCGTGCTGCGAGGGAGAATTGGGATACTTCGATTGCCAAGACTACAGAAGATTTGGGCAATGCTAAGACTGCAGCGTCAGAGGCTGAAGCAGAGGTAACTCGTATTCAGGAACTGGCTGTATTGACGTCAGAAGATGCAAAGAAACTGAAGAAGGCAAAAGGGGACTTGGAGGTCAACAAGAATGACATGCTTAACTTTAGGCTTTTCGTTGACTGATGTTTTTTTCTTTAGTTTCTCTTTGTAAGACTTCTGTTGTTTCTTTTCTTCCGCCTCTTGAAAATTCAAGGCTTTTCATTGCAAGCTTTTCTTTTAACAATCGTGTATCTCATCTTGATCTAATGGATGATTGTTTTGACGAATCACTCTTGGAACATGAATTGGATTTATTTTTGTTATGACTGAACTTAGATAATTTAATTTCTAAGCTGCCTACGTACTCCTATGAAGGAGATCAAGTCAAACGTAGTTCATATTTTTTTTAATAAGTAAAGTCGTTCACAGTTTTAACTCGTGCGGGCCAGGAGCGCCTATGATTTGGGCCCACCCATAGACAAAGCGAGATGCCTTAGCAGTTTAACCACATGCTGCATTTTTGGTGGATGAGTCATTCATTAACTTTCCATGACTCGCGTCGATACCCTAGATTTAAGGGTAGTAGAGCTTCAGGAATCTCCCATTAATTGGACCGACTCTCAGACCATCTTCGCTGATTAACTTGTAAGCTCCACCGGTGTATACCTCTTGAACCACGTAGGGACCATCCCACTTTGGAGTGAACTTGTGGCCGGTTTTTCGTGTCACAATGATAGGCCTTCGAACAGCTAGGACCTTGTCACCAATTTGAAAGGAATGGGTCCTCACTCTTTTGTTAAAAGCTCTTGACATGCGAGCTTGATAACATTCTAAGCTTTGTTGAGCTTGTAATCGCTTTTCATCCAAGGCTTCTAATTCAGCCAAGCGTAACTTAGCATTTTCTTCATCAGTAAGACCCCCTTGTATAGCCAACCTTAGAGAAGGTATTTGGCGCTCTAGAGGCAAGACTGCTTCCACACCATACACCAAAGAATATGGAGTTCTTTGAGTAGGTGTGCGGTATGTGGTTCTATATGCCCACAGAGCTTCTTCCATTCTGTCATGCCAGTCACGTTTTGACTTTGAGACCACTTTCTTTAACAGATTGCATAAGGTCTTGTTAAAAGCTTCAGCAAGCCCATTTGCAGCTGCATAATAAGCTGAAGAGTTTCGCTGCTGAAAGTCAAAAAGCTTGCAGATCTTATCCATTAATTTATTGTCAAAGGGTTTCCCGTTATCAGTTAAGATATATCGCGGGATGCCGAATCGATAGATGATATGGACACGGAGGAAGTCTACAACATTTTCCTTTTTCACCTTCTTTAACGCTACGGCTTCTGCCCACTTTGAAAAGTAGTCAGTGACGGCTAATATATATGCATGCCCTGCAGATGACTTGGGCGTAATTGGGCCAACCACATCGAGTCCCCAAGCATCAAAAGGCCAAGATGCAACTGTTGGGTGTAGAGGTTCTGGTAGCTGATGGATGAAGTTTGCATGAAATTGACAAGCTTGGCATCTTCGAGCATAGTCTATGCAATCCTTTACCATTATAGGCCAATAATAGCCCATTCGTTTAATACGGAAGTGCAACTTAGGGCCAGACTGATGTGCGCCACAGACCCCAGAATGAGCCTCCGGCATAGCTTGTAATGCCTCCTTTTCTCCCAGACATCGAAGCCAGACTCCATCAAATGAACGACGATAGAGAGTTTCATTATAGTAGATGAAGCGAGGAGCTCGGCGCCTTATATCCACCCTCTTACGAGGATCTTCTGGTAACCTCCCAATGGTGAAGTAATCAATCAATGATTGTCTCCAGTCATCTTGGCCAATGTCATAAACAGAAGCAGTAGGGAGTTCAACAGTTTCATCTACTGAGCCATCTTCATTGAAGATAGGGGGAACTACCCACTTTTGACATACTTGTATACGGGCTGTAGGATGAGCAATAGTTGAAGCCAATGCGGCTAAGGCGTCAACTTGTTTATTATCTTTTCTCGGTACATGTTCAATTGTGACGTCACCCAACCATTGTATGAGTATCTTTGCATAGTTGTTGTACGGGACTAACTCTGCTTTCCTTACTTCGTATAGCCCCATCACTTGGTTGATGACCAACTTTGAATCTCCATAAATGTTGATTCTCAGTTGTTTCATGTCAACCGCTATCTCTAGTCCCAGTATCAATGCTTGATACTCAGCAACATTGTTTGAACATTGCTCCGTCAAGGTGAATGAATATGGCAACACTTCACCTTACAGAGTGACGAAGACGATCCCAGCTCCTGCCCCTCCTCTGTGTGCAGCTCCATCAAAGTACATCTTCCATGGGGGTAGGACTTCAATAATAAGTACATTTTCATCAGGCAGGTCATCGGATAACTCCCATTCAGTCGGTATTGGGTGATCTGCTAAGAAATCAGCTAAAGCTTGCCCTTTGACAAACTTTTGTGGAACATAGATGATTTCGAACTGTTGAAATAATAAGTACCACCTTGCGAGACGGTCAGAGAGAACGACCTTCGCCATAACAAACTTTACTGGGTTCGCCTTCGACACAAGTTGAATAATATGAGCTTCAAAGTAGTGCTTGAGTTTTTTAATGGCGAACACTAGTGCCAAACATAGCTTCTCGATTGGGGAGTACTTTAACTCATTCGGGGTCATCATCCTACTGAGATAGTAGAGGGCATTCTCTTTCCCGTTGTTATTTTCTTGAACAAGCAGGGCACCCACAGAGCTTTCTTGGGCAGAGATATAAAGGATTAGTGGGCGACCGTGAATAGGAGCGGTCAACACGGGCGGCTTCATCAAGTATGACTTGATACTTTCAAACGCATTCTTGCACGCCTCATCCCATATGAACGGGATGCCTTTCTTCATTAGCCGATTGAAGGGTTGACATCTTCCTGCTAGGTTTGATATGAATCTTCGAATGTATACTAACTTCCCTTGTAAGCTCTTAAGCTCATGAAGGTTTCGTGGTTCGGGCATCTTCATTATAGCATCGATCTTAGCTTGTTCAATCTCAATGCCCCTGTGTCAAACAGTGAACCCAAGGAACTTTCCAGCAGCAACTCCAAAAGCTCATTTCAAGGGGTTCATTTTGAGTTGAAATTTTCGCAGGCTATCAAAAACTTTTCTTAAATGCCCCAAGTGATCTGCGCGAAGTTTTGACTTCACAACCAAGTCATCAACGTAGCATTCTACCATTTTATGAAGCATGTCATCAAATATAGTCTGCATGGCTCTTTGGTATGTAGCCCCTACGTTTTTCAAACCAAAGGGCATCACTTTGTAACAATAGATGCCTTTTGGCGTTCGAAACGCTGTCAACTCCTCATCTTCCGGCGCCATGCGAATTTGATTGTAACCGGAGGAGCCATCCATGAATGACATGATTTCATGTCCAGTTACGGCATCTATCATCAGCTCCGTGATGGGGAGTGGGAAGTCATCTTCCGGGCAAGCAACATTAAGGTCCCGAAAGTCCACGCATACACGGATTTGGCCGTTCTTCTTGCGCACAGGCACAATGCTAGATATCCAAGTTGGATATTTCACTTCGCGGATGAAACCAGCTTCTATGAGCTTGTTGACTTCTCCTTCAATTGAGGGAATAAGTTCAGGGCGAAAGCGTCGTTGAGCTTGCTTGACTGGACGGCATGCTTTTTTCACTGCCAGGCGGTGTACTGCCACCTTTGGGTCTAACCCTGGCATCTCCTTGTACGTCCATGCGAAGACATCAATGTACTCTTTCAGCAACGTGACATAGATTTCTTCATCTTCATTAGAAAGGAGTGTGCTAATGAAGATAGGCCGAGGATTCTCAGGAGTTCCTAAGTCCACCTCCTTTAATTCATCTATTGCAGCTCGTACCCCTTCCTCTAACTCATGGGGTGCTTCTTCTGCATCTTCTCTCTCAATCGGGGTCTCATCACATAGAGTGATGTGGAAAGACGACGCTTCCTCGCCCTGAGGTGGTACTACGTCGTCACTTGAGCCAACGCTTTCCTCATTTTCCCCTTTTTGTACACGAGTGTGTACAATGGTCCGAGGTTGGACTTTCAACACTTCTCCGCATGAAATATGAATATCTGTTTCTCGTCTCATACGAGAAGGAATCATGTTTCTAAGCCTTTTAGAATATTCCACTTCAGCATGATGGCTTGCGTTGTTTTTCAAATCTTGGACAGTTCCAAGTGGATCATGAATTGACTTTCTTTTGGAGGTTTTAGGATTTGACCCCAATCTGTCAAAGACTGAGCGCTGAGACTCCACCTTACCCATTCTCTTGAAGACTGACTTCTTTTTGCCTTTGGCGGGATCGAGTTGTGGATCATACTCACTTTCATCTATGGAGATACAATTGCTTGCGGCCCTGTTTATAAAGATTCGCACAGGTTTTGGGGGAACATAACCCAACCCTTTGCGTTCATGAGGTCCTGTTGATTTGCCTTGCCTTTACCCCCGGCTTCGGGGATAAGCTTTCCCAACTTCCGAGGCTCATTAGGATTATAGCCAGCTTTGGCTAGAAGCTTATAGGCGTTAGGGTCGAAGCCCTCCGTACGCTTGGTGGGCAAGACTTGGTCCGCTTCATCTATTTTAAGTGTATCAATTCTTGCAAGCGGGAAGATGAGCTTTGTAGTGTGCTGATCCACTTCCACGACTTCCTTTCCCTTTGACTTTAGTTGGGAACGCGGGTTGTCATTGCTTTTCTAGGCATCTTCCACAAAGACCTGTTTCCTTATGTAGAACATTTCATCCGCAAAGTAAGACTCAGCCTCTGCAAACGGGCTTTCATCGACGACTACCTTTTCAATCACACCATTCTTTTCATACATAAAGCATTGATGCCAAGACGAGGGAACCACCCCATTTTCATGTATCCAAGACCTTCCGAGTAACAAGTTGTAAGATGTCCTCGCCTCTATGACATGGCAAACAACACTTGAACTTAGGCCCCCAACCTTTAAATCAAGGTTGATGATGCCGATTGCTCTTTGCCCTCCTTGGTTAAAGCCTTGTATCATTAGACGGCTTTGGGCGAGCTCATCTGAAGATCCACCAAGGTCTTTTAGGGCTCGGAGGGATAAGATGTTAACAGCTGAGCCTTGATCAACTAAAATTCTTTTGAGCTTTTGCCCCCGTGTGTAGCCTTCGACAAACAGTGGGCGATTGTGTGGCGCACCTCCAAGTAACAAGTCTTCATCCTTGAAGGTAATTTCTGCGGAGTAGGAAGCTGCCCTATGCATTTGCACTTCCTCATCTTCGGTGTGTTTAGGAGATGAACATTCTCCTGCATCCACTTGCTTATCATTAGTATTTAGGCAGGAGCTAATATTGTCTGCCCCTTGAAGATTAAATCCCTTTGGCATATATTGAGCCAAAGGAACTAGTGCTCGTGGCTGCTTGGCATGCCCCTTCATCTTTGATCTACGGGCATAGCCATTTGCTGAGGTTTTTGAAACCCAACTCTGCACTGTGTGCCTTGGATGTCTGACAGGCTCACTTTTCTTCTTTCTATGAGTGACAATCACTCATTTTCCTTCAGATGTGCTATCATTTTGCTGTGGTTTTAAACTTTGACTAGCAGCATGTTTAACCGTGAATGGGAGTGGACGCTTTCGTTGCCCTCCATGTTCCTTCTCAGTACACAAAGGAGCAAATCGTCCAAGTGTAATTGAGATCTGATTCGTGCTTGCGCCGGCATCAGCAAGCTCAATTTTCCCGTCTCTAGCCAATGCCATAACTTTATCCTTGAAGATGAAACACTGTTCAATCGGATGACCCAGAAGGCGGTGATACTTACAATAATTTGGGTCATTCACCCTTGAAGCCTCATCAGGGCGTCTCATCTCAGGCAATTCAATGAGCCTAAGTTTGAGTAGCTCATCGAACATGGGAGATACATCAGAATCCAAGAAAGGATATGTTTTCTCCTGTCTTTCTTCAAGAGTTGGCCTCCTACCTCCCCTTGACGGGCCAGAAGATGATCTCGGCCTAGGCCTTTCATTTGCTTTAGTGAAGACTGTCATTTGTGTAGCCTTCACAGTCATTGCCTCCTTCTTTTCCTGTTTCGGAAAGGGTTTATTTCATCTCTTGAATTCTTGCATTACAGGAGCTTTGGAGGAGTTAGGCATGTTCAATACGTCAAGCCCTCCCCTGGCTTCGATGCTCAGCTCCATGTCGTGAGCACGACTAGATAGCTCCTCGAAGGACTTTGGCTTAATCCCTTGCAGGATATAGGAGAGTTGGAAGTGCATGCCTTGGATGCACATCTCTATAGCAGAAGTTTGAGATATCTTCTCCTTGCAATTGAGGCACAATTCCCTCCACCTTTCAATGTAAGCACCGGCGCGTTCGCCTTTCCACTGGACAGTGGTGGTGAGTTCCAAGAAGCTTACGGTTCTCCTTGTACTATAGAAGCGGGTTAAGAACTCACGCTCCATATCATGCCAACTATCGATGCAGCCGGACTCGAGATCAGTGTACCAATCAAAAGCAGATCCCTTTAAGGAACGGACAAACTGCTTTACCAATAGGTCGCCATAAGTCCCTGCATCATTGCATGTTTCCACAAAGTGGGCAATGTGCTGTCGAGGATTTCCCTTGCCGTTAAATTGTTGGAACTTAAGAGGTTGATAACCGAAGGGCATTTTCAACTCCTCAATCCTTTGTGTGTAGGGCTTAGCATAGGAGTATGAGGGTTGGCCTCCATCCAACTTGCCTTTGATAGCCCCCATTATGTAGTCCTTCAACTGATCCACCGGTATCATACCTTCGGTGATTGGTATAGTTTTCTCAGTTGCAGGCAAGTGAGAAGTAGTTTCTCCTACTGCAGGGCTGGTAGGAGGTTGTGGTTGCTGAACAACCTCTTCTTGCCCCTCGGGCTGCTTTCTTGGAGCACGACTTCCTTGCCCCTCCATGATGCTTCCTACCCTATCATCAAGGGTGTTGATCCGTTTATCTTGGTTTTGAAGGAGTATAGTCATTCCTTCAAGAGTCTTAGCAATTCTAGCTAATTGCTCTTCCACAAACTCAGTGTTAGTTGTCATGGCAGGCATAACATTGTAGACATGCGTCCACTCAGGCGCAGCCTTCCATAATGGATGTGGCGGAGATACGGGGGAAGTACTCCCGCTACTAGCGTTCCCCTGCATAGAAGTTGGACTACCGCCAGTGGTAGCTCCCTTAGGAGAGGGCGGACTTCCAGCATAAGCAGTTGCCTTTGGGGCAGCTGGGGCATTGTTGATTCTTCGAACTACTCTTCGAGCCATGTCAAGAGGTTCAAGCAGTTGGACCCCCGAGCTCTTGACGCGGTTCCTAGTCAGCGGGCCTTGCGCCTTCTGAGCAGCACCGGAGCTAGCTAGAGGTGCAAACTTGGAATTGGTAGCTTGGGCATAGGTCCTCCTGAACATGGGGTTGTTCGATGCCATTGAATGCGTGGTAAAAGTAGTTTAGTAGTAGAGAGATGAGAGGCAGAGTTGTCCCACTGGGCGTGCCAAAATATGTAAACGCGAAAAACTTGAATTGTATATATTCAAAATTCAAAGTATATCGGTTACAATAAGTAGTGTGTATCAAACGAAAAGGGTACAATCTCTGTATAGGAGTCCTCTGATTCTCTACTAGAAGTATGCCGATTTGAAGTGTGAATATGCCGAATTGGAAGTGTGCCAAGTTCAGAGTATGCTGAACTGGAAGTATGCCTTGTTGTGCCGAGTTCGGAGTATGTTGAACTGGAGGCATGCTGAGTTATGCCGAGCTATCCCGAGTTATGCTGAGTTCGGGGTATGCCGAACTGGAAGTAGACCGAGTTCAGAGTATGCTGAACTGGAGGCATGCCGAGCTATGCCGAGTTATGCCGAGTTCGGGGTATGCCAAACTGGAAGTGGACCGAGTTCAGAGTATGCTGAACTGGAGGCGTGCCGAGTCTTTCGGTGCAAATAATTGCAGGTGAGTCCTCCCGGTGCAAATAAATTGCAAGCGTGTCCCTCGATGCAAATAATTGCAGGTGCTCGGTGTAAATAAATTGCAAGCGAGTCCTTCGTGCAAAATAAATTGCAGGCGTGCTCCCGATGAGATGCAGATCTTCAGAGCTTCGAAGTCTTCTAACCTTCAATGCCTTGAAAATGGAACCACTATTTATAGTGGTGGGTGTGTAGAGAAAATCTAACAACCATATCCCTTTGTATTTAATTTAATATTTTGAATTAAATAGAAGGAATGTACTTGGACACCATCACGTCCAGGTTCATAATTTTATATTTATGAACCAATTTATAATATCCACATCTTTCCCAAAATTATATGATCCACATGTATTTTCGATGGGCCAAACCAAGTCCGAGCCTGTCAATTTGAGCAGTCCAATTGATCCAATAGTTTGGTCCAACTCAATTAAATATTCTTTCAATTGGGGCCGAACAATCTAACATCCAATTACATTTAATTAAGTAATTAAACCAATTAATTATTTATTGGGCCATTAAATCATCCCAATTAAATAAATATTAGTCCAATTAACAAAATTAAGTAATTAATTTAATAACCCGTCATCCATCACGGCCCAACAATATTGTTTAAATTTTCAGTGTCAACAGAACCATGTGGATAAGTACAATTTATTTATCATAGTAGTGGTTTCTAATATCTTAGAGAAGATAAGGAACCATTTTTTAACCCAAAGAGGATAATGAGGATTTGTTGGGACTGGAAGTCCATTACTTATTTATAATTGGAGCACTACTTTATGACCAGAGATTTAATAACCGCACTAGGTCTTATATTATATTTGAGATGGAATTGCTATTAGCATTTAATGTTCCTTTTTGCAACTAATATTGGAATAATGTTTAAACATATCCTCTCATATCTTCAAATTACAAAAGATTTTGACGTTTATGAGAAAAATCAATGTATATTTTTATAAGTTACTTAGGTGCGGACTATTTTGCTTGGAGTTAATTCCAGCAATGGTCCCCCGACTATGTTGATTTTCCAAAATTAGTCCCCGACTTTTAATTTGGACAATTTAGGTCCCTTGACTTTCAAATTCTTTCCAATGTTGGTCCTTTCGTCAAATTTTGGTTAAATTGAGGTCAAATGAAGGGTTAAAATTGTCTGTTCACTTGTATACTCGTATTTCTTCTGTCCTATAAGCTATATATATGAATATAATATCAGTCGAAGAGACATCAACTAAGATTATATGGCTTCGATTGAGACTTCGACTGAAATTATATTCATATATACAACGTATAGGATAGGAGAAATAAGAGTAATAATACACTAAACAGGTGAACGGACAATTTTACCCCTTCATTTGACCTCAACTTAACCAAAATTTGACGGAAGGACCAACATTGGAAAGAATTTGAGAGTCAAAGGACCTAAATTGTCCAAATTAAAAGTCGGGGACTAATTTTAGAAAATCAACATAGTCGGAGGACCATTGCTGGAATTAACTCATTTTGCTTGGGTACTGCTATTTTGTTTGATCCCCATAATGCCAAGTCATAAATATGTTATGTTTTGTTATATCCCCACTGTCCTATTTGAGGATAATAAAATTTGTGTTGTATATTATATTTATAGTATTTCGTACAATATGAAAATATATACACATTTTTTTTTATAGAATTGTGATTCCTGGTGTAATTATACACGTTAATTACTACAATGATTACTTATAAAGAAATTATTTTAATATATATCTAAACTCATACTCTTAATTAAAAATTCAAAAATATTTAAAAATTTGTCTAAAGGGACTACATTAATCCATATAAATTTAAAAATTAAATTCTTTTAATTTGGAAATGTAATTTTCTTAATTATAATTAACAAAATATAGAATATTATTAAAATAAAATTATAAAATTAACACAATGTGTATTCATAAATATTTAAAAATGCATATATGCATATACTTATGCAATATATTAATCATACAAAATTAAAATGTTACTTTTTTAATTCCTAAATTTAATTATTTTAATTATAATATATCAATATAAATTATAATTACAAAAATTATATTATAGAATTTGCATATAAATATTATTTGTATATACACTGTATTACACAATCATATAAGAAAATGCGTCTAATTAGAGTTTAAAAGCACATATATAAAATTTATAATTTATATTTTTTTAATTTCTAAGTATAATTTTCTTAGTTACTATTCATATTGTTAGAATTATAATATATATAAAATACGATTAAGAATAATTCAATTTAATTATGTAAATTTTTCTCTATAAATTTATATAAATATGTACATGATTAGAGATTATATTAATCATATAAAATTTTAATTTTGTATGCCATGATAATAGATACTTGACCAAATATATGAAAATGTAACTATATTATTATATTGTACATTTTAATATATTTATTTTTTAAAATTTTTTATTTAAATTCATAATAACAAAATTTTTTCCGTGCATCGCACGGGTAAAACACTAGTTAATTTAATACAGTAAAAGACAAATTGTGATTAGCATAATTTGTAAATTTAATCCTTTTTATTCCCATACTGAAGCTGCTGCAATAATGGATCATATTTTGGATGGGAATTCATATATTTTGAAAATGACATATTATACATAAATGGACAAAAATATCCTCACGAATTATACATTCCGACATGTTTTAGCGGAGGGGTAATTGTCGTGATCAATTTTGACACGAAATAATAGTCATGGATGAAAATTAATAATAATTAAACATGTGGACAAAAAATATCATTTTGCTAATATTCATGGGGCAAAATTAATATTTTCTCTAAATTAAATTACAGCATGCACGTAATTTTGCACACATGTGAATTATCTTATGGGAGACAAAAAGTAGACATAATTTTTTAACATCAATGCAAAACAAATTTATAAAAATCTATATATATACGTACTTTCATGGATTCTATCTTTGTCAAATGTCTATCATACCCTCAAGGACTATGTTCTTGTTTTGTTTTTTAATATCATGTGAATTAATAGTCCGTAATTATTAGATATTATAATCATGCTACCGTAGTATAAATTTTTAAGTATTCTTTGCTCAAATTGCTCAAAAGGTTGAATCCCCAACCCCAAGAGCCCCCACGTTCTGATCCGACATAGCATTTGAGAGGATATAAACTATGGTAGCTCAACTGAACACATAGCCCTTCACTTTGAGAGATTGGTCCCACATTGCCATATTAAAGGAAGCAAATTCTAATACAAATTATATGTAACGTGGTTGAACGCAGCCAACGCAATCTACTGTCACGTATTTAATAGATGTACATATGTATGAACTATAAAAATAAAAATAAAAATAAAATAAAAAGAGAGAGAGAATTATTTCTGTTATAATAAATATATGAATTATACGTCTATGTACATAATTTTGAATTTTTGATCTGTAAAGTGATATTTTTCGCACTCCTTTCATCAATTGAGGTAAGACACAAAGTATATTCACTAGAAATGATTTGACGACTAACAAAATTGAGCTAAATATGGATCTCACGTTGATTTAACCACCAACATTACAAATATTGAAGATAGTATTGGAAAGTATTTAAGTCATTTCAAATCTATAGTGTTACAATATTTTAATATCAAGTCAAATATACATCAATAAGCAATGATAGTGAATTTTAAGCACACAACAAAACCATTGTCAATTATAAAATTAAAAATAGATAAATTCTCCCAAGTGAAAATGATGACTATGTAAATAAAAAAACAATAATATTTTTACAAATCAAATGATAGGTCAACTTTATTATTTATAAAGAGTTAATTTTATGAATGGTGTATCGATTATTGACATTTATCCATTTTTAGTTTCCATGACTTTGAGCAAATATCAATTTTGGTCCCACGACTATTAGCAAAATGACAATTTTGGTCCACATGTTTAATATCTACCAATTTTGGTTCCACGACTATTATTTTAGTACCAATTTTCATTCATGACTATTGTTTTAGTGCCAAAATTCATCGTGATGGTTACCTATCCGTTTAAAACGTGCAAAAATCATAAATTATTAAGGGTATGTTTATCATTTTCAACTTAATATCCCAATTTGAACTTGAATAAATGGATTTAAGTCCTAAGATCGATCAAAATTCGCAGTTTTTCTCTTCATTTTACCTTAATTTGAGGAGGAGAACTGTGAATTGTGATCGATCTTAGGGCTTAAATCTCTTTATTCATGCTCAAATTGGGATATTGAGTTGAAAATGACGAAAATACCTTTAAAATTTTTAGATTTCAGCACGTTTTAAACGGATGGGTGATCGACGCGATGAATTTTAGCACTAAAACAGTAACCGTGAGACCAAAATTGGTACTGAAATAGTAGTCCTACGTGGAACTAAAATTGGTAGAAATTAAACATGTGGACCAAAATTGTCATTTTGCAAATAGTCGTGGGACCAAAATTGGTATTTGCTCCATGACTTTCAATTGGACCATAATGGTCTCTTGACTATTTACCTTTACCAATTTTCATTGACTTTTAATTTGACCATAAATAGTTTATTGGCTATTGATCTAGTTCCAATTTTGATTACACGGTTAAATATCAATTTAGTAAACATTAAATTTAAGGGTAATAATGTAACATTTTGGTTATTCACATTCCTATTAATGATGAACCTAATGAATGTATTAAGTTTATGAGCCAAATTTGCCCATCTCAACAACAAGCTAATTTTTACATTATTACCTTAAATTTAATGTTTATTGAAGGGATATTTAACTAGAGGACCAAATTTTGAACAAAATTAATAGAAAATAAACTATTTATGATCAAATTGAAAGTTAGTGATAAAAATTAATAAAAGTCAATAGTCAATGGAGTACTTATAGTCTAATTGAAAGCCAGAGATAACAATTGTTAAATGTCAATAATCAAAGAATCATTCCTAGAATTAACTCTTTTTTTTTTTTTTTTGGTAAATACATCGGGTCTTTCTCCTCCCGTTTAACTCTATTTATAAACATCACAATTATTTTTTATTTATAATAGTCATTTTCTAAAAACACTCATGATTCTTTACAAAATAGTGCGTTCTATATTTATAATGTCCCCACCGTCGGAGAGTTGCACCATACTACATGGTAGTTGGTAATAATCCTTAAATATAATTAAAGTTGATAATCCTAACTAGAATATAATTAAAGTTGATAATCTTTAATCCTTTGTTAAATTTTTATTTTGCCAAATAACTGGAGGTTTAAAATTATTATGTTGAGAAAAACGAGATCAAGAGATTAAGAACATAAAACGATAACAAAGAGTTTGTATAGTTCGGCTGAGAGTTTACGTCTAGCCGTCTAGGGAGGGATTGAGATTTTTATTTCCCTAAATTTTCATTTAAATGAGCTTGCCACATTCATTTCATTACATTTCCAAGGTAAAAAGAGGAACAGCGCTTCTTAATTTCTTTTACATAACTTGATTACATCACCATTTGATGAGGAGTATATATGAAATTTAGTCTATTATTTTGTTGGAGTTTGTTCATTCCTGATTGTCTATAGTGGAGTGCAAGGTTTGCCAAATAATTGGAGGAAATATAATTAAAGTGGATAATCTTTAACCCTCCATTATATTTTTATTTTAACTATGCCATTATTTTCTTTGGACCTACCACAAAAATTAGATTATTTGTTCACTTCAGTATTGTCTTGTAATAGTAGAAAATGTGAAGACTAAGATTCAATATTTTGGCAACGGACATTTAACAATAATAATTTCTTCAACGGCAATAATTTCTTCTCTTTTCATTAATGTACATGCAGTACTGCAGTGCATCCAATTAGATCACGCTACTTCATCTTTCCAAAATCAAAATCTACAAATCACAATTAATTAGAGAGTATTAATTATTATATAGCTTTGTTACTACGCCAAAGACTTTGGTGTTCAAGCGGCATAGCTGTAGCTCTCCCAAATAGGAGGTTATAGATATGGATAGATACTACATTGTAATAGAATCAGTAATACTAAAAAGTAGCTTTATTACTACAGTCAAAACTAACATTTTTTTAAAAACATTTTAAATACTCCGTATTATATTGATAAATTGAGAGTGAATCCCAAGTATAAATTAAACTACTTCTATGGTATTTTAGGATGTTATAAATCACGCGTTTATATTATTATAAATTTTTCTATTAAATATATTCCGTGATTAAACAAAGTCAAAATAATAATTTTACTTTTACTACAAAATTTTCATGAAAAATTTACATTTTGATTATATGATGACTCCATCTTATTCTAGCTTATTATAAATTTTAATTTTTGTTGGTACTTTTAAGTTTTATTTGTAAAAGTATAGTATTTGTAAAAGTAGATTAACTTTTGCTATCTTGTAATATACAAGATTATTTATGTTGTTATTATGATATTGTATACTTTGTCACGTTATCATTGACATATCATACATTTGTCATATCATGCATTTTTGCCATTTCATAACAATAATACAGATTATTTGTCAAAAGCGATTGATATATATGGTGAAGCTTATGTGTTGTTATAGAGCAAAAGTGCAATACTCACTGATGTAGCAAATACAAACAGTATGAACTACAAGATACAGACTAAAGGTCGGCGCGGGCCCGTTAGCCTCGTCAGCTGGTTGATTTAGAGTGTTGGGCTCGAGGTACAAGACAGTGGGTTAGAGCATCCTTATCAATGGAGTTTTTTCGCGGTAATTGAGGAGTTTTTGTGAGTGTGATTAGGAAAGAGAATGTGAGGGTGGAAGAAAAAAAAACAAATTATATTTAGAAAAAAAAAAAAAATAGCTGATGTCAGGCGCGCCGCAGGCGCGTGCAGTGCACGCGCCCGCTAGGCGCATTAATGTGCGCCTGACGCGAGGCGTTGTGTGTGTTATTGGAATCCGAAAGGACAATGCTACTGTTCCAATATGTGGTCTTTGCAGAACAATCTCATTTTTTCTCTCTCCATTTCTCTCACTTCCACCTCCCTTCCACATAAGCATTTACTATTCCAATATGCATTAAAGATGCACAGATGTAGATGCTCTTAGAGGTCTCCGAGCTCAACTATAACTTCTAGAAATAGCCAAAAGATTCCCCTCATCGCAATAAATGTGGTATTTATAGTTGAGTCTAGGGAACAGATTCCTGCCTTTCGGCATGTCAAGCATGTGAAAAGCCTGCATAGGTTGAGGTCGGGGTGGAAGGAGAACTGCACACGTGTTCATAGACGCTCCTATAAACACGGGACGTGATCACAGGGATCTAAGTCTCAAGACTGGTCCCGGGCTGAATAGGCAGATAAAGGAATCCGCCCAAGAGTTAAGCACGTAGGCTGGCGTGTAAGACGCTCGGGAAAGGTCTAATGCGGTCGGCAGTGATCGATTTAACCAAGACACACGCTAAGGGCTCGATACCGACCACCGTACAAATACGAGCTCCAAGGAATAACCCCAATCACTCACAATTAAGAAAATATATAAAATTTGAAGGATTTATACGTAATTTTAAACTACGCTCCTCTTTAATTATTCTCCCATAATTAAATAAAATGTCATCTTTCTTTAACTAATAATTTAAAATTACATAAAAGTCCTTCAAAGTTAAGATTTTTGACTATTTCATTTATAGTTAACAAGGAAATTGCTCTTTTTCCCACCAAAATTTTCTCTCATAAGGTGACTTTTGTTCATTGGGGGTGTCAATGAATTAGTTGACCCCACTACTAATTACAAAATAAATTAAATGTAGTTAAGGAGGGGGTGAAATTTTTAACAAAAATATATAATGGATTTGTAGCATTGCTCATCTAACCATTTTGATAAATTAATCACTTTAAAAATAATTGAAAGAGAAGTATAATGTGTTTTAATTCAAATGTCAAAAGTGTATTTTCTCAAAATATACCAATAGCATGCTAACAACATTATATTGTACAAGATATGGTAAAAATTGTGTAAAAGAAATAATATATCTAACCTTTTTTTTTATCAAAGACCTCGTGGTCTAGTTACACTAAGTCATTAGGTTATGGATTCTCTCTGTGGTTTAGTAAATTGACAAAATAGTTATGAAGAGATATTACATTGTAAGATTTAGTAGTGTTAAAAAAATATCAAACTTTTTTTGAATGAAAACAAAAAGATGACTTGTAAGAACTCTGAATCGTCCACATATATATTTTTATTAATGTTGTTGTCGCTGGCGAGCCATGTTGCCTGTGATTGCGCTCCCTCCATATACATATAATCCATCCTTCTCCAGTACTATACTATCATTGCATCTTCCAGCCCCACATCTTTACACCATTTTACACATCTTCGCTATCATTATATTCTTAATTTCATTATAATACAGCTTGCCGACACACCCATCTCTCTCTCTCTCTCTCTCTCTCTCTCTCCCTGTATCTTAAGAAACAGGTTTTCCGGCGGCTGGGGCGACCCATTTTTGAGCTAGCTAGCTGCCTTCATTTTCCATGAATCTTCAGTACTTGGGTTGGAACTGACTACTAGTCTGAAGGGTCGAAGGAGATCGGAGAAAAGGTTAAAGCTTTAAGCTTTAGTGGTTGAGGGGAAGGAGAAAGATGAGGCTAAGGAAGCCGGTGCTGTTCTTGCTTCTGGTCACGGTTCTTTCCCCAATAGTCCTCTATACTCACACTCTCGCCACTTATTTCGCTTCCTCTTCTTGTAAGCACCAGCTCTGATCTTCCTTCTTTTTCCAACTCATTTCTGTTAATTGTTAATGCTCGAGGAATAATAATGTGCTTTTCTTTTTTCTCGTTTTGCAGCTAGAAATGAATTCGATGAAGAAGTCTCCACTTTTGTAAGTCTGGACCTGCTTGATAACTTTCTCGATTTACAAAAATTGATTTTTTTTTTTGGGTCCATTTAGATTTCTTGGATTTTGATTTTGGAATTTTGCAGACATTGGGTGGTGAAATCAGACCATTAAATGTGCTGCCTCAGGTATCGCTATCTTTAATTTTCTTTATTTGGGGAAATATGCAGTTTTTGACTCTTTATTTCTTTCTATTTTCTTGATTGCCTTTGTTTATGTTCCTTGTTTTACCATTCCAATTGATTTTTTTTTTTGTTAACAGGAGTCTGATACTATTCTGAAAGAACCATTAGGTATTGTGTATTCAGAAAATTCAAGCCTATCTCTTTTGAATGGCTCAGATGGTAAAAGCAATGAAAATGCGCGTAAAGCCAGACAGCTTGCTGAAGGTTCTTGCTTATTATATCTGTGACTATGTGTATATTTAGAAACTATGTGTTGACTTCCATATTTGTGTTATTTCATTTGAGTATTTATTATATGCTTCCTATATACCACCAGATTTCCTAGAAAATGAAACAGCCAACACATCTACCCGGGGATCTGAAAAAGGAAATGTTGAGAATCCCATACGGCAGGTAACTCTTGAGGGACATGTAACACATCAGGAGAATGAAGTTTTAGTAAAACCTGAATCAAATGGGGCCACTGGAAGTACTAGTAGAGCTAATGCAAGGGAAATCAAGCACACGTCTGACAGTTCCATCTTGAATGTGGTAAGTGTTACTGATTTATTCACCCTTTTGATTTGCCCGGCATTTATTTATGTTAAGAGTCCCACATTGAAAATATAAGAAAAAACATATGGGTTTATAAGACCATGAGTTTGATTAGCTAATTGATTGGATTCTGTCTTTTTAGTGTTGTTTTACCCATAGCCCAGTTGAGTGAGAAGGATTTTTTGGGGTGAATATTTGCTATGGTATGAATATGAAATGGGTTATGTTGAAAACCTCATTTGGTCACAAGAATACATCAATGTTATGCATGGACCTGGAAATCTCTTTGTCACTTGTGAATCCCCATATTTTTAATCAGCAAGGATCCTCTCACAATACTTAATATACAATTTGTCTCATTTTGTGCATACTTATCAGCCCTCTGGTGGTAGAGCTGCTTCCCGAGGGCGGCCTGTTAGGAACAACCCTAAGAGTCAGAATGATCAAGTGGTTCCACCAGACACTCTTATTCACCAGCTTAAAGATCAGCTTATCAGGGGTAGAGTTTACCTTTCACTCTCAGCAACAAGAAACAATGCCCACTTCATAAGAGAACTCCGCTTGCGTATGAAGGAAGTTCAAAGAGCACTTGGTGATGCTACAAAGGATTCTGACCTATCAAGGAAGTAAGTGTTCTCCTAGTATGTATATGTTTTTTTTTGAGCATCTCTCTATCTACCCACTTCTCCCTTGTTTTTATCATAGAAACCTCTCAATCAAATGTTCTAACATGAAGGGTCTATTTTATTTACTTTTTAATCTTTATGTGCACAATTAAAAAAAAAAAAAGTCCTTTCGTTGTAGTGCCTATGAGAAGTTGAAAGCAATGGAGCAAACATTGACCAAGGGGAAGCAAATACAAGATGATTGTGCTGCTTATGTGAAGAAGCTTCGTGCTATGCTTCACTCTACAGAAGAGCAACTTCGAGTCCACAAGAAACAGACATTATTTTTGACCCAGTTAACTGCTAAAACACTTCCTAAGGGTCTTCATTGTCTTCCTTTGCGTCTTACAACAGAATATTTCATGTTAAGTCCTTCTCAACAGCATTTCCGGAATCAAGAGAAATTAGAAGATCCCAATCTCTACCACTATGCAATCTTCTCGGATAACATATTAGCAGCAGCCGTTGTTGTAAACTCTACTGTGATCCATTTGAAGGTACTAAAATACATATGCTGATTGCTGATTCATTGGCCTAAAAATCTATATGCATGCTGACAATGCAAGAAGGCAGAGTAGTTTTAATTGTGTATCTTTGTGTTTGTGTGTGCATGTATCAATATGTCATAGACACATTCATATATTCCCTTTATGTTCCAGTTTGCAATGTCTCTATCCCTCTATTCTATATTTAATGACTCCTTTAAACCTCTGAGCAGGATTCTTCAAACCATGTTTTCCACATAGTCACTGACAAGCTCAATTTTGCTGCAATGCGGATGTGGTTTTTGGCAAACCCCCCAAAAAATGCTACAATAGATGTTCAGAATGTGGAGGATTTCACGTGGCTAAATTCGAGCTATAGTCCAGTTCTCAAACAATTGAGTTCTCCTTCCATGATTGATTATTACTTCAAGGCCCGTCGTGCAAATTCTGATCCAAACATGAAGTTCAGGAATCCCAAGTATCTCTCAATCATGAATCATCTTCGTTTTTACATGCCAGAGATCTTCCCGAAGCTGAACAAGGTTCTCTTTTTGGACGATGATGTGGTGGTTCAAAAGGATCTTACTCCCCTTTGGTCTGTTAATCTGAAAGGTAAAGTCATCGGTGTGGTGGAAACATGTGGAGAAAGCTTCCATCGGTTTGATCGCTATCTCAACTTCTCAAATCCCTTGATTTCCAAAAAATTTAACCCTCGTGCTTGTGGCTGGGCATTTGGAATGAATATCTTTGATCTAAATCAATGGAGGAGGCAGAACATTACCGAGGTGTATCATACTTGGCAGAACCTGGTAAGAAAAAAGTCTTTTATGCTCAAGAATTATAAATTTTACATTTGGATTTTGATTTTAATTCACACTGCAGATGGTAATGCCTTGCATGCAATATTTTTTCAAGTTATGCCAAACAATTTCTTCAAGTCTAATATCTAGAACAGATATCAATCCCACAGAAGATTAATTTATTCAAATGAGTAATTTATTAAAAGGAGTAATGTCTATTGAAATTTTATGTTAACTATTATAAAATAATATTAGAAACTCTAGATTCTAGAATGTTATCTACTCTCTATTCGAATAGGCTGACTTTTAAACAGGAAAAGAAAGGTCTCAAGGGTGACCTATATCGAATATTTTATAGTCTTCATAATCTTGCTTCTTGGAAGGATGTTGCATTCCGGTATCATTTTTGTTTAGTATCAGTGGCATGTGCTAATCTATGGGCTTTTTTATTGTTTTTATTTTTTTGATGCATAAATAAATTAAATTGAGTGGCCTTTGTCATGATCATGTCAATTGGCGCAATGTTTTCCGACCCTTCTTTATAGCCCTTGAAATTATTTCTGCTTCAGGTTTGAAAATAATATAATAATTCTAATTGCAGAATCACGATAGACAGCTATGGAAATTGGGCACTCTTCCACCGGGTTTGATTACCTTTTGGAATTACACTTATGCCCTTGATCGATCCTGGCATGTCCTTGGCCTCGGCTACAATCCAGGTGTAAGTCAGAAGGATATTGCACAAGCAGCAGTGATACACTACAACGGTAACTTGAAACCTTGGCTCGAGATAAGCATCCCAAAGTTCCGAAACTACTGGTCAAAGTTTATTGATTATGACCAAATGTATCTGCGAGAGTGCAACATCAATTCGTTAAGCGACAGCTGATGGTTTTTTCCCCTTCCCTCTCGCTCTTTTTCACAAGTCACTATTTTTTTTAGGTATATATATCAAGAATTAGCGTTAGCATGGTGGTTTGATTTGTTGTGCCTGACATCTCTAGATTTCTCAGTTATGCCCGAGCGCAGATGTATCTGTAAATGATTAAGCATACTCTTATCAATTTTGTATCTCCATTTTTTGTTATCCAGACATATTAACACACAGGTCTCAAATAACTGAGACCATTTGCATCCATTGTTTATGCTCAATCTTTATAACTATTCCTTGGTGTTGAGAACATGTTTTCTTGGCTATTAGTGCATCATATCTTCACCGCGAAACCGTATTTTTATTGTCTTTGCTGCTGCTATTCATAGTGGTTTGGTTCAGGCTTGTATTGCATGCCAAAAGACACTAAGCAAGCCATATGACTGCAAAATTTATCAGGTTACACTCCTGATGAAAAAGTTTATTTGTATTTAATGAAATTTACAAATATATGGTTGTCTGTTGTGGTGTACCAAAATTGTATGCTTAGCTGTTATTGATAATGATGTGTGGGGTGGGTATTGGTATGAGACATCATGCTTCCCTCACATGTCTGTACAAGAATCCAGCTGTGAGTATGGTGTGGAGTATTAAATGTTTTTATGTTTAGTTGTGGCCACATTCTTCAGGTTTCAACTTAAAGACTTTACTGCCATTACTCTACATTTTATTTTGTTAGCTGCACGGCTCTATCCATATTCAGTGCAATACAGCTGGACAATATTTTTAGTCTACTCCAAATGTTGGCTTCAAGAAATGAGTTTTTTTTTTTTTTTTTTTTTTTTTTTTTTAATAAATATGTCAAAATAAATCCCTTTAAGTCAAATGGATACTGTAATTAAGCTCTCTAACTATTAAAAAAAAAAAAAAAAAAAAGCTTTACGAAACCACTTGAACCGGTAAAAAAAGTGCAATTGAGTAAAAATTTATTTACTCAACAAGTTTTTTTTTTTTTTTTTTTTTTTTTTTAATACCACGAGGTGTCCAGAGTAGATTTTAATTGTAAGAGGTACCTTTAAGTCCGTATGAGCAATTCGGAAATTATCCACAATATCTGTTCAACAACAAATTATGCCAACTCTTGATTGGGTAAGATCTTCCTAATAGAAAACAACAATTATACCATCGATGTGGTACTTGGTCCATTTTGGATGTATATATATGTGTGTGTGTGTGTTAATAAGCATTGACCTCTAACCCTATACCATTATATTACCTCCTTTCTCTATGCAGTCTAGTCTCTCTATTCTCTGTTCTAGTGTTCTTCCATTCTAGGGATGTCAATCGAACCAGCCCGCTCGGTTTGAGCTAATCAGTTTTTGTTTTTTTTGTTTTTTGTTTTTTTTTTGGCTCGATTTGGCCTTAACCCTAAACCTCACAGGCTATCAGGTTTATCAGACAGGCTGAACCGCTGAACTAAATGAAAAATGAGAGTAAGTATCCACATTCGGTAGAACATGATGAGTTTTGGAAAAATCATGAAAAATGAGAGTGAGTATCCACATTCGGTAGAACAGGATGAATTTTGAAAAAAATCCCCACATCGTTGATGAGTTGGAATTTATTTCATGACATATAAATGATACAAGCTACCTTATAAATTCACTACATTACATGCAAATATGTAATGTTATCAGTAAGGATGCCAATCGGACTAGTCCATTTGGTTTTGGTTTCGAGCTAGCCCTATCGGGATTTGAGATGTCAGATTTATCGGTTCGGATTAATTGCATTTTTTTCGGGTTCAAAATTCTTGGCCCTAACCCTAATACCTCAAGTTGTCAAGCTTATTGGGCAGGCTCAACGAAAACTTTTGACATTTTTAAATTAACATTCTAAACTTTCAATTTAATAAACTAGCACGTCTACACAAATAAGTAATAAATATAAGGAAAAAGTGTCAAATTAGCCCCATAAGTCGGTGGATAGTGCAATTAGACCCCCTAAATGAAAAAAGCTTCATTCAAGCCTCCTAAACCGGTAAAATTGTTCAATTAAGTTCAAGTTGACTTGTTTATCAGGTTAAATTCGTGAGGTGTTGACACATATCTTTTTTTTTTTTTTTTTTCAAAATAAATATTTTTTATTTACAATAATATTGAATCTGGTCATTTTGCTAATTTTGAATGAATGTGTGCCCATTTTGTTGCTGATTAATTGTAACTATTTACAAGTTTGTTATATGTTTATTTATTAATGTTGATTGGCAACCACTGTTTTTTTAATACTATTGACTCTATTACAATGCAGTATCTGTTCATAACTACTTTTCTCAACCTATTGAAGGGTTTGATGCCACTGGACTACAAAGTCCTTGGCTTGTTGCTGCAATCCTAGTGATTGAAATTTCACTTTAAAGTGCATTCTGTCAAAGGGGTTTGGAATTTCACTTTAAAATGCATTATGCCAAAAGATACAATCCAACAATAGACAAAGCATTTGTCAATAACTTCACTACATTTTAGGGACCATCAGATAACTACATTTTAGTTTCAATGTACAATCTGCTAAGACCTTACTACAAAAAGCTTAACACCAAAAACACACACAAGATGCCAAGACCTTACATTCTGCCAAGACTTGACTACCAAAAGTTGCCAAGATATACAATCGAACAAAAAGAAATACACAATCTGTCAAGGTCTTACTATAAGTTCATACAGTAGAATGTACCAAAAATAAACTAAGCTCCTAATGTTAGTTCATTGGTTAATTGATGTTTGAGAGGCTTTGATTTCTTGAGTTTGATCCATGGTTCACTGGCTCCCGTGATTGACCAACCTACAACAAAAGAAATGAGTATAAACTATTATTGTAATAACAATTACAAGTATAAAAAGAACAACACAGTAGTTGAACTACTTACATTCCTATTAGGACATTGTGGTTTATAATGGCCTGGGTTCTTACAAAGAGAACAACGCATCACTTTTCCCTTCTTTAATACTCTTTCCTTTGCAGATGTAGAGGTAGTGTTACCGGTAGTTGATGTGTTTTTCTTAGGACGAGATGGACCCTCACTTGCCTCACGCGTTCTTTTTCTCATTGGTTTTTCAGACATTTTTTTTTTGGAATTGGAGCAAGTATCTCCTCATTCTGTCTTTGGCCAGAATAGTTCTCCATTCATTGGTTGAAGTGCATGGACATAGGTAAGCTTCTTTTGAATAGCATGAGTCAATGTAGTCATGAGGTTCCCTTCCAATGTCGAAGATGACACATATTGCATGTGGGCATGGTATACTTGAAAGATCCCATTCCCTGCATGAGCAATTTCTACCTACAAGTTTGACCTTAAATTGTTGTCCCCCTTTCTTAATTTCATAGCCATCATCTCCATTAAAATCAACCTATCAGGATGTATTTACGTAAAAATTTCATCATTATATTCAACATATATACTAAACACATATTCAACATATATTAAGCTTCAGCATACCTTCCAGCCCATACTTTCACGAATATTGGCATTCAGCTTCTTCATAACCAATAATCCATAATTTCCAATCTAACTTTCCGCTGATTTATTCTTTTTTGCAATCCTCCGCATCACCCCTACTCTTATGTCTTCCAACATAGGGATAATGGGCTTCACTCTTGCTTTCACCAAGGTGCCACTAAAGCCTCACACAGATTGTTATCCACAATATCACACTTCACAGTTGTTCTAAAGAAAGCCTTGCACCAAAATCTTGGAGGGTACCTTTAAACAAATGTATTAAATCACATTGTGAAGTCAACAAAATCACGCTTTGAAGTTTAAATGTATTCAATCAGATTTTGAACAGCAAAAAACACACTTTTCAGTCAGATTCAACAGAAGAAAATCACATTCTGAAGTCAGATTTTGCATAATTAATTCAGAAGTTCATAATCAGATGTATTCAATAAGATTTTGGACAGTAAAGACACACTTTGAAGGCAAAGACACACTTTGAAGTCAGATTCAGCAGAAGTAAATCACATCGTAAAGTTAGATTTTGCATTAGTATTTCAGAAGTTTATAATAAGATGTATTCAATAAGATTTTTTACAACAAAGACACACTTAGAAGTTAGATTCAGTAGAAGTAAATCACATTGTAAAGTCAGATTTTGCATAAGTAATTCAGAAGTTTATAATCAGATGTATTCAATCAGATTTTGGACAACAAAGACACACTTTGAAGTCATCTTAGTAGAAAGAAAAACATCTTAGTAGTTTATGCCTCATTCTCCAACTGTTCCTGCAAAGATAAAGAAAGAGATTGAAACCAAATCAAAAGTATGTGGTTACTTTGAGAAAATAAGAAACAATGAGGGTATGGTCATTAAAGGAAAACACATATATTGTCCTAGTTGCCTTACATAAGGGGAAATTCATAACTAAAAACCCAAGATACAGAGATACAGAACTTGGCCCAACCATGGGACATACAGTTATTATGTCGTGGACCCAGGTCCTGGGTTCAATACGACGCCGTATTATATGCTGATGATAACAATGTCGTTAGTGGCACCGTTTTCCTCAATCAGCCAATAAGATTTTTTTTTTTTAATTTTAAAAAAATATATAGATTAATTTGATCTATTTTCGCGCATTGCCTTTTTTGCAAGTTTCCTTCTCGCGCATTTCATCTTCTCCATTTTGATCTGCGATTCTGCCATTTTCACCATTCTCACATCTTCATCCACCATCCTCGCCGTCCTTGACAGCATTGTTCAACGCCATTTTGCAAGCATAGTCCACCAAAGTCTTCATCGCAATTTTGAAAGCATTCTAGAATAGGTATTACTTATTTCACATTCTTATATTAGGGTTTGTAAATCAAAATTTTTTGGTTTTAGTAAATATTTTGTGATTCTAACTAGTATAACGAGTTTGTTTAGAATAGGGTTTATGTTCTATGTAATATACAATGTTAATGATTCAAGAATGGAGTTATATTGTGAACATGGAGTTATGTTTTTGTGAACTAGAGTTCTGTATTTGTGAATGTAGAGCTATGTTGTAGTGAACCTAGAGCTCTGTGTTTGTGTACCTAAATCGTTGTATCTGTGAATGTATAGCTCTGTTATTGTGAACATGGAGTTTAATTTTTGTGAGCACAGAGTTCTATATCTGTTAATGTAGAGTTATGTTGTTGTGAACATGAAGTTCCTTTTTTTTTTTTTTTTTGAACATATAGTTTTATATTTGCGAACCTATAGCTCTGTATTTGTGAACATAGAGTTCTATAACTGTCAACATGTAGTTCTATTGTTGTGAACCTAGAGCTCTGTGTTTGTGAACATAGAGTTCTGTATTTGTGAATGTATAGCTCTATTATTGTGAACATGGAGTTATATATTTGTGAACATAGAGTTCTGTATCTGTGAATGTAGAGCTATGTTGTTGTGAACATGGAGTTCTATTTTTTTTTAACATATTGTTCTATGTTTGTAAACCTATAGCACTGTATTTGTGAACATAGAGTTCTGTATTTGTGAACCTAGAGCTCTGTGCTTGTGAACCTAGATCTTTGCATATGTGAATGCATATCTCTGTTATTCTGAACATATTGTTCTATGTTTATGAACGAGTTTATTATCAAAATGGTCCCTCGACTATTGCGAAATTACCAATTTGGTCCTCAACCATTTTTCGTGCCCAATTAAGTCCTTTGACTTTGAAAAATTTAACCAATTTGGTCCTCCGTTTATTTTGCCGTTAAACATCCGTTAAATCGGGACCAAATTGGTTATTTTGCTATAGTCAAGGGACCATTTCAGTGAAAAATTAATTACCAGTTTGGTCCCTTGACTATAGCAAAATTACCAATTTGGTCTCGATTTAACGGATGTTTAACGGCAAAATAAACGGAGGACCAAATTGGTTAAATTTTTCAAAGTCGAGGGACTTAATTGGGCACGAAAAATTGTTGAGGACCAAATTGGTAATTTCGCAATAGTCGAGGGACCATTTTGGTAATAAACTCTTTATGAACCTATAGCTCTGTATTTGTGAACATATATTTCTGTATTTTGTGAACATGGAGTTTTGATGGAAACGTTATTCTCTTTGTAGAGCAAAGCTGGATTTATTCAGCATTCCCATCCCCCTCTACTAACAGATTATATTTCCATCAAATATAAATTTTTTGTTATCCTTATTATACTTGAGGTTGCATTCTATTTCTAACCTCTTCATTGGCAGAAATGAAGGGATCAGATCCTACACTCCGAGAGATTGCACATGTTGACAAACAAGTAAAGAAGACAAGGGTTATCCTTAGCCCTCAGGCTGTTGAGGCATCATCACCAGCTGAGTCACCACAACCAATACCAGCTGAAATTGAAATGAGAACAAAAAAAAAAAGACAAGGCAGCTGCTGCTCCAAAAACAACTGGGAAGAGGAAAGCACAGGAAGAAGAAGGAGGATGTCAGGATGAAAGGAAAGGAAAAAAGAAACCTGTAAGAACGAACCCACAGACTGAAGAACATGAAGATGTTGGGAGAGGAATAAAAAAACCTGGAATACAAGGATGAACCCTAAAATTATGGTTGAGTTTGTCCAGCAATTAACTGAAGAGCAGAAGAAAGCTGTTGAAGAGATTAGTTTTGGAGGGATATTACACCTCAAAATAACCAAGAGTGAAGGACCTTTGATGAAGTACTTGATTGAAAAGTTTGGTGTATATCGATGTGCTGCTAGGTTGGAAGGACGTGAACTCCTCCTCATCGAGGAGGATGATGTTGAGCGTACGTTGGGGATCCCCTAGGAGAAAAAAGAGGTTGATGAGGCCACAAAGTATGAGGATAAATGTGAAGACAGTGCTGCTGTAGAGTACGCCAAGCTCATAAAGTTATGTAGGCAGCGATAGGGGCTTGAGGCTGGATCCCGAATCACAACCTCAATGCCTAATGAGATTGTGAGGAGAAGAGACCACGTCGAGATGTTCAAACGGGACTTTGTCCTATTTGTAGTCTCGACCATGCTATATGGCCACCAACACATGTGTTGTAACTTTAGAATTTTAAAATCCTTGATCCACGTTGATCGAATCAAGGAGTACAATTGGTGTGCCTACACACACAAGTCTATGATTGACTCTATTCAGTCATTCCGAAATAACCCAAACCAATTCTTCACCGGACCGGTTGCATTCTTTCTAGTAAGTTGACTTAATTTTGAATATTCATTACTATTTTTGTAAATACTGGCTTATTTATTTGTGAATATAGAGTATACAAACTGTGGATATAGAGTTATGAATGTGTGAATGTGGGATTTAAAAATTGTGAACATGGAGTATACAAATTGTGAATATAGAGTTATGAAGGTGTGAATGTGCAACAGAGGTAATATAATTAATTAACATGTAGCCCTGAAATGTGTGAATGTGCAGTTTTATAATTGTGAATATAGAGTATACAAACTGTTAATATAGAGTTATGAATGTGTAAATGTGTAACAGAGGTAATATAATTACTCAACATATAACCCTGCAATGTGTGAATGTGGAGTTTACAAACTGTGAATATAGAGTTATGAAGGTGTGAATCTGTAACAGAGGTAACATAGTTCTAGTGAACTTGCAGCCGTTAAATGTGTGAATGTAGAGTTTAAAAACTGTGAACATAGAGTCTTGTGTTTGTGAATCTTCAGTTCTAACTTTTTTTCCCTGGTTTATGCAGTTGGTGTACTTTGACCGAGTACAGTTCAAAGGAATGAGAGTTAACAGAACATACCCAACCATCATTGGTTGGACTGCAGAGCTTGCAAGGAAGAGACTTAGAGAAGAAACAAGTCAGCTGGATTTGGAAAATGCAAAGTTATCCCTAGAATAGAAAAACCAGCTGCTGCTGCTGCCACCTCCGGGCAGAATGTTAATGCTCCTATTACTGCTGAACCAACCGTGACTGTGCCACCATCGAGTGTGGATAGAGTGGCACAGGTATTACAAAAACTTGCTTCCAGTGTGGTGGAGTTTGGGGAAGTTATGGTTGACATAGGAAAACAAGGAGCACCCGTAGACGTGATGAGGAAAACTTTTTCGGGCATATCTAACATGCTCAATGTCGCCAGCACAACTAAAGCTTCTACCCCAACACCTTCATAGTTGGATGACATATTCTATGGTAGGGAAACCTTCACTGCAGCTGTGGATGCCCTTGTCGAAGCATTTGAGAAGACAATGAAGCAAATGGCCCCCGGTGGTCCTTCTTTTGACTTGGGATTGTCTCAAACCCCACTGCCATCACATCAAGGAGATGCTCCTACCTTTGAATTGGGGTTGACTCCAACACCATCCCCACCACAGCAACAAGAGCAGTAGCTAGATACAGGGGTTGATGCAGGGCAACCAGGGATTGATGCCCTGGTTGATAGAATTGCAATGGATGCTGGCGTCTCAAGTTCTCAACTGCCTGAAGAGTCAACCTCTACTCCTAGCGAAAAACTCATGATGTGATTAAGGTGCCTTTTGCAGGAGTTGCCTCTCCTGCTGCTAATGTTAATGACTTTGATAGGTAAGGCCATACGTTTACTTAGCAATGTTTAGGCTTAGGCTGCAAACTATGAACTTAGTACTATGAATCTGAAAAATGTTATTTTTGAGTACATGACAACTTAATCTACTACATATATTTTAGACAAATTTCATCTCTAACTTCTGTAGTATATAGAATTTTTAAACTGTAAAAGTTCCTACATAATTGTGAACAAACAGTTCACAAATTGTGAACATAGGGATCTAAAGTTGTGAACAAACCACATGGACACCTAAAACTAACACCCTCATACTAAAACCTTAAAAATTTGAAACTGTGAACATACATTTCACAAATTGTGAACATGGGGCTCTAGAATTGTGAACAAAAACATAGATGGACACCTAAAATTAACACCTACACACTAAACCTACAAAATTTGAAATTGTGAACATAGAGGTTTCAAATTATGAATGTAGAGTTCACAGATTGTGAACATAGAGTTCAAAGATTATGAATATGATGTTCTGTACTATTGACTTTTAAAACTGTGAATATGGTGTTATGGAAAAGTGTGAACGTAGAGGACACAAGTTGTGAACGTAGAGTTCACAAGTAGTGAACATAGAGTTCACAAGTTGTGAACATAGAGTTCACAAGTTGTGAACATAGAGTTCAAAAGCACTAAATTTCTTAAATCTAAGGTTTTGTTTTGTGGACTAAATGCTTCTATTTTGTGTGAACACAGTGCATTGGCAGAGAGTGAGTTTGATGTCGAGGATGTGGTTTTTCGAAGGAGGCCACAATGGAAATTCAAGAACATCCCCTTATACTTACGGTCTCCTTATTGCAGTCAACATGGAACTCACATCCACACTGCTACTGGCAAAGAAAGGCTAATATCAAACTATGCCTTTGTAGAAGTCTCTACTGACCATCCGAAAGAGTATGTTGCATCTAAATACTTATTTAACGTGTATTAAGTAAATTTTCTATTATTTTTAATCTTTTTGCATTTTGTAGTGAGCTGCTTTTCAGCTTCAATGACTACTTTATTAATAGAGATCACTTCACCACGCTGAGCACCGGTGAAGTGGAAAGTATATTCTTAGATGTATGGTCATTGAGGCTCATAATGCTTGATTCAAGACGTGCAGTTGGGTAACCAAAGCGGGTCTTTTTTAGCACGAGAGTATATGTAAGTGTTTTTTTATTTGCAAGCAAGTATATAATTTGTGAACGTATAGGTTAGAATTTGTGAACATAGAGTTTTGAATTTGTGTGAATGTGGAGTTTAAAAACTGTGAACATGAAGTATACAAACTGTGAATATAGAGTTATGAAGGTGTGGATGTGTAACAGAGGTAATATAATTACTCAACATGTAGCCCTGAAATGTGTGAATGTGCAGTTTTATAATTGTGAATATAGAGTATACAAACTGTGAATATAGAGTTATGAAGGTGTGAATGTTTAACAGATGTAATATAATTACTCAACATGTAGCTCTGTGTGAATGTGGAGTTTAGAAATTATGAGCAAATAGTTTAGAATTTGTGAACATATAGTTTATAAATTGTGAACACAGAGTATGCAAATTGTGAACATAGAGTTTAGAAATTGTGAACATCGATTTTTTTAAAAAATTGTTTATATGTAGTTCTGACATAAAACTATTCAAATTGAGAATGTTTTTTTCATCTCAGCTATAGCTAGACCCCACAAAAGAATGGATGAAGTGTCTCCCAATAGAAACAAAGAAACAAAACTTCAATGAACGCATGTCATATGAGATAGAAAGACTGCACAATCTTGACATAATTGATGCAGACTTGGTTAGTTCTATGAACCACATTCAATTTTTTTAATCATATTCAATACATTAATGACACTATTTTTTTCTTTTTTGAAATTAGATATTTTTCCCGGTGCTTCAACACAATCACTATTTTATAGTTTGCATAAATATTTGAGCATCAAAAGTTCAAATCATAGACATCAAGACCTTACCAGCTGATGTTACAAAGGATGACAAGTATGGAGAGTGCACGAACATCTTGGTAAGTTGATCAACAACTTGAGCTCCTTTTCAATTGCTATAAACAGACTCTAAAGCATTATGTACACTTATATATTTCTGTCCAGCTTACGAGTTTAAGAGAATACCTGGCATTGGGGACGCCTGAACTATTCTGGAAGGTTGATGAGCTTACTGAAGAGGTTATTGACATGAATTGGAAAGAAACAAAGAATTATATTGACTATAGCATATTCGTGGTGCGGCATATGGAGACATACAAAGGGACCCTCACAAAATGGAACCCTGGATTCAAAAGAAAGACAATATTAAATATAAGTAAACAAATACTAGCTTTGAATAATTTTTTTTCTAACATTGCAATAAACTAATTATTTAATCTTGTATATTTGCAGGAAGATTTCTTATGTGAGTTGAGGGCCAAATATGTTGCAACAATTGCCAACACAGTGAAAGACAATGTAAAAAAAGCAAAATATTTGTACAACAAGAAATGAACAATTGGACAACTTTTTTTTCCTTTGTTAATTAGTTAGAGATGAATGTATTTCTGTGTCCATTGAATAATTGGAAAACATTATCTAATCTGCTAAAAACCATGTACAAATTTTTAGAGCTGATTCAGTGACAACATTTTAAGAGTTGTATGTTCACAGATTTATACCTCCACATTTATAACTTGAATACTACACGTTCACGAATTGAAAGTACAGGTTCACAATAATTAAGTTATTAACTCTGTTCCACATTCAAAATTTTAGAACTTCACATTCACAGTTTGGATACTCTATGTTCATAATTTCAAAACTCCATATTCACACTTTCAGAACTACAAATTGACTATAATTATGTTAACTCTATTAAACATTCACAACTTCATAGCTCCATGTTCACAATTTGTAATCTCTATGTTCACAATTGCAAAACTCCACATTCACAATTTCAAGACATAATTAAGCTACAATAATTAAGTTAGAACTCTGTTACACATTCATAATTTCATAACTCCAAGTTCACAGTTTGTATTCTCTACGTTCACACATCCAACGCTCCACGTTCACAACTTTCAGAAATACAAGTTGAATATAATTATGTTTAGAAATACAAGTTAACTATAATTATGTCAACTCTGTTACACATTCACAGCTTCAAAACTCCATGTTCACAAATTGTATGTACCCTCTATGTTCACAATATTAAAACTCCACGTTCACAATTTCAAAATTAAACTCTGTTAAACATTCACACTTTCATAACGCCATGTTCACAATTTTAAAACTCTAAGATCACAATTTAATAACTAAATGTTCACAAATCTACAAATACATTATCTCCTATTAACATGAACTAATTCTGAACTCCCAGAACTTGGATATACAAGATATCCATCTCTAGCAATCTTAGACAAACTTTCCAAAACATTATAGATTGAACAACACCCTTTGTAGTTGAAGCAACCTTGTTTGTAGAACTCTTTCGCCCCCTAGCTACAACAGACATCTTTTCAATAATACTACTTCGCCTCTTATTACGCTCA
The DNA here is from genome assembly GCA_003576665.1 of Ipomoea trifida. NCBI lineage: Eukaryota > Viridiplantae > Streptophyta > Magnoliopsida > Solanales > Convolvulaceae > Ipomoea > Ipomoea trifida. Next base: position 14,895,073 of record CP025658.1, on the reverse strand, counting down.
CCTTTCAATCAACGGCTTGATGGATCTTGTACAATACCACTTGAAGATGAGACATCAAACTCTTTAATATGGACATAACCAACCTCGGTTTTAACTCTTTTCTTTGCACTTTCAAAAGCTACTTCACAACACTGTCTAGCTGCACTATTGTCTTGACTAGAAATAATTAGTCTTTGAAATTTCCTGGTCATCTAAACAACTCAAATTGAAGGAGCAATACTAACATTAGAAGACAAAGAAGCCATATCAACAGTTCTGCCTTCAACAACTTTTTTTGTCCACCTTTTCAAAATGTATTTATCAGGAATAGAACAAACGCAATGCACATTCATAATGCGTAAACAATGGCAGCACATAATTCTTAATTCAGAAAGCAACTTACAACTGCAACAAAAATCCAAATTGATAGGCTTAAAACTAACTTCATGCCTTATAACATCTTTATTGGGGCGCCAAACATGATACTTGAAATGTCAACCATCATCCAAAACACTATCTTGATGACAAGCAGTACCTTTCAAGAATTGTTCCTCAACCAAATAATATATTTCAATGGTATATACATCTCTAGCATATGAAAGAAGTTTCACATCATCCATCATCATACTAGGCATGCCTTGAGCACACCGAAAATCCTTCCCATTTTCCTTACTTCTCCATTCAGAAACAACGCTCACAAACGACGAGTAGAAATCACAAAGCCACGATGTCTTTGTTAGCCTCCTAGAAATTGAATGATTTGTGGACTCACTCCTTTGTGAGTATAAAATGCCACCAGAAAAGTAATCCTTATTAAATGTTGGACACCATTTCTCCCTACAATCATACCGTTTTTTCTAACCAAGGACTCTTATGACACTTATAATCAATCACCATCTTGAAAATCATAAGATCACTAAAGGAAAAACATTCACAATTTTAGAAAATTATATTCACAATTTCATAACTCTATGTTCATAAATGTATAACTATATGTTCACAATTACACTGTTCTACATTCACAGTTTTAAAGACTATGTACTCATAGTTGTAGAACTATGTAATCACTTTCAAAACTCTATGTTCAAAATTTCAATACTCTAGGTTCACAATTCTAAACCTCTATGTTCGCAATTAGAATTCCATGTTCATAACTTCAGAACCAAATGGATACACTACTTATGTTAGAACTCTGTTACACATTCCGCTTTTAAATCTCTATGTTCACGAAGCTAATACTCTATGTTCACAATTCAAATACTGTAAAACACAAAGTGAATGAATAAAATATAGTAACATAAATCAACAGACATACCTTGACCAATACAATTCAAACTCAGCTTCTGCGTCTATGTACTTCAACAAACAATTAAATAGATCCATGAAATCCTTATTCTTCCTTAGTGTCTTGATGTGCGTCTTCGAGTTCTCATCGATATGCCAAATGCAAAGACAATGGCGAGATGTTGTAAACACTTGAGAGATGGCAGCAGCTATGGCTGCACATTGATCAGTCATAATGGTTTGTGGACATTTACCACTCATAGATCTAAGAAATGCTCTAAACAACCACACAAATGACTATATCCTTTCATTCATAAAAAAAACTACACCCAAACATAACATTCATGCAATGGTGGTTCATCCCTACAAATGGACCACAAATCATATCGTATTTGTTAGTGCAATATGTTGTATCATGCACTAACAAATCTCCAAATAACTCAGTCCCGTCTCATTTTCCTATCCCTCCAAAAAAAAAAAAAAAAAAAAAAACTAGTCAATCTTGCATCACCATCAACTTCAAAATCAAAGAAGAAGTCAGACTCGTTACACTACCTCCTCCTAAATATTTCAATTAAGGAATTCGAATCAGCTCCATCCAAACTCTTCAATTAATCATATGCCAATGAATTGTAAGCGTCTTGATTGGTGAACCCAACGAGTGGAGACCCCCCATGACTAATGTTTCAAAACCTGATCCCATCCGCCAATGCAACCCACTCTTCTTCAAATCTCTTAAGTATGAAAACTGATTATTTCCCACTCTTCTATGCGAACGGAGTAGATGATTCTTGTCTAAAGTGCATAGCTCGTGGTTGTGAGCTTTCTCATGTTTTGTAACTGTCCACACCCTGTTACCATCTACATAAAACTGAACAAATGCGCCACACCCCATCCTTAAATCAATTTTTGAATACGCCTTCACACAACTATTTTCCTTAGACTTATAACCAACCTTAAAGCAGAAAAATGTCTTCATCTTAACATTGTTAGTAGACCCTTGGTAGCGTTGCTTACCCTTCCTTACACTAAAACCAACTCTATATGCATAATCGTTATACAACTCATACACTTTATCACCATTACTTACTAAAACACCCACCAAATCTTGATCAACTACACATATGAAATATAACCTCAAGTATAGAAAAACATAACAACGAAAAAAATCAAAATCAATCTAATGGGAATATATTCTCCAAGTAGAGGGGGGACGGGGAATGCCGAATAAATCCAGTCATGCTCTACAAAGGAATGATATTTCCATCAAATTCAGAATTCCAAAATAGAACTCTATTACACATTCAAAATTATAGAACTCCACATTCACAATTTGGATACTCTATGTTCATAATGTCAAGACTCCAAGTTCACACATTCGAGAACTACAAATTGACTATAATTATATTAACTCTGTTACACATTTACAACTTCATAACTCCATGTTCACAATTTGTAACCTCTATGTTCACAATCTCAACATTCAAACACACACAACCACACACAAATCATAAATCAGTATGAATCACTAATTTTACTCTAAAAACAATTAAAAAAAAAACCCTGGAATTGAAGTAAACTCCTCAACATTTAAATCTCCTTGATCAATGCTTACTGAGACAACCACCAAATCTGCATTCACTGCAAATATAAAATACAACAGAGTATCAATTAACAATGTGGATGTGGAGTTATAAAAGTGTGAATGTAGAACTATGTAACTGTGAATGTGGAGCTGTATAATTGTGAATGTACATCTCTATACTTCTAACTGAAAACCTACATACGTGTGAATATAGAGCTTTTTAACATATGAATGTAGAGCTCTATAATTATGAATGTAGAGCTCTGTAACTGTGAATGTATAGCTACGTGATTGTGAACATATACTTTTGCCAATGATCCCCAATAAAAACTCAAATATATGGTAAATAATCAATCTAAACCAGAAATCCTAAATTCGAAAACACAAACATGAATCAATACAGTTCATCAAACTTAAAATTCGATGCACTAACAAAACAAATAATAAAATCAAACTCATACTGAGTTTAAAAAATCAGGAAAAAAACCTGCAATCAAAGATGATCTATCAACGTGTAAACCTTGTTGATCTACTGCCTCCGCCATCAATGAACTCAATATTGGAAAATCAGACAAGAAATAATCGAACAAGAAGATAAACGGATAACAATTGCAAGTAATAACAATAGAGAAGAATTGCGATGAGCAATCGGATAAGAATTGCGATGAAGAATCAGATAAGAATTGCGATGATGAATTGGAGAAGAATTGCAATGATGAATCAGAGAAGAATTTCAAGGAAGATGACTTGCGAGAGAGAATTAATTGTTCTATTGCGATGAAGATGACTTCAGCCGTTAACGCCGTTTATTTTTTTTTTAATTTATTTTTTTTACAAAACCTCATAAAACGACGTCGTATTGGACCCAGGTCCACCTTGCAAGGTGAACCCGAGTCCACGACATAATTTGTGTGGGACATATTACAAGTAGAGCTGTCAAAACGGGTCTAACCTAACGGATTAGGCCCATATTGTAATTAAAAAAATAAAAATATTACATGTAAACTACTTTAGTATTAAATATAAATTAAATAAATTATAATTATATATTAAAAATTAAAATATAATTTTATATATATATATATATATATATATATATATATATATATACACATACATATGTGTGTGTGTGTCTAGAAATACATGGTAGTTTTTCAAAAAGTTTAATGTATTGGAAACGATGTTAGTTGTTAACTTTGAGGTTAGAGGTTCGATTCCTAACATATACAAAAATTAAATAATTATTAATAATATGAATTAAAAATAAATTAACAGGCTGACAGACTGGCCTGTTTAGCCCGTCCAATACGAGTTGAATTGGGAAAATCCCAACTCGTGAAAAAACGGGCCAAGCCATGCCGTCTCGGATCAATTCGAGATGCCCCGTTTTGACAACTCTAATTGCATGTCTTGAATAAAGAGTTGCCTTATCTCAAAGTGAAGAATTGGTTGATGATGCCTTGTGGTCCAGTGGTATCAAACCCTTCCCTGTATATGGGAGGTGGTGGGTTCGAGCCTCAGTGGAGGTGTTGCTGTCTCTTGGTTGAGAAAGTAGTTTATGAACAAATACTACACTGTAATAGAGTCAGTAGCATTCAAAAAAAAAATGTCTAAAAACCCTTCGCCTCTTGGCTTGACCCCAAAATATTTGCATCCCAAACCCTTGCACTTTAGTCATGTCTCACTTCGTATATACACCATCCCCTCAATATTGCATCATAACCCTTAAACTTCCTACCTTGTCCCACCTTTGACCCCATCCATCCAATATTTGCACCCAGCTTCCCTTAACGCTACTCTTCAGCCTAATTTGTACCCTTAACATTCTTCTGATCTCTTCCTATCTAGACCCTAAAAATCTTTTCTATGGGTTTCAATTATCTCCTTAACCCAATTAACTATCAGATCTCCATTTCTTTACCAAATTGAACTTGAACTTAAGCTTCATTCCTCCATCAACCCCCTTCACCTCTCAAATTTGGATTATTAACTATCATTTCTTACATCAAAATAAGAATAAAAATCTTAACTCTACTTAAGATACCTAGTTATAAAAAGAAATTGAAATTCTTAAAGGGTAAGAAATGATTACAAGAAAGAAGGGGCTTGAACGACTAAAAATGAAATATTGTAATCCATCTATCTATAAAAAAAAATGTCATTCTTAATATATTGAGTTGTAAAATAAATTTATCTCTTCTTATAGATACAATGACATTTATAAATTTATTATTGAAAATACCTTTTAAATAATAATTACGTATTGTATTCTTAAATAATTTAGTAAGGTGAATTAATTGTATGCTTAGGGTGTGTTTGAAAAACAGGAAAATGACTTATGGAAAATGTTTTCTGGAAAATGAGTCATTTTTCGAAAAATGAGTTCATTTTCGGTGTTTGGATGTACTCTGAAAAACTGTTTGTGTGTGTTTGGTTAATTTTCCGGAAAATGAGTAGAAATGTATAATTATAAATTTTTATTATTTTATTTAAAATATATAAATATATAAACTAATAATATTTATTAGAAATTAGAAATAATTTTTTTTACAAAAAAAAGTCGCACGAAGCCATTTTCCGTTTTTGGAAAATGACTTCCGAATTTTTTTTTCGGAAGTCATTTTCCGTGGTCAACGGAAAATGTTTTCCGTTGACCACATTTTCCGGATGTTGCCAAACACCAAAACCCGGGAAAATGATTTCCGAAAATCATTTTCCGGGATACCAAACACACCCTTAGTTTCGAATCTCACCATTGTGTCTTTAATAAGATATACGAACAAAAAAAAACATTAAGTGAAAATTAAACATATGATATGACAATATTAATATGGTTGAAGCTAAAAGTGAAAATAATCTTGCAAGGACTATTGAGTTGTTGCAGCCTACTCATATGTCTTTTCCTCATGGATTGGCATAAATATTAGATTGAACTAACCATCTCCTGTCCTTTCTTTATGGATTGGAATAATGATTAGATTAACTTGGACTAGATAAGGAAATAATTTAGAATGGTGATGCATCTTATATTTTAAGGGCAAATTATATCGTGGACCATGGTCCACAATGCATTGTGGACCATGATCATAACTGATATTGCAGTTGTGTTGAACGGATACTGCAGTTGTGTTGCAATTGTGTTGAAAGGAAACTGCAGTTGCACGGAATAGAGGTCGTTCATCCGTTTCACACAACTGCAGTATCCGTTCAACACAGCTGCAGTATCTTTTCAACACAACTGCAGTATCCGTTCAACACAATTGCAGTTCCAGATGAATGACACGGCCTCTGTTCCACACAACTGCAGTTCCTTTTCAACACAACTGCAGTATCCTTTCAACACAACTACAATATCCTTTCAACACAACTGCAGTATCAACCATGACCCATGGTCCACAGTACTTATACTGTATTTTAAGAGAAATGTTATATTTTCTCAAAAAAAAAGAGAAATGTTATATACAAAGACATGACTTAATATTCAAACACGTGAAAGAATTAATTTTACTTGAGTCGGCTGCCTAATTTAGAGACCTAGCTCAGCTCATCATCGCACCAGACATAATAAGCATACTAAAGAGCACACTTCAAATCTAATTTAAAGACCTAGCTCATCATCACTATAGACATAATAGATTAATAGGTATACTAAAGATCACGCATAGAGCACAAATGTAGCATGGAATCATTGGCGGGAAGACAACAATTTCAATTGTACAAATAAAAGGCATGGCGTCCAAATAAGAGAGCAATCTCTAACAATTACACTACTACTTTGGTCCTGTTTGGTAAATAATCGGCCTATCAGCCAATTTTGATTTATTTGACCACTATTAGTTGTTTGGTTAATAAGCTTTTTGTTACTCCAAAATATTACTCCCTCTGTCCCATTTTACCTGTCATGTTTACTATTCATTGGTCAAACCAACTCTTTCTTCATTGCTTATTTTCTTTAGTAATTTTTAATTATTTTTAAATTTGATTTTTTGTGTTTAATAGTACTTTTAATGTAGTTTCTAAATATATAAATTTTATATACTAATACTAAACTTAATATTATGAAAAATTGAATTAAAAATAACTTCAGTCAAGCCTCGTTAACCGAATCAGACAAACAAAATGGGACGGAGGTAGTAAAATTCAAAAGGCTACTCAAAGTAGCCTTTTGAATTAGCTTCTTGAGAAAAGAAATTATACCAAACAACTATCAGCTAACAACTAATCTATCAAACAACTTTTTACAATCAGCTAATACTATTAACGAATTATACCTTCTAACCCAAATAGCTAACCCAATCAACTAACAACCATTTACCAAACACGGCCTTTGTCAATTATATTCTCATTGCATACTTGTAATCCTTGAGCCTTAGCGCATTTAGTTATAATATATAAAAGAAACCCTTTGCCAACTATAATATTACATACTTCATTACATTCTTAGTTCCATAAACTTTTATTTAATCTATTATCACCGAGTGCTAATGTCTAATCTAGCGCCTTAGGTCTAAAATTCAACAATACTCACTTTCTGATATAACAGGACACTAACAATAATACCGTTAGGCGTCAGCCAAGTTCAACCCCTACTCAATTCGGAACATGACGTTGTGATTTGCTATAAATGGGTATGGTTTTAAAAAGATATCACAACCAACTTACCAAAAAACTCATTGATTAAGCGTGTTTGACTTACAAAATGGGTGAGCAACTACCTGACTTGCAAGGTTGTCTGGGTGGTGTAGTTGGTTATCACGCTAGTCTCACACACTAGAGGTCCCCGGTTCGAACCCGGGCTCAGACACTTGCCATTGGGAATACTATTTTTCCTTTAAAAAAAAAACAACTTGCTGCACATCACCTACCCACTGACTTGGTCTCAATTAAGGCTCTCACTAGTCCTTTTGTTATGGCAGTCAAATGTAACCATACACATTCTATAAACAGAGCATTCACATTTCACATCATTCTTCCATTCGCAATATTCATTAACATTCAACACAATGCTAAAACCAAAAGAAATGTTGTTAAGACAAGAGCTGTATTTCCTTAGAGTGTAATAAAGAAGAGCAATCAGAGCTACATGGATTACACATTGAAGAGGTGAATGCTGGCATTAACACTAACAAAGAATAACCGAAGAGTGGGCATACACAGTTTACAGTTATGAGAAGAACCTATACCTTATAATACAGATGCCGTGATTAGTGTTGTGATCTAAGCCTTTCACATCTATATTACATAAGGTGGGTGGTCAAGAGGAGCGGTGTCTCCTATGGCTAACTCTCTTCAGAATACAAAGCCGCAAACGCTGGCTAAGTGCCTCCAGCTTCTCGAATTTTTCCCGTCTAGATTTCTTTGCGGGCGTTTCGGCTTTCTTCTTTTTCTTTTTATCTCTTGAAGACTCCAATATGCTTTCTTGGATATTCCGAAGAGGTGTCGCAAGGATCTCCAATGGCGTCTGGAATTTAAATACAAGCAACTTAACCAACAACAGTAGCTTCTAATACTACCCGATACACTGAAATTTAGAACATCTTCAAGCTATGTAATGACACAAAATCACAATCTCTCATGGCTTAATCAGAGCTCAACAGGCTAGGTCTATAGAAGAATAGTCACATTTGGTGTTTACTTCAAGTTATATAACATTATTAGGGTAATGTGAGCATGGTTATCTTATACCGAGTATAATTTTGTTTAGTTTAAGTTATGTGATAACCTCTGATAATATTATCACACAAGAAAATAAGGTAAAATGAAGGTAACGTGATTATCTACCTTTTCATAGTATTGTAACATAACTTTCAAATATTCCAATTTTGCCTTTTATACTGCATATATAATTTTTGTAGTGAATTGCAAGGTAATGTTACATTCTGACAATCTTAATTAAACAAATATAGCATTCTCATAATCTCACATTACCTTTTAGAAGGCAATCCTATTAACTAGGGTAATCTCACATTCTGTGAACTAAATGCCTAAGTGAAAAAGGTGTCACAGTCAGACTACTACTTTGACCTCATTCAAAGTAGTAATTTTAATTTCTGTTTTTAAGCCAACTGCTCTACAGACCTAATATCTGCCTCGTTTAATTTTCAATCACCAAAACAAATTTCCATAAAGCTCTATAAAAAGAGGAAAGCAGAAGGGGGGAGAAAAACAAAGAAGAAATTGCAACTGTTCAGATAAATAGCAGGTCTGCATTTAAATCAGACAAGGGGAGTAAAGAGCAAAGGACCTGATGGTCGTTAATAACACATGCATTGTCTGAGCAATGCTCATTATCACTTCCAAGAGATGAGCATCTTCCCCAACTCTCTCTATTTGAGCTTGTGTAGGAGCAACAATCCTCGTTTTGACTACTAGCCTTGTCCTGAAAATGAAAAATATGTAACTAGAACTCGCTCGGAAAAGTGAGTGCCAACATGCCTTTAAATAGAAGCCATCAGACCGAGGGCACATATATGTATATATACATGCTTTTGAATAAACACATATGTGTATACATATTATGGTAAGATGAAGTTTGCAGCATGTGCTCAAATATAGGAACATTGGAAACAAGCAAGCTGGTGGCTAATATACATGAAAGAAGAGCTATATAGGCGAATGATGAGACTTCAAAAAGGAATCATCCTGGAGTAGGAGTAACTTCTTTTTCTAGCAGCACTTTCTGTGTCTATGGAATTTCATTAAATACATCAAGACAATTCTTTGATGGAGAGAATCTAAACCCCACCAAACAAGTAATTGGCAAAATCTACAGAAAACAGAAAGTCAAACCAGAACCACTTATACTAATTTGGACCCAACAATGTTTTATACAGATCAAGAATTTTTTTAAAACTAAAACTGGATGCAAATAGTTATTCCATTTCCATATAAGGAGAATCACCTGTCTGCTGGGTGGGTCGTCTCCATCAAGTATATCTTCTTCAATTACCAATGGATCCTACAATCATTGTTAAAATCAACTTAAACAAACAACTCCCATGTTTATACTTTGTGGAAGAAATTACAGCTAAAGCAAAATCAGAAATTGCAAGTGAAAGACACCTACAATTGCACTGGCTATTGGGGCAATATCAGACAGAAGATCACTGACAGATTGGGGGGCTGAAATGCCAGTAGGCACAGATGAAGAGCTGGCTGTTTCAGTGCTCACATTTCGAAGACCAGCAATTATCTCATTTAACAGATTCTGAGAACATGTATACCAAATCTTACCATCAGGCTTCACAAATGAAAAAGGGTTAGCTACACAAAAAGTATGGATTAAAATAATCCAATGGTGAAAAGACAGATCTAACATCATCCTCCCCAGAGTAATAGTTTCTATATTCAATTTTGGCCAAAATTAACTGTCATGTATTCAGTTGTACTCCCCATCTAAACTGGTTTCAGTTGATTTCTCTCCATAGCTCTTATCTATAAAATATCGTTAATCCTTACTTTCCTTTAGTTAATCAATAGAATCATCTGAAATCAGCATATGTCAAATGGTGAGAAAACTTGGTTCATACATCAGAAGTGGCAAAAGCTAGCAACTCTAGTGAATAGTGATGAAGAAATTCATTACTCACTTCAAAAGAATTGTGTAGAAAACTTTCAAGATAATGAAGCAGAACTCTTAAAAGAAAAAATATTCAATTAAAAAGGGAAGAAACAAAAATCTAAAATATGGAGACAAAAAATTATTTGTAATCAATAACATAACAAGAAAAGGGATAAATTACCTCGTCCATTCCAGTGCTGACTTTCAGGTCCCCCAAATCATAATACTTCTCAATTTTAGTAGCAGATGCAGGTGGAAGCCTAGGAGGGTGTAGAACATTATAAAAGAAAATGGATACAGAATCATAATAAAACTGAGGCCGAGAAGAATTGTGGTCACCATCAAACTTGATAATATTTTTATCACCCTGTATTAATTAATAAGAAAAAATTTTTTAAAAAAAATACAACTCTGATAACTAAGCAGAGAAAAAACAGTCACAATCAAGAGATTTAGAATGTTTGCATACCGCATATGATTTAAAGATAAGATCAGAGTGATGGGATGGAATAAATTTGTCATCTTTAGCATGCCCAAATAAAGCAGGTATAAAAGTCTTTGGTGCAACCTGCTAATGTCAGAATGCCAAGTATCAATAAACTAGCAGATAAACCAGTCACAATGCTCAACTTAGTTATGAATCTACATGATAGTAGACTCATGCATGTCAGATTTAGTCTACTCATGAATAATCATGATTGCATCAACATCAAGGCCCAAATTGATAGCTTTCAAAAGTAAAAGAGTCACACACACCTGTAAACAGTTAAGACTCATAATATCAAATTTTGCCCTTTTTTGTATTATCCGCCGCATGTACTGAACAGCCACCTTAACCTGAACAGGAAGGATATCGTTATCAGCTTTGAGAGGATTCACATAACTAAAAAAATCTAATTTTAAGTCCCTTTCTTTGAGAAATGAACAAGGACAAGTTGATCCTGTCAGATGCAACCAGGGTTGAACATAAGAAATTAGATTTCACAGTATTTAAGACCATCTGAAGATAATAAGTGATGCAAATATGCAATTTCAGCAAAGAAAAGACCCAGAAACAACTTTTCATCTAAAGACATGGAAGTAGGACAACATATTCTAAAAGACTGCAAGTTCAGGAAATAATTGGGTAAGAAACTGGCTTTCAGCATATATAGGCAAAGCGTATTAGATGATAGTGAGCAAGTACACTCAAATCTCATTGCAAACAATTAATCTTTAGTCAAAAGAACATAAAAAAAGGTGAAAACTAAAACTTGAGGATATTTATTTTATTCACTACTCTGTATTCCTCACTAAATGTAATTTATAGAATTCATAATGACAAATATCATAAATGGATCTCGCATGCTAACCCTTTTTTTGTGGATGATGACAAACTATCATACAGATTATGACACAAATCACAATATATTAATGCTTTATGGAGGAGAAAAGAGAATCTGAGTCTGGCATGCTCAAAGCTGTCAGAGTATGAAATATGATTCTCCTTTAAAACCATGACATAAGCTACACTGCTTGTTCTATTGACTAAGCAGTCAGCATGGATCATTGAATTTGGAGTATCGTTCCCGATACATATAGAAAGACACATCAATAGAATTTTTCTTTATTAAAGATAAGATGATCTCTTTTGGATAAATGCATGTACCAGAGCAGACAGTGTGGGTGAACTCTTATGAGAAACATAAAACAAAGATTAATAATACTCCATATGTTTATATGCATTTGCAACTGATTGTTGGAATAACATAGTACTTATGTATAAAAGAGGATAGAAAGAACAATTCATACCGTAAACTTTGGAAGCCGGATCTTGTAGACATCCACAAGCTCCATCATTAGATCAAATAAGTTGGAAAAAGCACTGTCCAGTACCATTCCAGCAATAGAAGGGTCTTCTGCTCCATAGAGAAGGCTGCATTCTGAATTTTTCAGTCTTCCAAAAATACAAGTGGATATGTTCTTATAATTTCACAAGAATCATAAGTTAATTCTTATTTCAAGTGTCACTAGCACGAAAAGAAAAGTATTTGACAAATGAATCCAGAATCCATAGGATCAATAACTTACAAAAAAGTTAAAGTACCAACAACAATTTGAAGCTAGAAGAGTAAAATACCAGGTCACTGCACCCATTGACCTCCCCCAAAGACCAATGCGTGATATTTTAGGATTGTCTCGAAGGTATGAAATGACAACCTTGAGGTCATTTTTCTGGCAAACAATAAAGCAATTAGACAAGAACGCATCAAAGGGAATAAAGAAGCACTCAAGCAAGCATACCTCGTGCCAACCAAGACTGACATAATCACCATCAGACAAACCCGAACCCGAAAAATCAAGAGTAAAGACGGTGATATATGATGAAAGAAGGATAACAGCAGCCTCATTTGCATCTGCTCTACATCCACTGCAAAATCATAGCAAATTATTCTTCAGAAACATTCAAAATCTTTAGGGGGCAAGTGCAGACAAGAATATGATTTAAAAAACACTAAGTAAAGGAGTAAAATTTTTAAAAACACTCTATAGCATGTCTTTAAAACACTGGCTACACCATTAAGCAAAACCAGAGGAATTCAGTTATTTCGATAAATGTCCAAAGAATACCTATTTCCATGGCAGTAAATAACACAAGGAAGAGGTGAGTCCTCTGGAAAAGATGACGGAACATAATGGCTGCACCGTAAAGTGTGACCTCTTTCATTCTTAAGCTGCAAAGTTAATTTGATTTAGTATCAAAGATACGGACACAGTCAAAATGTTGAAAAACTTCACAATCAAAAGTTTTGGTAATGGATGCCCATACTTGCCTCCAAATCTTGTCTTTTGTATTTCCTGCCGGCAAGAGTAAAATCTTTCTCCCATAAATATTGATCCGGATTATACTCTGCCCTGTTATCACAAAGGGAATAATTAATAAAGTAACAAATACCAAATATCAAAAGAAACAGAAGTGAAAAGAAAAGATCTTCTGTAGCATACTGTAATAGGTCATCCAAAAGTTAATTAGAACCACCAACAACAAATAAAAGAGCATTGGAAAAGGTTTAGTGAAAAAACTAGTAAAAGGGAAAGGAAGAAATTTGACTACAATAATTGCAAAATAAATTCAAGCATAGTCCATAATAAGAAAGAAGAATCTCATTAAGTCAATGGTAAAACATAAACTTTACACCTATAGATATGATAAATGTGGAAACTCCATGGCGTCTCCATATAAATATCCAGGATTATATTTTTGGCATGAAATATTCTTTTAGAACCATTAGTTGGTAGAAGGAAGAGGTAATGGAAACATTCTTGATCCCACTTGCCTTTTAACAGAGAAGGCTAAGGGATAATGTCCTCTCAAATTGTCACATTACTGCAGAGAGGGGGATGGGGAAATTTGAAATGCAAGGAAAGAAGTAGATTAAACTTAGAGTAAAGGTAAGTCGTTGGATATGAAGGGATGTGAAAGATGTCAGAAATGTAGACAAAGGGTTATATATAACTACCAATAACTGCACTATTATAAAATTATTCAAAAAGGTATCAATAATTTCATTTAGAAAAGGCCCAAGAATGGTCGGTCATCAGTGTCAAGATCAACAGTTATCAAGTTCTGCATATATCATGTTTCTACATAATAGCAAAGCATATTCAAGCAAGAAAAATGACTTTACTAACTGCTACAGGACTAAAGTAGAAGTATAAGCTAGAAAACAAAACAAAACAATATATATCAGAAAGTGCGTGCGAGAAGAGTTGTGCCTAAATCTCAAGTTCAGTGCCCTGTCAACAAGTTCAGCACAAAATGGCATCCATTTTTTGCAGCCTCTTCTATTTGCTTCTGAGCCATGCCTACTTTAGTTTTTCCCCTTTTGAGGGTACAGAGTAAGCTTTGAACCATACTTTTAAGATGCTACTTGCTAGTGCAATATCCAACAGCTAGAAACCTAGAATAGCTAACCTCAGCCAGCATATGTAAGTACTGTAAATAAAATGATGATAAGCAAGAAGAGTCATAACTATATATAGGGAAAGAAATGCAAACACACCTGGGTGGGCGAATGACGAAATTGATGAACTGCTCAATCATCTCACCGGAATTTCAACAAACGGACACGTGGGATCAATCCTCTCCCATCCCCAACCCCAACCCCAGAGGATGGAAAACGCAAATAATGCGGGGACCTAACTACCAAAGCTAATCGAGAGCTAAAAGTAAACTAACTCAAAACGCCATCTTTATGCCATAGTGCCCTCGTGCTTGGGGCTTCAAAATGCCCCTCCAATAAGACGCCCCAGATCCGCTTGAAATTAGGGATTTCGAAGAATTTCACTTCAAGCAGCTCGCAAAGACACCAACATTATCGCATTCCTCCAAAGGTAACAAAGATTTTCTCCAGCTCTGAGTCTGAGGGTGGTGCACAGATTTGGAATGTCAAACTTAGTAAAACAAGGAAGAAAAATCAATCCTACAAGGGATAAAGCGCAAGTAGTAAAGATGGTTGAATCTTTGGTAATAGTTATGAGGTGAGCTAATTCAGATCGCCATTATTGGGGTGTTAAAAGCTAAAACTAACGATGAAAAGCGGCGGCCGGAGTGCCTTTCACGTGTACCACCATTATTACAGCGCCCAGGAAAATGTGTAATAAAGTCAAAATCCAGGCATCCACCTCACTCAATTCATTGACTCATTCTATGTTTGGTCCTTTGCAAATTACAATTTCTATACATTTTTGCTTTGCTGCGCCTACTTTTATTTTTGGATAAACTGTAATTAATCTAAGTTTCATAACTATTATAAAAATATTTAATAAAGTATTTTAAACAGATAAAATAATGAATTTTAAGGGCGTGGATAAAATGATGTGAAAATTTCTATGTAATATCACGCAAATTATATTGTGGACCATGGTCCACAATGCATTGTGGACCATGATCATAGCTGATACTACAGTTGTGTTGAACGGATACTGCAATTGTGTTGAAAAGATACTGCAGTTGTGTTGAAAGGAAACTGCAGTTGCACGGAATAGAGGTCGTTCATCCGTTCAACACAACTGCAATATTCGTTCAACAAAACTGCAGTATCTTTTTTATCACAACTGCAGTATCTTTTCATCACAACTGCAGTATCCGTTCAACACAACTGCAGTTTCATATGGATGACACGGCCTCTGTTCCGTGCAACTGCAGCTCCCTTTCAACACAACTGCAGTATCCTTTCAACACAACTGCAGTATTAACCATGACCCATGGTCCACGGTATAACGACGGGTAATATCATACTGAAGTGTGATTAAGTACGAGAAAATTGAGTTAATACCTTATTTAGTCATCCATTATAGTGATTTTTATTTAGAAATTGTGTTTAATTAGGTCTTTTACTTGGATGGTTTTATCCAATTGAGTCATTGACGATTAGAATCAAGAACTAAATTTATAAAAATCAGTATAGTTGAAAACTAAATTGGATAAACTCACTACCGTCTAAAACAAACTTGTGTAAAACAACTATAGTCAATGCTAAATTAAGTATTAATAAAAGTGAAATGACTCATCTATCTTAACAGATGCACAATTCGATAAAGATCTAAGTACAAGTCATTTTATTCATTTATAACTAAATAGGAAAAGACCACATGACTAAAGAAGGAAATTTATTAAGGATTTCAAATTGTTATCCGCCCCATACCAGCAGTCGTTATACTGTGGACCATGGCCATGGTTGATACTGCAATTGTGTTGAACTGATACTACAGTTGTGTTGAAAGGATATTGCAGTTGTGTTGAAAGAAAATTACAGTTGCGCGGAACAGAGGCCGTGTCATCCATCTGGAACTGTAGTTGTGTTGAACGGATATTGCAGTTGTGTTAAAAGATACTGCAGTTGTGTTAAACGGATACTGCAGTTTTGTTGAACGGATGAATGGCCTCTGTTCCGTGCAACTGCAGTTTCCTTTCAACACAACTGCAGTATCTTTTCAACACAACTACAATATCCGTTCAACACAACAGCAGTATCAACTATGATCATGGTCCACAAAGCATTGTGGACCATGGTCCACCATATAATTTGCGCCATACCAAGGCTAGACCTTATCTAACCTGTCGGCAATTGGTATATATAAACCTGGGTGCACCAGAATTGATGTGTGTTCATTATACCAAAAATAATAAACTTTATTCGCAACAGCAATGAACTACTTACTGGATACGTAAGGAAGATGATGGAGACAGTTCATGATTTGCTCCACAAATCTCAAATCCATAAGATAAGAAAATCGTACTTGCCCATGTAATCGTTCGCAGCAGTCAAGTCATTCTGATATTCTTACCTAACTAATAATACAACTTGATTAAACCAAATCAACAACTACTTGTCCAACGTTCAGTCCAATTTTTATTTCTCATTTATGGGAAAAAATAGTAAATTTAGTTTTTCAATTAATTATATTATTAGCATTTCTATAGCTCCACTTTTGTCTAAAATAAGGAATTGGCATTGAGATGGTACTATTATTCCTGCAATGGCGAAATTGCCAGACACAACATCAACCTAAAAAATTACCAGCCAACATTATTCAACCTGAATTTAGTCCTCTCATGATTCTCATTAACAATATCGATTACAATGTCACAATGTGATTATGGCATCTTAAATTTCCATCTTATGCGTACCCACTACCCAGTGGCAATTGCCAAAAGACTTCACATAAATTCCAGAGATTAGATACGCAAGACAAACAAGAAATCTGTGAAAGAATCTGCCACCAGAGAATCTATACATGATTGCCAAAACTCAAAACTCAAAACAGTTCCATCCAGCATTTTCTTGGTTCTGAATCATTATGATTTACGCCCTGCAGCTACATCATATTAGGTACTCTGCACAGTTTCAGTAGCTCCACACTCCCATCACCTTCAACAAGCTAAATCAACCTTGGAGAATCCTCATTTGGAGTATCCTCGTTGATGCAAGACATCAGTTATTGTAGGTAGACATGGTTGTGGCTTAAAACATCAATGAGTGCTGAACAACGAAGTTCCGTCTCATTCTCGTCCCTTCCTCTGGTTTTTCCAATAACAATGTTGCAGAAGTTAAGAAGTTCATGGCTGGTACATTTAGAGACCAGGATCTCGTACAGTATAGAACTATACATCAGTATCTGGCTTCACTATGCCCTGGAGCTCCCAACCGCCAAGTCCAGCCAGAGAAAACGTCTGACAATGGAAGATAACATGTCATACAAACTAAACTAATCCATCAAACAGAACAGAGAATCTTCAAAATTTGTCATCTCAAGTCAGGAGTCATGTCCAATTACCTTCACTGTTTAATCAAGAAATTAGAATTGCACAGAACTTTTTATTTTAGATGATAAATGGAAATGGACCTAAGGGCATAAAGTACCAATTGCTTTAACCATTAGAGATTTTACCAATACTGCTCTAAAGTAGTGTCAAAGCACCTCGTTCTCACTAAGTCATCATAACAAATGTTAGGATAAAATTATTCTTGTGCTCATGGAGAAGATAATGGTCCTTAATGCTTGGCATAGTTTAATAGTGTAATTAAAATAAATAAATATAGGAATACAAGTGCTCCTTAAAATGCGGAAGTGTAGAGATTGGCTAACCTCTTCCCATGACTTCCCAGTTGCTTCAAGCAAAGCAGCATTACAAGTCTTCAGCTCTACAGGAGCCCCTGAAAACATGGAAGCCGCCTCCTCCCATCCCCTATTATGCCCCATACACCTGGAAAGTTATCTTTCAAGTCAATAATCATAATAGATGCTTAAATAATACGGAGTAATTAATAATAACAATAATAATAATAATTATTATTATTATTATTATTATTACCTGCTTAAATATATTACTAACAGATAGCAGGATAAGCCCATTTCAAATTGTAAAGAAATTTGTTTCATATTGTTTGTATATAGAAACAAAGATTGAGATAAATTGATTGAAGAACAAAGACTCCTAATATGAAGAAACAAATTTAGTCCAATTCCAAATTAACTCTATCGTTGACATCCAACTTCTGGGACCATAAATCTTCAATTAAGAATGAAAAGGAAAATAAACCCAAAAAAAGAAAAAAGAGAAAATGCATTGAGATCTGAAATAAAATCTATAAATAGGGATGCACCTTACAAATTCAGTGTTTAATTTGATAACCAATTGTGTGTGTGTTTGTACATGTACATATGGCAAAGCTCTTTAGTCTGTTGAAATTGAGGGATTGAAAGCCGGGCGGATGGAGAATAACAACCACCCGCCAGTTAGGCGGAAGCAAAGTATGTGAGAAAACCAGAACCAGAGAATAATAGAATATATGAATGTATTATAATGAAAGAGTACAAGAGTACAATAGGGTTGTTCTCTATGCCTCTATATATACTAAACTACCTACCAAATCTACCATAATAGGAATAGGAAACCCTAATAGGAATAGGAAAGTAAGTCTACCCTACTAGGAGTTACCTAATATTCAACACTCCCCCTCAAGCAGGAGCATAGATATCAATCATGCTACAACTTGTTACAAATATCTCACATGAGTGTCTTAGATTTGCTGCTGAAAACTTTGTTGTTGTGATGCAATCGGATGGGCACTCCAATGGATCCTCCTGTCACCAAAGCTGACAACGTCTGTTTAGTTGACCACAAAGCCTACTCTCATTCGGCCACCAAAGGTGTCAACTCGACCACAAAGCCTACTCTCATTCGGCTACCAAAGTTGTCATCTCAACCACAAAGCCTACTCTCATTCGGCTACCAAAGCTGTCAACTTGACCACAAAGCCTACTATCATTCGGCCATCAAAGTTGACGCTACTTCTCTTCTTTGATGAAGGAATGCCACCATCCCAATTAAACACCACAAGGCACCTTCAACTCACACCATAGTATGACTCTAAATATGAGACGAATCCCATGACCCAAACAACACAAACTAAACTTAAAGACCAAATTAAATTAAAGCTAGCCCACAAAATAAACCAAACAAATACAATCTACTGCCCCAATCTTTCACATTAACTCAAAATAAAATCAGAAAATACAAAACCCAAAACCTGTTGCCCAACAAACCTACTGCAAAAAGATCCTCCCTCCTCATAACACTTCCAACATCAACAACACTATTACTTCATCATCTACAACAATAGCCTCCGGCAGTCATCACCAACCACTGCCGGAAAGCTTCGCCGGCCACCACTGCTCGCCGCAGCTATCTTCCCGGAAAAGATGGAGGTCCAAAGGTTGCCGTTGTTGTTGCTGTTCTGCTGCACCGAAAGTGAGAAAGAGAGGGGGACAAAATCGCGAAAGCTGATTAAGACGGGCAGGACACCATGATGGAATGGGCTCACCAAAAACGAGATGAACAAGACAAATTCCTGCCGGAAACTCACCGGAAATTGCAGATTGTTGACCGGCAGTTGACTGGGCGTTGACCGGCGACCAACGAAAGATCTGAAAACACAGTCAGGAGCGTCTCGTCAATATGAAACCAATGGTGGCAGCGGCGTCTTGATCGGAGATCGGAGGAGAGAGATCTGGCGGAAAATCGAAGAGACTCCTAACGACGGTGGCGGCGCCTGGCGGAAAAACTAGGGTTTTGTCTAGGGTTTGTTTTAGGGTTTAGGCTCTGATACCATGTTGAAATTGAGGGATTGAAAGACCTGGCGGGTGGAGAATAACAACCACCCGCCAGTTAGGCGGAAGCAAAGTATGTGAAAAAACCAGAACCAGAGAATAATAGAATATATGAATGTATTATAATGAAAGAGTACAAGAGTACAATAGGGTTGTTCTCTATGCCTCTATATATACTAAACTACCTACTAAATCTACCATAATAGGAATAGGAAACTAAGTCTACCCTACTAGGAGTTACCTAATATTCAACAAGCTTTATGAACATGGTTAGTCCTACTACTAGCTTGTATAAATAGTTGTCTTGTAGAATTCCTTTTCATCAGTTCAACATACACAGTCCATATTCTACATGGTATCAGAGCCTGGGCTGGAGTGTGAGGTACTAGCCTAAGGTCAGAAAGGTGAGTCGATGCCAGAGGAGGAATCACGCAGCCATCGGAGCCTCCATGCTCCTTCGCGTGCCGCTGTCTCCGAGGATATCCGACACAAGCGCTCCACGCACCGGCGCGTGAGCGTTTTTCCGACGACTTCATTGCATTGATAGAGAGTGTAAGTCTGATGATAAAGCGTTGTTATCTCGAATAGTTAATTGCATTGATAGGAAAATCATATTGTCCATGAAGCACTGTAAGATTGTGAAAGAAGAGTGGGATTTGGTGGATACATGGTTTAGTGGGTCAAATAATTTAAGGCAATTGTACCAATTATCCCAAGACGTTTATCGCCCTTGTCAAAAAGGACAAGATATTAGGGACTACTATTATGCTTTTAAGAATGTGAGTAAAGCTTTATGTGCTACTATGCCTATTACAATTGGTGTGCAAAAGATGAGAAAACAGTGTAATCAATTGCTTGTGTTTAGTTAGATTTCGAGTATGGACAAAGAATATGATGTTCTTAGGTCTCAATTACCTACAAATAAGGAATTGAATAACATAGATCAAGTAATGCATCAGGGAACACTAATGCTGACACAATCTCAATTACTTAAAAGGCTTACACTATGAATCTTGTGAGCTGGCAAAACATCATCGCGTGGCCTATCCTCCTAGAGTCAATAACAGGGCAGAGTATTTATTTCAATTAATTCATTCTGATGCTTTTAGTCAATTGTCATTTTGTGCGAGAAAAGGTGCAGCAAGGGTTGATTTGTGTTGGACATATCCAGAGTGGTGATCAACTAGTGGATGTGTTCACAAAAGGGCTTGGAAGGAGTAGGGTCGAGCACATTTGTAACAAGCTGGGCATGGTCAATATCTATGCTCCAGCTTGAGGGGGAGTGTCAAAGGATATTGAGGGAGGTTGAGAGAATAGCTCTACTGTTCATTTTGAATTTGAAATGAGTGGTTGAGAGCTTAGTTAGTCCTACGACTAGCTTGTATAAATAGTTGTCTTGTGCAGTTCCTTTTCATCAGTTCAACATACACAGTTCATATTCTACCATATCTTTAGTTCTAGCAAAGCCATGTTTGATTAGAAGGAAAAATCATAATTTTCTTTAACTGGTGGCCTTCTCACCCAGGGAAAGGGCAAAGTATGAAATCAGCTTTCTAAAAGGACCTTGATATTCCACTGCAAAAGGATAAACTAATTCCACAGGGATCAACCTTCCTATGCTATCCCAGTAAATATAATTAAAAAATGGCCCTACTGAATTCAAAATCTCTTTATCTCTTATCTAGCTGCTTGTTTTAGTAGAAGACTTTTCAATTGCAATTGGGCAATTCACAAATGGAAGTTGTTTTATGCAAGCTCCTTCTCCTTGGAGACTGCCTTTAATTTATAGTGCTTTACTCCTTGGGTTCTTAACCCCACCCTCCTTCCTGAATTCCTTGCTTTCACTCCCATTGTCAATAAAATGCTTATTAAAAAGAAATATATAATATAGCTTTGTAGTAATTCCAGGAGATATACACATGCCTTACAGCAACGCTTCCTCTATAGAAGTCTACCCTGGATTATGGATTATGAGATTGAAGGATGTTGAATTTGTTATCTTTTATCAATAATCCAAATATTTGAGAATTTTAAATTCTTATTCTCACTTCCTAACAAATGAGTGAATTTTCAAATACTTAAAATTAGTGGATTACAAACCAATTTCCAAAACCAAATCCACAGTTCAAAGAGACCCTAGTGTTGGGTTGATTAAGTGTCCGTTTGGAAAGCAGGAAAATGACTTCTGGAAAATGAGTCATTTTCCGAAAAACATTTTCATTTCCAGTGTTTGGATGTATTATGGAAAACTGTCTTTGAGTGTTTGGTTCATTTTCTAGAAAATGAATAGAATTGTATAATTAAACATTGTAATTGTTTTATTTAAAATATAAAAAATTATAATAGTTATTAAAATAATGGTATTTAATAAAAAAAAATAGAATTTATAAAAAAATAAAAAATAAAAAAATAAAAAAAAAAATGTAGCAAAGGTTTCCGGCGGTTTCCCCACCTTCTTGGTCCATGGTCATGGGTGATATGACTTGGTTTTGGTCGAAAACATGCAAAATAGCTATTCTGGCAATTCCGTAAAATGACTTACGGAAAAACAGTTTCCAGAAAAATGAACTGATTTTCCTTGGTCAACAGAAAACATTTTCCGTTAGACCACATTTTCCGGATGTTGCCAAACACAGAAAACTCGGAAAACATTTTTCGGAAGTCATTTTACGGGTTACCAAACACACCCTAACTGTATGTATAAGCATCTAGTGAAATTGCAATAACATACAGGCAAGTTGTAAATTTTGATGACAGATATGTGATGCTCTTTTACTACAGCATATTGAAACAAACAAGAGGTTTTTACCGTAGGAGAACTCACATGACAGTAAGTATATCATCCTTAGAGTATTTACAGATTGCTTGCCTAAGATGCTCAGCCGTCTGCCCATCCATTGCTGCAACAGAATAAAAGCTTGAGAGGAAATGTACCTCAGCTTCCAAAAATGCTGGCACCTGCTCCTGCATAATTGTCAGTGTTTCCCGAGTTCGAACTGCATCACTATAGCAATGTGCACAATATTAGAAAACATTTAAAAAAAAAAAAAGGTTTCTATTACAGAACACAGCAATTATATCATTTCCAAAGAATCCAATTATTCTTAGGGGGCACAGACCTGCATAATATAAGCCCTGGAATCCAACCTGATCGCCAGAGCTCATGAGAAACTTTGGCAGCAGCAAGTTGTCCAGCTTTGCTCAACGGACGATCATGATCTATGAACGGAAATGATAGATTATAAAGCAGAAAGAAACAATGCATCCACTACAATTTGCCTTCCACTGGGCTTGCAAATGGAGACATGTACATTAATTGATGTAGAATCTTGTAGGAATGTAGGCATTTTACTAAACTGAATGCTCTAGAGTTTGAAAATAGGGGTGGCATGCCGCATGTGCATCATATACTTTACCATCCTCAAATGGTTTTTTAAAGGCGTAGTGCATGGCAATCAAAGAACAAAAGCAATGCTGGTGCAGTGCATATATGTACATCTTTGATACCATATTGTAAAATGAGGACTAAGGAAAATTCTATTTCTATTTGGTACCAAAAATAGTAATCTGGATTGCAATATGCGGAGTAAGGCTTAATTAAGCAAGGTACCTCTGAGGGAACGGTTTTCCCAGGAACTGTGTGCGTGGCGGAGCAAAATGAGGCGGCGTGGTAGAAACTGCTCCGAATCAGAAGCCGGAGTTTGCGTTTCCGGCGAAGCTTGCTGGAGTAGAACGCTGCCGGTGTCGATGACCATAGAAGCCGCGGCGGCGATCGCCAGCCGCTTGTGTTTGCGGTGGCTCTCTCGGCTCCTACGGGAGGGCAACGAAGTCCTCCTACGATTACGGTTCAGCGCAGACAAAGTCGTTGTAGTCCAACAAGAATTACAAGGGAGGAGGTGCAGTGACTCACCAAGCATTGCTGATTGCTCAAGCTTTCCTGAAAATTGCTCCCTCAATCCACAATTTCCCTCTTTATCTGTGGAGAATCTTGTTGAACACAGATGGTTATATCTCAATGGAATGAGAGAAAATTTTTACAGTGCGAAGGATAGAGCTCTACTGAAGCGAAGCCTGAATTGACGGTCGCTCGTTATCTGTTCTGTACTGGCCGGACTCTCAGCGCAGCCACACGTGTCCAATACTGAATCCTTGGACATCCACAGTATATATAAAAGGAATATTTGTGGGGTCACTCACTTCCAATTATCATTTACTATCCAAATTAATTCAGGAGATTTAGATCGAACTTGTTTAGCAATCAATGGATTGGATGAGCGAATTTAACGAATAAATTATATTAATGGTTTATAAAAAATTTCTGATAAAATTAAATATTTATTATTAACTGTTGAGGTTTAAAAAGACATAAAAATATTCTTCAAACAACAATAACAGCAACAACAACAACAACAACAATAATAATAATAATAATAATAATAATAATATATTAAAGGGGAGCCATGCTACCCTTTGTATTTCTGCTCCTCAATATTCTACTTCTCATTTTGCTCATGATATTTATGAAGTAGCTAATATTGTTCCTAATATTAACTTTAGGTTTGTGAAACGATCTGCAAATTCAGGACGCCATTTTCAATGTTGGCGGCAGAGAATGGGAAGTTTTACCCCCCATCCCACCTTCCTCTCTCCCTTTTATTTTTGATGTACTTTTGGCTGAGGCCTTGAAGTAATGTAGTTCTAGTTTTTCTTCAAAAAAAATATTCTACTTCTCATTTGATGTTATCCCTCACCGAATAGGACGCAGAATGGAGCCTAAAATCTCCTCAATAAATGAAGATACTTGATGCAAAGAAAACATAGTTCAATCTAAAAAGAAATATTAAGGGTATTTTAGAAAAAGACATTTCTTTTTCTAAAACGTCAAACCTCAAACGCTAATATTTGTAGCGTTCGGAGTTTTAGCGGTTTGAAACAAATTATTCTGAATTGTTGACTGTCAAAAAATTATTTTGATGAATTTACCGTTTATCAAACAAAGTCTTAGTTCAAAAATTTTTAGTATGTTTATCAAATTTTATAAAGTGTACCTTAAGTACAATGTTTATCAAATTTTTTAGTATGTTTATAAATTCATGCACATTAAACTGAAAAACTATGCACCTTTAAGTTTTAAATTGATGCACCTAGAGTCTGTAAGTCGATTTTGATAAGGAATCAAAGTTGTGCACCTTAAGGGGGCGTTTGATTCAGGTCATCTTAGATTACTTAGATAGTCTGATCTGAATCTGATAATGTTATATTACCTTGTTTTATTCAAATTATGAGATTACCTGGTAATGTTATATTACCTCAAAGCTAATGTGGCGGCAATGTTTTAATGTAATATGTTACCTCCATTTTCTAAGGTAATCTTAGATTACTTTAAATTATTCCAACTTTGCCCTTGTTAACTAATCTTTATATAATAATAATAATTATATATATATATATATATATATATATATATATATATATATATATATATATATATATATGGAAGGGTTTAGGTGCTGAGAAGGCTTCCCGTGCGATTGTGGGGTGATTTATTCTTTAAAAAAAATGTATATTGATGCACCTTAAGCTTCTAATCTATGCACCTTAAACTTGATTAACATAAATATGGCTTTGTTAGAGAAAATCTTATAAAGAATATTGTTTGTGTTTTGGAACTGAAAAAAAAAAAAAAAGTTATGATGTCTTTGCATTCTGTTTAAATCCTGGAATGCACAAAATGTTCATTCATCTTTACGGGATTAGTAAACCCGTTTCTTGAACCCGTCACTTTCCCACGGGATTATTAAACTCGTTTCTTGAACCCATCACTTTCCTTCCCTCTTTCATGTGACTTAGCAACGAGTTTGTTGAACCTATTAAACCAGCATGTTAACAATGTGCATTGGAAAGTAAAACAATATGCACTACAAGCCATAACAATGAGCACTCGAAGGCAAAAATAATGCATCCAAAGACAAAAAAAAAAAAAAAAAAAAAAAAAAAAACACTTCCATACAAAAATTACCAAATTGCCATTGTATTTTTAAAAAAATTTCTTCATTTTCGACGGTTGATTTTTTACCTGGGAACTCATTCTCATATAATCCGTTATTAAACCTGATGCGTTTGTAGCATATATAATGTTTATATACATTAAACTTTATTGTTATGAACATATAGAAGGAACATTATGGACATACTATAGAAGGGATGGAAATACATATGATGTACATTTAGTTTAATTCTTATGAACGTTAAGGTTTATGCTTATGGATATATTGAACAAATATTATGAATATAGTACATGATGAATGCTATTAAACACGATGTGTTCGTAGTATACTGTTTATGTACATTAAGTTTTATTTTTATAAACATATAGAATGAATATTATCAGTCTATTATAAAATGAATGAGAATACATATGATGTACATTTAGTTAAGTATTTATGGATATTAAGGTTTGATGCTTTGATTTATGGACATATAAAACAAATATTATTAACCTAGTATTTTGATGGATCTTATTGGTACGACCCAAAGAATAATTAATATGAAATCTAGGTTTGGCCTAGGAGGAATTCAATTAGAAAAGTTGAGGTTGGTTTTCTTTTCTTTTATTTTTTCCCTGAAAAGATGGCAAAGGACATGTTTGGTAGCATGGTATGGAGCAAAATATGAGAAAACAGACGTGCGGGAAGAAGCGGTCAGCCTAGGCCGTAGGGGCATCGCCCAGCGACCCCAACACTAAATCTTAGTCTATCGGCAAATGGCGGACCCATGGGGGTCGAGCAAACTGGAGCAGACCATCGAAGGCTAGCCATCGGACCACTCTCAGCTTTGCTGCCATAACACTTTTTTCGCCTCTCGCTAGCTCGCCTTGGCCGTTCGTCGGTGACTGAAGAGCCGCGACTTAGTTCGGCCGGCTATGGCTGATTAGCCCGATGAGTGGAAAGCTATTTGTCGGAGGGGCCGAACCGCTCAGGTGAAGTGGCTGGGTGTGGCTATGTGCGTGATCTTCAGGTGGTTGGCGAGGACTAGAATGTGCTCTGCGACGTGGTGAATGGGGAAATATTTGGCGGGTGAGCAAAACACCTGGTGGGACACGTGTATGACAGAGGTGGGTAGAGCATTATGGTCAGCATACCTGTCCATGACATGCAACCCTAGGAGTAGTATAAAATGTGAGGGGGTGTCTGTTCCAGACCATCATCATCCGCTCTTCTTCTCTCTTGACTTCTCCCTCATTCAACAATGTAGTACGTCAGTTGTTTTTGCAATCTGCTAGTTAGCAGTGGTATTCCACCTCCTATGGTTGGGGTTGGTAGTTGGACCCCTTAGGCAAAATTTATCATTTTGTTTATTTAGTACACTTGCAGCCCGTTTGTATTAACGAACCGAACACGAACAAATAGAGGTTGTTCGTGTTCGTTTGTTAAGATTTTTAGAGTGTTTACGTTCGTGTTCGTTTGGATTTTTTAAAATCATGTTTGTGTTCGTTAACATTCACAAATGCTAAACAAACAAACACATGTACATGTTCATGACATAATTTGTTCGTGAATAAGAAATAGTCTATGTTCATGAACAATAGCCAAACAAACGACATAACAACTATAAAAATAATACAAAGAAGTCCAAAAGTAACATTTAATATCAAAGTCACAATATCAAGTCCCAAAAAAACCAAAACACACACACACACAAATTGTTTGTTCACATTACTAGTCAAAAATATAAAACATAAGAAATTTAGATTCCGCTTCCCCCAAAGCTTAATACCTTCAACTCCAATTTCAAAACCTAAATTAAATGAGAACTAAGAAGAAGATTATTCATAATTGCTAGGACCACAGGAGTGGTAGGAAAAATATAACTAAAAATTAAAACCAACAGTGAATAGTCTTAAACGAACACTAAACAAGCATTTTCGTGAACATTATTAAAAAAACTAAATGAGCATGTTCATGAACATTATTAAATGAATGTGTTCACGAGTTCTTAGAAAACTAGCATACAAATACTCAACGAGCTTTGAAATTTGTTCATTTATGTTTGTTTACCTAATTAGCAAACGCTTACCAAACACGAATATGAGTAGTTTATCGAAAGCTCTACTCGCTAACACCGCTACTAATTAACACTTAATATAAAATGACGTCGTTTTAGACTAGAGTTCATGCAAAGTGGGACCTGGTCCACGATATAATTTGCCATTAAAACCTGACAATATGTAAATATCAATGCTATTGAAATTAATATATATTTGGGAATATAAATTATTATTATTATTTATAAGAAGCAATATGCATAACTTGCATTTACCAAAGAAATATATTATCTTTGTAAACCTAAATTAAAGCAACACACATAGCTTGCAATACTAATATTACATTTAGTGCAACAGTTTAGTAGATGTAAATTACAATACTTTTGGCAGCAAAATAAATTGTTTGTTGTGCTGACTACACTTAATTAAAATTTTTAAATTCAAAATATGTGTCTATCAAAGTCACTTTGCACTCCTGCTTTTAAGTTTCTCTTACCTATAAATACACATAAATTGAATTCAGTCCTTACGATTTTATTTTTTTTCATATAGCTCTCTTTGTATCGCTATGATATTTTTAGAGTCAGACAAGTGATGCGTCTACAGACTTTTTTTTTAATTTAATCCTATGACTAATTCATTACAAAACAAAATTTGATACAAAGTAATATGGATACTTTATTATCAATTGTTAGGACCAGGGTTCACCTTGCATTGTGAATCCTAGTCCAAAACTTTTTTTGAAGAAAAAGTATGAAATTCATTAAGATAGGTCCAAGCTCAAAGCGTGAGCAATGGACGGGAAAGGAACAAAAGAACAATCCGTACAGTCAGACTTGGACAGGGCTTCCCGAGCTAACAAATGAGCAACCCTGTTCGCAGACCGTTTAGCAAACAAAAAGCTAACATTAGTGAAATCTGTAGCTAGTTTTCTAATGTCATTTAAGATAAGCTCAAAAGAAGAATAAAGACTATAATCATGCAATAAGCCATTAACGACTTGAAGACAGTCGCTCTCAATCTGACAGTCATCAACCTGCATGGCTTTGATCCACTTCAATGCTTCCCGGACTCCTATAGCTTCGGCTTCAGAAGGTTTGCAGATGTACGCACAAGGGAGGCTCCTGGCAGCAATAAATAAGCCTGCAGAATCACGCAATACATATCCGAATCCCATCTTCTTGTTAGTTTCGTCCAGAGCCGCATCAACATTAAGCTTATACATTCCTGAGGGGGGCCTTGACCAAGATGGTGCATCATCAGTATTCCTGGCAGTAGTATTCATAATATGATTAGCCGAATTCCACTCAGAAATAAAATTAAAAGCAGATTGGCAAAGGGAGGCAGCCTGATGAGATTTATTATTCCAAATTTTATCGTTTCTTGCCTCCCATATTTTCCAACAAATAGAGATTAGTAAGCAAATATCATTGTCAGATTTTGTGTTAAAACAGTTCTCCAGCCAATCAAGGAATGAAGCACTAGAAGAGTAATCCGTATTGCCAAGGATGTCCCAACAGTTTCGGGCCAGAGGACATCTCACAAAGAGGTGATGGTATGATTCATCCTCAAAATTGCACAGCTGACATACTTCCGGAACATTAACATGTCTTGATATTAATCTATCACAAGTAGGTAATGAAGCAGAACACAATTGCCAAAAGAAAGTTTTAATCTTTGGAGGAAGTTTTAATCTCCAAAATCTGGTCCAGAAAGGTGGCTGAATAACATTAAAATTGTCCAAGAGTGATCTGTAACAGCTGCGAACAGTGAATAATCCTTTGTCATCTTCCATCCAAATAAGTTTGTCAGCAGTCTTTGTATTTGGGAGGGGAATACTCAAGATTTGGTCCCTGTCCTCTTGATTGAAAATGCTGGTAATGAGAGTAGAATTCCAAGAATTATCAGATGAGTGAATGAGGGCAGACACGATGGGAGGTACAGAATCAGTAGGAACTGGTGATTGGATGTGGGATCTGCTTTTGTTAGGGAGCCAAGGATCGGTCCATATGTTTATAGACTCGCCATCTCCCACCCTCCAACGGCAATTTCTTTGCAAAATAGGTTGTGCTTCCAATATACTTCGCCAAATAAAAGATGGGTTGCTACCAAGATTCGCTTCCATGAAAGTTGTTCTCGGGTAGTATTTTGATTTAAAAGTTCTGGCCACCAAAGAGTTAGGCTGATCAATAAGACGCCAGGCTTGTTTGCCCAGCATGGCAATGTTGAATTCTCGGATTCTCCTGAAGCCCATGCCACCCCATTTTTTTGGAACACTTAGTCTTTCCCAACTTTTCCATCTTATACCTTTATTTTGTTCTCCTTCGCAGCCCCACCAAAAGCTGTTCATGATTTTTTCAATGTCCTTACTTATTTCAGAAGGGAGCAGGAAGACACTCATGGCAAAGGTAGGTATAGCTTGAATAACGTTCTTAAGGAGGATTTCTCTACCGGCTCTAGATAGGAATCTGTGAGTCCAGCTTTTGATTCTACCAATTACCTTATCTTTGATAAAGCCCAAAATTTCTCGTTTGTTTCTGCCAATCAAGGACGGGAGGCCGAGATAATTGCCATTGAGAGTTCCTTCTCTCATTCCTAAGATGTTACAAAACTCCTGTCTAGAGGACACATTGGTGTTTTTGCTGAAAGTTAAGGTGGATTTTGCGTAATTCACGGCTTGACCTGATGCTGTGGCAAAAGTTTCAATGGTGTTTCGTAAGTAGGAGGCTTCAGAAGGAGTGGCTCTACAGAAAATATAGCAATCATCTGCGAAGAAAAGGTTGGTGATAGATGGTGCACCTCTTGCTATAGCAATACCATGAAGAAAGCCTTGGACTTGCAGGTTATTGATCATCAAGTGAAAAGCCTCAAGAATAAGGATGAAGAGATAAGGTGATAATGGGTCTCCCTGTCTCAGACCTCTTTTAGGAGTAACATGACCAATAATTCTTCCTTCCATCCTAGTCCAAAACTTATGTATGTATAATTAACATATTATATTTCTTTAGTTAATAAATTATGTTCATATAAACTACATATTATGTATTTATAGTTAACATATTATGTAGGTACATAACATGTTCGTTGCAGACGCAAAATATGAATGTCATTTTAGATCAAGGTCCACAATGCAATGTAGATTCTGATCCATGGTATAATTTGGTCTTTATTATAATAAAAAATGATTAGAATATCATATACTCGTAGTAATATTTTGATTATTTAATATATATATATATATATATATATATATATATATATATCCGTCTATTGCACGCTCGTACCGGTGGCATACTACTGTAACAACAATTAATTATAGACTATAACTAGTAGAAAATAATTGAGAAACTAAAAGTGTATTTTTTCGTTATAAAAATTATATAGAAAATAATTGAGAAACTAAAAGTGTATTTTTTCGTTATAAAAATTATATATATATATATATATATATATATATATATATATATATATATATATATATATATATATAAAAGGGGGCATCATGAAGTAAATTACCTAATGATTATGATGCTTTTCAAATCTAAAGGAAAGAAGTATCCTAATTAGATGTGTTAATCCAAAAGCAATACCATTCACAAAGGGTTGGTGAATAGTGATACATCTACAACATTTACCAACGTACACCAAGTTATAGAGATGAAGTGATCACCCAAACAGATTAAGTGATTCATTATAAGATATGAAGGCATCATGCATAGACTTCCATGAATTCCGTGTTCTTATGAAATGCAGGCAATACATTTTACAGAGAATTAAAAAGGTTTCATGCTCATAAACAACTAATATGGACGGTACATATTATGTGAAGTTACACTCAACTTGTCACACCAACACCTAGGACTGGAGATAACTATTATTATCATCCTACCTCCTAAAGGCATTGCGTTCAGTTGCTTCTGATCTCCCTTGCAGATAATGCGTTCGGCGCCGCACACTCTCTTCTATGGTGGTGCTTCCTCCCTTCTCAGCCCCATATATGCTTCTATGAGCAGCATCCAGGAAATTTCTTCCACCTGTTGAGTGAGCACCAACAGCTTCCTTCGCGTCATTTTCATCTGCCTTCTTTAGCCTTTTCCATCTTTGCTCCTCGTGCAGCTCAGCATCTAGCTGCATCTCCCGCAGCCTGGCAGCTCTCTCTTCTTCAGAAAGTCTAACGGGATTCCTGCGCTTGTTTGCTTCACGCTTTGGTGCTGTATCTGAAGAATGTACAGCGTCTCTCCGTGTAAAATCTCTATGCTCTCTTCTCTCCCTTGCATCACCAGATTCTCTCTGCCCGTAATCACTACTATCATGTTTGCTCTTACGTCTATAATCACCACGCTCTCTGTCAGATTTCAAATCTGACACTCTAGTCTGCATATCTTTGTGTTTTCGGTCCCTATGTTGATCTCTCTTCCCTCGGTAATCCCCTTCACTTGAATCTTCATCTGACTCTCTAGTCTGCATATCTTTGTGTTTTTGGTCCCTATGTCTATCTCTCTTCCCTCGTTCTTCCCCATCACTTGAATCTTCATCTGAACTTGAACTACGGCGTTTTGACTTTTTGTGATGCTTAGACTTCTTATGATGATGCTTCTTTCTGAGCTTCTCCCCATCTTTTTCATGAGTCTTATCCTTTTGCTTCATTGCTTCAACCTGAAACAAGGATTAAAAGTGAGACAGTTCACTAAAGCCAGTAAAATGACAAAAAGGCAATCTGTCAAACAACCAGCACAACAGTTTAACTCTACAATAATGCCAGATTGCACCCTAATACATACATTATATATACATACATCATATAGGATTAAGTAGGATAAGGAAGTATAATAATCCTGCTGGATAAGTATAACATCATTGCATCTTGGATAAGAGTTCCAAATAAGAATATAAGATGTATTCTCTTCACATCCAATAAAACCCAAAAAGATAGACAAGGCTTTCAAATTATATATTTTTAGTTCCAAATAAGAATATAAGATGTATTCTCTTCACATCCAATAAAACCCAAAAAGATAGACAAGGCTTTCAAATTATATATTTTTAGGGATTTGAGTTTTGAATTAGCAATGTGGCCAATAAACTGTGTTTTAAAAATTTCCCCTTCAGTTCCATTTCCTATTTCAGTTGAGGTAATTAGCAGCACTGTACCATATTATCTTTTTGAAAGCACTACTCCTCCCCCAAAAACATGCATGGTTCGAGGGGTGTATTCTAAAAGTAACATAAGCAATGTAATTACACTACCGAGTACCCAAATCTACAGATACTCAAAGTCAACAAGTAGTGGAACACATAACTATGTCCCTCATTACCCTTTTAAGGTAACCCAAGTAGAAAGTTAGAGCACCTCATAACACCATATAAGAATTAGCACTCATTCCATCCTCAACCTTTTCATAAGCATAGGGTGAAGGCAAACCCTTATAACTTCCAGCATGTCAAAGATATTTAAACAATACAAAAAGGGCGAGCATCAAATTCTAGTTTTTTAGTTCTACACAAAAGAATAAGTTTCTATACTAATTAATATAAACAATTTAAAGTATCTTAACATAAAAAAACAACTTACAGATTTCTTAATCATGGCCATCTGTACTGGATTGTTCTTCACACGAGCTAAAGCATCTTGCTCCCGTTGACGAATTAATAGCAAAGGATCTGAATGGAGTTTCCTCCAAGTGTCATTGGCAGATTGTGGTTTATCTTCAAATAAGGCACCAGGCGCTGATGATTGTGGCTGCTGAAACAAATATAAGCTAACTTAACAAGTGCAAAACAACCAATTTTCCACGATTCTAAAACTATAACGCTTATTCTGCTTCAAGATTTTTTAAGCCTACAGAACAACAATACAGAAATGCAATTTTTAAACACTTGAAAGAAAAACATTACCTTGGAAGCAGAAGAAGAGGCAGCTGTTGAATCAGGAGGATCGGTCTTGGTGGGCAAGGATTCAAGAGCCTTAAACCCACTACTCTTCCCCACAGCTAATCCAGAATCATACAAAAATTCCAATCTCTCTTGCCTCCTGTGAAAATTCAAAAACAAGCATGAAGCGGAGGGGAGAAAACAAAATTAATTTTTTTTTTTAAAAAAAGACAAAAATACTTACGGAACGAGTCCGGCTTGTTCCTGGAGTTCTCGAAACTCGGCGCGCTCTCTCTCCTCCTGGATCTGCTTGCGGAGCTCCTCCAACTTCTTTTGTTCCGCATCATGTTTCTGCTCGGCCTTCCATACGTTCTCGATATTCCGAAGGCTCCCCGTGTGCCATCCCTTCTTGTTCAGAAATTTCAACGCCATCGGAGGGGTTTTCGATCTAGTCTTCCCTTAACCCTCCGGCGTCGGTATGTTTGGTTGATTGGACGATAGAACTCGGAACAATCAGTATCCGCGGCGGTCGCCTCGTGTCTCCGCCTCTATCCCTTTTGTTATTTGTTTGTGTGTATGAGAGACTCCTCGTCTGCGTCCGATGATTCGATGAACAGCGAGCCAGGGATTGGACAATTTGTAAACGACCTCCCTATAGTTTAGAGATATTACAAACAGATCCTCTTTGTTTAGTTTTTGACAAATTTCTTGATTTCATCAAAATATTTTCGTTGGCATATGTTTGGCTACTTTTATACAGTACTATGAGATTTGATACTTATTATTATTAGGACTATATATTTAACCCACATTAAAATTCATTCTCCCACTCTCTATGATATTATGAATCTACCTTTTATTATTCCTATTCTGACTAGATTGTTCAATAATAATCTTCCTTCATGTATTTTGTAAATTAGATTGTTCAATAATAAAATTCTTCTTAAAATTATTGTTCTCACCTAGTATCAGCAGATCTAACGATCTATGGCTATCAACCCTACCACCACCACCGCCGCCACCGAGGAAGTTGCACCGCCATCCTCAACCCCGATAAATAGTGACAAGTCGTAGTACGCGTGCGATGGAAAGTAGGTTGGAGAATGTGACTTTCCCGGGATGTCGTTCTCTAAGGATGGGAATTGAAAGGTGTGCGGTTAAGCACGAGTGCACACTCGTGATATATAGCAAGCTAGGTTGGATCATTAGTGCAATAGCAAGAAGTAACAATGCAAAGTAAAGCATGCAAGAAAGTAAACAAGTAAATGAACAATGAAGATGGAGGGGATTGGATTAGGATTTCCTTTGTGTGGATGCACTTAAATGGTCTAAGGTATAAGAAGTAGTGTGATATATTAGTCATGATCATTGGAAGATGCATCACCAAATTGACTAGTTTGAGCTCTAATTATATATGTAGCAACTTTAAATAGGCAACGCCATTATATCGAACACCATAAGGTCAACATCTCCTTCCGGACTCCACCTCTCGACGTAAGGTAGGAATTGCAAGTGGAAAGAGCTAGAGTATAGTCTCAATCTCTTGGCAACCACACACTCATCATATCCCAGGCCTCTTGTATGATATGACCACTACTCATACAAGAGTCTATACAAATTCCACACCCAACAACAATCAAGCGAATATAAAGTCACTTCCTAAATTGCAATTCAATATATTCTAGCATCCATCACAAGTTGTTCCAATCCAAATCCCTAAGCAAATCTAACAAATCATCATGGTAACAAAAGAACGTACAAAGTAGCAAATGAGTAAAGATAGGAAATGGAAAATGGATAGGAATTAAAGATGAAAGAATGTAATGTTACTCAATTACACTTTGTAGTCCAAAATCCAAGCTCCAATCCTTGCTTCAAGAGATCTCCAAGCTTCACAAGTTATCAATTTGCGAACTAGGGTTTCTCTTTCTACAAGGTTGAAGTTGGAGTCCTAAACTCTCCAAGTTCAAGAACTAATACTAACTAGAATGGCAAAAAGTTTCCTAAACAATCCCTCAAACAAGCTATTTATACATCATTAAAATTGGCGCTGGTACACACGTCATACAGTCGTATGCGTGCTCATACCATGCCTACTTTTGTGTTTGCAACTTCCACGCAAGCAATCCTGGTGTACAACTTTCTGCCTGCTCTCGTACGCTAGAAGTACGACCGTACGGACCCCATACCGTGCTCAGAATTCATGTCTTTGCCATTTTCGCCCCTTTCTTACCTCCAAATGCCCTTGTAGCCACTCAAACTCCTTGAAAATGCACAATTGCCGTATAATTAGTCCTCCTATGCATTTTTATTCAAAATAAGGCAATTCAACTCACAAAACAACTCAAAAGGACTCAACAAGGCATTAATAGACACCAAAACACTCTACCAAACAAAAGCATCTTTGACAATTAATATCAACTTGTTCCCTTTCTTTGTGGACAAAATCTCAGTCATCTCAAATATTTCCTCCCCATCCTCAACCTGAATAAATACCATATAGACAATCCATCACTTTATATCCATTAAACTTACCTCTTCAAACTATTTATTTCTGGAAAACCCAACTTGTTCCCTTTCTTCGAAGACAAAATTTTAGTGGATACGTTGATGACACGTTACTATGTCTAGCTTCTTTCATTCAAGCTCCGAATGGATGTTCCATGGTAGCCAATCCTGCAGCTCAAGATTGGGTTCGTCAAGATTCTTCTATTTTGTCCATGCTCATCTCGTCTCTATCTGATGAGGTTATGTATGTTGCAGTGGGACATACCACGTCATGGGCCATGCAACAAGCTATTAAAGCTGCGTTTAGGTCTTCCTCTTGGGCATGTTCTTTGAGTCTCTTTAGTTAGTTGCAATCTTAGCTTTGTGCTAAGAGTATTCCACAACGAGTGAGTATCTAGGTAAATACAAGGTTTTTATTGGACTACTTGTTGAAGTTAGTCGGCCGATTGATTTGGATGAACAGAATCTCTATTTGTTCAAGGGCTTCCGCCTTGAGTATTGTGCAATGGTCCCTTCATTAATCACCAAGGAACCTGTGACAATTGATCAACTCAATGACTATCTCACGGCACATCAGTTCATCTATACTGATGATGTCTCTTTGGTTGCTCTCCCAGTTTCATCGTCATCACGTATTGCACATATAGGACCAACAACTACCTCTCAATATAGAAACACACTACTAATCAACCTCGTGGTCATGGAAATAGAGGAAGTTGGGGTCATGATGGTCGTGGCTATGCTCCAAAGTGTCAAATGCACAACAACCTTGGTCATATTCTCCTACAATGTTGCCGAATATATTCAAGAGCACCCGTTCCTCAAGCAAATATGACTTATGCTGATGATTGCACCGCCTCATTCTCTAAGGGCATCCACAATTGTTTTTCCCTTTTTTCTCCAACTCCTCTGCATCACCTTATAATCTTCTATCTTATTTTCTCTTCAATCCTTCTCATTTTTTCTCCATTTTTTGTGGGCCCTACTCATTCAAACTCCTACACACTATTTATTACTACCTCCGTCCCAAAATGGTTGTCTGATTCGTTTAACGAGGCTTGACTGAAGTAATTTTTAATCCAATTTTTCATATTATTAAGTTTAGCATTAATATATAAAATTTATATATTTAGAAACTACATTAAAAGTACTATTAAACACAAAAAATTAAATTTAAAAATAATAAAAAATTACTAAAGAAAATAAGCAAAGAAGGAAGAGTTGGTTTGACCAATGAATAGTAAATAGGACAGGTAAAATGGGACAGAGGGAGTATTTTATTTATTATTTTATTTACTTTTCTATAATTAATAATTTTAATTTTATAATTATAATTTCTAATTATGATTTTAAATAAAAATAAATTTAGATAACAATATTATTATTTTAAAAAAAATCATTTAAAAAATAAAAAATAATAATAACTAATTTCAAGCCATTGAGCATTGATTTCAAATAAACCAAAAATAATAATAAATTATATAGCAGTGGGTAGGGGACAAGATGTCCCTCACCCACTACGCATCTGCGTGGTGCCACGCGCCAATCTCTTCCCTTCATTTATTTTCTCCCTCTTTCTCTTTGGTTGGGAGATACCCTAAGAATTGGCTCCCTATCACATTTTTTTTTAGTGTAACCCAGGGTCTCCACCGTCGGACACAGTGACTAACCCCTCGCTGGATTGTAGGCACCTCTATTGGGTGACCGTCGGACACAGTGACTAGTGCTACACATCATGCCACTCCAGACTCCTCTTCATTATAGCAAGTGGAAGAATACACAGGCAACAACACTTTTTGAATTGGTAATGGTATATGTTTGAATATTTCTGGTATTGGAGACACTTCTATATCATCTTTCTCGTGTTTCCTTAAATTACCAAATGTGTTATATGTTCTTGATCTAACCAACCCTCTTTCGTCTGTCAAATGTTTTACAACTGACAATAATGTTTTATTTCAAATTCATCCATCCTTTTTTGTTATGAAGGATCTCACTACCAACCGAGTTCTACTTATAGGAAAAAGCTTGAGTGGGGGGGGGGGGGGGGTTATACAACTTTCTAGTACAAAAATACCCATGGAATTCATTACATCAAAAATGTCTTTAGAAGTTTGGCACAACCGTCTCGGTCACCCCACTCTAGAGCCCTACACAACATTCCATATCATTTTTCAGTGTCAAAATCGTTAAGTAATAGTAGTACACTTTGTTATGCCTATCAACTAGGGAAATCCTCACAATTTTCTCTAGAAAGAGTCACAAAAACTAGTTCTTCTGTATGTATTAGCTTTAGTTTACACAGATATTTGCAGATCATCTCGAGGTTTATCTAATGAGGGTCATCGTTATTTCGTTATATTTGTTGATGATTACTCTCAATATACTTGGTTTTTTCCCATGAAACTAAAAATAGACATCTATGATATTTTTTTTATAGGTTTAAAGCACTGGTTGAGCAAACCTTTTCCCGCACAATAAACTCATTCAGTCTGATCTAGGGGTGAAAACAAAAAGCTAGATAAACTCTTTGTTAGTCTTAAAATAAACCATTGTCAGTCCTGTGCTTACACACATGAACAAAACGGACGTGTTGAAAGACGTAACAGTCACATTGTTGAAACTAGTCTAACCTTACTTGCTCAAACTTCTATCCCTACCAGATTTTGGGTTTATGTTTATGAAACTTTGGTCTTTCTAATTAACAGTATGCCTTCCGCAACCTTAAACAATTTGAGTCCATATGAAATTATCTAATAAAACATCTCCGAACTACTCTTTCCTCCGTGTCTTTGGTTGTCTATGTTTTCCCAATCTTCGTCTCTACAATAAACACAAAACAATGTACCATTTTGCTCTGCATATCTTCCTTGAGTACCCAAACTCATTTAGAAGATATTGTTGCTTAAATCTAAATACTGAAAAAATTCTTACTATTCGCCATGCACGATTTGATGAGAATGTTTTCCTTTTTGCAGTTAAAACTCCTACACAGATTTCTACTTCGACTCATGATGCGATACCATGGGTTGTCATCAATGTACCAATATGAAATTATCTAATAAAACATCTGATAACTACTATTTTTTCCGTGTCTTTGGTTGTTTATGTTTTCTCAATCCTCGTGTCTCATGCGCCTGCTGCCACGCCACCAGCACTACAGTCTCCGTTCTCTTCACAATTACCGCCGGGGTCTGCATGTAGAATCCACGCACTGCCAGGTTTCTCGCCAGCCATATACTATACCATGCATGCAGCAGCCCCACAACTTTGGCGTTTATGGCCTTCTCTTCCGTCACACAGAACCAAGCCCGGCCCTGGGCAATGGCAGGCTAGGCCCTTGCCCAGGGCCCATGCGTGGTGGGGGGCCATGCTACCCCCAATATATATATATATAGTATATATATAAGTATAAGTAAATAATATGCGTATCTTTTAACAAATTGTTAAATAGCTTGGTTGGTAATACATTTAAATTTCAACTCTCTTAATTATTAATTAAAGGGCAAGGGGTAAAACCTTTGCCCTTACAATTTAGAAAAAAAACTTCTGAATACCTAAACACTTAATTTTTGCTTATTTCTTAATGTATTTTTTTTAAAAAAAATTACGGAAATTCCTCAACTTTTACTTTTTTTGCTTATTTTCTAGAAGATGTGTAATTTATAATATGATTTCTATTCGAATTATTTTATCTTTTGAGAATATTCGAATTATTTTATCTAAGTAATTATATTTCATATTTTTTATGAATATTTTTTATCACGTTTTGAAATATTTTTTGCTTATTTCTTAATGTATTTTTTTTAAAAAAATTACTGAAATTCCTCAACTTTTACTTTTTTTGCTTATTTTCTAGAAGATGTGTAATTTATAATATGCTTTCTATTAGAATTATTTTATCTTTTGAGAGTATTCGAATTATTTTATCTAAGTAATTATATTTCATATTTTTTATGAATATTTTTCATCACGTTTTGAAATATTTTAATATATTATTTATTATGATAACAATGTTATTGTTTATAAATTTACTCGATTTTAAATTATTTAGTCATTTTTATAAACTATAATAATTATTTATTTATGAAGGCACTTATACGATTATTTATTATTTTACATTTAGGAAAACACCTAGAATTTTTTTTCATGATTATTATTGTGTACATAAAATTCTTAAAAACTTGTTAATCTTATTTAAAGTTATTGATTGATATTAGTATATTTTTCCTTATTTAGGGTGTGTTTGGTTCATGGGTTTAGACACTAGGAATGTGATCAAAGTCGTAGTTAGCGTTTGGTTGACAACTTTTTGAAAATACAATTATAAGTTTTGATTATCCCTTCAATTAAAAATTACATTTCCTAATTAAAAATGGGTATCATTCTACCTTATTGGTAATCTAATTTTTAAGTTTGGATTAGTACTTTTAGATTTTTGTTTTTTTTTTTTTTTTTCATATTGATGCTTTGTATGTCATCATATTCGGATTAATTGCCTTGATTTTTTTCGTATTTTAAAATATTTATTCGCATTATAGGGTTATACACAACCAAACATTAATATTGGTAATCATTCGAATTCCATATATCCTACTACTAAACATGCAAAATACTTTTATCAAAACTCATTACCATTACCAAGTATTTGATTTTCATTCCGATTCTGATTCCCATGTAAGAACCAAACACACCCTTAATTTAAATTGTAAGTATGAAATATATATTAACTAGGGGCCTATTTTTTTGTGGCGCCCCGGGCCTATAAAATGATAGGACCGGGCCTCCACAGAACATACTCCAACAACTTAGAAAGTGTTCAGCGTGTGAGGGGGCAGTTATGCTACTTGCTAGCCATGCTTTTCTTGCCAATTTACATCCACAAAAAATGTGATTGATGGTCTCCTCCTCCCTCCTACAAATAGGACATGTGTTCTCCACTCAACCCAGCTAGCAAAGATGTAGGAAGTTATGCCATTTGGGAGCACTTTGAGTTTCCATATTGATTAAAACGGAATGTCATCATAGTTAATTAGATGTTTTAATCCAAAAACAATATCATTTACAAGGGGTCATAATAATGATCACAGGGTTATATATGGAGATGGAGTGATAACCCTATTGAAACATATATGAAAGCATCATGCATATACTTAGCATTCACACTGCAGTGCATTTACCTTTCATAAAATCGGTAGGCAATGTATTACAGAGAATTCAAAATATATTTTTGTGAAGTTACACTAGGGATAACTATTATCTTCCTTCCTACTTCCTTATGGAATTGCCGATATTTCGAAGGCTCCCGGTGTGCCATCCCTCTTGTTCAGAAATTTCAACGCCATCGGAGGGCTTTTCGATCTAGTATTCCCTTAACCCTATTCGCGGATGTGGCCTCGTGTCTCCGCCTCTAACCCTTTGGTTATCTGTCTGTGTATGAGAGAGAACAGCTAGCGAGGGAATCGACCATTTGTAGAATGATGATATATTACAACGACCTCCCTAATCCCTATGCTTTACAGATATTACAAACACATCCTCTTTTCATTAAATATTTTGGTTGCATATGGATAGCTCGCACACACCTAGTCAGGTGAACAAGGGTCACCCCTCGGGTGATCTTCGTGAGCAGCTCAACAGCAACCGTGGAGGTGACCTTCGCAGCCAACTCAACAACAATAACCGCAGAGAAGGTGACCTCCGTACCTAACTCAACAACAACCATGGTGGTGGCGGTACTCCCCTCCCAGCAACTGCTGCTCCCGCCCAGGTGGTGGACCTTCAGGCGGCAGCGCAGATCATCCAACAGGCGGCGGCGACGATG
Source organism: Ipomoea trifida (assembly GCA_003576665.1). NCBI lineage: Eukaryota > Viridiplantae > Streptophyta > Magnoliopsida > Solanales > Convolvulaceae > Ipomoea > Ipomoea trifida. The sequence continues at coordinate 14,852,760 of CP025658.1, read as the reverse complement.
GCCCAACTGATCGCAGGAATGCAAGGCCAGATCTTACCGCCGCCACCCCCTCTGGAGGAAGAAGTGCAATCTCCGAGGCAAAACAAAACTCAACAACAAGAAGGTGGAACTCAACCAGTTTCCAGATCTATTCGAGAACGACCAGCGGCTTCTAGATCTATCCGAGATCGGTTGGGGGTGCAAGGATCCTCCAATAGAGGTCCCCGTGCCCAAGCAGGAAAGGCAGTAACCAAACGACCATCCGGAGAAAGGATGAGCGAATCTGGTGGATTGGCTTCGCGTCACTCTACTAGACACAAAACACCACAAGAAGGTCTGGTGGAAAGACTCCAAAGGCAGATAGATGATTTGGAAAAGAAAGTAGAAGCAAGAGAACACTCACCAGAACTGGAGGTAAGAATGGCCGCTCCATTCTCTCCTGACATAATGGAAGTTCCTCTTCCAAAAGACTTTCGACTACCCACCATCAAGGCCTACACTGGCACTTCAGATCCGCGTACCCATATGACAAGATACAAGGCAGCCATGGTCATGATCGGGGCAAGCGATGCCATAATGTGCAGAGCGTTCTTGTCCACTTTGGACGAGACTGCTCAAGATTGGTTTAACACAATCCCAGACGGATCAATTCAAACTTTTGCAGAGCTATCCAAAAGTTTCTTGTCTTATTTCTCAGGGAGTATACAACATAAGAAACCATTCTCACATCTCGGTGGGGTAAAGCAGGATAAGGGAGAAAGCCTGCGAGACTTCTTAAGCAAATGGAAAAAAGAAGTCAACAACGTATATGACTTCGATTCGAAGGCAGCGATTCTCATCTTCATCCAAGCGCTGAGGTCAGGTGATTTCCACAAACAAATGAACGCCCACCACCCACGCTCTTATGAAGAACTCATGAGAACGGCCAACCGGTACGCAGACGCTGAAGAGGCTGACAGGAGGAAAAAGGATGAGGAGGAAGGACGAAAGAGTGGGCGACCTGATAAAACTGGTCTGCCCAGCCAGGCACCACGACCAAACCAACCACCCTCAAAGAAGGGAAGAGATGACCAACCTCGCCTCATCCCGTTGCGACATCTGACACCGCTAACTCACCCAGTTAGCGTAATCCTAAATCAAGCCGAAGACATGGGGATCGTGCAATTTCCGCAGAAGTGCATGAAAGTCTCCCCAAATGCGGATCAATCCAAGTATTGCAGATTCCATAGGCAGGTGGGCCATGATACCGATGAATGCAACGTGTTAAAACGCCAGATTGAGGAGCTCATCCAGAGGGGATACTTCAGACAGTTCGTCAAACGGTCAGACCAGCAAAAGCCGGGCCAAAAGTCAAGCCAGCAACAACCTCCGCGTAATTTACCAAAAAATGTTTGGAAGAAGGACGACAGCTCCGAGCCGTCATTCTCGAGTGGTAAGAAAAGGGAGCACGACCAAGTTACAGTAACAGATCTCTCTGACAAAGACACAGAAGAGCCCAGAAAACACAAGAAGCAGACCATACACTTCATCTACGGAGGTCCTGCAGGCGGAGACACACAAGCAGAGAGGAAGAAGTGGAGTCGCCAATTATATGTAGGTGAGGTGGTCAGCCTTCCAAAGGGAAAAAAGCAGAGGAGGGAAGCCATTACCTTCTCTAACGATGACCTCCCAGAAGGTCCACTGCCTCACCGAGATGCGTTGGTAATCAAGATGGAGATCAACGACAGCATTGTGCATCGCATACTCGTGGACACCGGAAGCTCAGTCAACGTGATGTACTACGACGCTTTCACCAAACTAGGACTCCCTAGAAATCAACTCAAAGAGGTACGAACTCCACTTTCTGGTTTTACTGGGGATTCAATAGAGACGGAGGGATCCGTGGTACTACCAGTAGAGATAGGTGTGAGCCCCAACACCTCCAAAATAAACATGGAGTTCATCGTTGTGAAACTCACATGTGCCCATAACATCATACTGGGGAGGCCGGCTCTGGAAGATTTGAAGGCGATAATTTCGATGGAGCACTTGTGCATGAAGTTTCCCACGCCATACAGGATAGGAGTTGCGAGAGGAGATCAAAGAGCAGCTCGTAGCTGCTACGTCAAAGCGTGCAAGAAAATTGGACAGAAAGATCTGCAGGTCCACACCATCGCAGAAAAAGTGCTGAGAGAAGAGGAGGGCTGGCCCCGCGCCGAGCCTGCATCTGAAACAGAAGACGTGGTGGTCGATCCTGCACGAGCAGATAGGGTTGTAAAGATTGGTACTGGGTTGACACCCGAACTAAGAGCCCAGATAGTCGAAGTCATCCGACAGTTTAAAGAAGTTTTTGCGTGGGGTCCAGAAGACATGCCAGGTATCAATCGAAACATCATAACTCACAAGTTAGCCGTGGACCCTACCAAGAAACCAATACAACAAAGAAAGCGATATATGTCGGCTGAACGAAGGGACTTTGTGAAAAACGAGGTGTTCGCGTTGACACAGGCAGGACATGTCAAGGAGATCTATTATCCCGAGTGGTTGAGCAACATAGTCCTGGCCCCAAAAGGCTCCACATGGAGAATGTGCGTGGATTATACAGATCTCAACAGAGCCTGCCCTATGGATCGATTCCCCTTGCCAAACATACACCAACTGGTAGATGAGACGGCAGGATGTGAATTGATGAGCTTCATGGATGCCTTCCGTGGGTACCATAAGATATTCATGCATGAGGAGGATGCTGAGAAGACTGCGTTCACCACCCCAGAAGGCATTTTTTGCTACTTGGTCATGCCGTTCGGCCTAAAAAACGCAGGTGCAACTTACACCCGGATGGTGGCCAAGTTGTTTGGAAAAGTGCTGTGGCGAAACATGGAGGCATATGTAGACGACATGATTGTCAAAAGCCGCAGAGGTGCCTCTCATGTCAAAGACCTTAACGAGGTATTTTCTATTATGAGGAATTTTAATTTACGCTTGAACCCTAAAAAATGCACGTTCGCAGTCAATGGGGGCAAGTTTTTGGGATTTATGGTCACTAGAAATGGGATAGAACCAAACCCAGAAAAGGTAAAAACCATTCTTGACATGGAACCCCCGCGGTCCATTAAAGAAGTCCAAAGACTCAACGGTCGCTTAGCGGCTTTAGGTCGATTTCTATCTAAATCGGCCGAACGATCCCTCCCTTTCTTCCAGATTCTAAAGAAGAATAAGGGGTTTGAATGGACCCCAGAGTGTCAGTCGGCCTTCGATGACTTGAAAAAATATTTGTTATCCCCGCCACTGCTTGCGAAACCAGAGGCGGGTGAAACCTTACTCTTATACCTGGGTATATCACAGGGTGCGATCAGCTCCGTGTTGGTCAAAGAGGAAGGAGGGACTCAGCGTCCCATTTACTATGTGAGCAAGGCCCTGCACGATGCAAACTACGGTACACTACTGTGGAGAAAACAGTGTTTGCTGCGGTCACCGCCTCTAAAAGGTTGGCCAATTACTTCCAAGCTCATCCCATCCATGTACTCTCACATCAACCATTGGGGAGTTTCTTACGGAACACTAACTCTGCTAGGATGGCGAGATGGGCCATGCACCTCAGCCAGTTCGACATTGAATTCAAACCAAGGCCCGCCATCAAAGGTCAAGCTCTTGTAGACTTCATAGTGGAATGCACAGCCCGCGAGGTGACGGAGTAGGTGGAAAATGAAGATGGTGGATGGTGGACCTTGTCTACGGATGGCTCATCCAACAGTAAAGGTTGCGGTGGTGGAGTAGTGCTCATCAACCCGGAAGGATTCCACGCTTACTATGCAATCAGGTTCCACTTCAAGTTATCTAACAATGAGGCAGAATACGAGGCCCTCCTCAACGGACTGCGGTTAGCAGCAGGACTACGAGCAGAAAAAGTTTATATCCGATGTGATTCCAAGTTAGTGGTCGGTCAGGTGACCGGGGAATACGAAGCCAATGAAGGGAACATGCAAAGATACAGGGACGCAGTGCTGCGAACCTTACGAGAATTCGAGGGGTATGAAATTCACCAAGTACCTCGAGAACAGAATGCTGACGCTGACATGCTCTCCAAGCTAAGCACTGGGATCCCTGGTCACATTCGCAAGATTGCTCGGGTTGAGGATTTGGAGACATCCAGCATCGATATCTCATGGGTCTGCCCCGTGCAATCCAGAGAGCCATGTTGGATTGACCACATCACAAAGTACAAGAAGGATGACACTTTACCAGTAGATGAGCAAGATGCAAAGCTAACAAGGTTGCGGGCACCCAGCTACGTGATATTGGAAGACAAGTTATACAAGCGATCCTATAATGGCACACTCTTGATGTGTGTATACCCTGACGAAGCAGAATTGATGATGAGAGAAGTCCACGAAGGAGTGTGCTCCGCGCATCAAGGAGCATACACCATAGCTCGACGCATCATGCTGCAAGGTTTCTTCTGGCCAAAGATGTTGAAGGATTGCGCAGAATACGCCAAGTGATGCCCTAAGTGTCAAGAATTCCAGACATTGCCAAGACGACCCACAACCAACTACACTCCGGTGAGCACAACAATTCCATTCTCGAGATGGGGAATAGACTTGGTAGGAGCCCTTCCCACGGGCTCGGGAAGCCGGATGTACATTATCGTGGCCATTGACTACTTCACCAAATGGGTGGAAGCTGAACCGTTGGCTAGTATCACAGCAGCCATGTGTAAAAAGTTCGTGGAGAAGAACATACTGTGCCGCTTCGGCATCCCCATCCAAGTAATCACGGACAACGGACGTCAATTCGAAGGCAGAGAGTTTTCAGACTTTTTGACGGAATGGGGCATCAAGCATAGTCGGGTGGCTGTGTCATACCCACAGGCGAATGGTCATGTAGAGAATGCCAATAGAACCATCCTTGATGGTTTGAAGAGGAAATTGGAAGCAGCTGGCGGGGCGTGGGTTGAAAAACTGGACAGCATCCTTTGGACCTATAGCACAACCCCAAGGAGGGCTACGGGTGAAACTCCTTTCGCGTTGAGTTACGGGTTCGAAGCTCGAGCTCCAGCAGAGGTGTTGATACCAAGTAGAAGGATGGAAGAGTACGAGGCAGAGCAAAATGAGATCCAACAGGGAACCGATCTCAATTTCATAGACGAAAGGCGAGAAGCTGCGTTTTGTAGGATGGAAAACTACAACAGGCAGTTGAATTCCTATCATGACGCCAAAGCTAAACCCAGGTACTTTCAAGTAGGTGATTATGTTTTGAGAAGGAGAGAAGCCAGTCAACCCTTGGAAGGAGGCAAGTTCGCGAAAAAATGGGAGGGTCCGTACATCATTGACGAGGTGATTCGCCCAGGAACTTACAAGTTGACGACAGTAGGTGGCAGGTTGATTGATAGGATATGGAATTCAGAACACTTAACAAAATTTTATCATTAGGAAGTCAAGTCCTGGTCTGTCCAGGTTGTCTTGGTCCGTCCACAGTGTTGGTCCGTCCAACTTAGATGAATAAAATTCCATGTTTTTTATATAAAGAGGGGCATCATATAAGTTTGAAAAAAAAATATTTATCGAGGTCCCACACAAAGCCGAGGTGAGGTTTCCACCTCGGCCCAGCGCCGAGGTGAAGCCTCGGCACAACGCCGAGGTGGGACCTCGGCACAAGGCCGAGGGCCAAAAAAAAAAAAAGTTGAACAAGAAGATAATTCGAAAAAATAAAACAAGTGTTCAAAACAACTCGAATTTAGTATTCAAAAAAACAATACAAGTGTTCAACACACGAATAACTGCGAAACTAGTATTCAAAAAACAGTGCGAATGTGGATAACAATGAAAAATAAATCAGATATGCTAAGCATCCTTCGTAGCAGTGGTGGGATCCTCAGCAGCGTCCTGGGCAGCGGTGTTGGTGTTGTCAAGACGATCAGACACTCCCGCATCATCAGCATCAACAGGGGATATGTCGTACTCCTCAGACTCAGGGTCGGGATTCTCCATAAACTTAGGCAAGCCCACAACCTCCAGATCAAAATTAGGAGTCTCTTCCTTAAGCACTGGATAAATCTGCTGCTGCATGGTGAACATTCCAAGGTCGAATGCTAGCTGAGTCTGTGCCTCGAGTGCAGCCCGACCAGCCGCGGACGCAGAAAACTCCTCGACAGCTTCTAGAGTGCTCATGAACTCCCGGACGTCATCCTTGAACTCAGATGACTGCTTGTACGTCTCTCGTGCCTTTTCCAGCTTGGTAACAGTAGCACGAGTCTCCTTGTGCCCCTTTCGCTCATCCTTCAGCTTCTGCTCCAACTTTGAGTAATCAGTTCTCAGCGTTGTGATCTCTTCCCTCAGTTCCTTCAACTCAGCATCCTGCAGCAGTTGGTCTTCTGCGAGTTTCTTCCTCTGCGAAAGAGAATCGCGGAGCATAGCTTCGTACTGCGAATGAAGACTGTCCCCTATCAACACAGACTCCATCGCCATTTTGCAATATCGCTCCCGTAGCGCAGCCAAACCCTGCTCTTCAAGAATTTCTGCATCTCTTGGGGTGACGAGGCTACGAACAAGCTCGAGGGCGTCAATAGTACCTTCTAAGAAGGATTTCCCGGGGAGCACATCCATACCGAGCCGGACCAAGTTGGTTCGAATGCGTGGAACTAGCGAGGCTTCCCCTTGCCCGGGGGGCTGGGCAGACAATCCCTCGGGCAAGGGATCCACATCCGAAGTTGGAGCCGAGGGCTGAATTGAAGATCCTGGCTGAGTTGAAGATCTTGTTCGCGGAAGCGTCAGGTTACAAGCTCCTTCACTAGATGTGGAGGCTCGACTCTTCTTTCCCTTTTTGTCAGGTTTGCTTCTCTTGGAAGGATACTGCCCGCTTTGCGACAAGTACCGAGCAGCTGTTGACGATATAGCACCTTTCGACGACATAGCACCTGCAAACAATTTCAAGTTATGACAAACAGTTACAAGAAAACAGCACGCAAGAAACAGCTAAACACCGAGAGGGGTACCAGGTACGTCAAGGGCAGCTGGCCGGATCCTCTTAAACCCCAAATTCTGAAGCCACCACTCAGAAGTACTCCCGACAACCTTAAAAGGACCACCCTTCAGAAGTTTCTTGACCTTCTTAAGCATATTTGGACTCTCGTCTAAAGTTGGATGGCATCTAACTTGGGTACCCCATGTGACAGCAAAAGGAGAAGGAATACCTAAGGAGACAAAGAAGAACCTAGACTTCCAGTCCTTGTTGAAGGAGGGACGATCATCGAAAAGCGGCTTATGGGGCATAGAAGAGATACACACAAAACCCTTACCCTCTCTAGGTGCCCTCATGACTCTAAACAACGACTAGAAGAGACCTAAGGAGGGTTTCATCCGTTTTTTGTGACACACAGAAAGAAATCCTGCTATAACCTGGTGACCGTTTGGGGCAAACTGACCTGGGGCTATTTCATAAAAATTCAGAAACTCGATCAGAAAAGGGTGAAGGGGAAACCTAAGTCCTACCAGCACAGATAATATATGTCCTCGCAAGTGCACGAATCAGTTGTAGTGATAGTGTGCAATAGCAAGGGTCGAACCCACAGGGAATTGATACAATGCAATAGAATAACTTGCAAATAATTAACTTGAATGCAATAAAGTAATTAAAAATCAACAAGAATGAGATAACAGGTAATAAGTAACAAGCAGGAAAAACAATAAATTAACACGTAAAAGATTAAAGTCTAGGAACAAATAATAATGAATTAACAATGAAACGAGTCAACAAAAGATTAAAGGCTAGGAACATGAATCAATAACCACTAATAGTTTTGCAAATTAGTTTTACTTGCCAATCAAATTAAAGGTTCGTTCTTTCGTTAATATGATAACTTCGTATGATGTCCGAAGAAAATCATGTGCTTCAACCATTCATGTACTTAAGATACTTATTCGAACGATTAAAACCCATTAAGCAAAGAGAACTTACGGAGTTCGGAATTAACAGGCAAGGTGTATACACATTAATTCCTCTCAAAAGATTAATCTATGCTAAAACTGGCCAGATTTAAGCTCAATTAATCACAGCATGAAATCATAGAATAAAACTCAATAGATTAGCAAATTAATTCAATTTGTACAAACTCTTTATGGTAAAGTCATCATATTCCCAAGATAAGAAATTTAGCACAGCATTTTAATAAACAACAATTAATATTAAAAGCAACAAAGCTTGTGATTAGCAATATTGAAACAAACCCTCTGGCTAAGAATTGAAGATTCGCCAATGACAATTAACCAATTGCAGTGCTAATTAGAAAAAGAAAAGAGTAAACAAAGGCAAAAAAAAGAACCATGAAGAAGGAGAGGCTGCTGCCAAACTAAATTTGACCGCCAATTGTGACTGCCTTTGGGAATATTTTACTGCCGCCACCGAAATTGAAATTGCCAATTTCTACACCGCCGAACTACTTTAAGATTATCTATTGCGCTCAGGAAATCGCCGCCGGATATCGTTAATTGTTGCATTCGGCTGCCTCCGGAATTACTCCGGGATGGATTGATGTCTTCCTTCTTCAAACGCCATCCTTTTATACTGCTCAGCCTAACAAAATTTTCGCGTAATTCTACCATAAATTGCTCCGACTATTGGTTACTCTTCCGTTAGCTTCAATCGGATCACTCAATTTGTTCGGCTAGTGTTGACTGACTTGAATCTCCGCACAAAGACACCCAAAACAATTATTATTACCTCACTAATTAAGTAAAATACATCTTATTTAGAGCGTAAATAAATTAGAGTGTAAGCATAACTAGTCTACAGTTATTGAAATTCCTTGCTGACCAAGTACTAATAAACTACTACTACTCTTATTATTATTATTATAAGAATAAGAATTATTACGAATATTACAAAAAGAGAAAGTAAAATAAAAGATGCAATAATTTAATAAGATAGAGTAAAAACATGACTAAATAATAAAAATAATTGAATCAAACATTATGAAATAAACTATAAATATTATACTCATCAAATTTCCCCACACTTATTTATTTGCTTGTCCTCAAGCAAAGGCATTATTTAAAAGAAAAGAAAAGAAATTAAGAATAAAACCAAAGCACTAAGCTGAGCTTTACCCGAATAGCCTTTCAAATTTATTTGCCTCACGAATGCAGAGTTAGTGCGAACTCAAAGAATGCACACACACTTGACTAGAACGTTTTATTATAAAATCATGCTATTCAAATAAAAATAAGGAAATATGTGCAAGTGTGTTAGTACCACTTTCATGAGCTATACAAAAACTCAAAGAAATAAATATGAAAATTTCACAAAATACAACCTAAATCAAATTCAAAAATATTCTATCACAGTGCAGGTGCAAAATATGAAGGAAACAAGGATCAAGGCATTTATTAAAAACTAAAATGCAAATGCTCGTCTCTTCCAAAGTTCACTCATTATTTTTATGTTTTTGACTCTTTCCGAAGAGAACTTCCCCAAAAAACCTCGTCATTTTACGCCAGGCATGTTTGGGTTTTCAATTCTGTGTGTACTCATGAACCAGACCACAACACTTATTTGTTTATTTATGGTACATGTGCAGGTGGCTGATTCAGCGGAGTAGAATCTCTGAATTATTGCAAATAAAATAAATAAATAAGCACTCTCATTTATTTTTTTTGAATATATATATTTTTATTTTTGACCTCACTTATGCCAAAAAGATGATCCTTGAACCATCAAGCAACACCATAATTTATAGCACTCAAGAATTGTTTAGGAATTTGAAAAAGATAATATAAAGTGAAACCCACATATCTATCAAAGAAAATGCATAAAACATATAAGGGTATTTGTGGTCTTCAAATTCTATTTATTTATTTATTTATTTATTTGATTGATTTTTTTTTTGTTTTGTTTTTTTTTTTTTTGATAAAGTTATTCAAGATATAAAGCTAAAGCAATTAATAACTAGTCACATGCAGTATACACACTAAGAGTTGACAAAACCTGCATTATTTTTTTTAATCATAGGCTATTCAAAATATTCACAAGGGTAAAGCTCAAGCTAATGCTAGAATTTTAAAATAAAAAGGTTCATAAAAATAAACATAAGAAAATTAAAAATTTTGAAATTTTTTAATATTTTATGATTTTTAGTACAACTCCCTTCCCCACACTTATTTTCAACATTGTCCCCAATGTTGTGAGATGAAAGAAAGGAAGATAAAGAGAGTCCTCCCTTATTCAATTTTTCTTTTGTGGAGTTATCATCTGGTCCTGCAGTTTGTGAATAGCAAGAAAAATCTACTTTATTATCAATGTCATTCAAAAGATTCTCCTTTCGGAGTTTATCAAACTCCAACTTATTCTTCTGTGTGGAATTCAACCCCTTATCTGCAAAAACACCGGTTAGCTTTATTTGGCAAGTTCATAGATTCTAAATTAGAAAACGCAACAGTTTCATCAACCACAGTCACGGTTGATTTGTCATTTTGAACATCAAAAGGGATTAGGGGCACAAATGGCTTGGGAGGCACATAAGGATTATCAGATTTGTGCAATTGAAGCTCATCCTCATCAATAATAATAACATCAACATCATTATTCACTTTTTCAATCATTTCAATATTTTGCTTAGGAAAAGTATTTTCTATTAAATCGTTTTCAATGATTTTACCACATTCTAAAACAGTCACAGCCTCTTCAGGTTGACTAGGAAACTTACCTGGCACATGCCCTTGCAAAGCTTTAGCAATGTCACCTGTTTGTACTTCCAATTTTCTCAAAGAAGCTTCTCGTTGTTGGGACTGTTGCTCATTTTCTTCTTGCTGCCTCTGTAACCATTGCTCATGAGCTTCTTGCTGCCTCTGGAACCATTGCTCATTAGCTTCTTTCTGCCTATTACAAGTCTGTATAAAAGCATTCAAGGAATCTTCGAACGATGGTTTTTCTGGCTGAGGTTGATCAATTGGTTGAATGTTATTTGGATTATTATCCCAATAAAAATTAGGATGATTTGGTTGAAATTCATTTTGATTATCATCCCAATAAAAATTAGAATGATTTTCTAGACTTGGATTATAATAATTATAGCACTGATCGTTATCCCAAGAAAAATTAGAATAATTGTCCCGACCCGAATTATAAGAATTATAAAATGGATCACACACAGGCCTAAAATCATTCATTGAATTAGCCTGTTCAAAACCACAATCATTTCTGCAAGTTACGAATGAATTATTATGATTCAAACCTAACAGAGAACGCAAATTGTTCACATGTTTTGCTAACTCAGACACTTGAAATGCTAAACCCATATTGGGATCAAATTCATCCATGATTTTTCAAAAAGCAGGGGGAAAAAAATTAAAAGTTTTCTAATAAGCAAGATAGAATTTAATTGTAAAGGGAATAGAAAAAACTAAAGCAATTGTTGATAAACGAGAGTAAAGGAAAAAAAACGATAATAGGACAAGCAAAAACAAATATAAAGCAATTTTTTAGATTAAATATTAAACAATTATTTAAAGAAAGAAATCAAATTGCACAATAAACAGTTCCCCGGCAACGGCGCCAAAAATTGATGGACAATTTTAATATATGTCCTAGCAAGTGCACGAATCAGTTGTAGTGATAGTGTGCAATAGCAAGGGTCGAACCCACAGGGAATTGATACAATGCAATAGAATAACTTGCAAATAATTAACTTGAATGCAATAAGGTAATTAAAAATCAACAAGAATGAGATAACAGGTAATAAGTAACTAGCAGGAAAAACAATAAATTAACACGTAAAAGATTAAAGTCTAGGAACAAATAATAATGAATTAACAATGAAACGAGTCAACAAAAGATTAAAGGCTAGGAACATGAATCAATAACCACTAATAGTTTTGCAAATTAGTTTAACTTGCCAATCAAATTAAAGGTTCGTTCTTTCGTTAATATGATAACTTCGTATGATGTCCGAAGAAAATCATGTGCTTCAACCATTCATGTACTTAAGATACTTATTCAAACGATTAAAACCCATTAAGCAAAGAGAACTTACGGAGCTCGGAATTAACAGGCAAGGTGTATACACATTAATTCCTCTCAAAAGATTAATCTATGCTAAAACTGGCCAGATTTAAGCTCAATTAATCACAGCATGAAATCATAAGATAAAACTCAATAGATTAGCAAATTAATTCAATTCGTACAAACTCTTTATGGTAAAGTCATCATATTCCCAAGATAAGAAATTTAGCACAGCATTTTAATAAACAACAATTAATATTAAAAGCATCAAAGCTTGTGATTAGCAATATTGAAACAAACCCTCTGGCTAAGAATTGAAGATTCGCCAATGACAATTAACCAATTGCAGTGCTAATTAGAAAAAGAAAAGAGTAAACAAAGGCAAAAAAAAGAACCAGGAAGAAGGAGAGGCTGCTGCCAAACTAAATTTGACCGCCAATTGTGACTGCCTTTGGGAATATTTTACTGCCGCCACCGGAATTGAAATTGCCAATTTCTACACCGCTGAACTACTTTAAGATTATCTATTGCGCTCAGGAAATCGCCGCCGGATATCGTTAATTGTTGCATTCGGCTGCCTCCGGAATTACTCCAGGATGGATTGATGTCTTCCTTCTTCAAACGCCATCCTTTTATACTGCTCAGCCTAACAAAATTTTCGCGTAATTCTGCCATAAATTGCTCCGACTATTGGTTACTCTTCCGTTCGCTTCAATCGGATCACTCAATTTGTTCGGCGCTAGTGTTGACTGACTTGAATCTCCGCACAAAGACGCCCAAAACAATTATTATTACACCTCACTTATTAAGTAAAATACATCTTATTTAGAGCGTAAATAAATTAGAGTGTAAGCATAACTAGTCTACAGTTATTGAAATTCCATGCTGACCAAGTACTAATAAACTACTACTACTCTTATTATTATTATTATAAGAATAAGAATTATTACGAATATTACAAAAAGAGAAAGTAAAATAAAAGATGCAATAATTTAATAAGATAGAGTAAAAACATGACTAAATAATAAAAATAATTGAATCAAACATTATGAAATAAACTATAAATATTATACTCATCAACGGACAACAGGTGAACACCAAAGAAGGAGGGCTCTGGGGGTTCCATGATGCTAACATCATGCCCAGGGATGACAATTCTAACATTCCCACACACTAGACCTTGGATATCTTCTAAATCGCCAGGTTTTAGATAGCGATAGGTATTCTCGATAAGTGAACTATCTATGGGAGAATACGAGATCTGGCGCCTCTTCCTTTTACGACTAACAGAAGGGGCAGGAGGATCGAGATCTACGGTGTCTTCTTCGGAAGGAGAGGAAGACAGAAAGGAGGTGTCTTCGGGGTCATCACCATGGGCCAATGCCTCGGTGTCACCACCATAGGTCAATGTATCTTCACCATCATAAGATGAAGATTCATTGTCAGAAGACTTCGTGCACGAATTTGAATTCGAATCCATAATAGAGGAACTAACCTGGTTATTGGTAGGCACGATCAGCAACCTATCAGCACAACAGAAAGAAAAACGAAAAACAAAACGAAGTTGTCAGTTCAACACAAGCAAGCCCTGAGCTAAAAAAAAAAAAAAAAAAAAAAAAAAAAAAAAAAAAAGATACCGCGACCTCGGCGCGGGCCGAGGTCACGTACCGCGTGACCTCGGCCAGCGCCGAAGTCACGCAGTATCGTGACTTCGGCGCTGGCTGTCGTGACTTCGGCACTGGCCGAAGACACGCCGTAGCGTAACTTTGGCCCAGCGCCGAGGTCACGCGACCTCGGCCCCGTGCCGAGGTGGGGGTGCGTAAAAAAAAAAAATTTGAACTTACCAGGATAGTTAGGAAGCAAGAATGCAATCGGTACGAAAGACAGGGAAGGGTTGATTACAAAAGAAGAAGAATGGTTTTTATACAAAACCCTAGGGTTTTGTATAAGGAAACCAATATTCCTAGTATCAATGGGATTTCCTGAAACAATCTTGGCATATATTTTTTAAGATTTTAAGGATTCCCTAAGTATGCTGTGATAGTTTGTATCTTGAATTATTCCGGATAATTAAGGAGGGTGAAAAAAAAAAATCTCGGCCCAGTGCCAAGGTTTCACCTCGGCACAACGCTGGGGTCCCACCTCGGCACAATGCCGAGGTGAAACCTCGGCACAATGCCGAGGTGAAACCTCGGCACAATGCCGAGGCACGCCGAGATCCCACCTCGGCACAAGGCCGAGGAGGAACCGCGGCCCAGTGCCGAGGGCACAAAAAAAAAAAAAACGGCACAAAACTAGTTTGAAGTAAACGTTTTATTCCAATAAAAGTCATCACGCACTATTACACTTCAAACTACTAACTCCTACTCAAGCATCTAGGTTTTCGAGGACTTCGAGGACTTGGGATACTCCACTGCTAAAGGGAGCTCATCATCAGGCACAAGGACAATGGCCATACTTTCTTCCACGGGAACTTGTTTCGATGGCTTCACGGCATCCTTCTCTTCTTCCCCATGTGACGGAAGGGTTAGTGGATCCTCAACGGTATCCCCAACTTCGTGCCCACGCTCCTTGCTCTGCTTCAACTTCTCACGTCTGGCCAGCTCCATCAAACGGAACGAGCGGCGCCTCTTCGTCCCGCACTTGTTTCAGCAGCACTTGCTCTCTTTGGACTCATGATGAACCCAGCTGAGCTAACGTAATGAGGAGGGGTGAAAGACACAGATTCTGAGAGGGTCCTTATATACATACGAAGCCGGCCCATACAAGGAAACAAAATCGCAGGGAAATTAGGAAATATTCCACAAATATGTGAAGTTTCCTTCCGGTAAACTTTCCTTCCAGAATTCAACATACCAAATCTTCTTCCACAAGTTCCAAGGCCGATCCATTCAAACACCGGCTGATACTCCCTTAGTACCTCAGCCATTCTCGCTAGCTAGGGAGTGGAGGGCTGGTGACAGGGTAATTGGGTACCCGACCCGGAACCGTTGTCATAACCAAGACAGTTGCCGTTCAAACTACCAAGACACCTCACTCCTCGGCATCAATGCGCAACGGTCCAACTCCTCAACATTGATGGCCAACGTTCAGCTCCTTGGCATTGATGATCGACGTTCAGCTCTTCAGCATTCAACACCTCAGGTATTGATGTCCAACGTTCAACTCTTCATCAATGCTCCGTTACTGAGCTGAAAGGAATAAAAGGACTCACAACCACATAGTGAGGGGGACTGGAACTTAGACAATACATATTGAACTCTCTTGTACACTGAGCACTACGCTCAATATTGTATTCAAATACTCATTCAAATAATATACCGGTAAACACATTATTACCGTAAAATATTATATAGTGCAATTGAAGATATGTTTTGGATCGATTATGTTTTCTGATGTTATCCTTATTTGAATTCCAGCAAATAATTGCTTAATTAATAACTAATCTGTAAATGTACACATGCGGTGCTGAAACTTTAAAGATTTTATATATAATTGTTTATGATTTT
Organism: Ipomoea trifida; assembly: GCA_003576665.1. Lineage (NCBI taxonomy): Eukaryota > Viridiplantae > Streptophyta > Magnoliopsida > Solanales > Convolvulaceae > Ipomoea > Ipomoea trifida. Next base: position 14,837,299 of record CP025658.1, on the reverse strand, counting down.
TATAAATTGGGCAAATATGCTTGTTTTCGAGTAACTCAGTTATAGGAATCCATTTCTATTCTAATTCATATGAAATATATATTTTTGTGTAGATATATAGCAATTTTTCCATCATTGAAAAAAACATAATATCACTGATTGTATTTACACATTATTGAAAACCTCTTTGTAGACAACATTAGTAATAGCAACACAATCTAGAACTAATTAACACTTTCATGCTATCAAGATGGGTGACTCGGGAGAAAGCCACGTACAATTGACCGCGATTAAAAATTGGTTTTATCAGCAATAACCCAACGTGAGTTAGTGTTTGGCCCTGACTTGTTTTTATATACAGTATAGATTGCATTGCAGGAAAATATATGTACTGTATTATTACGATTAGTAATTTTATTATAGATTTGTATTACGAATAGGAACATAGAGAAAAATATATTTTATTAGGAATTATGTTACCATACTTTATTGTACAATTGTATTACGAATAGGAATTGTATTACCATATTTGATAATATTACGCAAACCTTAATAATATAGGAGTGTTTTGAGCGGGAAGTTAAAAATGAGGATTTTGTTTTTATTAATAGTACAGAAGTACAGATATAGATTGCACTGCAAGAAAATATATGTACTGTATTATTACGATTAGTAATTTTAATCTATAATTGTATTACGAATAGGAACGTAGGGAAGAATATATTTAATTAGTAACTGTATTAGCATATTTTAATGTACAATTGTATTACGAATTGGAATTGTATTACCATATTTTATAATATTACGTAAATCTTAATAATATAGAAGTGTTTTGGGCGGGAAGTTAAAAATGAGGATTTTGTTTTTATATATAGTATAGAGTATAGATATAGATTGAATTGGAATGAAAATATATGTATTGTATTTTTACGATTAGTAATTTTAATCAATAATTGTATTACGAATAGGAACGTAGGGAGAATATATATTTTATTAGGAATTGTATTGGCATATTTTAATGTACAATTGTATTACGAATAGGAATTGTATTACCATATTTTATAATATTACACAAACCTTAATAATATAGGAGGAAAAATGAGGATTTTAGGCGAGAAGTTAAAATATAGAATTTTATTTTTATATATAGTATAAAAGTATAGATTGCATTGCAGGAAAATATATGTACTGTATTATTACGATTAGTAATTTTAATCTAGAATTGTATTACGAATAGAAATGTAAGGAAGAATATATTTTATTATGAATTGTATTATCATATTTTAATATACAATTGTATTACGAATTGGAATTGTATTACCATATTTTATAATATTACGCAAATCTTAGTAATATAAGAGTGTTTTGGACGGAAAATTAAATTTGAGGATATTGTTTTTATTAATAGTATAGATTATGAAATTTAATACTCATTATTATTAAGATCCTGTATCTTAATCTATTATATATATATATATATATATATATATATATATATATATATATATATATATCAAATATATATATATAAATAATTACGAAACATAAAATAATAAATAATAATGATAATATGTATATTTGCTAATACTATATGTGTGCATAAGGTGTTTTGATGCGCCAAGATCATATTTGTGTGGTGCATTTTCTAACACTTAGTGGTGTATATCTGTATACATAGTGGTGAGGCCGCACTGTTCACACCTAAGAGCACGGCCACACTTGAACATGCCCAAGTTATTTGTATATAATAAAAATATTGGTTTCCGCCAGTAGAAACTACGTCGTTTTGGGCAATTTTGGGGAATTCAAATTCATTAAATATATTTTGGATTCCAGATGTCTTGGAATCCGAAAGGTTGCTTTTGCTTACATATCAGAATTACTTTTCAACATAACATTGATATTAAATACATGGGAAAATGCATAATGAATTTAAATTGAAGATGACTTTTGCCATCTTCAAGACCTAGGACACTATAAATAAGACTTCAAAGCCGTGGAGGAGAATGCTGAAATGATATGCAGTCTTAGAGCAGCAGTGATTCCAGAAGCCTTGCCTGAGAGGAAGCAACTATTGCTGGAGAGGAAGCATCCATTGCTGGAGAGGAAGCAACCATTGCTGGAGAGGAAGCAACCATCTGTAAGTGGTGGATGAAATTAAAGCCAACATTTCAATCGAAGCACAACTGCAGAAGGGAAAGATCAAGAAAAGAGGTGATACATCATTATTTTTTTAAAATCATTTTAAAGCCCTATCTCATGAAGAATTCAATTAGTTGTAAACGTTTTGTTGTGCACTTTCTCTATTTTTAAATATTTATAGAGTGAACTTTGGTATCTATAGATTTGTTTGTCTCTGTTTTGGTCATTGATGATGAGGATATTTTGTTCCTTACTAATAGGGTTGCTGTTTATTTGGAGATGGGAAGGTATATCCAGGTAATATCCATGGCCTTAAAGGTTAGAATGTAACACGTACCTCTCACACTTAGCTTTCTCTGTGTCAGCTATCAGCTTTCTGTGTCTGTCTTCTTCCTCTCCAGTTTGAAAGCCTACAAATGTTTCAAATGTTAGTCCTTTGGAAAAATATCTTGCCAGATCACACACATTGAGGTAACTCTTTTCTATACTTTTGTGTTCTTTTCTATATCTTTAATGCCTTCAAATAAGCAGAATATAGGAATACTTAAACATGTCTTCAATTTGTTTTCTCTACATGTTTTCTGTAACTTTAATGCCTTCAAGTAAGTTTTCTATAACAATATTTAGGATCACTTACTTGATTTTTGAAGTTATATAATCTCCCTACAAGTCATGGTACTTGTAAATCAGAATATAAATTGAGACATCAATTATTGGTCAAATAAAGTTGATTATAAATAAGATCACAGTTCATAAAAAAATTACAAAGCTGTACCTATTCATGTAAAGGAACAACATGCACTTTTAAGTTTTTGTCATGTGATACAGAAGTGTAGATTTCTGAAAATTCATTTGTGAAAAAAAAATTGTTCTAAGAATTAAGAATGGTGGTCCAATAAAAGAAGCATACTCCATTGGCAGTCTCATATGTGAATGAAATATTTGAGAGTATGGTCCTTCACATATGAAACCTATAGTCAATGCTACAAATGTTTTTGCTCTTTCAGGTGTAAAGAATAGCAACAGAGTCATGTAATATGCATTTACAATGCACCAGATGAGTAGCACAGAGTTGATAGCACCAGGATATGAGGTAAACCCATACTTGGTCCAAGACACCAGAAGAGTAACACAGAGTTGATAGCACCAAGTATATAAGTCCATGTTAGGACAGTATTTATCTAATTTAGAAAAGAAATGTATAAAATATTTGTACATGGGGAGTGAAAGAGCATATAAACCTTTGAGCTATTTTCCCCACTCTTAAGATTCATTTTACATTTTTATATACTGACATACTGTACATATTTCTAATTATTCTTATTACAAGAACATTATACTCTAGGGAGTATTATTTTAGAAAAGTTTGGCTCAGGCAGTTGTTGCTTGATTTAAAAACCAAATACATTCATTTCAAAAAGAAAAAAAAAAACCAAATACATCATCAAGGAGAAAATCAGCCGGGCAGAAGGGGAGTGAAAGAGCATATAAACCTTTGAGCTATTTTCCCCACTCTTAAGATTCATTTTACATTTTTATATACTGACATATTGTACATATTTCCAACTATTCTTATTACAAGAACATTATACTCTAGGGAGTATTATTTTAGAAAAGTTTGGCTCAGGCAGTTGTTGCTTGATATAAAAACCAAATACATTCATTTCAAAAAGAAAAAAAAAACCAAATACATCATCAAGTAGAAAATCAGCCGGGCAGAAGTTCATACTATGCTAGATATGATACATACCAAAACATAATTTTTTGAACCTAACTCACACTAAAGTGAAAAATAAATAGAAAACAAAGAATGACCTCCTGTCTATAACTAGCTTCATCGAAACTGAAAATGAAATTCCAATGCAAGAATTTGGTTGAATTTGAACTTACATTTAGTTTATTGAAGGTTGAAACCTTCAATTCTTTTAAAATTCTAAAGTTTGTTCTGGGCTACTGATATCCATTTCCAGTTCACGATTGACTGCAATCCCTAAAATTCATTTCAACAAAAATAAATAAATAATAAAATTAATTGACTGAGTTTCCGATTAAACACCCGAAAATAGTAATTATAAAAGAAAAATTGAAATACCAGGCAAAGTACCTCAATGGAAGTCAGATTGTTGAAGCTAAGGTCCAGTCTTTGTATGGATTGACACCATGAAAGGTATTGGAGGAGAATAACGTATTGGAACATGAAAGCGCTGAGGGCAGAGAGCCGGAGACGCCAGAGAACCGTAAGCGGGGAGGTTACGAGACAGAGAGACGATGAGTGCGCCGAGGGCGGAGAGCGGAATAAGCCGAGAGTGGATAGCCGGAGAAATCGAGGGCAGAGAGCGGAAGACGCCAAGGGCGGTTGACTGGAAACGGAGAGACTGCGAGACGATGGCGGAGGACTGTAACCGGGGAGACTGCGAGACAGAGGGAGACGATGAGAGGTGTGAGAGGAAGATAGAGTGCGATGGGTGCGAGAGTGGGTGTTAGGGTTAGATCCCAGAAATGTTTGTTTGGGGGTGAGGGCAGCAGAGAGAATGAGTGCAAAGGGATTGTGTTTGGGTGTGTGAGTATATATATATATATATATATATATATAGAATTGCAATCATATGAGACAAACTATTTAGGTGAGAAATAAGACATTCTGGGAGCCGTCGATCTTGTACTATTTGATGGTTGAGATTAATCCCTTTTTCCTTTTTTATGTGGTTAATTTTAATTAGTAAGGGTTATATTGTAATTGTAGATGTTTTATTTTTTGTCTGGGATTCTAATGCATTATTTTAGGTGTTTTAATTTTGGTAGGATTAGATTTATTATGTTGATTTGCCGTCCAGTATTACTGCTTCCCTTCCCGTTTCCTTTCCGGTTTTCTCTTTGCGGCATTGGGTGTTTTTCTCGGCCATGGAGTTTGGTGATGGAGGTATGTTCTAGTTGTTTTTTTTTTGTTTTTTTTTTTTTGTTTTCGGCGGTGTGTTTTGTTGTTGTTTCGTCGGATGCATGACGTTGTTGGTGGGTTTAAAGATTTCCTGGATTTCGCGGGTGTGTGCATGTCTGTTTTCTTCTCTGTGCATGTCATACAGTTTGCACAGACACTATGCACACTGTGTCGTCTCCATGCAATCCAGTTGCTGGTGGGTGCTGCATTATGTTCCGTTACTTATGATGGGTTTTTTTTTTTTTTTGGCTTTGTGTTCCCATGTAGCAGCATCATTTGTTGATGATGAAGGTTTGTCAGGTAGGAGTGGTGGGTCCAATGTGTGTGTTATGAATCTTTCCCCTAGAGGGACTAAATATTGGACTCCGAGTTGTGACAAAGCTAGCCAGCCCTATGTTGGTCAGCGGTTTAGCAAGTTGGATGATGGTATCGACTTCTATGTCAAGTATGCTTGTGTGGTTGGGTTTGATGTTCGTCGTAGCACTGAAACAAAGGATAGGATGGGTAATGTGTTGAGGAAGTTTTTGGTGTGTTCTCGCGAAGGTTTCAAGCAGCCTGCTAAGGATGTTTGTCCGGTAGGTGAGGGGGTCGGTGAGAGTTCCATATCACCGAAGAGACGGCGGGTTACGAATAGGGTTGGTTGTAATGCCAAGATCATTTTGAAGCGTATGGGTGATGGGTTGTATTCTGTATTTTCTCTCGAGATAAGGCACACACATTCTTTGTGCTCAGAGTTGGCTAAGCCTTTCATGAGGGTTAATCGTAAGTTGTCTGTGGGCCATCAAAGCTTTGTTGCTAATTGTGCAAGAGCGAATATAGGTCCGATTAAGTCATTTAAGCTTTATAAGCAGATGGTCGGGGATTTTGTTGATGTTGGGGCCACTGGTGTAGACTTCCAGAATTTTAAGCGGGATTTAATGGCTTATATTAGTGGTGGGGATGCACAGTTGATTGTTGAAAAGTTCCTTCATAAGAAGGAGTTGTGGTCTACATTTTGCTTTGACTATGATGTGGATGAGTATGATCAGCTCTCGCGTGTGTTTTGGGCGGACCCGGCTGCACGGCGAAATTTTGCGTGCTTTGGTGATGTTGTGTCCTTTGATGCTACGTATAAGACTAACAGGTATGTGCATTTATTCATACATTCGTGTGCATGTATTCTGTTCGTGGGATTGTGCTGTGTTTGTGAATTACATATATTTGTCTGTGCATTGTTGGCGGCCAGTGTGTGCACATATATAGCATTCTCAGTGCATGTTTCTTAAAATTGTTCTCCTGTTGGAGGGGGGAGGGGTTATCCATTTATTTGTCCTAATCGTGGATGGCGTTCTGGTAAACAGTGCACTCTGTGTGCATTTCAGTTACGCAGTTTGTGCACATCATATTAGCAGTAAATTTATTTTTTGTTGCTCTGTAGTTCGGTTGTATTTTGTTTGTTTTTAATGTATGCAGCTGGCATGCGTGTAGGTATAATCTCGTCTTCGTTCCATTTACTGGCATGGATAATCACAAGAAATCAGTGACGTTTGCAGCGGGGTTGATTGCAAAGGAGGATGTTGACTCATATGTGTGGTTGCTTGATAATTTCAAGCGAGCTATGGGCCACGAGCCGACATACGTTGTCACTGATCAAGATGCGTCTTTAAGGGTAGAAGTGCCGAGGGTTTTTCAGTCTGCACGGCACCGATTTTGTATGTGACATATTATGACGAAGGTGGGTGACAAGGTTCGGGCGGTGCTTGCCAATGATCAGCCTTTTCGTCGGGATCTCAACGCTATTGTATGGGATGAGTGTATAACGATAGACCAGTTTGAGTCTAGATGGCTTCAGATTATGGAGGATCATGGTCTTGCTGAGCATAGGTGGCTTTAGTTGATGTTTGAGTTGCGTGCATTTTGGATACCTGCTTTCTTTCGGGACTTACCGATGAGTGGTTTAGTGCGGACTACATCTCGTTTCGAATCCCAGAATAGTTCATTTGGGGGTTGTACTAATTGCCATGCAAGTCTGGTGGAGTTTTTTATTCACTTCGAAGGTGCAATTGATACTCAGAGGCATAAGCAAGCTAAGTTCGATGCTTCATGTGAGGGATATTTGCCAGTGGTAAAGACGCCTTTGGCTATTGAGCGTTATGCGGCTGCCGTTTATACCATTACTGTTTTCTATGATGTGCAGGCAGAGATTGTTGCTGGTTGCTTTGAGTGTCGAGCTTTGTCGGTTGTGGTGGATGGTGATGTAAAACGCGTTGAAGTAGAGGGTGGAAATGGTGTTATTTGTGTTGTTTTGTTTCATATGGTTGAAACTACAGCTTCTTGTTCGTGCCGTTTGTTTGAGCGTGTTGGGTTGCTTTGTAGGCATATTTTTCTTGTTTTTAAGGATGCTCGCGTGGAGTCCATTCCGGCTTGCTATGTTGTCTCTCGGTGGACACGTGATGCTTATAAGCGCCCAATTTATGATATAGATGGTGTGCACGATGCTTCTGTTTTGGGTGGGAACTCTAGCAAGGGTGCCATGAAGGAGGTTTGGAATGATTTTTATAGTTGCGTTGCACTTGCTGGCGGTAACTCTGATCGTGTATCGGAGTTGTCTCGTATTTTGAAGGACTTGAAGATTTCATTTGTGGATGCGGATAGTTCAATGGGTTCGTCAGTGGATAAGGCTGGTGTGATTCGGTCATTTGGTGGGGTTTTGGCGTCTTCGGAGGTTGTTGTACACCCTCCTACGGTTGCGAAGAATAAGGGTTCTGGGAAGCGATACAAAACTGCAAAAGAGATTGCTATGGAGAAAGCTGCGGAGTTTACTCGTGAGTGTGCCACGTGTCATAAATGCAATAGACATGACTCCCGTAATTGCCCGTTAAATCCAAAATCCAAGGCAAATGTGCAAGCACAGTTGAAGACGAAGGCAAAGTCCAAATCCAAGACGTAGTTTTCAACCATTACATTTTATAACAACATTGGAGTTATTGTACCTTTTTTTTATAAGAATTTCGTGTTGTTTTTTCCTAACTTTACTGTGGCCGTTTGCATTATTATGTGTGTTTGCCTCTTTCTTTGGAAGATTAAGGTTCTTCGAGTTTGTGCACTTATTTGTAATTCCATGTGCACGTTTGTATCTATTTGTAATTCAATGTGCACGTGTGCACTTACTCACATTACTGTGTGCATATTTCTTATATCTGTGTGCACTCGCTCTCATTTACTGGGTGCATGTCCGTATGCGTGTGCATTTCATATAAGTGCTGCGTGCATTTCCTCTCATTGGTGTTTGCATGTACTTTCATTTATATGTGTGCGTGCATTTACTGATACTAACTGTGTGCATCTGTCACTACTTCTGTGGGGTACAGTTACGCTGCGTACATCATATTTTTCCATCAGTCAATGCTCCTCTCTATTGAAGGAATAAACCACATGTGCACACAATTCCCATTAATCACTTGCCTGAAAAAATAATTCGCCTACAGCCAATAATATAAGTTCACCACGTCCATTGTCCACTATCCCAAAACATTAGTACTACCCCAAAGGTCGTTAGTTGTTATCTTTCTAGCTAAACATTACTAATATCCCGCAGTTTGATAGTTGTTAAACTACTAGATAATTGAGTAATCTGCGTGTGCACCAAAAATAAATGTCAGTGTCTATCAAAAGTGGTCATCATTGGTAAGGAATCAGCAGCCTTGCTTGACATAGCTTGCGAATAGCTCATGCTGGAATTTTCTTGCCCTTTTCAAGTTGGAACCTTGATGTTCGTTGATGTCGATCATTAGCATTTCTCTCATGTATGTCATTCGTAATTGCCGTAGATATGTCCAATCGCCTTTCACGAATCCGCAGTCCCATGTTTTGTATGTCTGCCCGGTGAAGGTCTCCATGTGCCGCATCGTGTAGATTCCACAGTCTACCGTGTTATTGGTGTCTCTCCACGGCATTTGCATGCGGGTTGGCGTCACCCTGGCAATGTCTCCACTTCTTCTCTCTTCACCCTCGTCATACAAGTGTGTGGAGAACAGGTCAACCTGTACATTTTCAAACAACATGAAGATATTCACTTTGGTAGTTACATAATGTATCAATTTTTTGTAAATTATGGGGGATAATGCTTACCAAATCTTCTGGGACCTTATCATATTTCCTCTCGTTCGAAACCCTCTTGGATGAGTTGTCGATGATTTCAATTTTCATCTTAATTAGGTCGAAGCTTATCATGTAGAAGTGTCCTTCCTGTAGGATTGGGAATATCACCTGCGTAATGGAATTAAAGTTAAGGATGGGGTGGATGCGTGTTTGCACTTGTTTGAGTGCCCGTGTGCACATACCATACCATAATTTTTTGTCTGTGCACCTTCCATGGAATGTGTGTGCATCTGTGTGTTTGTTAATGGTACCTATGTGCAGAACACATTCTGCCTCTGTGCACGTGAGGAATACCCATGTGCACATACCACACACGGTAAGAAAGTCATGTGCATTTCCTATAATCTGTGTGTGCATCTGTTAACTGTAAAGAAATGTCGTCGGCGTTTACCATGTCCACATCTGACCACTTGTTGTACGGTGACAGCTCCATATCTTTAGCCAAGCGGGAACAGAACCAAGCCAACCTTTGTTTCCTAGATTTCTTGTGGGCCACTACAGTTTGGAGTTGCATTTATTCCTTCATTACTTAGTTGCGGGAATAGAAGTAATGTTTCTAAATAAGTAGTATAGGGTCAGAATCGAACTGTGGTGGTGGGTGATGCAAATACCCTCCTTGGTGCGCCTTGTGTGTTTTGGTGCTCTCGATGATTTAAAATGCACGCCCACGCGGTCATGATGCCAACAGATACCTCCTGCTCCATCAGTAGTGATGTGAAGTCCAGTAACCTAGCAACCCTCTGTTTGTATGTGAACAGCACCTCATACCTGCATCATGTATCGTTTTATAGTGTTATCATATAACGGCTATTATAGTAATGTGTAAACAACCTAAACTAGTAATTCAATCTAACTTGGGGAGAAGATTTTTAAAAAGGTTTTCGGTGTCTTTTTCCATTACATGTCATTATTAATGCTCTGTGCAATCCATTGGTGGATGACGAATGGCTGTGGGATTTCTTCATACGAGATTCCCATAATCTGGCTCAGGTAATTGCAAAGCATTTCCATTTCGCCGTCTTCTTCCTCGGTGTCAGTCCTTTGTGGCCGTGCTTCCTTGGTTGGGGCGCCAAATGGTGGGCCGCATAGGTTCTTCTTTCCGCTGTGGTGTACTCCAATAATTTGCTGCTTCAGCAACATAGGTTAGACTATGTTCTAGCGCAAATTGTTAAGTATCTAGGTTTGAAATTTTTACCTCTGCTGGGGTGTCTAATATTTCTCCACTCGGCCCTGCAATGTCTATCGCTTCCGGTGCACAGTCAGTATCTGTTTGCATTTCTACAACTCGTTCAGTTGGCTCGTGGGACCCTTCTTCATTGGGTGGTAGATCGCTGTTGGCCATGGTCTCCATACCCTCATCATTAGCCCCCTGCGTGAAGCCCAAGCTGAAACTAGGCATTTCGCACCCATCTGTCCTTTGTAGTGCCGCTCTCTCCACATCCTCCACCACCTTAATGTTCTCGGGGTTTGCCCAAAACTCGTCCCCGGGCTCACTATCTGTGGTTTCCTTGCTTTGTGGACAACTGCTCACGTTTTGGTGGTGCATCCCCATCAGTCCCTCCATTGACTCCATTGCTTTCCGAATTTCAGTCATTATTCCTTCCTTCACCGCCGCATCGTCTGTCTCCTGTGTTAATTTCTCCAGATCTAACATGATGGCCTTCAGCATTGTCATTTTCTCTGCGACTCGAACTTCAAAACTCTGCGTTTATATGTGCAGGAAATCAGTGTGCATTTCAGTTAGTAACAAAGTGCATGTCAGAACTATCTTCAGTTCAAAATCTCCATTTATTAGTCATAAAGCCAATGTGCATATTACTTTATTCCCATGTGCATATTACCACAGTTTTAACATTCTACTGCTAGACTTCTTCTTCACATTCCCACACGATCATGGTATACTCTTATACATATAGGGTGTGTGCATGTCAAACAATTGGTCTGTGCAGTTTGCAATTACTTATTTGCATGTGACTATTAACAGGGTCTAAGTCTTCACTCTGCTAAAGTTGGAATTACAATTACCTATGTGCAGCTTAATGTCAAGGTCTGTGAGTTTTGTAATTAAACACTAATCACCTCAATCGTAGGTGTAATAATATTTCACTGCTATTTCCGTATGTGCACCTTAGTTTTAAGGGGTGTGCATTGTTTGAAGTTTCAGTTTAGAACTACTCATAAGCAAAAATAGTAATGGAGTTTCTTACGTTCTCTTCCACGGGCGGTGCGGCAGGGACTGTGTTGTCTACTTCTGCATCCAAGAGCTCCCTCGTCCCAAATCCCCCCAACCTGATTTCTGAAAACGCCCTATCACTCATTTTCCGGGTGGTCCAACCTTTTATTCTCGGGAGTTGTCGCGGAACGGAGTTGCCGACGAATTTCACTCTGTCCATATACAGTACCTACATGGTCATAAATTGCCAACAATATATTAGAGTGTGTATGTTCAAGTGTTTGGCCACTTTAATAAAAATATCAACACTGTTGTGCTTACCGAGAGGAAAAGTAATGGCCCGCAGAATCTCTTGTGCTCTCCTCTTTTCCATTTGTCATGTGTGTCTACGAGGTTGGTCAGTAGATACTTGCACCAATTTAGATTCGGAATGCAGGTGATGTCCTCCAACTCATCAACATACAGCTGGTGGCAGTATCCATTTGTCATGGATCTGATCAGTGTGGTCACAGCCAGAATAGTGAAGTGCCTCTTGAAAATCTCACACCCTGTGGGGTATTCTTCTATGTTAGCGCTCACCATCGATGGTGTTATGGCGTGGTTGGTTGTGAAGAAGCACCCTCTCCATTCCAGTAGCGTTCTCGTAATGTCATTTGGCTCCCGGTTTGTGACATCAGTATCCCCACGGGGTAATCCAAGCACTCTTTGCACATCCTCTTCCCCAATCTGAAGTATTTTATCATCCTCCAGCTGTATGCTCATCGTTGTTGGGTCAAAGTTTGTGAGCAACCAATGGCCTAAACGCAATGGTACTTGCTTGATGTTAAGATTTAGGATACCTCCTAATCCTATGGCTGAAACTGCATCACGCTGTCTTCGATTGAGTCTTCTGATGGCATCTATCAGTGCTTTGGCTGTTATCCTTGTTTTCATGCTTGGATATTTTTCCTCCTCTTCTTGTGTTAATTCGTATTCTGGGGCGTCCCATGCGGGGTCAGCTTCTAAGCGCCGGAGGAATGCCCGTGGAG
>CP025658.1:14782827-14817011 GCA_003576665.1 Ipomoea trifida | reverse complement strand
AAAAAAAAAAAAACCTAGGCGCCCGCCTAGGCGCCGATTAATCGGCGCCTAGGCGGCCTAGGCGCTAGGCGCCCCCCAGGCACCTAGAGGGCGCCTAGCGATTTTTGCAACCTTGCCCATAATGCACCTATAACCTTCTTTCACTGTATAGCATCCACGTGACTCATTTGGCCAGTACCATGAATCCTTGTACTGTGGGGTAATAGGCACTTTTAAAATGCTGGCAACATCAGTAGCTGTAAACAAATCCTGTAAAATTGAGACACCCCACGTTCCTGTACCGGGGTCAATAAGGCCTGAAACCATTGCCCCATTAAGTTCATCTGGCATGGGGGATTGAATCATGTGGCTGGGGTCATCTGGCAACCATGGGTGACCCCAAATGAGGGTATCTTTCCCATCACCAACCCTTCTTCTCACGCCATTGCAAACGAGCTCATGGGCAGCCATAATACTCCTCCAACAAAAACTCGGGTTACCTCCCAAAGTAGCATCAATAAAAGAGGATTTGGGGAAATACCTGGCTTTAAAAACCTGTGCCACTAGAGATTGGGGCCTCGATAGGAATCTCCAAGCCTGCTTTCCTAACATTGCAAGATTGAAAGCTCTCAAATCCTTAAAACCCAATCCTCCATATTTTTTAGGCACACACAATCTGTCCCAAGCCTTCCAATGCATACCTCTTTCATTTCCAATTCCCCACCAGTACCTATTCATAGCCCTTTCAATAGACAGACAAACCGAAGCTGGAAGTAGGAAAACACTCATTGAAAAGGTAGGCATTGACTGGGCCACACTTTTCAGGAGAATTTCCTTCCCTGCTTGCGAGATCAACCTTTTATTCCAAGAGCTAAATCTTTGCTTAATCTTATCTTCAATATAAGAAAACACTGCCCTTTTTTCCCTACCAATAAAAGATGGGAGCCCCAAGTATTTACCAAAATTAGGAGCTTGTATAACTCCCAGCACAGAAGCCACCTCATCCCTGACAGACTCTGTAGTATTCCTACTAAAGCACACGCTAGATTTGTGGAAATTCACAGCCTGCCCCGACATACTTTCATATTCCGTGAGGCACTGTTTGATGACTCCTGCTTCCTGAGCATTTGCCTTAAAGAATAATTGGCTATCATCTGCAAAAAACAAATGTGAAATTGGCGGAGCTCCCTGTGCCGCCCTGCATCCATGAATAGACCCTCTACTTTCCTCCTGCTGTAACAGTAATGAAAGCCCCTCAGCACAGACTATGAACAAATAAGGAGACAAGGGGTCCCCTTGTCGGATGCCCCTCGTAGGAGAAACCTGCCCAGCACTTTTGCCATTCACCAGAAAATTGTAGTAAGACATAGTTGTCACACATAACATTATCAAATCAACCCATTGACCGGCAAAGCCCAAAGCTAGCAACATACGGCACAAAAAGGACCACTCCATGCGGTCATACGCCTTTGCCATATCCAGTTTTAGAGCCCCCCAGCCTCCTACACCACATTGTTTCCTGTTTAGATAGTGCCCCACCTCAGCTGCAATCAGAATGTTGTCAGTGATGAGTCTATTGGGTATAAATGCACTCTAAGAATCAGAGATAATATTCCCTAATAAGGGTTTCATTCTATTCGCCACCATCTTGGTCATGATCTTATACACCACATTACACAAGGCAATGGGTCGCAGATCAGACACCATCTCCGGGCAACTCTTCTTGGGAATAAGGACTACATTAGTACTGTTTAGACCATCAGGGAAAGAACAACTATTCAGGCAGTTCAGCACAAATGTAGTCACATCACCTCCCACCACATCCCAGTAATGCTGATAGAACCCTGGATTCATACCATCAGGTCCTGGTGCCTTGTCAGGAAACATAGAGAACAGAGCAGCTTTCACCTCCTCCATTTGAAAAGGCCTTAGTAGGGTTTCATTTTGTTCCTGTGTCACTCGTGGCATGATAGATGCATCAAAGGAATCCATAGATGATGCAGACACATTTGATGTAAAAATTTCAAGAAAGTAATTAAGCACAACAGTATTCAACTCATCATCCTCAACCCACATGCCAGAGTCATTTTTTAAACGAGTTAAAGCATTCTTCTTTTTACGAGCGGAGGCATACCTGTGAAAGAACTTGGTATTCGCATCCGCCTTCTGCAACCAATGCTGTTTCGCTATCTGACGCCAGAAAACCTCCTCTTGCTTCTCCAACAGGCACAGTTCAGCCTCCAGCTGTCGATATTTAGTCAAAGAATCAGTATCAAGGCGGCCGTGCAGCTGAGCTTGCTTCTGCCTTAATCGTCTGATCTTTTCCCCAAACTTATGAAAATGATCCCCGCCCCAGCTCTAGAGCCTTTTGCCACAGTATTGGAGGCACTCCATCAATCCGTTACCTCTCCCCTCGTGCCATGCATCTTCAACTTGCTTCCTACAGCCCTCATCATGTATCCAGGCCATCTCGAACTTGAAGTGCTTGCGCATGTCATTACCTGCGAACCCGCATTCCTTAACCCCCAAAAAGAGAGCAGAATGATCGGAGTTGCGAGTTAACAGATTAGTGACACTTGCTGCTGGAAGGGAATCACACCAATCTGCACGAGCTAAGACTTTGTCAAGCCGCTCCTCCATCCACTCCTGAGTGCCCTTACCCCTTCCCCATGTAAATTGATGACCTCGCATGGGTAACTGGATGAGACCACACTCGTCCAGCGTCTCTCCAAAACCACGTAAAAGACCATCCGGATGTGGGTTGCCACCCCTCTTCTCATGCTGATATAGGAGATCGTTAAAATCCCCCAGGACCACCCACGGCAGAGTAGACCTCCCTGCTAGTGTTTTCAGTAAGTCCCAAGCAGCATTCCTGCGATTTCACTCTGGAAACCCATAGAATCCGGTCATTCTCCAAGTCCCTAACCCTGTCAAACAGACCTCAACATCAACATGGTTGTTCGAGAAGCTCAACAACCTGGCAGTATTATTTCTCCTCCAAAGCAAAGCTAAACCACCACTGCGTCCAACGGCATCAACATAGAATAATCCATCAAAACCAATCTTAACCCGAAGGCATTCTGCATGCACTCGACTTACTTTAGTCTCCATGAGGAAGACAAACTCAGGCTTCTTACGGGACACTAAGTCCACTACCTCTCGAACTGTGCGTGGATTGCCCAAGCCACGACAGTTCCAACTCAACGTACTCATGATGACGGGCAGGCCTCGGAACCAGTACCCGCCACATGCAAGTTTTTTGGGACTTCAGACATAATAACATCCACACTACCAGCCCCCTGTCGCCTCGTGCCACTGCCCGAACCTTCACGCCTGCGCTTCGACACCGCCACGACCGCCACCTCCGCGTCGCCTCTATGTGGTTCGATCGCGACTGTTGTAGCCGTCTCCCGGCTGGTCATAGTAGAACCGAGCCCGTCATCCGACCGCGGCCGTCCCCCTACCGGCACAAGCCAATTGTCGCCAACACCCCGTGGTCCCCTGCGCGAACCCGCACGGAGTTCTGGTCCGAAAGGGTACTGATCAACAGAAATCATTGCTTCACGAGCTTTTAAACAAAATTTATGCACATGGCCCATCATTCCACAAAAAAAAGCAAAAGCTATGAAGTCTTTCATACTTGAACGTAACCCAGCTCCACGTTTTATCCCGCTTTAACAGTTTCATACGCCTCTTTATCGGCTTATGGACTGACAAAGCCACCCTTATTCGGTAAAAATCCAACCATGGTGCACCCGCAAACCGCTCATCATGCTTCACAAAGACCCCAAGAAAATTACCAACCTGTTCAAGAATCATAGTGGACGTATAACCCATCGGTAGATCATGCAGCTGAACCCACATATCGATCGTATCAAGGGGAACAGTTCCAGGTAGCATCCCGTTCGGCACAGCTCTGCATACCATGGTGTGATTCTCATACGACCAAGGGCCTTCATCCAAGACATACTGCAGGTCCGATTCGTGGAAGAACACAAACATAAACAGGTTTGGTTGCAATTCTGTAACTTGGACCCCTTTAACCGGCTGCCAGACCGAAGCGAGAACCTGACGCATGTATTCAAGTTTTACCAATTTACTCGACAGGAAGCGCCCCACCATTGGCCACGATGCATGGTCAGCACCGTCCGCTCCACCCGATCGTTGGCTCAAACGCCTCATCTTCTTCTTCCAGCGCCATGTCAGCCCACCTGGCTGTGAGCCGTCCTACATCACCCTCCGCTGAAGCCACCATACTCACGCTTACGTCAAGACAAGGGAAGAAACCGGACAGAATGCCGGAGAAAGCTGGGGAAGACGAACAAAAAACCTAGAAAAAAGTAGGGAGAAGGCAAAACCCTAGAAAACCCTAGGGAGAGAATTCTTTACTTCAATCAGTTATCAATTTTTTTTTTTTAGGGTTTAGGGTTTAGGGGTTTTTTTTTTCAAATGGGAAAAATGCATAAAAAGACAAAAACAAAAAAAAAAAAAAAAAAAAAAAAAAAAAAAAAAAAAAAAAAAAAAAAAAAAAGACAAAAACAAAAAATTTAAAAGTAACTTGTAGTGAACAACTTGTCTAGTGTGCATTTGTTAGAATAAGTGTAATTAAATATTCAAAATATCAATTTTAGGTTTTTAAAAAAATATAAACTTTAAATTGATGAAAAGTAAAAAATGTATGTGTCTCTTTATTATGAACAAATTCAAAATGGCAATATAAAAGTGAAGATTACATGATGAATAAGACACATAACTACAATGCACAAATCAAGTTACTAAGAATTTTCAAGCACTCACAAGTGCAATCTAAAAAAGGCTTCACTCCAAGACTCAATACATTTTCAAAGAAAGATCAAGTCCAAATTGAGTCAAAGGAACATTTAACTTTGATGAAAATCATTCAAGAAGATCTATTGGAAATAGAAAAAATGAGTAGCATGTAGTGGTGAATACTTGCGAAACACCTAATGAACTCGTAATTTGTTTGGAAACAAGATTATTAATGAATCTCTTCCTAGTGAGAAGAAAAAAGTAAAATAGAGAAATTATATAATTTTTAAACCACTATAATATCTCTTATTACACATTCATGTTTTTAAGACTATTTATTCAAAATTTCAACATTACTTTTTGAAGTAATATTGAAAAATTAACTTATTTAATCCCGCTATTCTCAAAAAGATCTTGAGAAACTGCAGCTTTTAAAAAATTTATTCATCCCTACTTTTTCCAATGAAAGTATGTACTGTCAGTTCCATATCAATGGAACAAGTTTAGCCCGATGAAGGGGAAAAACACCATTATAGTATTGAAGGACTAAATTCACTAGTTGTAGAACCAAAAATGTCAGGCATCACACTTGCATTATAAAGGGTCGAGTGTGAGCTACCGTGAGTTGCAATCAAGCTTCGGTACATAAATGCTTACTTTTCTTCGTAGGAGATAAAGCACTACAAATAGTAAAATACCAAAAACATCATAGTAAGCAAGAGGCTGAAATTGAGTACAATAACACAATGGCAATGCTCCATAACCGAATTTGCAGTTATCCACAGGGCGCTATAAACTAACCAACATCATATGGTACTATTGGCTCCACAAAAAGAAGTATGATACATCTAGTCAACTTAAATAAGATAATAACACAAATTATTTCTAAAGGAATAGAATATATCCGAGCAAAAACCAAAAGAAAAAAAAAAAAATACCTAGGCAACTAAGACAATAGTCAGAGATTACAGTAGGACACCCCCTATTCTCAGTTTTTACTTCCTCTTTCTCTTCTTCCCAATCTTTGACTCAGTTTCTTGCTCCTTGGATGCTCCCGAAGCTTTCCCCTTCCCGCTATCTGGTGTTTTTGCTACCTCTGTGGACTTTTCCTTCACATCCCCAGTCTCCTTGCCCTTTGACATAGACTTTCCTTTGCCTGTACTGCCATTGGCACTGGGCTTACCACCGCTTTGAGGAGCTTTACCTTTTGACCTGGGGATTGATTTTGTCACAGTGTCTTGCTGGGATTTGCTGGCAGTCTTAGGAGAGATATCTGTCTTGGACTTAGACCTCGGAGAGCTGCTGCTAATAACATCTTTCAACTTACCCGAGCCCTTTTCAGAATCATTTTTAAGTTTATTACTAGTCACATCCTTAGATTTACCACCAGATTTTAGGCCGCGGTCTTTGGATTTTGGCTCAACAATAGCATCATCCTTGGATTTACGACCAGATTTTGTAGCTGTGCCTTTGGCCTTGGATCCACCACTGCTTAAACATTACCCCTTAATGAATATTCTCTCACATCATGTCCACAAATTATTGACACAAACAAAAGAATAAATGAATTACAAACCTCCTAGGTGAAACATCTGACCTGTCATGCTTTGATGTTTCAGCCTGTCTTCTGGTTTTTTTCTTCTTCTGCCTGCAATATAGAATGAGCTCATAAACAAATAGAAAAAAAAATATTGTAGAAGTCTCAAAAGTCAAAAGAAAAGGTTAAAACCTGAAGAAATGTTCTAAAATATGGAAGGAGTACAAAATGATGGAACATAACAATATGATGAAGACAACAAATGTATTATGTCTCATTAGCAGAAGCAAGAAAACAGACAATATGGAACAGGATACTGGCTGGAATAAGATCTAAAATTTGGAAAGAATATGGAATGATATGACACCATGCAAAACTTTCATTCAACATTGAAAACATGTTCTATATAAAGGCTATTACAAAAACATCCTATTTAATTCATAAAGTTCCTATGCTTAATTTTAATGGCTGTCTCAAAATAATAAAAACCTTCCACCACTTGAAGATCATATCCATATAATATTGACTGGTACGACTGTTGTAGATAGAAATGTGCTTAACTAGACCCCAAATTCAGAACTCCGGAAAGAAATACTCTGTAATAGTATGCTAAAGGAGAGCACCAAAGCACACAAAACGGATCAAAGAGAAATGGTAGGAGGGTTGAAAAGATCTTAAAAAGACATTGGCACGTCCAAAGTCCAATAAAGAAATAAGCTTACAGACACAGCATAGCAACAAGTTTGGGAAAACATGCACTAATCTCTAAGAGTTGACATCAATGAAGTCGCAGAGAAAGAAAGACTTCATCACATGCTGGAAATATATTTCTTGGTACTTCCAATATGATATGACAATGTTCAAAACAAATATTCATTTATCAACAAGGTTCAACTTATATCCTCGATTACTCTGAACATATAGTAACATAAAATCTTTTAACAGGTAGGAATAGCGAGAGCGAGAGAGAGAGAGAGAGAGAGAGAGAGTGTGATAATGTAAGAACACCAACTCAATCCTTGTTTTCACAAAACATCTTATAGCAAGAAAGAATAAGTTGCTCATCTAATGAAAAAGTAGCACTCACATCTCGGCAGAAGCATCAGGGCTAGATGGTTCGTCCAAGTCCTGTCAAAATAGGATAATCAAATAATGTCTAAAAGTGATTTTAAAATGAAGGTAGGAAATGCACATTGACTGGAAACATACCGATTCTCCCATCAAATGTTCACCAACAATTTCCCATCGTTCCTTCCTAAGATTCAGAAATTCTTCATCTCCATCGGTGTACAAAACCTGATTAAATATAAAGGAACTGTTCATTTTCTGTAAGAGCCACATGGTATAAAGAAAACATCAAAGGGAAAAATGAACAGACCATATGCTTCTTTTTAACTGGATCATAGGATTCTACGACACCTTCATAAAATCTGCAATTGGTAAAGCAAAGTTAGCTTTTTGATAAAATTTCAAAACATGTAAGCATATAGCCAACAAGCCATTGGCCCATGTTACACCCGGCAGTACTTAGGAGTTAGCACAATAATACAGCAATGAGGCAGGGTGTGATTGCCCAGTGAAATTCCAGCCCATAAAATGAACACCCAACCGTAGCCATATAACCAACACCCATTAAATCATTCACTCCTCTTCTGACGAGGATCTCAAAAGCTCCTGATTTATATTATAGATGAATGAAAAGAACTTACACACTATCCAATGGCCACCAAACTTTGACCTTGGAACCAACAAGGCTCTCATCATATGCTATATCCGGTACCTGACATACATTAACCAATCAAGCATTTGCAAAAATAAATAAATAAATAACTTTGAATTCAGAAAAAAAAAATGAAGTATGCAGATTAAGAGAAGACCAGGGCAATCATAACACCACCCCCCCCCTCACAAACACAAATAAACACATCCTCAAAAAGGTATGTCTTCAAAACAACAACCAAACTGAGAATAATTTCCAAGACGAAAGTGAAGGTTTAGTATGATATACGAAACAGGTTTAGTATGTAGCATTTGAGTTTCAAATCATTTAAATAAATTTAAAAAAAAATTGCATGCAGTTTCAGTTAAGTCAGGAAAATATAATAGTACTTTCTCCTTGCCAAAGGACGCTTTCTCTTTGTGTTCTTTCTTTGGCTTCCTTCTTTACCATCATCTTCAGCAGACCTCTGAGGAGACTCTTGTGAAGACATCTTCTGCATGATGAATAGAAATGTTCATTTAGATGGACTTAGAAATTAAAAATATTAGGGTCACAGAATTTAGATTTGATAGTGAGAAGTCAAAAATTACATTGCTATCATCTTTTGCAGAGGACTTTGGCACATCAATGTCCATATTAGCCTTTCCACGTCCACGTCTTTTTGTGTTATTCTTCTTTCTTATTGAGGAACCACCCTCTGTGATATTAGTCTCAGCCTTCTCACCTCGCTGTTTTATATCTTTTGCCTCTGCATCACTCATGGTACCAGCTTCTTCCTCATGAGAAGTCTCAGTCTGCACCCTGATACCAGGATCCTCCTGTGGCTGTGCTTCAGAATCACTTGTCCCATCAGATGGCTTCTTAGATGCAATTTCAGTAGAGACACTCTCTTCCTGAACCAAATCATCATCCTCCTTTGGCTGAGTAGGCTCTTCTTCCTCATGGATTTCATCAGGAAGGCTCTGACTAGGGTGTGAGGAAGCAACATTGGCAGCTTCATCCTCAGATGTTTTATGTGGAGAAATCTGAGCACTAGTCTTGTTTTCATCCAATAGTTTGGCTGCCTCATCAGTTGTATTGTCAGCAGGCAAACTGTCAATATCTTCACCTTTACTTTTTTGTTCATCTGGATGATTCTCAGGTGGATTTTCAACAAGTGAACCATGAACATCTCTCTCACTTCTTTGACTATCTGGAAGCTTCTCAGTCTCTTTTTCTGTATTATCAGGAGCTTGGTCCAAAGATTCTGCAGAATTTGTTTGTGAGTTAGACTTCCCTCCCTGTTCCTTAGCACTGTACTCAGACTTGTCTGGCTCTGATTTCATTGAGCTATTGGCCTGTGAATCATCAGTGTCAGATTTAGGTGTCAGCTTTGCAATATCTGTCTGGTTAGGACCATGATCCCCCGACTTTGCTAAAGATGTTTCTACAGAATTCCCTCCATTAACACCACTACTAGTAACTGACTTGGGAGATGTATTCACAGCTTGATTTTCATCTTTTGAACATGCCTCTTGTTTAGTGTCAACAGCCATCTGATAGAAGAAAAGATATATTATAATGACTATGCCTAAATACATATACACGATAATATGCCACGGCAAGAGCGCTATAACAATTATTGCTTTGCCAGAGCACTAATGCACAATGCTAGACTTGCTAACAAGGTCTAGCATGCTCTTAAAATTTTAGAAGTGAAACTCCAACAGTCAAACATGTCTGGCATAACTCATCAATTTTTGTAGCTTCACATATCTTTACCTGGCCCAACTCATCTGAAGACACAGTAGATGCTTTGTTCTCAACAGTCTACATATCATCCACACAAATAAGTCAATCTTCAATACAGAAATTTAAAAAAACATAAAAAAATTTAAAAAAAAAAAAAATTAAATTGAAACAGTAAAACAAAACAAAAAGTATGTACTCATATACCTGAGTTTCCTGAGCTCTCTCGGCAGAACTAGCTAACTTGCTCTCCACACACTTGAACAAGTCATAAAGGGTGCACAAAAGTTAGTTATGCGTTCAGAAGGCAGTTAACTGACTTCAAATGCAAAATCTCAACATGCACAGAATTTATATACATATATTAAAACTAAAAGAATAGTATATTAACTGATAAGCAAGATTGGATTATAAGATCATTCTACAAGGAATTAAACCTCGATTTAAACAGCACAAAGAGACATATCATAATGCCAACACACACACACACAAAACTGTGTGTCAGTATTAACAAGAGAAAACTGAAGAAAATATAGGATTTGTTCCTCATTGCAATGATACAGAGAAGAAAATCTGGAATAATTAAAGAAAATTCTTAAAATGTATGCAAGGGGGCTTGTTGACATCTGAAATTCTTGTGCATGTCATGAATAAAGTGCTCTGTTGCACAGCTATTGCTTCAATAAAATATTTAATTATCAAAAACAAAAAAGTTATTCTAGTGAATTATAAAATTACTTTAGTAAATAGTTTAAAGAGAATTTAGGTTGAGTAAACAATGAGACAATGCTGAGGAACATAGTCACTTTCATAATTATCATTATTATTACTACCACTACTACTATTTCTTATAAATAGCAAAATGCCCGGTTTAATTAGAAAGAAGCCCAAAAGCTGGTATGCTAATTACAGTAAGTGTCAATAATAAGACTTTCCACAGGACTATCCAGCTGGAATTTAGAAGTTTTCTTCAGTGTCAACAATATATCACATAGAAATGGAATGAGTAAGAATTTTCCTGGCAAATAGAAAAGCAGTCTTAATGTTGGTTGAAATCTTTGATGATTTAGGGAAATAAAAGCAGATAAGTATAATAACTTTAGAAAGGTGACAATACCGATAGTTCTTTCAAAGTATCATTATTATGCTCAGCAGCTACAGGAGTCCCTTGCAGTACGGAACTTACAACTTTACTGTACTCATCCAAAGAAATGCCCAGAGATTTTACAGCATGAGTTATGTAAGGCTTTAGCTTGCTAGCACATTTTGCAACTACACTCTCTGCCAACCTTTTACCAATTGGCTTTATCTCCTGAAACAACAAAACCAATCAGCAGGGACCCAATGACTACATTAAGGGGAAAGATCAGGACAGAAATAGCTAAACAGTACCTCATTCTCCTTTTTGACACTATCCAGTAGCTTAGTAACCAGGTCCATAGAAATATCTTCACTTTCTTCGAGTACAAGTATCATGATTGATTCCATGGATGAGAAGATATTGTCTGGATGATATTCTCTGAGAGTTGAAGATACAGCTTAGAGAAAACTACTCAATTTCCATCAACATGCATATTAAGTTGTCAAAGCTAAACAAGGATTAATGCATCTTAAAGGACACTACTCTAGATATTATTTATTCATCCTGTGTTTATAATTCATATTTCATTTTAAAAAAATACAAGTATTTCATTGATGCAATGCTCTCATAAGTCGTAACTGCATATTTTTATCCTAATAATATGAAGCCCTCTGTTATCTAATGCCTGAAGAATATATTAGTTAAGTGATGCTACACAGTGAATTCTACAGATCAATGAGATAAATTTTCACAAAAAGAAAGGAAGAACGAATTTAAGGAGCTGAAACTAGCAGCTTGATTTCCAGATGTGCATGACATATTTATATCATTTCTTTTTTATTTTATTTGTAGTTGGGGGATGAGTAGGTGACATAGAAAAGGTCAGTCTAAATTGATTAAAGTGGAAAATTGATGTGTTTCATCACCAAAGTGAATTGCAGCTTGAAATTTCAGCAAGTACATAACTACAATTCTTATGTTCAGAAACAATAATGGTTGAAGTAAAAAAGAGATAGTTGTGAAAATAAATATCCAATTTAAATTAATCCCACCAAAAGAAAAACAAGCATGTAACAACATTGAATATATGGAACTTATGGTACAGCAACAACAAAAATGTTGGGCGTTATCAGTAATAATGTCATACCTAATGGCCTTAAGGAAGTGCTGATACATGTCAGAGATAAGTGCATCACATTCCAGATCCAACATAACAACACATAACCGGACCTTGGACACGGTTTCAAGAATCATAGCCCTCTTGCTAAAGGATCTGCTTGACTCATCATATAAATTCTCAAAAGACGAAACTATTAATTGGAACACAACCTGTATATAAACAATAGAATTTTACATGGTGCTGATGAAAAAGAAAATAGAAAAATAATGGGATATTGATACCTTCATCTTTTCATCGTCATATGGGGCATCCGGTGCAGTAATTCTTGTGATCTCGCTTAAGCAAGAAGCAAGGGCAACCTTCACATCAACATCAGAATGCCTCAAAAGTTCATCTGCTACCAATGCCTTAATCATTGGAGAAAGTGCATCATGCATGGATTTAGCTGGTGACTGCTCCACTTTTGTGAGGAAAGACTCAGCTTCCTTAAGACCATGAAAACAAAAAATTAAAGACATCACAGTGAATAATAAGAGTGCCATTTAGATTGTTCACAAGTTTAGTATCTATATCTAAATTAAATACAGATCACAGCATTTAGTTACTGAAATATTGAAGAATCAAACATGAAACTATACTTGATGCATTCAAGAGCATTATTCTGATATGTACTATGCTGAATGTGTACCAAAAGATTTCTGTGTTTCCACTATATTGCATGTGGAAATGAAGGCAGATATGCAAAAACAGCATCATCCCTTACAGATAATTAGGAAGAAAACAGATGACACTCATAAATTTGTTACAATTCCCAATTTCTTATCCAAACTATCTCTCCAACAGCCATCAAGTACAGAAGAAATGTAACTGCATATTTTTGTCTCTTAATCTTTTTTTTTAGTTGGAACTGCATTGGTAATATAATTGCCCCAAAATGCACCAAAACTCACAGTTAAGTCATTTTTATAAGACAACGCACACACCTAAGAAGGTTGGGTACTTAGGTGCTTCATAAAAGTCATGTGATACTTATAAATTTAGAATCTCATAGTATGACCATTATGACAACCTTGTAGATAAAAGATCAATCCAATATTCCAATGATTTAAGAGTATAGAGTGCTTAGAAAACTGCAGCCATAATTGTTCACTAAAGCAGCACAAAGTATTATAATACAATGTTTGAAGAGAAACCAGAACTTATAACCATTAAAAATATCCTCCAACACTCAAGTAAAGAATACAAAAGTCGCAGTGCTAGTTAAAAACAAAATAAGTGCACTACCAAAATGCATGTCTAAAACCAACCTTTTTTCCTAATTAATAATAGACTATGCAGAGCGGTAGATTACCAACTAGTGCACTACCAGTATACAAATTTGACAGCATTCCACTTCAACGGATGACCAATCAAAAGAAAAGCTTCATAGGTCCATAGACAGCATTGAGAAAATAATGATATCTTGAACCATAAGAAATTGTGACCCTTATCTTCTAAACCAAATAGACTATTTGCATTTGCAAAAAAATTAAGGGCATTCCAACCAGCATGGTTTTCATTTCACATGTGGTTTTGGAAATTAAGGGCATCGCAATCAGCATACCCTCAAATTTCATCGAAAAAACAGGCATCTGCTTTAATACCTAAAACAGATGAAGAAAAAATTCCTTCTTGTTTCAAGTCAAGCAGAAAACTACAACTAAAATATCTGTTGCACACCCAATAAAATCCCAGGATAAAAAATTTATTTATCCTGCTTCCTTTTTTGTACTTTTATGATCAACACAAAAATTTCACTAAGCAAATTAGCGCATGACCAGTAATAATCATAGCAGCATTACTATATTGGTAATTGAGATTCCGAAAGGATACATCTAACACCATTAACTAGCAAAAGGGATGCAACATTTTCAGTTGGACAATCTAGGGTCCTAACCTAGACGGATTGAGCCTAAGGGAACAAAATAAGCTCGAAGAGAGTAAAGTATCTTAGTAACTATTATAGGAGCTGAACGGATACAAAGTATCATATACCTAGAGCACATGAACAGTAAAACAACTCTCTTACGACGAACATGTCTGGTTCCTAATACTGAACTAACCCTCCGTCAAATTAAAGAAATCATAGAACAACTGTACAAATGCTGCGTCGTTAGAGAAAAAAGCATAGTGCAAAAAAACACCAAAAAAATCAAACAAATTAATAGAAACGGCATAGAATTTGATTCATTCCCGACTATAACTCCAGAGAAGAAAAATAATTCCATGCCAGCAACGGCAAGGGGTCAGAAATAACAGAAAACTGAAAGTGTAATAATAACCCTAGGACTTACGTCGAGTAAAGGGAGGAGTTCATCAACCGAAGAAGGAGGCTTGAGAAGCTTGTTTCCAGCTTCCGCCAACTGCTCCTCGAGCCCTCTCCCTGAGGACGCCGCCATCTTCTCAAGATCTCCAACACAAATCTACCGATTCCAACTCAGACCATGAAACGAAACCCTAGGAAGAGAGTTCCCTCGTCGTCCTCCTCAACTCCCGGACCACGAAATCCCTCGTCGCTTTGGTGGTATTCCCTGTCGGGAGGGAAGATTGGAGAGAAGAGACGGATTGAGTCTTATTCAGATAGGTCGCGGAACCCTAGAAAACCAGTAAAGCCAGATGACTCCACGAACGCAGAGAAGAGATTATGAATAAAATAAATAATAAATAAATATGTGTATATATATAGTGCTCCGTATAGGTGTAATTTTTGTGCATATATAGTTATATAGTTACAGATTTTAAGTTGGAGAAGCGGGATTGGAGCGCTGCATTATATTGACGACAAAACCGCGAATTGTCATATACAAGGGCTATTTTGTAATTATAGACCTTTGAAATTTAGAATGTGGTATGCCACTGTTCGGCGCCAAAAAAGCATACATATATGTAATGAACAATTGAACGTGAAACTTGAGATGACAATTGTATGAAGTGTGATGATAGCAATTTATGATATTTTTTAAAATCATTAACTAATAATAGGAAAATGGTATAGGTACGTTAACAACTAATTTTGTCATTTTTCTTTGACTTTCAATAAGACCTTCCTCAATAGTGGAGATTTTCGTGTAATTTTTGAAGAGTTTTTGTGAGTATGACTAGAAAAAAGAAAATGGTAGTGGAAAAAAAAACAAAAAATTGAAGAAACAAATTTTAAATAATATTTACGCGCCCAGTTGGGCGCGAGACTTGCGCCTCACGTGCATGAGGCACAACTCTCAACTCAATTGGTGGGCCCCATAATATCTGGAAAAAAACTCAAGGCTGGAAATACTAATACACTCTCTCACCTCACCCTCTCTCTTCCAATTTGGCATTTTTTTTGCCTAAAAAACAACGAAAAAACCATCAATGGGATGGCCTAATTATACTAGTTTCTTTACGCACATTACATGAATGAGATCATGCCCAACGGTTATTTTTAAATAAGTATTTCAAAGTATATCAATGTAAGATTATAATTTAAATTAGTAATTCAAAGTATATGAATGCATGCAAGATAATTTAAGAGAGATTGAATATAATTGTCACTAAAATAAATATTTGTAACTTTGTAATAACGCTAGTCTAAATAAATACTAATTTTGGTTAGAATTTTTCTAAGTTTTCTTAATTCTCTTGCAGGTAGCATTGTCATTTTCATTCTCTCACTATTTTTTTATTGCAACATTTTTGTAGTCTCGACATCTTTTTGATGCGTCAAGTGTGCTATTATGTTCTATTGTTTTACATTGGCATTTTTAATAATGAGTTTTAAATGTAGCTACGTAAGATAATGATCTAATTACCATTTACATAATTGAAATACAAATAAAAAATATTATTACCATAATGACCGAAGTAATACCCATTAATGCAAAAACATAATTGAAATATTGAGTCTTGTTCTAAATAATCAAAAAAGATTAATTAAACAAAAAAATGAAAAAAAAATCAACCTAATTTTTTTTTAAATGCAAGAAAATGATTTTAAAGGTTATTTATTTATAATCGTTGATGCTCAACTTTGGATGCTGTTTATTTAGTCGGACTAATTATTTGACCAAAGTTTATGGTAACTTTTATATTGTCTACACTTATAATAAGAGCCAATAATGTTAGACGCCTAACTGGAACTAAAAAAATGTTGGTGTAATAGTTTGATATAACATATTGTACTTTGTGTTCTTCTTATTGTGCAACCTCCAATTAAATTCCTAATATATCCTAATCCTTTATAATTTTACCAAATTCTTTCAGTTAAATATAACGGAAGTTTAACATTAAATTCTTTAGGCAATTTGTTTCTTTATTGTAGTTTTCAAACAAATTGGCAATATTCTATAATACAATTCTGTATAGATTCCTAACTTAAAATTAGAATATTGAAGTTTTAATAGGATTCTATAATAGAATTTTGTATAGATTCCTAACTAAACCATTAATCTACCCAAAACATAAACCCCTCCCCTTCTCAATGGTATTCACCTAAAACTAAACCTAACATATTTTGCAACACACCATCTACTTGACATTCTATAGGTATGATTGTCAAAATATTATCATGCTAATTCTATTATTTGTATTTGTACTCATAATGATTACAGTTTTAAAAAAAAAATCAATGATGATATACTCATTAATTAGTACAACTTCAATATCGTTATGTAAATATATCTATTGTATAATCTTTTCATCTATACTTGTATCATTGTATGCAATGTTGTGGTTCTCATTATATTCCTTTATAATCTATACATTTTAGTTACTCCTAACCCCCTAATCTATGGTTTTTGAATTTGTGTTGTGGTTCCCATTATATTATTTTATATCCTTTATGAACATATTTTCCATGACACAAGGATATTAGTCATGACAAATGCGGGTTGTTATGCCGTGGACCCAGGTCCACCTTGCAATACACTATACTCTACATTCACATACACTATACTCTACATTCACAATTTGTAAACTCTACATTCACACATTATAGGATTATATGTTTAGTAACTATACTCTACATTCACATACACTATACTATACATTCACAATTTGTAAACTCCACATTCACACATTCAAAACTCTATATTCACATGTCATATGCTCCACATTCACAACTTGAGAACTCCCTGCTAGAACTTCTTAACTCTATTACAGATTCACACATGCATAACTCTACATTCACGATTTCTATACTTCATTTTCACAATTTAAAACCTCCACATTCACACATTTCTGGGCAACTCTACATTCACACAATCATAAATCTACATTCACGATTTCTATACTCTACATTCACACATTTTTGAACAACTCTATATTCAACAATATGTTTACTAAAAAAAAAAAGACAAAAACGACGTAGTTTTGGACCCAGGTCCACCTTGCGGGGTCCACAACATAATTAAAGTTAATTGATATTGACACACAAACTATGGACTGGAGTTGTACAGTTCATGTCATTAAGAAAAACGAACTAAAAAAAGCTATTGAAACGCTTGAGAAAAAGTATATGCTCATCGTACTTGAGGATAAAACAGTAAGTAAATAGTACAAAATTTCCCCCTTTATTATTATTATTATTATTATTTTATCATTATTAGTATTATTATTATTATTATTATGAAGATACTCTCATTCACCACCAACATCATTGTAAATGCTATATCTAAATGCAAGGAACTCGGGTTCAATCAGTAGTGTTTGATAATGACATTGGAATGTATGATATCACTTTACAAACCAACAAATGATACATCATCTCAAATGTCATTGTCAAACTTGTCCGGAAGAACAATAAAGTACTTGATCACAAATACAATTACACATGAATTTTAAATAGTCGGACCGGTGTCCAAACAAGTGACAATGATGACACGTCATTTGCTCCTATATAAGTGGTTTATTTGTTTCTACTTACTTTAGTTACAAGTTAGTTATTTACAATTTCGTTATGTTTTTTTAAAAATATATAAGCATCGAGATTATTCCTTTGATTTTTATTAATTTGACTTTTTTTCTCTCTCGTTATTATATGACTACTTTAACCAATTAAGGAACACTAATTTAAAAATACGCATTGGGCATTAGTTTAATCGCGCAACGCGCGTGTGATAACTAGTATTTTTAATACATTCTAACATATTGGTAGTATATGTTTAACAATTATGCCAACTCTGATTGTGATGAGGTTCGAACCTAAGACATTTCTTATAGAAATCAATGAATAAGTTAAGAATGGTAAATAGTTAACGGAATATTTTGTGACTAAAGTTTATACTAACAGAATGTAGGGTTATTTAAGGAAAGAAAATAATATAATAGAGGTAAAGGAGGAAAATCATTAAAAAAATACTAAAATCAAAATAATATAAACCATTCATTTCAACAAATAATTACACAAACATTTTTTTAGTTCTCGGTAGGGGCCTAACTTTATTGGCTCTTATTAAATTTGTAGATTTCTGGTTGGTATATTATACACTAGTTTTTTTATGGAACATATATAAAAAAAATTGATAATATTAATATTCAATGTTAAAATCTTTGGAGTTTTTTTTTTTTTTTTTTTTTCAAAATGGTCCCTCGACTATTGCTCATTCTCAATTTCATATTTCGACTTTCAATTATACCAAATGGGTCCCTCAACTTTAAAAAACTCACCAAATTCAGTCTTCAGTTAGGTATTTTGTTTACTCAACGTTAAAATGGAGGGCATTTTGGTCTGTTCACATATTTTGTGCCTAATACACTCAGCAGTAGTCAAGGGACTGTTTTGAAAAAAAAAACTATTTTATTTATTTCATTTATATTTTTAGACTCTTTAAAATTAGAATTTATGTAGATTTTTTTCTCACAAAAAAAGGATCATTTTAGAAAAAAAAAACTTTTTATTTATTTTATTTTCATTTTTTTAGACTCTATCAAATTAGAATTTCCATAAAACTTTTTTCTCTCACAAATATATATAGTTAGAATCCACACTCCAAACCCAAAATTTTCAACTTTTCTACATATTTTTTTCCCTTTGTCTAAACATATACACATTTTTCCTCTATTTATATTAAGTTTTACAATATGTTTCGTAACTTTCATAAATACTCATATACATTTTATTTGAGTTAATTACCAAAATGGTTCATTGACTATAGTGAAATTACTAGCCATGCATATGCATGTGGGCATGAGTTACTTATGTATACATATTCGTATATGAGTACTTTTATATATATATATATAACACATTCCTATATCCTATATATGTATATTCGTTAATTGTATTTCTATGATCATACGTGCCACTTGATGAAGTATGATGTCCTTGTGTGTTTATCTAAACAATCTATTTTCCAAATCTATGTATATGTATCTATTTTATGGGCTTAAGTGGTTTATACTTAGGCACTTAGCATGTTTATGCTAGTGGGTTACTTTCCTTGTGTTTTAAATACCTTTTTCAGGTTTGAATTTATGCATGACAAAAGTACGACTAGAGGCTTTCGATTTGATATTGTTACTTGCTTTAATTGGCCTTAATTAGTAGCCTTTTGAGACTGGCATTGTTTGATGATGATGTGACTTATGATTATAAACTTGAATAGATATTATTGATGTTAACCTTTAGATTGCTTAGTGTTGAAGAATGGTCATGGATTACTGTGGTAGTCATATGTTGAGCTATGGGTTGTTTGATGAATAGACATTTGGGCTTGTTGAACCCATCCCGTTTGACTTTTAGAATGTTGGGATCTTATCAGTTCCTCGTGCTTAGTATTGAAGAATGGTCATGGATTACTATACGTCTAGTTTACCTTAATGTAATAGAATCCTTCTTGTTATTCCACTGTGTAAGCCTTTAATCTATCTAGGCTCTAGTGTTAGAAAATGGGGGAGTTATAGATTTGTATCGAGTTGTTACCAACGTGAAATATATTAGCAGTTTGAGTATCTTTTACAGGGCCCTAGAAGTGTTGTTGACTATAATAAGGAGATGGAGAAACTCATGATTAAGCTTCACATAAATGAGAATATTGAGCGGTTTATGGCTCGGTTCCTTAGATCCATGAATGCATAAATTCAAGAGGAAGTTGAGAGGCAAAATTATGTGGATTGTGATGAGATAGTACAACTAGCCATGAAGGTGCAAAAGTCTTTGCAAATAAAGAAAAGCCGATTCTACATGAGTTCTTCCTCATGGAAGTATGAGGGTTCCAATGAAAGATCCAAGTTATAGATACCCCCTGAATAGGGTGCTCGACCCGAAAGGCCCCGGTATTAGGAGCCCGCTGACCGACTTCCTTTCCCAGCTAGTGAACCTGGTACAAAAGCCCGGGTAGCTCGGCTGATGTAGGCAATCAGGTCGCGGTGCCCGACTAGGTGCCCCCTCAAGGCGGTGAGAAAGGGGATTCGTGGAGAATCTAAGTGGATTCAGTGAGATTTTTTCCTAATTAAGATTTAGTAGTATTTATAGCGGCTTAAGTAGTTTAAGTAGCTTTCCTAAAAAATTTTAAGTTTCTTCCTTGTTTACTTTCAAAGGCCTATTAGTCTTGTATAAATACTCCCTAGGGTCACATTGTCAAGGGTTTAGATTTTAATGCAAGTGCAATTACTCTATCCAACTATTCTTGTATTTTTACCTTATCGTTGATCATTTGCTTCTTGTTGTCTACTGTATGCCTATATAAAAGTATTCAATGAATCCTCCAAAGATGATTTTTTTGGTTGTGGTGGAGTTGGTTTGAAATCATTTTGATTATTATCCCAAGAAAAATTATGATGATTTAGTTGAAAATTATCTTGATTATTACCCCAAGAAAAATTAGGGTGATTTTTCCAATCCGGATTATAAGAATTACACGCCTTTGATTAAAAGCATTCATTGAATTAGCTTGTTCAAAACAATTATTATTTCTCTTATTTACGAATGCATTATTTTGGCTTAAACTATACACAGAACACATAGTTTTCATATATTTTGCTAACTTAGACATTTGAAAGACCAAGTCACTGTTGGAATTAACCCCATACATTTTTTCAAAAAGTAAGATTTTTTTTTTTTTTTTTTTGCTTGTGATTAAAAAAAAAAGTCAAAAAAACAGAATGGACTAATGAATTAAATAAATAAGCAAGATTAAAAATGCAAAAGAAAAAAAATGACAATGAAATGATAGGAAAAAAATTAGGCAATTATTGAGAGGAAAAAAAAAGAAGTAAATAAATTGCAAAGTAAACAAATGTGATTCAAAAAGAAGAAAATAAATTGCAAAGTAAACAAATTGCAAAGTAAATAAATTGATGGATAATTTAATTATTCTCGCAAGTGAACGAATCACTATAGTAATAGTGTGCAAAAGCAAGGGTCATACAATGTGATTTATAGAATTGGAAATAATTGCAAAGAATAATTTAAAAAGTGTAATAGGAAGTTTCTATCGATAATTAAATCAAATGAAGAAAAATTAGATAAATGCAATAATAATAAAAAACAAAGAAACTAAGATAGTAGATAACCAGATAAGAAAGGACTAGGAACATGAATCAATTACCGCTACTAGCTTTGCACTTTAAGCTTAACATTGTCAATCAATTAAGAGTTCGTTCTTTTCTTTAATATTACTATTCTGTATGACATTCAGAATAAGTCACGTGCTTTAATCATTCATATGCTTAAGGAACTTATTCGAATAATTAAAACCCATTAGGCCTTAAAGAACTACGGAATACCCGAGTTTAGGAACCAAATAAACAATTTGATAAGACAATCAAATCATTTATTCATTTATCCTACCGAGCTTGGAATTAACTGGCATGATTTATACTCAATTAATCCCCTCAAATCAATTCAATTATATCATGTTAAAGTTGGCCACCCTATAACAAAATCAATTAACAATTTACGATCAAAGGATAAAACTTAATTCGATTGACAATATTAAAACGCAATGCAAAATGTTCATGGTTAATAGTCCATGTTCCCAGAAAAATAATCTAGCAATATATCATGGGATTAGCAACAACTAGTTCACAATTTTCAATGACTATCACAAAGCAAACTAGCAATATTAGATAATAAAGAGACAAAGGATTGTCGTATGTAAATTGTTGTTGCCAAACCAAATTTGATGTCGCTGATTGTTGCTGCTGCACCACCACCGAAGGAGATTAATTCGTCTGCCGCATAGATCAAATCGCCGGCCAGAACAGACTTCCACCGCCCAAAGGAAATTCACAACCCAGAAATTGATTTTTGCTACTGTGTAAATCGCTAGAAATTCAAAGTTGCTTCCGAAAAAAACAATTTTCCTCATTGCCTCTGGAATTGATCCGGGGCCAATTGATTCTTTTCTCATCATAATTGTCTCTATTTATACTGCCAATACCCGACAACTTCCTCCTAGAAATCGCTTGTCATAGCTGAGAAGCTATGTAGATCGCTTCTCTCGTCGATTGTTATTGACTAGCTTTAGTTTGCCGCACAAAAGGTTTGGACTAGGGGTGTAAACGAGCCGAGCCGAGCTCGAGCATAGGGTGGCTCGAGCTCGAGCTCGTTAAGGAAGGCTCGGCTCGAGTTCGAACTCGAGCTCGATCGAGCTTGAGAATTGATGCTTGAGCTCGCCAATTTTCGAGCTGCTCGAGTTCGACTCAAGCTCGATCTTGACCTCGAGCTCGATCTTGAGCTTGAGTTCGAGCTTGAATTCGAGCTCGAGATCAGGGTTGAACTCGAGTTTGAGTATGATTTTGAGCTCAAATTTAACCTATTTGATTTTAAATTCATATTTCAATTAAAAATAAACTATAATTTTATATGTATATATTATATTATATTATATTATATTATATATATATATATATATATATGTATATATATGTGTGTATATACATATATACATACATATATATATATATATATATATATATATATATATATATGTATATATATGTATATATATACATATATATATATATATATATATATGTAGGATTTGGATCCAATGAGATCACCCTAATTAGACGAGATCGTGAGATTAAATCTTGATCATTCCTTATTTTTATTTAACGGTTCAGATTTAATGTGTATTTTATAGTTGTTTTAGGCTCAATTTGATTAATGTAGGGGCGTTGTAGTAATTTTGCTAATTATTTCATTTATTACCATTTTTTAATACCATGTTATTGTCGGTAAGTTCCTTATACGATTAGTTCCCACGGGTTCACTCACCCTCCGTCCGAAACACCTTAATCGCGAAATCCCAGTGCCGCCTCTCCCACGCGTTGGTGTGTGCATACCGGAGAAGCTTCATGGCGGATTCTTTGCTCCGACCTTTAAAAAGGGTGAGGTCATCGTTTGCTGGTGGGGTGCAAGGTATGCCGTTTTTCTTTCCTTTCTTTCGCTATTGGTTCCATTTTTTTAATTGGGTTTTTGTTTTCTGTGGGTGTTTAGTTCGGGGTGGGGGTTTGTGTTGGTAGTGAGGTTGTCTGTGTATGGTTTTCAGGCGATGGGTAGCAGTTTGTTCAGAGTTTTTTTTTTTTTTTTTTTTAGGGTTTTTCGATTTTTTTGGGGGACAGGGGAGGGGTGGGTTTGTTAGAGAATTGTTTGCAGCATGATACACGTGTCTGGGTTTATTGAAAAATCTGAGGAGTTGATCTCAAAGGGCGTTAGTGAAATTCTTTGCACCAGTGGTACGTTTCTTATCATTTTCAATTGTGTTTTGCTTGTGACCTTTTTCTTTGGAATTCATCTCTAATTGGAAAAAGAGAATTTTGTTATTTAAAAAAAACCTTTATAGTTAATGTTTAGACTTTACTGTCATTGTTGTTCTCCATTGTTTTGTTTATAGGAGTGTAGGGTGTAGCACCATGCATTCCCCTATTCCCAAAAATCACTGTTGGTTGCCCTAATATTACCCATGATCTTAACGTCCTTCTCCTTGAGTCTTTACTGCTCCACTATTCTCTATCTTGTTTTGCACATATGTCACCCCATCCCCCAATGGATTTTCCTTCTCTCTATCCAATATCCATTTTCCCCCCTCTATGTCTCACTAATGTTCTTGACAAGACAAGGTGTTCATATAAATCTAGGATCCAGAAAGCCTCAAACTTCATGTCTTGTATTTTAGTACTGGAAGTTTAAAACTTTAAAGTACTCTTGAAGCTTAGAGTTGCAATATATGTGTGTGTGTGTGTTTGATGCATATATATGCAGACAACAAACATATTGTTGGAGTTGATGATAATGAGTGTTAACAATTCAAGCTAATTAAGAAGATTGCTTTGTTAACATAAGCGCACGCACCTACGCATCACATAATAATTAACAGAATCGCCTAAATATAATGCATTTGTTGTTTATTATCTACTTTTTTTGTTGTTTGTATTAATTTCATATAGTGGCAGAAAATGAGTAATTAAGTCTGTGCGTTCAGTATGTATGTGATTTGATTTATTATTGTTTTTGTTCTTGGATGGTTCATGGTGTGTTTTATCTTGATGCGTTTTAATTTACAGGGAACAATGTTGAAGTTAATCAAAATGTGATGGTAGATAGTCCATCTTTTGATGATTTTGTATCTCCTCCAGTTGCCTTGCCTCCTCGTGTCCGTACGTGTGAAATGGCTCCCAATTTTTTTTACTTATGTTTGTGTTCAAAGTAAAGCACACATCTACCATTGATGTCGCACATGCGTTGTAATTACACCGTTTCTTCAGTTGAATGCACTCACCGTCTACCTATAACGCACACACTTACATATTAGTAACAAATATCGACTTCTGAATACAGGGTTACTCATTTATTAAATTCGGTAATATTTTATCACCCCATCTTTGTACTAGTAGTCTTGTTCAGAATAACACACATCTACCACTGACATTGCAAATGCACCGTCATTACACACCTTACATTTCATTAGCTTTGTTTATGGTATACGTTCTGCTCACACGGTAATTAAATTATTCGTTTATTAAAATGCACACTCCAATGACCACACATGTACTCACTTCAACTAGATTCTGCATATTGAATGTTGGTTAGTAGGGTGGTTATTGTCCATTTTCTTAATTTATTTATTATCTTAGTTCCTATTATAAGAAACGTCATATGCACCCACACAAGAATAAATCAAACTTTGTATTCCGGTTATGTTCAGCAAAATGCACATAGCTTCATTACCGTACGCGCACTCATGTAATAGGAGCTATATTAACAAATAAACGAGTAGAATAATGCTAAGTACTATGCATCCATGCAGCCACATTATCGCACTTTATTTTATTATTAACTTCAGTTTCTGTTGAAACTAATGTCATGTACACCCACACAAGAATAAATCAAACTCTGTACCTGTTTACGTTTAGTGAAATGCACACAGCTTCACTAGTGTATGCACACGCATGTAGTATGAGATATGTTAATAATTAAACGGGTAGAATAATGCAAACACCGCACTTTCATGAAATTCTAAAAATAATACACCCAATTTTCAGGTTTCTGCACACACTTGGAATCACATATGCACACACATTCGTATCTCCTCACAATTTAAAATAATCGCCTAGGCATACATTATGACAGTCTTTTGCACCCATCAGAATTCTCAAGAGCACACACATATGTACCCCATAATATTCAGAACTCCATTGACAAATTTTTTTTTTTTACAAACCCTTAATTGCCTTATCACTATTTTTGCATGTACTTCCCATGAAGAATGAACACTACTACTGACAAACAAAAGGCAGTCTTGCACACGCTTACTCCATGAACGCGACCACATTCAAACCAAAAAAAAAAACACGCCTAACTCCATGATCGATAAAAATTATAAATCAAGTCTTTTGATCACGCCTAACGTCAAACACGCACACAATGCTCAGATTTGTGCACACAGTCATCATCTCAATCGCACACACCT
Source organism: Ipomoea trifida (assembly GCA_003576665.1). Taxonomy (NCBI): domain Eukaryota; kingdom Viridiplantae; phylum Streptophyta; class Magnoliopsida; order Solanales; family Convolvulaceae; genus Ipomoea; species Ipomoea trifida. Next base: position 14,791,145 of record CP025658.1, on the reverse strand, counting down.
GCGGATATCCTAACAATATAAAATAATCACTCTAATCAAAACGCTCCAAACCATTTACTACACAAACCAACGAATATCAACAAAAAGGAAAAAAATGTTACAATACAAAAAACATGTGAGACCCTAGTTTTTGCTTTCATAGAAATTTAGACGCACTTCCAAAGTAAAAAAGAAAAAAGAAAAAAAAAACATACTAGTACCAATAAATAAGCATGGGTTTATGCATCTGACTAACATACCAATAAATAAGCATGGGTTTAATGCACACACCTACGTATCTCCTCAAAAAATTAAAATACTCCCTTTTTACACCCAACCGCAATTCACAAAACCACACATATGCGTACCCCATAATTTTCAAAATTAATTGACAAACAAAACAACCCAATTCCTTAATTGCCTTATCACTAATTTTGCACGCACTTTCAATGTAAAATGCACACTGCTACCAAAAAAATAAAGGGGAGTTTTGCACACACTAACTTCATGAACTCCCCAATTTCTAACCAAAAATAAATAAAAACACGCCTAACTCCATGACCGCTAACAATTATAAATTAAATCTTTTGCACACGACCAACATCACACACGCATACATTGCTTAGTTTTTTGCACACACCAGTTATCACTATTGCATACACCTATGAAAATCCTAAGAAAATAAAATAATCGATCTAATCAAAATATTCCAAACCCTTTACTGCACACACCTATGAATATCAACAATAAAAGGAAAAAAATGCTGCAATACACTACATGCGAAACCCATTGTATTTCCTTTCATAGAAATTTGGATGCACTACCCTAGTAAAAAGCATAGTAGTTCCAATATACAAGCACAGGTTTATGCACACGCCTAATGCCATTAACGCACACACCTACGCAGCAAAGAAAGATTAAAACTTCAGAAAATACTTGTCGACAATAATGCTATTTGTCATTATCGAAACTTTGGATTTTAATATATTTTCTTCTCCTTTACCTCATGATTTTTTTTGTTAAAATCACACAAAAAATTATACTAATATATTATGTGTTATCATGATTAGGATTCCTTAGTATATGGAAATTATTACATTTCATTTATTTCCAGGTCATAATCAAATTACAATTGTATCCTTTTCAATTAATTTTGTCCTAATATAACTTATATTTCAATATTAATCCTAACCATTCATTATAATTTTATAGATGGTTGAGATGTGATCTCATGATCTCATCTAATAGGGCGATCTCATAGGATCCAACCCCTATATATGTATATATATACATATATGTATATATATACATATATATATGTATATATGTATATACATGTATATATATATGACTCGCGAGCGGCTCGACGACCCACGAGTCTAAGACATTAGAGTTCGAGCTCGGCTCGATTATTAAACGAGCTGCTCGAGCTCGAATTTGATCGAGCGGCTCGCGAGCAGCTCGTGAACCGCTCGGCTCATTTACACCCCTAGTTTGGACCAATGAGAATCAACATTATTATTTTACTTAAATAAAATAAATTAGAGCACATATAAAATCCTACACTTATTAAAACTCCATACTGACCAAATACAACTAAACTACTCATATTATTATTATTATAAGAATTATTACAAAAATATAATGTAAATAAAAATGCAATAATTTAATAAGATAAAGTAAAAATATGACTAATTAATAAAAATGATTAAGTCAAACATTATGAAATAAAGAATAAATGACGGAAGGTAGAGGAGAGAGAAATGCCAATTGCTAAACCCTTTTTGACTGCTTCTTCTTTCACGGCATAGATATTGAATTATAGGGCGCCTCCGGATTTTAAGTTAACTAAGTACTCCACGTATGATGGTTTGGGAGACTCGCGCGACCACGTGATTAGTTATCAAGCCAAGATGTAAGTGATCGGCGCTGCTAACCCGTTGGTCTGTCGAACATTGTTAGTCCCGATGGGTGACAGAGTGAGTCTAGAAGAAGGGGGGATGGGTGAATTTGACTCACTAGGGTTTCTGAAAAATTTCGTCATAAGCAAATATCCTTAAGGATAATAACTTAGTCAGAGTACGATTTTGCAGCGGAAATTGAAAGTTTCACTATTATTTTACTTTGCACGTTTGAAGTGGTTTAGGAAATGTTTTGGCTTGGTCAATGATATGCAGCATGAAATAAAAAAACAAGTAGAGAGAAAGAGAGAGAGAGAGAGAATTTTTATAGTGGTTTGGTTGTTAACAAAGCTTACTCCACTCTTCTTCACAACATGTGAAGGGTTGCATTAATTTCCCTTTAGTACAATGACTCCTCCTAGTATGTTTCCTTGATCACTAAGCCGGACAGCACAATATCACCAAGGTTTTCAACTTCACAAAGTTTATTCCGCCTCTTTCTACTTTCTTCAAGTAGAGTAGGTTGATAAAATGTTAGATTTTTCTTTCCTCCAACTTGAAACCATGGCTTAAGTATGCTTGAATGAACAATGTGGCCGCTCAAGATTTCTTTTTGATACTAGAAATGACTTTGTGGCTTTTTCTCTCTTTTTCTCACTTGAAACTTTTCGAGCTTGAAGGTTTGTAAATTTTCGACTGACCAGCCCCTTCTTCTGAATAGAAGGGGATTTTATAGGTGTGAAAATTTGTCTCGTTGGAGGGAAGACAAAATATTAGGAACCCTTTATATTGAGATTTTGATGATACCAAAGATAAGAGTTTAGACCCCTCATTTTTACTCAGTTAGTCTTGTCCTAAGTAGAACGAGCACATAGACGAATCATTGTAATACTAAAGGATTCATGCTCTTTAGTTCATTGTGATTAAACTATAACCGTCCAAATACATAAGGACGAGATGTGAAGCCCAAAGATAAACTGAAGGAAGAAGACCTAAAGACCGAAGACATGAAGATCAGATAACAAACCAAGAGGTAACAAGACCAAAAGGTATGAAGAGAGCGAATCATGGAAGGGCCTACCTTTTGATGATTATCAAGGCCGAATGATAAAGGAAGATCATTCGAAGAGGTATTGGGTGAATGATAAAGTCAATCATTCACTATTGAGCATTAAGGCATGATTTAGGGATGGCAATTCAACCCGCCCCCGACGGGGAAAACCGATCCCCGCCCCGACGGGGGCGGGTTCGGGGATTTTTTTCGGGGAATGGGGTCGGGGATGGGGGGAATTTTCCAATCCCCGCCGGGGACGGGGACGGGGACGGGGAGGGCATTTCCCGCCCCGACCCCGACCCCGATCCCCGACCCCGTCCCCGAATCCCCGTTAAATATTATATAATATATAATATATATTTATATTATAATATATTAAATATATATTTATATTATAATATATATAATATTAATATTAATGATATTAATAACAAAACATAATAAACAACTCCAGTGGCAACTGGAAAGTAGAATCCATTGTAGTGTGCTTAAGAATCAATTGTAGGATTAATTGTGATTCAGTGAACATGTGCTATGTATAATAATTAATATATCAATTGTAGGATTAATTGTAAGCTATAGCCTACAGGCTTAATTAATTGCAAAAAGGCATACGGTTATTCATAAAATTTAAACATTCCCTTTAGGAATATGTGGATTGAAAGTTCTGCATAAGCAATTACCTTCATGCTACATGCCCATATATACTTCATTAATTTTATTGTTTTTATGTTTATACCTTAATTATAATTTTATTATTCAAATTATTATTATTTTTCAAGTTATTAGTGAAGAGTTGACTAGTTGAGGACCACAACTTGTGCCTTGAGAGTTGAAAAATTGAGAATTAAAGATTTGAAGTTCATTTGTTTTGTTATGGACTTATGTTTGGACCTTGGACTTTGGAGGAGTTTGAAATAATTTAATGATTCAAGACTTAACAATATAAAATTTTCATAATATTAGTCTCTTTTTTTTTTTTTTTTTTTTAAAATTGACATAATTCAAAAAATCCCCGCGGGGATTCCCCGACCCCAAAAAATCTCCGCGGGGACGGGGATGGGGAATAATTCCCCATCCCCGCCGGGGAACGAGGCGGGGTCGGGGAATGGGCAGAGATTTCGGGGACGGGGACGGGGACCCCATTCCCCGGCCCCGCCCCGCCCCGTTGCCATCCCTAGGCATGAATCATTGCATGACTCGTGTGGACAAGTCAGAAAACATTCTTTATGCGATAGATAGTTCGAAACCTTAAAAATTGTTAATTATTATTATTTTTATTGTTAGTTTTTATAATTTATTTTTATAATTCATTTTAATTAATTACACTTTTACTTGCATTTCTATTAATAATTAATATTTTTTTGGTCTTTTAATTGTTATTTTAATTTTAGCTAATAAATTGTACTATTTAGTCCATTAGTAAGTCCAATCACTTAAGTGGTCTTTTTATTATTTTGTGTCCAGTACTTAAATTTTATGAGCCCAACGGCCCAACCCATTTAAATATGTATTCTTCTTCGCAATGAATCGGAAAAGAGTCGCAGGTCATAGGCAAATCTCCGTACGGCTTGGTCGAGAAGCTTCGGTCGTGTGGATGTCTGGTTGATCAGCTGAATCTTCGAACTGTCGAAGAAGCGTCAAAGGTGTTCAGTCGTATGCAGCTACAAGAAATGCGTAGTTGCGGTTGAGGATGAATGTATAAAAGGGAGGCCAAATTCGAAGGGGGATCATCACCAAAGTATCACTTTTTTTCTCCTCACAAAAAAATTCACCCTGTCTAGTTTTGTTCGGCGGATTGGTTTCGGTCAGCGGTTCTCCGAGCGGCGTCTGATTCAGCAGCTCTCTATTTGGCGACGGCAGAAATTGTTCTCGACGACCTTGATTTAATTTCGTTTGGCGGCGATGCTGGGCAGCGAATTTTCACTTGAGCCTAGTTTTGCTTCTTTTCTTTTTTCTCTTCAATTTGAAGCACGTCAATTTAATTCTTCATTTCTCAAATTGTAAGTCTTGATTTGTGGAGCATAGATTATAGTGCCGAATTTATAAGATTTATTTGCTATTGAATTTAGTTGTTGATATAAAAAATGATTTGTTAAATTTGTTGTCCTAGAATATGATGATAGAGTTTTTTCCACTTTTAGTCCTATGACTTGAGTGTTTCTGTAATTTAGGTACACGACTTTCATTTTGCCACTTTTAGTCCTTGACTTTAATTTTTTTGTCACTTTTAGTCCTTGACTTTAATTTTTTTGTCACTTTTAGTCCTTGACTTTGATTTTTTTCCACTTTTAGTCCTTTCGGCCATCCGAGCGACAACTTTTAATCGAAATCAACAAATTGTTATGCCATTAAGGGTAAAAGTGTATTTTGATAAAGTTCTAAATATATTTATAAATAAAATCAGATAAAAAATAGGAAAAAGAAACGTTATTTGCTTGTTCTGCTTCGCTTTTTAAGCAACAACTTTTAATCGGAATCAATAAAATGTTGTGTCATTAAGTGTAAAATTGTCTATTGATAAATCTCTAAATACATTAAACGTTATTTACCCTTAATGGCACAACAATTTGTTGATTTCGATTAAAAGTTGTTGCTCGGATGGCCGAAAGGACTAAAAGTGGAAGAAAAATCAAAGTCAAGGACTAAAAGTGGCAAAAAAATTAAAGTCAATGACTAAAAGTGGCAAAATGAAAGTCGTGTACCTAAATTGACGAAAACACTAAAGTCATAGGACCAAAAGTGGAAAAAACTCTCTATGATGATACTATCATTGCAAGTTTTATTTAAATCTTTCATTCTCAATTTGTGTGAGTAAAAACTGCCTTGAGTAATCTAGATTTTAGTGCTAACTGTGAATCTTTGCTATAAATTTTATTTTAATTGTTGATTAAAGAATGCTTAGCTAAATTTGTTATTCTAGGAGTGTGAATGATGTACCTTTAACACTTTGCATTGATATAAGTTTTAATGTTGCCAACTCGATTAAGTTTTGTCCTATGATTTTGTAATGAGATTAGCTATGCTTAAATTTGGCCAATTCTAGCATATGTTAGTGTTTTGAGGGATTAATGGAGTATAAATCATGCCTATTAATTCTAAGCTTGGTAGGATAAATGAATAAATGATTTGGTTGTCTTATCATATTGTTTATTTGGTTCTTAAACTCAGGTATTCCATAGTTCTTTTAGGACTTAATGGATTTTAATTATTTGAATAAGTGCCTTAAACATATGAATGGTTAAAACGCATGAATTATTCTGGACGCCATACAGAGTAGTCATATTAAAGAAAAGAACGAACTATTAATTGATCGGAAATGTAAGCTTAAAATGCAAAGTTAGTAGTGGTATTGAATTCATGTTCCTAGAGCTTGTGTGACACCCAAACTTTTCACAAGCTGAGATAGCTAAACTTTAAACATAAAAGCTGCCTATCTCAACTACCAAACACAACATAGCGGAAGCGATTTATAACTTAAGGGGTATCATGCCACATCTAGGTAAAATACAGCCTAGATGCACAGGCTATCCAAGAAAACATGCATAACATGAAATCCTCGACTCATAAACGTAACATGAATACTAGTCAAAGGTACATAATCCAAACATAGGCACACATGCCCAAAAACCAAGTCTAAACAAACATAAACTAGTCTAAGCAGACCTCATAACGATAAAGCTCTAACGCATTCTCGCTTAGACTTACTCCATACCTGGAAAACATGTAAGAAACCATTAGCAAAAGAATGCTAAGCAACCACCACTCACACTCGTGAGAACATACATATATAGTAAGTTTGTAAATATGTTTACACACCCGTATAGAATATACACACCAACGAACTGTTCTGTGTTTAAATTAGAGACTCAACAACAATATGCTGAATAAGCCATAAACCAAGGACTCTCTAAGTAAAACCAACATCCAACACGAATGCATAAACATTGAGTCTATACACAAGATACCAACTGAATCACAATACCAACAAAATGAACACAAGGGAACCAACCAAACCGACATGTCAAGGAACAACAAACACCAACTGAGGTACATCCTCTATCAAAAGATCACCAGGAAACCAGTCCTACCATCATACTAAAGATAAGCACCAATCCACCATCCCCAAATCACAATAATAACCATAAAACTAACCACCTCATCCATATCACAACACGGAGGCAATAAGCCCAGCTATAGAGGCATACAAGCCCATATCACAGAGGCACACAAGCCCATTATCGCAGAGGCGCACAAGCTCATTATCACAGAGGTACCCAATTCCCAATCACAGAGGCACACATGCCCAAATAAGGAGGCATACAATACCCTCCCAAATCCAACCTCAAATAGACCATAATTCCACCAACTAAACCCTCAAGGTTATCAAAGATTCAACAAGAGAAGAGATGCTCATAAGAACTCAAGATCCCCAAATACTAACTCAGATTCATCCACACAAATCACCCACTAACAGTGTTCATCTCACAAAACGAACACAGAGCATACTCAGGATAGAAATCAAAGAATAAACCAATGGTACTAACTCAAGTGATCAAGATAATGTCCAAAGATCATGAATAAATACTCAAAGATCAAGGTGGAATACTCAACAAGATGCTCAGTACACACTCCAGAATAAAAAGGGAAACAACAGAGTCAATAGACCACAAAAAGGCTCACTGGAACAGACCACAACAGACCACAAGATGGAGTACTCTAGCGGCATGTGCAACGGAATAGAGTGCACCGCCACACTTCACCGTTACCTTCTCACGGAACCCCTCGGCGGAGCCTATCATTCCGACGTTCCCTTCCGCATGAGCAAGCGGATCCCTCTAGTGGAGCTCACTCCTCCGCCACTCCACACACGTACGGAACGCTTGGACGGGACACATTATACTGTCCAAGTGCAACCCAGCACAGATTACAGACCCGAAACAGAAATACACCAAACTCAGTCCAGAATACAAATCATCCTCAGAATAATACTTAGATTACACATCTCATAAGCCAATAAATCATGGAATCCATAACAAGAATTGCTCATACACATCTAGATACAAAGGATGATGAACACAAGTTCAACAATCCACAAATAAAGGTTCACAGACCATCAACAAGGCTATAACCCAAGAAATTACAGGATTCCAACACCAAATCATATGCATATAGATCAAGAGTGTAAAATAGGTTTTAGTGAGACATGATGGTTACCTCTTGGAGCACAACTTCAAACCAAGCAAACTCCTTCTCTTTCTCCTTCAAAAGCAACTCCCACCCACTTGATCATCTTTTTCCCAAAGAAAGATCCCAAAAGAACACCATAAGAACTATAAAAAGATTATGAAAACAAGATGATGCAAGGCTTATTCCTAAAGATA